>JAVIWC010008310.1:601371-1202743 GCA_031894815.1 Creontiades dilutus
GGATGTGATCAATTCCAGGCAAAAGAACACAACAGATACATATCTACCGTTACATAAATTTCATCCTCGACAATTGCAGAAGTAGAAGAATATAGCTTATCAGTTCATTATTTAAATAATTATTATACTGAATATTTGAGTGAAATAAATATGTAAAACGGCATCATTAACGAATTGTTGACAATTGATCAGGTTGGAGACCATCATGTCATTCATCTCGTGCTGTTTTAGGGAAGCTCTCGTCAAATTTCACTTGTCTATGGTGACCAGGAGATCATTTACTTCACACAATTGACCAAGTTACTTGTTGACAAAACAATCTACTCATAACTAGGAAACACTTACGAGGACTAGGACTAGAGGACGGAGCAGCAATTTGGCTACCGGAAGACACACACACACACACACACACACACACACACACACACACACACACACACACACACACACACACACACACACACAGCCTTACATACATACATACATATATATAGTTAGGAAAAAAATGAAATCAGATTAGTTTGGCAATATCAATTTGAATTTTTGGCATACTATAATTGATTTTGGCAAATTAAATGAACCTTTGGCACTCAATTTAAACTTTCGGCACTCAATTTCTATTTCCATACCACCTCGAGCTTTTGGCATATCAATTTATACTTTTCACGGATCCCAACTAACCCAACATTCCACCCCATATAATGATCAATAAATGTTTTTTCTCTCTCTCATCTACTCATAAAATTTTGTGCTTAATTTTTCCAAAGGTCGTTGTTTAATCTACTTTTCCTAAAAGTGAACAACACATAACGTTACAGA
The DNA here is from genome assembly GCA_031894815.1 of Creontiades dilutus. NCBI lineage: Eukaryota > Metazoa > Arthropoda > Insecta > Hemiptera > Miridae > Creontiades > Creontiades dilutus. The sequence continues at coordinate 602,191 of JAVIWC010008310.1, forward strand.
ATGGTAGCAGAGCGTGGTTGCGATCCACGGACCTCTGGGTTATGGGCCCAGCACGCTTCCACTGCGCCACTTGAATTCGATTCTAACTTCATAACCTGAGTCAGTGCCTTGTGGTCAGTATATAATTCAAATCTGACATTTTCTAGGTAAAGCCGATATTTTTCTAAACAATGAACTACCGCGTACGCTTCAAGCTCGTAAGCAGAGTAACAATAAATAAGTAATTAAATAGAAATAAAAGTGTAACATAAAATTAAGTACCTAATAAAATAAGAACACTATAATCAAGAAAGAGAAGCAAGAGCATAATCAAGGAGAGAAGTAACAACATGAGGCACCACCAAGGAAGATTTTCGTCCATCTCCAGCATCGGAGCATCATTGATACCAAATACCAATGGCATTTATTTGGAGAGGGGGTAATGCGACCTTGTTGACAAAACAATCTACTCGTCGCATGGACCTTTCGAACCCAGAACAATTACAGCAAGGGACAAATTGCGCACGGAAGTTAGATCCCCACGTAGAGTGGTTAGAGCGAGTCGTCTCCCTCCGAGATTTTGTTCGAATACCCCGATCCAAAATATATTTGGGATTAAGTGCCTACAACATTCCTGGGCCCGAAGAAGGAGCGTGGACGTGCGAAAGGAGGGTGCATCCATTCACAAACACTACTATTTCTATTTCTTTTCCCCTTGGCCAAGGTAGGTTTTTAGTTTTTATTTTTCATTAATCGAAGAAATTATTAATTTTAATAAAATTTTGTGCTTCATTTTTCCAAAGGTCGTTGTTTAATCTACTTTTCCTAAAAGTGAACGTTACACATTCGTCTCGTGGTGTCTCAGGAAGGCTCCCTACCAAATCTCACTTGTCTATGGTGAACAGAAGACCATTAACCTCACACAATGGCTCAGGTTGGAGACCGTCATGTCATTCGTCTCATGCTGTTTCAGGGAAGCTCCCTTTACTATATCAGCTTTTTAGGGTGAACAAGTTTGTGGTACAGAGAGTTTTTAAATAAATAAAATCATTCAACTCAAACTTTTCGCAGTTTGTTTTTAGGATCAACCTTAAAAAGAATCATGAAAATCGGCTGAGAATTGCAGGCTGGGCAGCGTCGACGTATTTGTGCCATACACACACATAATAAAACACACAGACATCTGTGTTCTTCGTATTCTTTCTATTCTTCCAGGTAGGTTTTCTAGGAAAAGAAAGTTTTGAAATAATTCTTTCTCAAATGGTTAAAATTAATAGAATTACTATTATTAGTGAAATTGTAGAGCCAATTGATGATACAACACTTCATGTTGAGAACCCATTAAGATAATTTGCATATCGTCGAGGTATTCTTCTTAATCCCGAAAACTTTTGAAGGAAAAATGTGATATTAACTCCAACAAATATCATCATAAATTGGATTTTCAATCACTTAGGGCTTAGTGTTAAGCCTATGAATAAAGGGTATCATAGGATATATCTTCCAATAATAGCAAATACAGCTTCTATTGATAAGACGTAGTGGAAATGTGCTACTACGTAGTAGGTGTCATGTACTATTATATCAATAGATGAATTACCCAGAATTACTCCTGTTAATCCTCCTACAGTGAATAAAAATACAAATCCTATGTGGGTTAAATGGATTCGGTCCGAGGTTGGTCTGAAACGGATTCATATGAAGTCATTGGAGATGTCCACAACCCCCAGGATCAATTCTAATAGGCGTGTCTCTACTGACGCAGCTTTGTTTCAGAGGGACGTCTTAAAAAGCGCAGATTCAACCGTCAGCGTCAGATGACATTTAAAAAAATCTCAATACGGGAGAGTTGCCTTTGCGAGTAATTTAAATGACTGGTCACCGTAGCATCAAAACCGTTGACCTACATCGCCACCGGTGTGCATCGACTTATCGGATCGACCGCGAATTTAAAACCAATCTCGGATCAATCTTTCCCGGATTTCTTAGAGCCATCCGCCTCCATTGTTGAAACCCATTGTTTCGAACGCCCAAGCAAAGCCGAGAAGAAACATCCCAGTGTTCGCATGGCCCGGTTAGTTTAAGAGGGCCCGGATCCGGTTGACCGGCTGCCCGACAACTGTGTCATGTTTTCATTTCAATGGGAAGAGTTTTTTTTTTTCCTTTCTTCCACGCCGAGATTCCGGGACGATGAAGGAAAACCACAAATCAGACGAACGCTCCCGACATATTGTTTCGAGAGGTTGGGATAAGCAGTAGGTAAGGTGAACAATGGACGAAAAATCACATGCTTCCCTATAAACATGTCAAGGGATGTTCCCGTACATAATGTTAGATACCATACTTTGAAAGTGAAGTCCATACTGATTGATGCCATCTCAAAACACATGACTAAAACACTCGCTCTCAAACATGGCTAAAATGGCACACTTCAAAGTTCCATCCATAAATATCCATCCCCAATAAGCCCAAAACAAAGCAACAGAGCACACGCTCCAAAGTTGTAGATTCGACCCCGACAACTATAAATTATCATGAAAAGTAAGGAGTTATATTGAAGGTGTGTCTTTTCAGTGAACATAGTCTCAAATGTTAACATCGTGTGTCGATTACTGGAGAAATTAACGTCAACCTGAATCAGTTGAACAGTGTGGTACCGCTAATTGTTCCAATCTACTTGCCATTCGATATTGCAGCTTTGTTGGAGTATTAGGGAAACTTATTTCACTCTGTGACCCAACCATAATAAATTGGTAATTTACGAGTACGACTCAGTCATTAGTGCGAGAGGTATCAAAATGATAACACAACAGATATGTTTAAGTGGAGAAAACTTTGTAGTTTACTACCTTTGGATACGGTAATTATAAAAGAACAATCGAATTTGAATTAGTATTCACAGCTTGGTTTTTAATCCGTGACGATGGAGATTTGTTGGTCACAGAAAATTGTAAGAGAGTGCCAGAGATTTTCAAGAAACCGTACTCGCACTCCTAAATTCGCTTCTAACCATCGTAACGCGACCACAAATAGTCCAGGTGCACTCATCATTAGGAGTAGGTACTTTTCAAAGAGGTACCGATGGTAAGCATTAACTCAACAAACATCAGGGGCTAATTGACTCAAAACATTAAAAATCGACCATTTTTTGCACGTTGTACACCTGGGTGAAAAATGTTCACCGATTTTCAGACCGATTCGTCTCATTCTCGACCATCCACAGGCAATTAAAGTTTGCAAAATAGTTAGGTTTGGGTTCACCGCTTTTATTCCGCCTCAAAAAATAAAACCGCCAGTATTTCAGGAAGAGAAAAACTAACTTTTTCCTGTAGTGCAACCCTTTTTTGAACCAAAATTATATTTTACCTCAAAAATTGATTTTGAAAACTTGAAAATGAGTTATCTACATTCAAAATAACAGTCCAAATAATTTTTTACCAGATATCAAGGCATACACCTGTACAACTCCCAGGGCATCACGGGATACCAAGACGTTAAGTCTCAGGTAAGACAAGATGCATTTCACGAGGATGAACTCAAAAACCAACAATATACCATTTTTGAGTAAGTTTTACCTCTGAGAGAGAGAAGCTTTTCCCCCAAATTTTCAGACAGATTCTTTCTCAAACAGATACATTCTAGCCGATCCATGAAAAACTGGCAAAATGGGGAAATACGTGGTTTTTCTTCCAATATTATAATGATATTTCAGTTTTCCCCAAATCAAAAAAGTATTTTTCCTCAAATAATATGATAATATACTTTTAGATAGTAGCCGATTCTCAGACCTACTGAATACGTATATAAAAGTTGGTAAAAATCGGTACAGCCGTTTCGGAGGAGTATATGGTAACTAAAATTGTTACATGGAAATTTTATTTATTAGATTTTGAGTCGCTCTTTCTCTCCGAGCGGGACAGCATACTCAAAAATTGTCTATTTTTATTGTTTGAGTTCATCTTTCCAAGTGGGACCTTCATTTTGGGACCTACTCAGGATTGATTCTCCAAACTAACTTACAGGCAGATTCTGTCGAATAATCGACGCATTTAGTTCACCTAGGGCTCGTTCCACCATACAGAAGTAGATAGAAGTTAATTCGGAATTAGGAGTTATACGTAAAAAACATTAGTGTACTAACTGAATCAACTATGAATCAATTCGTGATCCTGCATTGTGGAACGGATAGCTGTAAAACCTTGTTTTTGCCATTCGTTGTTACTTGTTTAACAAACTTCAGGATATAGAACAAACGCACACCCACGACGATGCCAGGATTGTGACAAGCGAAATGAAAGTAACTAAGACGTGTCGAGCCCAAGTGATATCACAGGAAAGGAATGCTCGATCGTGAAGATCACCTGTATCTGCCAGTGATGTAACGCTGCAGCGCTTGGTTGAATGGAAAATTGCGAATCGGATCGCATTTGCATTCGGTAGGGAACGCTCGAGCCTTGCATCACTTTGTTTACGGTGCACCACAAAAACTACGAAATGTGGGCGGCTGGGCCCATTGTAATGCCAGCAAGTAGGATTGAGGCTTCAGGCAAACTTCACACGTAATCAGAGCCACCTATTGTGGGGAAAGAAGTAAAATTGCCAGTGCAGAAAAGTAGGCGCAGAACAGTTCATTACATTTTAAGTGGCTTAATAAAGCCTAAGCCTCCATTCCTCTTTCGTAATCGTATATCCCGAACATTTAGTAAGAATAATGAACTTATTGAGTATGAAGATATCAAATCAAACCTAAACGTTACAATTTCTCGAGGTCTAGAATTGGAGCCGTCCCTTTATACGTTATTGAGGGAACTATATTCCATTAATAGATCGTATCCACTTTTGATGGAAAGAACACAAATCCAGCATCAGCCTCAACTATATCAGGCGCCAGCTTATCTGCATTCATACTCCAGGATCTGGATCAGCATGAATAGGATCTAGATAGATCGGACTCAGATTATATTGAATACCGCAGTGGTTTCATAGGTTGAATAGACAAGAATATGACCTCAGAGCCAACCCAGCTGTTTGAGGATGGCTGAACCAAACGTGAATGATTGTTGTGTCTGTAGGTAATCAAGCGATTATTTCAGCTACTTGTGCAGCTACACAGCTACATGTGCAGATCTGCGCAACTTCGTCATTACAGTAATGGGGCGATGGAATAGGTGAGAGGAACTAAATCATTTCCCAGGCGTGAGTAAGAGTTTCCCGATTTGGGATGTTACGGGAGCTTTCTGATAAATATTTGAATCCTGCAAAAAGTCATCTCAAGAGCTTGCTAATCATTTTTCAAAAAAAAATCACATTCAAATTGGTACAGCCGTCTACATAGGTATGCGTTAACCACACACATACAAGCAACACACAGATCAATATCAACGGAGATTGTGGTGTGCCTATGTTAAGTATTGGATCTTGCTGTGGTTTTGATGGAAAAACACAAATCCAGCATCAGCCTCAACTATATCAGACGCCAGCTTATCTGCATACATACTCCAGGATCGGACACAGATTATATTGAATACCGCAGTGGTTTCATAGGTTGAATAGACAAGAATATGACCTCAGAGCCGATCCAGCTGTTTGAGGATGGCTGAACCAAACGTGAATGATTGTTGTGTCTGTAGGTAATCCAGTGATTATTGCAGCTACTTGTGCAGCTAAACAGCTGCATGTCCAGATTGAAGCAACTTCTTACTTACAGTAATGGAGCAGTGCAATAGCTGAGAGAAACTAAATCATTTCCCGGGCGTCTGAGTAAGGGTTTTCCAAATTTTGGATGTTACGCGAGCTTTCAGGGATTTGACGGCTAAAAACCATCTCAAGAGCTTCCCTATCATTTTTCCAAAAAAATCACACCCAAATTGGTCCAGTCGTTTATACACACACATACAAGCAAAACACAGATCAATATCAACAGAGATTGCGTGCGAATGCTAAATATTGGATCTTGCTGTGGTTTTGTGTTTGAATCGCATGTCACTGGTAACCATTGCAATGTTCAAATAAAAGAACTTTCGATTGAAAAACGACGAACCATTGTTGTGAAATTGCAAATGGCAATTAGGTTTCCTTCAAGGCATACAATAAGTGAAGCAATGGCCATAAAGGAAGGCTGATTGTCTGACAAAATACATACTTTAACACCGTTGAGATGCTTGTACAAGAATTTGATAAGCACGCAGTTGTATGAACCTTTCCAACGTCTTCAATAGCCTTCCAAAGATGTTGCTTAAGATTCATTGCCACTTTCATCCGTTTGTACTGTCTTAAAACTAACGTACTAGAGGTTCAGGAAACTCGTTGCTTCAACTAGGATGTGACGTAATTTCGAAAACTTTTCCATCCATGTAAAATAACACGGAGATTGGTGTAGTGTTCAACAAAACTCCTTAGTTCTCTTGCTAGGACAACAGAACATTTCTTTGCTGTTTTTGGCAGTAAAATATGTGTTTGTGGTGTTCTTCAAATCACCTACTGATGGGGAGGGTTCTACGCCAAGCAACTATAGCGATAAATGTGTCACAGAATCTTTGGTAGCAATCAACATACTTATACTGTCTTGAGAAGAACTATCAATCCCTTCAATTGATTCAACATTCTTCATCCACTAAATAAGTGGAAACTTTTGAATTCACAAATGTCAAATGAAATTAGTTGCTATTCCATAGATCATATTGGAAGGTTTTATTTTCCAATTCACAAGATCTCTCCCGAATACGGAGAATAATTCATGGTGAGTCCAACTGATATCGACGATTGAACTGATAATCCAATTTCAAATGCCTGCTGCAATGAAATGATGGCTACTTTACTCGAGATCCTTGAGGGACGCGTCGATGCATTCCTAACTCCCCTTTCAGGCAAAGGTTCCTGAAAGGCCCGACAACCACAGATGGAAGAGCGTAGGGAAGGTTCTATGAATAGTACCACACAAGCTCTAAGTTCCAGCCATTCTACGGGGAATCTTCACCTCGTCCCAGCACGATCGAAATAGAAATCCGAGCGAGGAGCAGGCCCTGATCACGTTCCCATCGCCTGCTTGGTGGTTATTCACATGTGAGGAGCACCTCTCAAACGATTCAACAAATATGAAAAAATACAAAAACATAACACTGCTATTGAATATTTTGTAGTGATCAAGCACTGGAGGGATTTTTATGGTACTATCAAGAGATTTCTCCAGCACTACAATGTCTCCAGTTTGTGAGTAGGATTTGGACAAATCATACAAAATGCACAAGACATACCCAAAAAAGGGAGGAAGAAAAAGCCTTGTACATATTCTGAGACTATGTTCAAAACAGAGGATCATATACATTGCCATTTACTGCATCTACGAGTCCAGTTACTAAACGTATTGAACAATTTGTGTACTAATAGTGATGAGGTTTATGGATTCAATTAGATTTTTGTTGTGGGTGACGCAATTATTCCATTGTGTTCTTCTGAGAAACATTAATACTATTTGTTTAAGCCGGATTATTAAAACTGAACGTTACCTGCTGACGTGGCACATGCGTGGGAAATAGGAACAGAAGCGTACCTGAAAATATTAAAAATGGATTAACCTTACGATCATAACGTCAACCGATACATTCTTACAATAAAACATGTCACAGCAGGTAAAGAATGCTAAATCGAAAGGAGATATGCACTTCACGTTCTACAGAGCTACGGAATAATTAGGCATCTATGCTCAAGACCACAAGTAGACGGCACGAAACATTACAGGAGAAAAATAGATGAAAAATCGATATGACCAAGTTTTTAAACCCTTTCTTCTTTTTCCGAATTTAATGAGAAATCTGAGAACATCTTGAGCATAGTTGTGGATGCATTTCGACGTTTTCTTCGTACGAGGGAAGCAACGATAATTTCATCATGTTCTCTTGAGAAAAGTTCTATTTTCCATACTATTCAGTTTCTATGGTTCTGTTTTACATTTTAACCAGTGTGGTAAGTAATCTACTTGAGATGTTCAACCCTTTTCCACTCATATTTAGCGGTTTTGGAATCACTGAATCTGCAGCAATATTGATGGGAAACAATGGGGTGTTGAAGGATAAAGAGATTAAGGTTGGTTTGGAATGGCTGGAATGAGGTAGGTTAATACAATGTACAACAAAATTCTATGTTTTTTTTTTAGAAATTTTGCACACTTACGTCATTCAACACCTAACCTAGGTTTATTTTATAAAATGATCCCTACAATGAGAACAAGCCACTACATTAACTATAATCGCCCATATCATAGTGGGAGGTTCGTATTTTGAAGTTATTGACTCTATAACGCCTCCTTCTCATCTCGAGAATCATTCCCTGATGATGACAAATAAACGGCGGAACTATGAAGAACAAATTACCAGCAAATACGATGTGGAGAAGCCACAGTTCATCTATTCGTTCTCAGCCACCCATTACTAGTATTGTAACACAAATGAAGATTGATACAAGTTAAATTCATTTGTAGTGTCACTCTTGGCACCGTTGGTTTTATCCGGAGCGACAATGTCTTGTCCAGTAACTTTTACATTTGAAGAGCTACGGGATGATAATGTTAGTGGCTGTATCTGTCAGGTCGTATCAAGTCAGCTATAAAGCTGGCCCACAAAACTCGGAACTAAAACGTCGGAAATGGGCATCGTAAGGATGAAACAGGGGTGAGAAAAACGAGGTGGACACAATCACACGTGACTTTTTGTAGTAAACAAAACAGGGGATAGCGAAGTCAGACCGCAGAGGGGTCCACGGAGAGGCTACTACAGCCGCGCAAATGACCGGCTAGCGGCCCCGTGAAACTACGGCCGTTTCAACACGAGAGTTGCGGTGCAGGGCGGGGCGGGCGCAGGGAAGAAGATTGTGAAATGACCAATTCTATTCAACGTTGGTTTTAAAACACACGGTCGATAACGATCCTTGAACTCGGGGATAACCTGAGGAATGAAAACCGCAGGATGAGGCACCAGCTCCCAACCGTGTACGCAATACAGAAAATCAAAAAAACCGTCTGCCAAGTGGGTGTGGCGCTTCGGCTCCCTGTAAATTTCAACATGATCAAATGATTCCTCATTTCTAGAAACCTTCAGCTTAAGCAATGCAAATTTCAAAATATAAAATAATAAATATAATCAAATACCATCATAGGAAATTTTAAACTAATCAAATGGAATACATACACTAAGCATTTCCATTAATTGTCGCCAATTATCGAACGTTATTAGCTGGTTTTTCAATAATTGAGGCGATCCATGCAAGAGTGGCACATATAACAAAAGTGTGGTTTGAGCAACTGGGCTCGACCAAGATTTGCACCATCTACTACCATCTTCCATCAAAAAATTGTTCCCTATACTTCAGCACTATTCCTTTAGAAATTTATTGAAGCCTATCGACGAAAAATCGAAGATAAATTTGAAGATGGGTTATATGTCCTTTTCCTGAGTCAGACAAAATGCTGCTTCCACCAGTTCCCTGCAAGGTGCACGGTTTTTGAAAAGAAAGCTCACTGGAAAGAATGAAATATATTATATGTACTGGAACTACATATGTGTGCTTGCACATGAAGAATTGATATTAGTATAGTTCAGAGTCTTTCGTACTACTTATTACGTTCACAAAACGTTATTAATGAAACCAGATCCAAATGACTGGTTAGTGCCAAAGAACAATCCTAGGAAACTACTCACTGAATTGTTCAATCCTACTGTTGATAACGACAGACATAGTAACTGACAAGAAGTGAAGTGAGTTAGTGATATTGACTAAAATTAGTAGGGGATTGTCAAAGTGCTCCAAATCCCAAATGTACAAATGACAGCAATGTCAAAAGAGCCCACACTAATCTTTCGAATTTTGAAACGAAAACGTGTATTCCTCATGGGCAGTTACAGTATCACAATATGGGCAGGAATATCAAATACAAATTCATACCCGAATAGGAATCGAGACATGATTATGAGGAAACCAATATCACATTGAAATCTGAATTATGGTCGAAACATTAAAAGAAGAAACACCACTCAATGAGCCACGTATTGGCTGCTCATCTTTATCATAACGCTATTGATTTTGACAATTACCTCTTTCTGGAAGTCCAACAAAACCCGTGTCAAAAGTCAAATTTGGGCGTTTGTTACCACAATAAAGACCACTGAAATAAGGATGGAATGACGCTCAGTTGCATTCTGTGATGGTGTTCTTGTTTCCGCCCACAGAAACACCTGTTTTTACAGCATCTGAGATTTTCTCGATTTGATATCTCAGAAACTGGGACTCTTTTGGCATTTCCTATACCTTTTGCTATCGAAATGCTCGAAGGATAGATCGCTAATGAGGGTCGATATCTAAACCCTGTTTCCATTGAACTCTATCCTTGCAAATTTGGGTTGTTTTCACAGATGTTCAAACTGTAGCTGACTAAATGTGAATAAATGGTAACTGAAACCCTAATGAACATTAAAAGTAATTAACTAAGCAGGTACTGAAACTATTGAATTTGGAGTTAATCATAATGGTGAGAATATTGAGAAGTTATTATAAGTTTAACTTTGAACAAAATATATTTCTCTAGGAAATCTAGGAAAGCAAGTGAGAATAATTTTTCATGTTCGTTACGAGGAAAACTTCTTGTTGGTAACGAACATATTGATTTGTGGTGTTCCACAAATTGTGGAGGTGAGTGAAATCTAATACTCCCCCTCACAAGCCATTGCGTCAAGTCCTAGTCTTCTGCTAAAGATGAAGAATTTCGGTCCAGCAAGCACCTTCATAAAAATGTCTGCAGTCATCAGTCTTCAGTATTCCAGTAAAACGTTTCCTATTTCTAGAGCTTGTCAAATAAAATGTTCCTTTAGAGCTGTGTTTTGATTTTGTGATCACAACAGGATCTTTTGCCCAACTTATTGCTGCTTGGTTGTATGTGATTGATTAATTGTGGAGGCCAGTGAAATCTAATAGAAACACAGTCTAGTCCTTCCAAGTCTGAATCAGAATAACGTCCACTTCTCGGGAGCACAATGCCACTTTTAGCAAAGATCGCAATTCCCTGGGAGAAAAACATTTAAGGAAAGCTAATAACCAGGCTACCAACAAAACAAAGTGAATACTATCTTCACCGAACTCGGCACAATCAGGACGGATCGATTTCTGCATTCTCCCCAAGAAGGGATCAAGAGTCCTCAATTACAGTGACTAATTTTTTTTTGAATAATTAAATCAGAACACTCCATGCAATACTCTTTGGTTTGGCAACGATCCACTGAGACCAAAAGGATGTAAATAGATTCACAATGTTGAGAATAGACGTCAGACATTGGAATGAAGGCTACCAAATCAGCCCCCATGAATGCAGTTGTCAATTTTCATTTAGTAAGTGTTAGTAGTGTTTCTCCCATAGCAAAACCCTCTGAATAGTACTGACTGAGCCATGGTTTACGTATCGATTTCTCTATTTCATAAATACGGTTTTGGGTACTGAAGTTTCATATCCGCATTTCAAAGATTCTCCATGAAGCGGAGAAAAAATTGTTTAAATGCTGGAATTCACGGAATTCGGATTATAGGTTGGTAATTTGAAACACTGTGAAGAGACCATAAAGGTTAAAGAGCTCGAGTCATAAATAACCAAACAAGCAACAAGGATGAACGTCCATTCCTTCCCGTTTTGAAATAGTGAATCACAGCTAGCGGAGCATAGAAACAAGTTGTGCCGTTGTTCTTATTCTTCTAACCGTATAATAGCCAACTCAGAACAGAGGGTATACATAACAAAGATAAACTACATAAATATTTATTATGAAATAATAAATTAGCGATGGAATAAATACAAATCAAAGCGAGCGAACCAATGCAGGAGTGTTTGCCTCGAGAGCATTGTCTAGTTTAGAATACTCTCATTTACAAAGTTTTATGGATGCTCGTGAGACGGCACACCAAGGACGTCTAGGCTCTCAGGTTTTACAACTATAGTCACGTCTATTGTAGAACCGTCTGCAAGATGTTGATGTCTTGCCCGCATTTCTAAACATCTCGCAAGTGAGATGATTCGAAGTTTAGTACACGTTAAGAGAACGTTACACCGCATAATTGGTATCCGGAACAATGATTCAAGGTGTACAAGTAGGTTACAACCAAATAAGTGTATATGAACTTAGAGTGATGCAACCGGTTGGAAGAGCGAGGGTGCTCCCGCGGAGGAATGCATTATTTATGATTGGTTATACCTGTGGACTTGGAAAACACTGCGCTCCGTCCGAGCATTTCCTCGAATGGGAAGAACTGACCTTCATCCTTTCACTAGTTTCGCTTCAGTATTCTTCACCAGTCTTCGTAGCGATTCATGTTAAGTGAAGAACAACTTAGGAGAGGACGAACGTAAAGAAATCAGTAATTAGAAATACTTGGCAGAAAATCACGGGATATGGAGAAGAACATGGCTGTTGTGAAAAATTGTTGAAGAGTTCCTCCAACATGTTACGTGATTTGTTTCTAACTCCTTCAAGAATGGGGCTGGGCTGAGCAATAGAATTTTACCTTGAAGATCAAGAGATCTGGTTCTAGGAATACCGCCTGCCCTCAACCCTCTTCTTGATATGTCACCTAAACATTTCGATCACCGGAATTATCCAGTTACATCCTGCCCTTGCTCCAAGTCACCTGTCCTAGTCCAAAAAAATCGTGAGTCCTTCCGAATTCGTAGCGAGTTTTGCAAGAATTGTCGGAAGAAGATGTGTCGAGTCAGGAAGAAGCTTCGGATGTTGACGACGAAGAAGTTGATAAGCTTGGGAAATCGATGGAAATAATGATGATGATTGTGGGGATGTTGATCTTCCTCTCACTGAGTCACCTTTCGTCTCCCCTCTACAAACCATCAGTGAACTCGAAGCGGATGAGAATGATACTGATAAAAATATCAGTACATCAGGTAAGGATGATGATGATAACTTGTTACATAAAAAATGTTAACAAAAGAAAGAGGGTCAGAGAACGAGTCGTAAATGATTTTATTGAAAGTCATAAATGAAAGAAAACTCCGGTAAAAAACAAATTTTCACGAACACCGAAAAATTCTTCCGTCTGCTAAGAACTCTAATGATGTGCATGATGAATTGTCAGCTTTTCATAAAATCGTGGACTCTGATACGACAGATTCCATCGTTAGGTTTTTCTTTATAGAAGTCCCTATAAGAATCGGTTGGAAAACCTGATGAAACAAGGTGAAAACTGAGTGAAACTGACAAAAAATAGCCTGGAGCACCCAGCGCGTCGCCCCACCTTAATAAGGACGGGATATCACCCCACCTTCAAAGGGTTAAACGTTTCTATAGTTGAATAGTGATTATAAGCATATGTTCTGTTGTTAATAAATTACCATTGAGAAAATATATTCAACGTTGTATATGTCCTTACGCTGTAAAAAGTACAATCGCTCAAGTATAATTACCTATCTGAACAGAATGACCTCTCTAGTAGCAGATATTGGAGCCGAACAGATTAGTTGGCTGAAAACATTGAATGACCCTCGATTAATTTGAGACAAACAGCATACCCATTACAGGTGAGATGTCTTGTACGAGTGAAGAGCGAAGCCAATTCACTCTGGTCTCAACTGTTGGAACTTGACAGCATAATCTCTCTAGAAGCCGATATTAGTTACTGAATTCCGTATTCTATTACTGAATAGATTGCATGACTTTTGGGACAAATAACTGCCATTGGACAGGGGGGGACCGGAGAATTTCCTGCAGTAAATCAATTTTCTCCAGAAGAATGCAGAGTCGGAGGGCAACATTCGAGGTGCTGATTTATAATAAAATAACTTTAACAGGTTGTGAGATATAGCTGAGCACAGGAAGTGAAATAATAGGTGGGAAAAACCATTTCAGTTAACAGCATCTTGAGAATTGAAGCTTTGACCAGCTGGAATTTCGACACATGTAAATTTCAACTGGAAGCAGTTCTTGAGAAAAATGATGCTCGAGGAAATGTTTCTGGAACAGCGGCCGAACCTTGAAACGAGTCTGACGCTCAAGCATGGGATATAGCAGGCAGGAAAGAGAAGATCGAATCAATCTCATCGAAAAGCCCTGCAAAATTAGAACAATTAAAAGGTTGATGCTCTTTGTGGAGAAGACATCAAATTCCGAGCTTCTCCCGTCATAATGAACAGAAATAATCGGCAAATATGTTGAAAGGACAAACCAAATTAACTAAGTAATAGCCAAGGGATGAAAATTAGCGGGAGGAAGATAAACCATGTTTAGCAGATGGACAAACAGTTGTTGAAACCGTGGTAACACTGTAACCTATCAGTTTTCTGACATTGTTTATTGAGAATGGACCACGTTTTTACAGAAGCAATACCGTTACGGAATGGGTATCAAAAACTCGTGGCTAGTGATTTAGTTCGCCCTAACCCCGGACAATCTGCATCAAATCCACCGATCCCCCATCGAATTCAATCCAACTAGACTCAACACGTTCTAAACTTACAGGATTTGGTGAGGAAAATGCTGACTAGATGAGATAAATTAAAAAACGGGAACGTACCTGATGTAAACTCGAAGTGAATGCGCCTACTTTGGAAAACCTCATTGGAGCAGTGGATAATTCATTTGTTGGATCGCACTGATGTATGGGTTCTGCAGAGAATTGAAATTTCATAGTATGAACTCTGTATTAGAAGGTCTACCCATGGACATACAGATGTATGGAATTCATTTGTATGCCTAACCCAAACTACCTACAAACCAAAATGTACAGGGGATAAATGATGAATAACTCACTAAAAAACACTTGAATTTCTCTATGTACATTCCTCTCAAGATTTTATGGGAGTTAATGGCTTAGTTGTTCGCCGACAAAACGGGATTCACTCTTATCTGCGAGTGTTTAGACACCTGACAAAATCGTACAAAATGTTTGTTGAAGGTTCATTGAAAAATCCTGATCAGTTTTTGAAATGTTATAACAGACTATCAGTTGAGACGCGTAGCGCCAGCCAAGGTCAAAACGCTTTTAAATCCCTCGACATAAACGCCCACCATCCTGTCCGGAGCCGTCCAAGTCATTGGCAATGCTAATCTGTCTTTCCAACGTCGCATATCCAATGTCATCTTGTCCCCCTCTATCAAGCTCAAGAGATTGACATTCTTTCAAAGCGACAAGATAAACGAATCAAAGGTTGAAAATTGTAAAGATACGGAGGACAGCAGCCCTTGTAAATATTGTTAGGGGAAGGTGGGGTAATCAGAGACACGGTCAATAAGAGACATGAGGATTTTAAAATATCCCGCGAAGCTGTATTTGTCCAAAAGTGCCTACAGAGGTCACCAGGGGTCTGATGTAAAATTTTAGTGGGTTAGGAAAATCCGCAGACACATTCCGTGGTAACACCGAGTAATCTACGAAAACCCTTCCTTCAGTCAGGTTATGCGTGTCTCTTATTATCCGTCAGTGCTCCGTCCGCCCAACAACCCGGCTTTTACGAACTGGTAAGTTTTTCCAGACTTTTCTTATGCAATTCTCTTCAATATCTCTTTGCCGGATTCCTGTACGACCACTCCTTAATTATTTATTGCGATGTTTCTTATTGCCTCCAGCTGGTGAACAGCTGGGGCAATTGTAGACAGTTTGTCTCTTATTACCCCAGTCTCTATTAATATATAATTTGAATAGGAATTCTATATTTCTATTATGGGAATTCTATAATTCTACATTTCTAAAGGTTGGTTGGGATTCCTTCTAAAGAGGACAACGTTTCATAATGTTTTTATTTTTCTCTATTTGGCAATGTCAAGTTTTTTCAAGTTTTTCAATGTTCAAAAGAGAATCAGACCTTCCTATGTCAACAATTCTCAGTAAAAAAAAAATTAGGTTTATAATGTTTATAAGGTTCGAATTTTATTTTCAAAGACTGATCAGTAACATTATTTTTCTTACATTTATTTTGGAAGACTGATCTAGAGCTGTGACGTACTTTATGATGATAATATTATGTGATATAGCTTGTCCAAAGCAGTGACAAGTAGGAAGAAAAAACGGTGCTTTGTTCAACCTAATTTGTTTCTTTGGAGTGCCCTTCAATTTTGAACGCTTTTTTGAAAGTAAATTTGGTTTGTGCCGCAATGGGCTGTTCCCAGGACCTCAGAAATGACATTTTTGAATGGCAGTTTTGGTGAAAATTTTTGAAAATTTGAAACTTTTTTGGTGTTAACCTGGAAGCCTGAAACTTTTAGGGTATTAAGAGACAGGTTGCCACTTGTCTCTTATTACGTTAGAACGTCTCTAGAAGTGTTTCTGACTTGCCCATTGAAGATTTTTACATCTGTCTCTTATTGACCCTAAGTGGGCAATAAGAGACAAAGGCCCCCGAGAAAATTCGACTATTTTTCTCTTTTACCTGAATTTTGCTATAACTCTCAAAAAAATCGTGGGGTTTCTATTTGTTACGAAGTGCTTACACAAAAATTTGCGACCTTGAAAAGTCAAGGGTTCGGCCAGAAAAAAATATTTTTGTCTCTTATTACCCCTTCGCGTCTCTAATTACCCCACCTTCCCCTAACATCTTTAATTCAACGAAACCAGGTTATCATGAAACAGAACATTCTCTTTCACCTAAAATCATGTCACAAGTCTTTAAAAGAACTGTATGCATTACACAGGTCTGTTACATAAAATATCCCTAAATACACAGCCAATGGATCTCTAAACCAGCACAAAAGAAGAAGTTCTGGATGACCAGTAGCAAAACGTTATTTCGCATGAACAAATGATTCAGGGATTTTATTTACACGAGTTCCAGACAATGCACATTCGAGAAACTCTACGAAGATCCGGAATGCAAAGGTATGAGCGCTCCCAGCGGCAAAAATGTTCAAACCACTATGAAAACAAGAACAGAACAATTGGTTTGGTTAGAGCTCTCGAAAGAATTATTTGAACTGAACCCAACAAAAGGATGATAAGGAATGACAGATGAACTGATAAACACAAACCTCGGGGATTTCTGCCGCTGGGAAACACTGGTAACACACTTGTTCTGTTTGTTTTAATTAGGTTGTGACTCTAACTCTCGTCGTGGGTCTGAATTGTATCTTAGATTGTAGTGAAACATGAATATTTTATCATAAACGGTGTGTTTACTAAAATATATATTTATGATGTAGTAAAAACATTCAAATGGAAAGTTTTGAATTACATTCGTTGGAATTGAAGAAAAAAAAGCGAACTATCTTCAGTGGCACAATGGAAGCATAATATAGGAAGTTTGAGCTCGGATTCTTCATAATGAGGTAGCCTTCCAATAATTTATGTTTATTTTTCAATTTTCTTCGTAATTTATATTTTTTTTAATCAAGCAAGTACAGAGAAATTTGTTTTGTTCCAGTGCGAAATCTTCTTCAGTACCTACGAATCTTGAAAATTGATTCTCCCCTTCATTAGTAAATAGCTAATAAATTATTATTAATATGGTTGGAAGTAACATTCGAATGAGGTGAACTCATCTCCAACTCTTCATTGGAATGTGCATTAATCATTTGCCCGGGCCATTTTGTAACTGTCCATCCTCAGATCTCCCCTCAATCGTGATAACTTAACATTTGGCTCAGAAGTCAATAACATAAAATTGAAGATTCAAATTGTTTAAATAATGCAATAAATAAATGAACGGAAGTTGATTTTGTTTTCACACACAATCTTATTTTTATGGTTCAAGTTGATCGAGCATTTTTATTCAAAGAACCGAATTCCTCATTCTACTCGAATTTGTAAGTGAAACTTGTGTGTTTGAAACTTTCATTTTGAATTTCATTTATAGCTCTTTCTTTCTAATTGGTTCTTATGTCAACTACCTATGTTGGAACGTGCTAATTATATCCAAGAAATATTTCCTAACAAAACAGGACATCAACTTAAGGATTTGTTCCATGGTTGAGGAGATCGTCCTGAGACTTCATGGGACCAGGGTTTGAATTTTACTGTTATTTACTGCAGCTCAATCGCTCAAATCAACTTGTAACAGTTATTGGAATCGCTCACAAAATAAGATAACAATTATTCCTTGAGAGATGTCATTTTCTTTCATCAATATAGCTCAAAACACTCCATCTCAGCACCCGTTGTTCCTATCGAGCCACAGTAGACCCAAAACCCTGAGGAATGGCGATTTTACAACGGAATTTGGATTCTGTAAGGTTTTTGGGTTGCTGAACACGAATCTTGAGCTCCGTTTCGCCCCAGTAGAGCAACATCGCAAGATTTACGCCAGGTTTTAGCACAGCCCTGATACGAATCCTATGAAATGGTCAGTCGAGTCCACCTTTTAATGTCTCAAGGTTTTTAGGGATTCTGAACACAATTATGAAGTCAATTGTTAGCCAAAACTCCAGGAAAATTCAAAATTTCGAGCAATAAGTAAAGGCTTTTTTTTTAATGTCTACTTGCTAGGTAGGTGGTTGGGATTTAGTTAGGTAACTAGACGAATAGTTCCACCCAAAATAGTATCATCACAATGTTAATACATAGAGTTACAAAATATCAATAATTCCTAGATATTTCTTATATTAAAAATACCTCTCAAACCACTCTATTTCCGTGAATATTATCAATCGAGATAATGCATATTATCTAATTCTACGAGATTATCAACCCCAATTATCAAACCCAACGTCCCGGAAAAGTTACTCGCGCAATTCACAGAAGAAAAAGACTACGCCGCGCTGTCAGGGCCACTTTTGCTCCCATATTGATAGATCTGTCAATATACATATATTGATAATATATTATACAACAAAAACAAAAATAGTTATTTTTTTGAGCGGTTGACCTTTCTCTCATTGGATATTGTTGAAAAAGCTCTATCTCACCACACTTTGAGTCCTATCTAGCTGAATTCTCACGCTGAATCGAAAGGCACCAGCCGCAGTGTGCTGAGATAAAGCGTTTTCAATAACATCCAATGAGAGAAAGGTCAAACGCTTAAAGAATCACAACTATTTTTGAGCGATTCCAATAAGTGTTTTAAGCCGATTTGAGCGACCGGGCAGCAAAAATAACAGTTAAATCCAAACTGCTTTGAAACAGAACCAGCCATTTGATCGTGGATGAAGGACACAAGATTATGTAGGGTTCACCCGACCGTACGACAGAAGGAAATGCTAATTCCATAAAAATAAATTTCAACTATTCTCAGTAGATCATAAACTCACAACAGATGCTGCACCCGATGCATAAAACCGACGTTTCATAAGAGGTCAAACGGACGGTAAAACTAGAAGGGGAAAAATATAAAAAAAAAGGAGTCACGTCAGACGCAATGACGGGCACGCAGCGGGAAATGCGACGGACACAGGTTCCGCTGCAATTGCACTTTTTCCGGTTGTCAAGTCGGATGGCGGTGCACATCACTTGCAGCGCTCTCCGGCCGGGTCGGGAAGATCACTGGGAGGCAAATGGTAAAAGTAGCAGCCTATGCAAATGAGCCCAATGTTCAGCTCCAACGAGTCTGCGCAGCGGAGCGCGAGGGAGTGGATTAAATGGGATTCGATTAGAAATCTTTGAAACGCTTTGACACTTATAAATCGTCGCTTCTTTCTTCGTTGATATTCTCCGTTCGCGTCCTTTAAGATACATCGGAAGCCTTCTAAAATCGTACAGGAGCGGAATTGATCTATGTCGACCGAATAGGGCGAGGCATGAACATGGCCTCCACGCGCTCCCCGCATAACGGTTAAGACAGATAGATAGATTTATTGGCACATTTGAATGAACAGAACAGAGAAAAACTCGAAAAACGGTAAATATGATGTAACTTACGCTCTTATAAGAAATAAATGAAAAAAATAAGAAGCAAAATCAAAAGTTTAATAGTAAAAAAAAAAAAATTGCCCACGGAATGACAAGTTTTTAATGAAATTGTGTTTTTCCGTGGAGTTGATCTCTATCTCAACTGAACTGAAGTTCCATCGCAATCATCTGATAACAGGATTAACATCCGTTCTGAAAAGATCAAAATTCAAGAACTCCAAGAATTTTGCGATGATTTCGTTACATGCGCAGGAAGAATGATCCGGGGGTCATAGATCTACACATCAAACCGAAGTAATTTTGATCATCGAAAAAACTCCCGGAGTTATGTAAAAACTATTTTCATGAAACCTATAGGGGACCATCTACACTGGTTTTGCCCGTAACAAATTTCACGTTTTTGTGAAACCTATAGGGGACCATCTACACATCAAACCGAAGAATCCCTGAAAATTTTATAAGGACTCGTTATAATCTCTATGGCAAAAAGACCATCAACACCCCAAGCACAATCCCTGAAAAATCAAAATCAAACTATAACTTTTAAAGATTTGTGACACACAGACAACTTATGAATTTGAAATTCGCGTCCGAGTGGAATTTTTGATTTTTGGAGACAAAAAAATTTTTCACATTGACGATATGCAAAATCAAAAGTTTAATAGTCAAGAAAAAAATTACCCACGGAATGACAAGTTTTAAATGAAATGTTGAATCTCAACTGAACTGAAGTTTGCATCTGATCGATTAAATTTCAAGAATTTGATTGGATTACATGGAATGATCGGGAATAGATGGTATTTTGATATATCATTTCAAAATTAATTTTTTGTATAAGGATTTTCGTTATAATCTCTATGGCAAGAAGCGCAATGGCAGCGTGAACCCCTTTTAAAAGTCCAACTTATGAATTTGAAATTCGCGTCCATGACGATGTGAATTAGGGCACACGACAATGTTAATGTCCATTGCACTGTCGATAAATTTAATTTGATTGCATTAATGGAATGAAAAAATGGTATTGTGTTCAGAAAAATCGTTTTTATATCATTTAATTAATGTGAAACAGTTTTTTTTTTTAACAAGAATCAAAATATGAACACTTAGGTACGTGATAATTCGCACTATGTAGGCAGCTTCCATCAATCAGCCTTCAAAGTTTCCCAAATCACATAACTCTTACTCGAAGTAAAAATAAAAAAGTGTTGCATCACCCTGATTCAGTATGAGATGTGGGAGGGAACAATTTGGCGTTTGGATTTCTGTGTAAGTGTATCTTACAATAATACAGAAACAACTGGAAATGATTTATTTGGATAAATTTCTCCAGTTGGAAGTTTTTTGTTTGTAAGAAGAAGACAAAAAATTTAGTTTTTACTTAATTTAACTGATAAGAAACTCCAGTAAATTTAAAGTAATTCAAAGAGCAATAAAGGTCAAATCTTTATTTACGGAAATGGAACGGAGTCAAATGGAAGGTATGATGGTAGTCGGACAACCGATTATAGAATACCCCTGTCCCATTGATATTGAAAACGCCATTTTCACGGTAAGTCTGTGTTATTCAATGAAATTTTGCAGTCATTCATTTATCTGACTGTCACAAACTTTGTCAGCCTTCCTAAATAACGAATAGTTTCTGATAAATCGGATGAAACTCTTATGACTCTCTTATGAGGATGTAACGTACGGGCACGGGATAGTAGTGCCTTTCATCCTGCAGCGATGGAATCCATAAGGCCCCCACGCAACCTTTGGAAATTCCATCGTAATCAGACAGTAAGTCAGCAGGTCAACCGTTACAAGAATTTGTCAACGGACTAAACACGATAATTGCTCAAGAAGATGTAAAACGTACATTACGAATGGAAATTCAAATGTTAACTCTCAAGCAAACGATCCTCAACAATACTCCCAACAAAATGTCATACTCACCTTCAGGTATCTTTTCCTCCATGAGGACAACCTCTGTATAATTCTACAATCATGTGTTTTGCACTTAAATTTCAAAGTAGAATAAATTCATTAAATTACTATCCACTGGTGATAAATCAAGTAATTATAAACGGCCTTGACACAAGTTGAAATGAGCTTGACACAGGAAGATAATAAAAAATGGTGAAAGGTTTAAATACCATATACTAGCAACATACCCCGATGAGGCTTTGCAGGATAAAGGCATATTACGAATGGAAATTTAAATGTTAACTTGTCACGATCGTTATCGGAAGAAACCTTGATTTTTACAGTTATATAAAAGAGTTACAGTTATATAAAACCCCGTTTTCTCCTCGCATTAGAAAACTCTGAAGAAACTTCTGTTTCAATTGATGAGGTCCACCCAACATTTCATTTTCTCAAAATTTTCTCCGCCCCATTTCGTTAATTTTCTCGGGGGCGTCTGCGCTGGCTGGGAAACGCACATAATAAAAAAGTTTGTTTTTCGAACTATTTACCGTTATTTTTCAGAATAAATTAATTTGTTTTAAATGTTTTCTAAAAGTGTCGTCGCATGGGACAAATGTCCTCCATTTAAACTAGGCG
The DNA here is from genome assembly GCA_031894815.1 of Creontiades dilutus. Lineage (NCBI taxonomy): Eukaryota > Metazoa > Arthropoda > Insecta > Hemiptera > Miridae > Creontiades > Creontiades dilutus. Next base: position 624,526 of record JAVIWC010008310.1, read on the forward strand.
TTACAAGCCTATCAAAATTGAACCAGATTGGTGGTGAGAGAGAATCAGTCGAGACGTCTATTCAAATACATCACCTTTTCTTTTCAAAAATAGCTCAAATGTTGGTCATTTTGAACTCTTATTTTTTAAATACACTCATAAAAACGAGCAAAAATCGGACAATCACGTTTTCATGGACGTTCATATCCTAGGATCAAACCATACGATCGTGTTCATCGGATTTTTGCATAAAATTCTTTCTTCATCGCATTTTTACTAATCTGAGTTTACAGCAAGAGTAAAGTGTGAAATGATACGGGGCGGCACGCTATGTGCGCTAACCAAATGTACCTATTTCAATTAAAATTTTAGTAAAAGGCAATAAATAAATGTTGTTTGTCGAAATTGTAAAAAATACCAAAACTATTGATAAGTGGCGGCATGCAGCGCTAACCAACTTAAAGTAGGCATCTACAAAGTGACAAAGAAAACTCGAAGGACCACAGCCCAATTGGCTGAAGAAAAAATGTGGCTATGATTAAGGAAATTAAAAGAAAGAAGGCTAAATAAAGATAAATGTTCGTATAATGAATTCAGAAAACACGTGTTCTAGGTCCTACCTACCTAGCACCTTATGGCCATAGGAGGAAACTCGGTACAATGGTTAAAATTATTTCTACCGTGATTCCGATGCGATGTGGACCTTCTGGCTTGCAAGATGATATACCCCAGACTCCAGCAGCAGCTTCCAGGCACCTCGAGGTACAGGCAGGAGGGGGTGGCAGGGAAGAAATACCTCTCAGTTGTGTTGAGAGCAGCCTGGGAACAGATCTCTCACTTCTGCTCACTTCTCAGGTGCTGCTGTCGCTGCGAAACAGATTCCTGACAAGGTGGAGCTCAATCCTGGAATATAACCGCCTCCACAATCCAGACACCACGAGACACAGGCGGGAGGGGGGTAGTCTGGTACTGAATCCACCAAATCAGCCAAAAAAAAAAAAGGCTCACAAACTGCAATAACTCCGCCTAATAGATGCAGAAAGGCAAAGAAGGTGCAAATCTGATCTAGAGGAAGCAGTTAAACAGCGGAACTTTAAAAAATTAAATAGTTTTGTAAGAGGGTACTTCACTTGGCGTAAGTTGGGACATTAATGGTGATTCACTGCCTCCCCGCCGCGGATCGTGAATAGCACCGGGAAAAACGCCAAGACTTCTTCCGAATTGCTGGGTTGGCAGAACTGGATATAAAGGTAATGGAGAAGAAGGTGAAGTCGAGCAATAGACGAGGTGATTGTGACGACGAAGAATCATGACGTCACCAGGTGAGAGAATGGCGCCAAGCAGTCTAATTTGGATGCTGAGAAAATTATCGGGTTCTACAAAGATTGGTTCCTCTAGTTAATATTGCTGATTTGTCCTACAATGTACAATAGGTTGGAAATACATGTGTAAAAAACATTACTTTGAACATTACTTGCAAAATTGATCATCACAGGTTGCAATAAATGATTATCAACATTAACAGCTGATTACGCACGTGCAAATGACGGTATGACAAGTATATTTAGCAGGGAGTTGGCATTACTCTTATCACGAATTGATAGTGGAAATGGCCGGCGTCGGGAAAGTTAGGCTGCGGAAACCTGTTGCTGTGTTTAATATAGTGAAAGTTAGTTAGGAAATGGTGCAGTAAAGAATCGAGGTGTAGAGTGATTCGTAAAATTGGAACATGAAGAAAACTATGTGGAAAGAGTCGTAAATATTACTCAGGTAATCCATTTCTGTTCAAAGTGTTTAGAAGAACGTTTTCTGGAGAAACGTGATTTTATTGTTGCCATATTCCATTAACCGAAAGCGTGTCTCGATAAAATATTGAGCCGTATTCAGAAATGTGTTACATACGAGGAAAATATCGATTGAATCTGCCAGGAAGAACCGCAGAAAATCACTAAAAGAGCAGAAACTCCCTATCCGGCTTTTCGCGGTCAACGAGTCGGTCGAAGAAGCGGAGGGAGAATGTCGGCAGGGACGAGAGCAGCGTTCCTGCGGTTTCCAGGGCGGTGGCGACCGTTTGCGGCTTGCGTTGCCGAGGAATTCAAGGAGAGGCAACGATGTCACTCGAAATAAACAATCCGGAAAGACGGCGAACGAGACATTTACTGTCGTTTCCAATAATCAATTTATAATAAACTTTTACATACTTGACGAGTTCTAGCCTAGAAGTTCTAGGGTTATGGGATAAGTCGGAATATCCGCAACACCAACAAGGCTGCCAATTTGAACATATGGGTTTATTTTTATTGATAACACGAGATATTCGTCAAATTGTGAGGTTCTTCACTTCAAGGTTCACAAAATTGCGATTATTTGCAATGGATGAATATCTACGGATCTAAAACCGATTCCAGTCGATTTTTCCAAGAAAATTAGTAGAAAACGATAATACTATGTCAGTATAAAACCAGAAAACCATGCTTTTGACTAGTTTTTTCCTCATAGCATCTAACCTCATGAAGCGATCTTACTGGCTAGATGTGACCATTAAGACCCCAAATGGAGTCCATATGAGAAAGAACAGATTTTTTACATCAATTCTGAGGCTTCTAGCTAGTACTGCGCACTGTGGTTCAAAACCTCTCAAAACCTAGCCTGATAAAAGCTAGAAAAGAAAAGAAAATTTGGTTTCTGGGTGTTTTCCGGGCCTCTGAACGCGAATCTTAAGAAATTTTGCACTCTAAAGTGAGTTATTTTCCCATAATTTTTGCTGTACGTGATTGGGGGAAGTTAGGGGGCTATTATTTTTTGTTTTAATTATTTAAAGATAGAAGAAACCAATACGAACAGCATGAGCCAAGAATGAAGGCAGCAATCGGTGGATCTAGGGACTAAGTCTTTGTAAATACCTACTTACAAATCGATGGAAGTCAAAAAAGCAGAGGAAAGGCTTAAATTTTGAATAAAAAATATCGCCTTACCGGCTTCCGCCATCGTAGATACTATCAACGTGAATCACATATTATGTGAATCTTCCAGATATTTCGCCCAAGGGCGCAAGTAAAACACACGCTCAACGACCACACGTCTAAATGATACGTTAATTTTTAAGAGGTAGGGCAACTATAAGTTTTTGTCTCCCCCATTAGATCGTCATCGTCTAGTCATCGTCTTGTTTTGACTACAGCATTGAATGTTCCATACAACGGTCAAACAATCCATACCTTAGCGCGGTCGAAAGAACTAAGTCGAGTTTTAACTAAGGTTTGAGGTGTTTTGAACTACAATGCGGCGTATGGGGGACGAGCATTGTATTGATTTTGCATCTAAACACCTTGAAAAGTGAAGTATTAAAGTTTGGGGGAGGTTTATACAAAATGGTTGCCCTACGATTACAAAGGCTTATTGAAAATAATCGAACCAAAACGGAACGAAGTTCTGTTTTAAAATCTAAAACTAACGCTCTAAGTACCTTTTTTCTCAAAAGAGATAAAACACCTAACATGAATAAAGAAGCAACAACCTTACAACTAATCACACGATTGATGTATAGAGAAAGATACAGAACAAGATCTAACTTACACGTCAATTTTCAAAAATTTTTCATTTTGATTTCAAGATGGGGTATAAACGAAGAAGAAGGCATGGGATGTTGTGAAAGTTTCTATGAAAACTGATCAACTATAGTGTCATACGCACTTTCTGCTGATGCAAATACATATAAAAGCATTTCAGAATGTTCACTTACTGACAAACTGGGGTTTGGATGATGTACCTAAATCCAGCTTTTTCGTCGAGGCAACTTGAGAAGAAGGTGCATGAGTGTAGTATAGATGGTTTTTCTGTTTACGGCCATTGTTTCAACTCAACGCATCACATAAGATTGGAAAGATTGAGACTGACCTGCGTTACGTCTTGGGTTCACCGTCACACTACTTGTAAGGAGGTGGGGAATGGGGGGGATTCATAGGAACACGTACCTAAGTAAGAGAAGGCATAAACAATTCTTTGAAACACAACTGTGAAGGGGTCTGGTTTTCTCAGTATTTCCTACCACGAAAAACGAGACCTTCCGCAAAGAACAGGTTAACTCGGAAGCAAAAGTTACGTACCAACTCCAAAGCGAATTTGATTAACCAGCATAGCGGAACGGCGCTCATGGCACTGTCTTCGATTCGATGCATATAAGTTAAGTTGGTTTATTGGAAATAGTAGAATTTTCAATATCATGGATCGATCAGTGCCCAACCCGTTAGCCTTCATCCGATCGCGCGGGCGGTAAACTGCCGCCCTCGATGAATGTAGAGCGCTACAACATAACTGGCACGCAAGAAAACGAGAAGATTGAGTTGTATTCTCTAGTTTTACACTTTTCTGCAAGATTTCGTTTACCTTTTCATCCTGCTTACGTTGGGGGCTCGCAGTACGCGTTCTCGAAGTTCGAAGTTTGACTTGCGATCTTCAATGCAACATTCTACACCGCGCAACAGTACCAACCTCTTTCATCTTTTGATATTATTTCATACATTTCTATCGTTCCTTCCAGTAATCTGATTATTTACCTATACGATATAGAACAATGTAATATATTGAAGAGAATATGAAATAGGAAAATGTGACTTGAGGCTATTGGTAGCCCTATGATCGCTAGGAGGACGCGGATGAAGTTTAGTAAAACACTCGGAGATTTTAGCGTTACAGAAAATAGCAAGCAATTTACAGCATAGCGAAGGAATTACCTAGATAACCGCGAAATAACCTGGTTTTCATCCATCCCTTCTTAATGACCACCGTTGTTCCCCTACCTTCTCCTTGGTTGCCCTATGCAACATCCCAATAGTTCCGAATTCCCCTTTGCATACTTGGTTGATCATACTGCTTTCTGGACTGAGCATTTTGATACTAAAGAATTTTATTTCACTTGTGTCAGTGCTAGTTGAGAGATGATTGTTAGGAACAGTTATGATTCCTACAAGCGGGGGTAATAGGAGGCGCATAACTCAATGCTGAATGTCATCCCGTTTCATTCGGTCATAAATTCATCAGTTGACACTGATACCCTCAACGAGGAATTTTATTGGAGAAATCCATAATAACAAGGAATGTGACGCCCGCTCATCTTTAAACACGAAGTTCAGATTCCACAACAGACCCATCCAATTTATCAAATGTTTTCCGGGCGACATCCAATCAACAACAATGATGTCACAGCCTTTCAGAGAGTTATCAGTCAGAGCTTCCATGTTGCCACCAATCGACAGCACAGAAGTTCTTGAAGGAAACCCTGTCATTCACACAAAACTGCCTTTGACAGTCAACATAAAAATGTTACAGAAAAGATGATTCCATTATATCACTTTTTTATATATGAATAGGTACATCAAAACTATTAGGAAAAATACGATGTCACTAGAATCCTGTCAGCGATCCATTAAAAATTCCAAATCAAATCGTAGTTAAATCTTCAAGACATAGGTAACGGGTAAGCAGATAGATTTTGGCTTCTCAAACGTTATATAAAAATATCAAATCAAAACATCAAAATGAAAGACAACCTTTCCGAAACATTAATTCAAACGAGACACAAAAAGCATCAAAAATGAAATTCTTGTCTCACGCGTGACATAATTTTTCTTTCAAAAACCCGGAAAACCACCATGTGAATATACAAAATTCAAGCATTTAACCTTTAATTGTCCATAAAAGTCGTGGCAACAATAAATTGCAATAATAATTGTTTTTTAAAATGAAAATGAAAGCAGAATTTTTCGTATTAGTTTACAAAAGCGCTAGAAACTTTGGATCCTTCAAAATCCTAAGTTGAATGAGTACTTTACACTTAATTTCTGGGTTTCAACGATTTTCAAATTCACCCTTTTTCTAAATTGGAAACCAGAGTTGACACCTCCATGAATGTCTATTAAATATAATTTTCTCTTCAAATTAAGACAAAATAATGATTTCATCTGATAAAACAGAATCTATCTGACTGAATGTTTAACATTTGTTGAAGCATCCCAGCAAACTCGCAAAAAACATCATTGGAGATAATAGGTAAATGAATGTGGTCTCAATAATGGAAATAGTCTATCATCACAATTTCAATCTATTAAACATGAAAATTTGATAAAAGAGTGTACTTGATCCGCTCTTTCATGTCCAATGTACCAGCGATTTCCCAGAAATCGAAATATTCCCATATTCGCAGATGATACAGCGATTTTAGAAGTCGGCGAGTACAGAGAGAATACACGAAGTTGAATCGGCCATTATTCTACATACAAAAGTAAACAGCGAAATGGATTATCAAAATAAAACTTGGTCGGAGAATTTCGGTGTCGCCAACATCCCCATTCATTTCAATGGTGAAGTAATTTCCGAAGGTAATCAAGCCAAACAACTTGGCTAATATGCCCAACTTGGCGAATATATAAACCATTCGAAATAACTTTGTTGCTTGTATGTTCATTATTGTCAGATGTCCTGACAAACAATCGATTGAGTTCACCTGGACCGCTTTACGTTCATCGGTTCGCTCTCTCTAAGGGCTGGTACTTTGACAGGAAAAAAAGTCAACACAAATGTGAACGAGCTTGAAAAATCGCCTAGTATCGTGTGAGGATCGCATTAGCTGATATAATAACAGTAGAATTGTGTTTCAAGAGTTCCCTCTGAAATGAGTTTTTCTAGTCTTATGTTATATAATTTTACAAGTGAAGCGTAGGTAGGTGCGCAAGGAGTGGAAGGAGAAGGTTGCGGTAGGTGTTTTATTTTACCTCGTTAAAGTTCAGTTGCTCTATTCCTGGATTTCTACATCGAGTCCATGTACAGTATCTTGCTCCACTGTAGATATTTTGATAGCAGCTTTTGTTTCGTATATTAGGACTAGTAAAGTTGGTGTTCACAGAGTGATAGTTAAGACAATGTCATCCAACTGTGTTTGGGTCATCAAGAAGTAAGTAACTAGAACAACGTACAAGAATTGTTCCTGAAATGCTCAATCCCCGAATTGCTTTCATATTGCAGATGTGCGAACTGTTTCTTTGAATGAGTGGACGATAATGGGCGGTGAAAAATGGAAAAGTGCTGAAAACCAATGAACAGGATTCTGAGGAGAGAATGAAGAGGGCTGCATCACGTTCTTCACCAGTTCTTCTTCATTACCTGAACAAATCTATGTTTCCACAGTGAAAAGGTACAAGAATTCCCTTTGATCATGGGATACATTTGAAGAGTCAATGCAAATTTATTACGGAACCTGGAAGGTGACACTGAACTTCACCGCACTCCTGCCCATACTTTTCCCCAACACTTGACCTGTAAGCACGTTTTGGGCAAGCAAAGTCGCCTGAAGCTGGTTGAGCCACCGCCTGAATCCCAAAAAGCCAAGCAAGGCCGAAGCTGCTTATTTCTGTATAATAAGTGAAGAAATCGATTTGTTATTCTGCCCACATAACTTGTTGAATTGACGACTCGACTTTTTTGCTGACGTGCAATATATTTAACAGTCGGTTATTGATTAAACTGATGTACAAATTTCTTTAGAGTTATTCTTCGTATCCTTTGGTCGTTTCACTAAATTCGTCTGTTGGGAATGGCTTGTTCAGCCGTGGGAGTTATTTTAGAGTCGTGAAAGCAAAATCACTTGTCGTGGCGTCGCCTTATTCTGGCGTGCGATTAAATCACACCCGTAAACTACTAGGTACGAAAACGCACTAATCAGCTGAAGGATCCCTGTGGCTAGTTCCATTCCCAATTGATCTACAACGTTGAAATATAAATGGTACTCTTTTTATGGTATCTAGAGCGGACAAGACAGGATATGGAGGAGCGGAGTTTAGATATTCTACCACCGTCTACATCCAATTAACAAAGATCACTGTAATACGTAGAAGGGCTATTCTATAATAGAACTAATAGACCTCTACGTAATAATTTGCTCGGTTTTTAGCATGAGTAGGATCCCTAGAGCGGAGTGTACATCAAATCGTCCTAATTACCCTGGGGCCCTCCGGTTTTGTACGGTCCTCTAGCATAGGTACCTCTACCTCGTATAGTAGGTATTTACCCCATCCCAGCGTGCGCCAGCTTTAGAACAGGTAGACAGTAAATAACTGTGAAGCCGGGACCCCCTCGAAGTCTAGTAAAAACCACTGAAGAAAAATATCACCTCATCAACTCATCGACCGCATCGTGACCTGGCAACTCAATGCGAGCGGAGCAGACGCGGTTAGAAAAACTCTTTGAAATCTGTTTTCCGGCCTTGATATACCTAGGTAATTAGATTTTTTTGTACTCCAACTCCTTGAGGGGAGTATCTAATTACATCCGAGCCAGTTAGACGAACATCGGTACGTTGCGAACGAGTTTTTTATTACCACCGGAGTTCTTCCGAGGGATTTTTTGGAATCACAAGGGGAATAGGAAAATACTACTTGGCTAAGGTACTTCTAAGACCGTTTATAGGCTCCTACGAGCTCGACAACGACATTCGAGGATTGGTATGGAAAAAAGAGAGAAAATCAATCCATACCTAGCAAAAACGTTGCTCTAAATCGTCCAACAACAAATAGCCTCCTCATTACTTAAACCCAGCGATAACATAACATCAAAACAAAAAGGAAAAGAATGAAATAGGTTGTTTACCTAGTTCGGTTTTAACCATTCGAGATACTTAATCCATGTTATAACAGCTACGGTCGAACAATTTAAGAGAAAAGCTTCGGACGGCTGGATTTTTTCAAATTCGTTTTCTTGGATTCTAAGCTTTTGAAACAGAACCACGGAAATATGGCTCGTCTATCCAGATATTCATTGCAATATAGATACTCATGTTTCATATTCTGTAGATGAACCAAAAACGCATATCCCTGTTTAAACGAATCGGATACACATTTACTTCTAACGTTTCGTGTTGAATTCCATTGGGTGAGCAACTCAGTTGAAACTGTGGTTTTCTTTCAAATTCAGTATATTAAATGAAATTGTGCTTGGTAAGATTCCGACTCTACTCTTAACTCCTAAAGATGTACGAATTGAAGTTCGAAATGTCGAAAACAAAATCCTGTTTTCAAACTACCCGACCCCATCCCCACAATCAACTCAAATCTACGACTAAGAATCTAGTATGTAATTCACTGTCAATAATTTTATGAAATATAAATGTACGAGTATTAATACATATACAAGTTTAAACGTGGGTGTGGCATATAGCTTCCTCGTATCCATAACATGACTGTATAGATCATTGTAAATTATTATTGACTAAAGAACTTCGTTCAATTAGACGAAGTAAATATTGAATTAGGGTAAATTTATTGTTATGCAGGAGCATAACTTGAGAAAATAAAGGTAGGCATGTTCAACTATTGAACAAACTATGAAATGTACCCAATAAGCCCGAACAATCCCCGAAAATTTCATCGAAATTGGTCAAAAACTCCCAAAGTTATGCTTGCGGCAAGGATTTCACGTTTGCGCATGCGCAGAGGCTACTATTGATTCGGGAGTCATGAAACTCATAGGGGACTATCTACACATCAAACCGAACAATCCCTGAAAATTTCATCGAAATTGGTCAAGAACTCACGGAGTTACGCTCGTAACAAGGATTTCGTTTGCGCATGCGCAGATACTACTATTGATCCGGGGGATATGAAACTTATAGGGGACCATCTACACATCAAACCGAACAATCCCTGAAAATTTCATCGAAATTGGTCGAGAACTCCCGGAGTTATGCGCGTAACAAGGATTTCACGTTTGCGCATGCGCAGAGGCTACTATTGATCCGGGGGTCATGAAACCTATAGGGGACCATCTACACCCCAACCCACACAATCACTGAAAATTTCATCAAAATCGGACTATAACTTCGTGTAGTTTTGCCCGTAACAAGGATTTGCTGACAGACAGACAAACACACAGACAGACACGGAACCAAAATTGTTCAGAAAGGTCTAAAACGCAAAATGCGAGTGGAATTTTTGATTTTGGAGACAAAAAAATGTTCACAATCCGAAAGTGAAAACAATGCTTCCGCTACCTTAGTAGACTCGGAAGCAAAATAAGAATACACAAAAAATTAAGAAAAACAACACAATTTACGAGAAAACGTCTCTTAGTGAAGCATCGTTGGTACATTCTATCCTTAAAATTCTTATATTTTTTATATGATCAATATCTTCCAATTGAAAGCTTCATTCGTTACTTCCGAGAAAATTTGTTTCCTATGAGAATGGAAATTTCGAAGCGAAGAATTCGGCAAATTGGACGTGGTAGCTTCATCTGTTACTTCATAGAACAATTGGTTCTAATGAGAATGGAAATTTTAAAGGGAAGAATATGGGAAATTGGATGTGGTAAGTAACTTCAAAGTATTCAGACATGGCAGCGCAGATTCGTGAAATATGTAAACAGGGATGATTTGAATTATAAATGAAATAGCACCTACTTTTATAGAATGAACACATTAAAATGTAAGCAACGAGCACAATAGGAGTCACCCCTAGGATCTGATCCACATGCTTGAAATAGTCATAAACTCCATTCGATAAATTGGAAACTCAATATTGATTCAAGCGTTAATAAATTCGTTGAGGAGTTAAATTTTTAATTATTCTACCTTATTTTCAAAAACTTATCTTACACTTTCAGTGGATCTCAACAGATCTGAAGTAAATAAAGCTAAAGGGACCGAACACGAAGCACTGTTAGATCATAACTCATTATATAAGAAATAATACATCTATGTTCCGCTTTTATTGTAAGGTTTAAACACCAAACAATAGATTTAAATGATATAATCGAATTTAAATATTTCAGAACGAATAAAAACTGAATGGAAGACAATTTATTTTATCATAATTCTCGCAGGTACCGCAAAACATCATCAAACCACCCCGCGGCTGTTTATACTCGTAGACCTTCAGTGAAGAGGCGTGGATACGGTTTTACGACTGGAACGACGTCCTTGCTCAGAACTTCTCAAGGCTGGGCTGGGTATTCTTCATTCGGAAACCGGCCATAAACCATCTGAGAAGTAACGTTATCGGTGCATCGCCCCGCGGCCATAAGTCCCGCTCCATTGCCGTCATTGCTAATAAAATCCGATAGCATCACTAAAAAGTAGTCGTGAATTCGCATTGCGCTGTAAAAATATGTGGCGCTTCTTGAAAAAGGCGCTTTGTGTGCGGCCCTTCACCTCCCTCCCGAAACCAATCCGTTTATTGTAGATCAGGTTTCTGCTTCAGCCATCTCTTAATTTCATTTCTGCTTTCATTTCAATTTATTTTGGGTATTTGCTCCGTCATTGCCGAAGGTAAGTAAGTTTTACCTAGAAGATCGTGGATACCGACTAGGCCTTCTGGTAATGACTTTAGATACATTGTTGACGGTTCAGTGGTCTCTTCATCAGAAAGGGGATCTCTAGCTGATCTGGACTCAGTACAAATTATCAAGTTTCAAGTTGATGCTCTACTCCAAGCAGCAGCAGAACTAGCAGATAAACAACCTGGCCAGTAGCGGTAACTGGTGCATCCATTACCTGGCGAGGTGAATGGAACAAGAGGTCGGTGACTGACCTGACACAGGCAATCTTTCCTCACATAATACTGAAATGGATGACCATCAGCGTCCTAACACTCCAGGGAAGTTCAACCTCCTAGACTTGCTCCAGGCATTGTCAAAGAAAGTCCTTCAAAAATGCAGAAAATAACACAACCGATACCCTGCTGAATATAAATACAAGCCATCCCTATTATAATAGGCTCCAGAATACTCATCTTCCCCACTCAAAGGAATTTTACGAATCCATAACCACACTTAGATGTGACAACGGCATATGTAATGTGTATTTAAAAACATCATGCCAATATCGCCACCTGCCCAAGGTGTCCAGCAGGGAATCTATGATCCATGATCCAGAAAGTGATTGAAATGAACCCAACCATAGTATGGGATGGGCACCATTCACTTCAGCCCTTTCACTGCAGACACCCTCTTAGCTAGTGGAGATACCAGGATTTATGAAGTAATGTAAGAGCTAATGGCTGGAGCTGCTCTTTGAAGCGTGCAATCAATGGCAATTAATTAGATAATAAGTACTAGCTGTGCCCGCTCCCGAGTCCAAGACCTACAGACGAATGGAACTCATTATTTATTAAGCTAAGTTTGATTACAGCAATACGTAAATCATGTATGATCTCGAAATCTTCTACATTCTATTGAAGCTATGTATAGAAGATTAAATTACGTCATAAATAAATTGTCGACGGATTTTCGTTCATTTGACAGCATTAACCTTTCAATACCCTGGTATTTTTCAACCTTCCAACCTCCTGCCACCTACCACATTGCACCTTCTTTGGAAAACTCTCATCAGGATCTTTCTATTAATTAAATAAAAGAAAAACCAGAGAAATGTCCCTTTCGCATTCACAAATAGATGACTTTCACATTCGTTGGGTTCTTGTTTGATCAAAGTCAGGAGTTTTCACACATTTTCTTATGGTGTTTACTAGGAAAATCACAAAATGTTATCCTTGATTAGCTAGTACCTTTTTTATTCCTTCAAATGTGTTGCGTTTCTCGTACTAACAAATAAAGTTGGAATGAACGATCCTCGTGTTGATGCAGAAGATTATCCAAGGACAGACATATTGTATGAAGTGATTATCTCCAATAAGCATCATTTAACATTATTAATGCGACCACAATGCGATACAACACCTAATCATCGAAGCCGAAAAATCAATATTCATTTTGTCATCTTCAACTTGGAAAAGTTCCGTTCGGCTTGTTAGAAGTCATCGAATGTAAATTTTAATCTCGATAACGAAAATGATCATCAAGATATGAGCCTTTGTGATCGAAACAAAAAACCAACTCCCTAAAAATTTAAGAATTAGGGTTTCAATATTAATTTTTTTTCTCAGTAGGCATCTATATTTCTGCAGTTGTACTTGGATAATGTACCACAGGCTCCGTTTAATAATTGTATATAAATTCAATTTCAACGTAAAAATGTGTCAATCAATATGTAAATAATGAATCTTTATGTAATGATTTGCGGCTTTTTATAGTGGGTTTGGAATAAATAATACCGGGTGTGAGACAGGGTACAAAAAATGGTTCAGTGTACTTCAACATGGTCGTCAATGATTTGACCAATGCAGTCAAGAATGAGCACTCTGAAATCTGCTGGTAGTTGGGGCGGGTTCTGAAGACGATTTGGATAGAGCAAATATCATATCACACGATTCAAGTGCAGTAAGCTTAGCCATTTATCTCATACGGTATTTTATTAAAATGGAAACTATAAATATGAAGTGTAATTAGAAACTGTGAGCATCTGTGGGTTCTTTCTGTCCACAAATGAGCATTGTCAGCCGACCCAGATCAAAACCGTAAGAACACACCTCCCTCCCTACTGAGGGACATCCTAAAAAGTTTAGCCAACCAAGTTACGCAAGGCTGTTGAAGATCTAGCGCCAGGCTCCTTCGCAACCTCCTCAGGGGGGAAATTTCCGAGTAGTAATAAAGAACCGTTTCCTTCAGGGATGGTAGGTAAAACTTCTTCGACTTCTTTGTTCTACCGTCCCATTGTCTTGGGATAACAGGAAGATCCCGAGGCGTGGAAGTCTTGGGAGGAGGAGCAGCACCCTCGGCTAATTCAGCCGGTCTGGAAGGGAAAATCTCGGAGCGCTGGCCCGCAACACGCGATGAAGGATGTCGACGGAGCTCCTTTTTCGAAAACAATAACCAGACTGACCTTTAACTCGAGCAGGAACGCTCAACAGGTTGTTCCCGTCACTCCAATAAGTCAAATCTCCCGCGTTTCGCATTCCATATGCATACTGCTCATATTACAACAACATGAAAAGCGTCCAAGGTTACTCGTATCAATAAGTAAACTACTGCAGTTAAGCCAACCACTAGAAAACGTTTGCCGAGTTAGATGCAGTCTCGTGTCGTTGTTTACAACTACAAAATTGATTGAATAGATAATTTAAAGTGTCGAATTTGTTAATTCTCATATTAATGCAGTTACTATGTAGTAAAATAAAGTTTGCCAGTTTGTCCTCTACTGACGACCGAACTGCTGAACCTATTTTGATACGGATCGCTCCATAATGATCAGCAAGTTCCAGGAAAGAACAATGTCAGATGTGGTACAACTTTTTCTCTAATCGAGGAATCGGTGCTTAGTGACGATGACTGAATAAACATGTTCGTTAACAGGGAAAGGTATCGTTGAAAATAACTTCTTGTGACGGATCCGACGATATCAGAACCATTTCTGTGAGTTGAGCCACTGTAATGACATTAATCGGGAATAGCCTCATGAAACCACGGGATGTGATTGGGAGAATGTCAGATCAGCTGGATGAGCAATTAAGTTGAACAACTCTCCACTCCTGGCCCTGAAATTTTGGAAAATGAGGATTTCTGTACGGATTTTAATGGGAATAATTCCCTTGTGTGTCCGTCTGCCCCGTTTTACGACTCGCGATGCCTGTTTATGTTAGAGCGCTGAGATTTGATACACAACCTCTTGAGAAAGCAATAATGCATGCGAGTCCGTGCAAAGTTAGTCAATGTATAAATTTGTAGTTGAAGAGCACAACATGAAATAATTTACTTGATAAAATATAAGATTTATCAATGATAATTTTCCTGAAAAGTAACGCATTTGAAGGACTTTTACTTTTGCACAAGCTTAGAATCTACAGTGCCTTTGGTAACACTGAAATGCATGAAGGCGGGAGAAGGCCTTTGTGGAAGGGGGATTCAAAGTCACCAACCAATCAAATTTGTAGAACACTGTACTTAATACAAAGTAACTTCTGCTTTTCAGTTTATCTCGATTTCGTAAGGACTCCGTAATGACACCTGATTACATTTGTTAGCATGATTCTACGTAGACCGCTGCACTCAAAGTTGGGACACGTTATGACAAAGTGAATCGCTGTATTACCCATCCCAAACCAGATATCTGAAATGAAATAGATCTACCTGCATGCCCGTATATTAAATACCAAGAACACACCTGTATGGTCGTTATCGCATGGGTCCCCCCCACAAAACAAAAATTTAAAGAATACTTGTAGGCACCCCTTATTTTATCCAAAACTGAAAGACGCTTTATATACTTCAAGAGTTGTTGCTTTTAGGGCATTTTTATCCCACAAAAGTAATACAAAATTTAGGACACCATTAGATCATCATTATCACAACTCAGTGATAACATTAGCAACGAATACCTAATCGCGGTGCAGCTTGTGTGTGTCGTCTGACCACCAGCGCATCCCGAAGATACCGATTTTTATAGTTATAGACTCCCTTGTGTGTCCGTCTGCCCCGTTTTACGAGTGATGCCTTAAACATGTTTGAGATTTGATACACAACCTCTTGAGAAAGCAATAATGCATGCGAGTCCGTGCAAAGTTAGTCAATGTATAAATTTGTAGTTGAAGAGCACAATATGAAATAATTTACTTGATAAAATATAAGATTTATCAATGATAATTTTCCTGAAAAGTAACGCATTTGAAGGACTTTTACTTTTGCACAAGCTTAGAATCTACAGTGCCTTTGGTAACACTGAAATGCATGAAAGGGAGAAGGATTGTGGAAGGGGGATTCAATGTCACCAACCAATCAAATTTGTTGGAAAAAAATCCGAATAGAACACTGTACTTAATACAAAGTAACTTCTGCTTCTCAGTTTATCTCGATTTCGTATGGACTCCGTAATGACAACTGATTACATTTGTTAGCATAATTCTACGTAGACCGCTGCACTTAAAGTTGGGACACGTATGACAAAGTGAATCGCTGAATTACCCATCCCAAAGCCAGATATCTGAAATGAAATAGATCTACCTTCATGCCCGTATATTAAATACCAAGAACACACCTGTATGGTCGGTATCGCATGGGGGCCCCCCCCCCCCCCCACAAAACAAAAATTTAAAGAATACTTGTAAGTATCCCTTATTTTATCCAAAACTGAAAGAAGCTTTACATACTTCAAGAGTTGTTGCTTTTAGGGCATTTTTATCCCACAAAAGTAATACAAAATGAGACACTATTAGATCATCATTATCACAACTCAATGATAACATTAGCAACGTATACCTAATAGCGGTGAAGCTTGTGTGTGTCGTCTGACCACCAGCGCACCTCCCGAAGATAACCGATTTTTATAGTTATAGACTCATGAGTAGTGTAAGCAACAATCACGCTAGTGAATTTATACGTGCATAATACATATTTAAGAACGTGTTTGCACATTGAGGGAATAGTCTAGTTGGAATATATACGTATGATCAGTGAACTATTTTCGATATGTTGGCAATTTCGAAGTGTTACTTGTGTGTGTTCGAGTAAGGATAATCGTTAAACTCATAGGTAGCATGTTCGCACATTGTGGGAATAGTCTAGTTAGAATATATACCTATAATCAGGGAACTATTTTCGATATGCTGCCTGTTTCGAAGTGTATGAGTGTGAATTCAACTACGGATAATCGTTAAACTCATAGGTAGTGTAAGCTACAATCACACTAGCGAATTTATACGTGCATAATAAAACTTTAAGAACAGAGATGGTTCGAGAGAAAATAGGAGGTACTACTTATCAGACTAAAGAAAAACCTTCCACGAATTTGGTCTGAGAAAAGTCTGAAACGGGTTTGTATCATGTTATTTATTCCTCTTGGGCTTAGCTGGTCCTACAACCTCCCCTAGACCAATTCTAATCTATTATCCTTCTATTGATCAATCATTGCATGGGACTTTCTAAACAAGCGGCACCTACCTAATCTCATATACATATGATTTGTTATTAGAGATTTTGTAGGAAAATACTTGGTACTTACCAATGTATTTGCATGTTCCCGCATTCCATTGTATCAATCCACGAAGATTCGTGTTCCGAATAGATGGTAGATGAAGATAGAACACTTGTAGCGCGAACGCGGAACGGAGAAGACTGCCGGAGACCGGCCACGCCCGAACACGGACCGAAGACTGGTCGAGACCTGCCGCTCTCCGATACGAGCTGGCGGGGGGAGGGATACATAGGCGCCCGCCCCGGTCACCCGCATTCACACTCGCGGTAGCGGGAACGTCAGACCACAGTCAAGTCAGAGTCACGTCAAGGGGCCACCCATTCACACTGCACGGTCAGATCACGTCAGGGCAGGCCAGCCTATTCCGCGCTGCAGCTGAAGTGGCACGATCCGAGACGATAAAAAATTGGTATACAATCGCTAGAATTGGTAAAAATTGACCCGGCATACTTCATAAAGAGTTCTGTATTAAGAAAGTATTAAGTATTAAGAAAAAAGGACCTACCAATGTGAAGTTAGTGTAATGTTTTTATCTAACACGCAACATTACCTATTATTAATAACCAAAAATGTTATTATGTATTATTTTAGACCTACTTACTACTTCTAATAAATACTTACTACTTTTATTATTGAATACCTACCCACTTAGGTAGGTATTCAACCTACTTTTGACACAACTACTTATACTTTTGAAATACAGTAGGTATTTATACCTACTGATAGGTAGGTATATTACCAATGTAACTGGATAAAAAATATATTACAACCTTCCTTAAATTATTTGAGTGTTTGCCCTATTTGCTGTCATTCCCTTGATTTCCTCTGCTCGTCCGAGTACAATGGATAGGAAAAATCGTACAGAAATCGTTGTTCCCTAACGCACTCGATCAACCTTTCGTCATCTATTAGAAAAGACTGAAAAAGAAGGAAATCAGCAAATCAGAAACTAAAATTAGACGAGATTAGACTTCGTGATTCACATTTTTCCGTTCCGTCAGGGGGGATGGTGAAGATCACGTCAGGTTTTGATCGCTCGCCGGGGAGGTGACTGGAGGAAGATTTGATGTTGACGGTACCGCGCCCGTGAGTGGATCACCCCGTTTGGTTTCCATAGAAGCAATCTTGACGCGCCCGTCACCGAATGTGATCTGACGTTCCCGCTACCGCGATTGTGAATCCAGCTTTAGGCGCCCAAAAACTTCGAAAACACGAACTTTTTCGCGCAACTTCACGAAACACACTTTAAAATAAACGTGAAAACAGAATACCATGTCCTACTCATCAAAAATAGGCACACTTTTTTTGAAATAGGATAATTCCCTGGAAAAATAGATAAAAATAACGTTTTTCTTAAATGTGCTGGCCCGTATGAACGATCACCGGCGAACAATGATACTGATCATATTCCCAAAGACATCAAGTGGTTTACATAGCGTGTACTGTAAGAATGTGATCGTATTGAAATTGATTTGATAGTGTTAAACAGTTCAATCTCGACTACCCTCGAAATTGGAGCAAAATCGGACCACTAGAACCTGAGGGAATGATGCTATATGGATTTTACGTTTGCACGAACGCCTATTAATGTTAGTTTTGAGCAATGGTTTCATTGGGTACAAGATGGTACACACGTGTACCATAGGTGTGTAGAGACCCCCCCCCCCCCCCTGATTTGGTTGATTTGAAAGCTGCCTGGAGCAGGAAAGCAGTACTCATTTCATACGTATGTTCTAATGTTTTTATTGGAATTTATCTTTTTTTTTTTTTTTTGACATCCTTGCGATAAAAACGGTTGATATTTTAAGGTGCTCGCCCCCAAAATACTAGCGCGCACTTGTCCACAGGAATATTAGCTTATTATTGTCCATAAAACTGTTCATTCGACGCAGAATTCCATTTTCTTGGTTTACATCGAAACTTTGGTCAACTTTCCAAATGAAATCCACACTTTTTGTCTAGAAACACTCAAAAAACGCCGATAAAAGTAATTTTACGAAAACCAAAAGTGGTTAAGACGTTCAAGTGTTAAGTGGTGTTGTCTTTTCAGGGAACTGCACCACGTGATATATCCCTTAAGACTTTGAAGTCAGGATTGGAATGACAAAAACTCGTCGATTTCAAGCAGTCAATTTCAATTAAACCATTTTTGGTGATTTTGGAGCGAAAGCAATGATGGCATCAATGAGGTTGGTAAGGGTTCTCAAACATCTATATCCGAAAGTCACCTTAACTACACAGCCTCCCCGTTGAACTCTTAACATTTTCCCTATAGCATGACAAGCGTCTCGTCTGCCTTATACCGGCCGTACTATCAGTTAAGGTTGTGCCCTGAATAAAACCGATACGGATGAAGTAATGAGGAAGGAAAGACGTGAAGAGAAGAAAGATGGGAGAAAAAAAGGGAGGAGAGGAACACGAAGGGACGTACACGGTACACGAAGCCAAGAGCGTAGGCAGCTGTACGAGTACGTTTGAAAGGAAGCACGTTCTACAGATCGTGACCGAGGGCTGCCGAAGGGACCCCTTCCTACGCCGGAAAACAACCGAGTTAATTAACCGAATGGAGAGCTCTGTCATGGACACTCACATATTGTTTTGAATAAATAAATTGAATAAATTCATTACTGTGAATTCACTTCAGCTAAAGACACGAGGGAACTGTACCAAGTTAATATCAACAATTACTATAAAATACGTAGCGTGACGTGTGGCGAAACATTAAATTATGGATACATTACGTTGATAAAGAAGTACGTCAGCTGATTGAATAATTTCGTGGCAAGCATCATAATTGGGTGCAGGGTGGAAGCACAAATTTAATGCTATGGTCCAATAAGCTCAAATTTCAAGAAAAACCTCAACCAGAAGGGTCATCAGCCAACATCAAGGGCTTTCGTACCTTTCACTAGTAAACTAAATTAGGAGTAGATGAATAAACTTAAATTACATTTGCAGTGAAGCTAAGCCTAGATGGTAACAAATACATATCAGATTAGAGAATAAGTAATGTTGTTCACCGGTGATATATGATCCAAATATATTATAAATGGAATCTGAAAGAGCCAAAAATAATGGCAGACGAAGTCCAATTCCACCCCGCAGACCATGGAACTGTAAAGAACGGGTAAATAGCAAAACCTAATACGAAATCGTACACAAACCGAATGCGCTGACTGCATCAGATCTCACCTATAGGGAGTAGGTATAAACGTCATGGAGGATTGTCGTTTTTTGCCGAGAACAGGTTAAGAAAAAAAAATGTACCGTATCAACATGAATGTCAAGCTTCCTACGAAACCTTGCGTCGAATACTTAACATCCCACAGTCTTACGTATGCCAAATACAATAAACCCTTCCATATTTACACAGACGCAAGCGCATGGGCACTTGGTGCGGTCATAGCACAGAAAGAAGGCACTAAGTTCTATGCGGTGGCGTACGCGGGACGAAAACTCAACGAAAGAGAAACCAAATTCAGCCCGTACGAATTAGAATTTGCCGCAGTTCTCTTCGCAGTATTGAAATTCCAACGCTACATAGGGCATAACGATTTCGAATTGTACACAGACGCGAAAGCACTGTGCACAATTACAAAATCCAAGTCCACGAATAGCGCGATGGGTAGCAACCCTTTTGCAGTACAATTTTAGAATCCACCACATTGATGGGAAAAGAACTATATGTATCCATCGATTGGATGGTAACTAGGCAATGGAACCAATTAATGACACATTATTCCTATCACAATTTCATCTTTATATCACCCCACCGTCTAACTGGGTCTTGGAGCGCTTGTCGGCCTTCAATGGGCAAAGCCGATTGTACAAATATGGAAAGAAACTTGAGTTTCTGAGAAGGCCTTTCGTAACGGGCCACTTACAAAAGACCAAATGTCACTTCATGATTCATGACGGTTTGGAGGAGGCATTTTCATGTTTTCTCCTTTCAAGTGAAGTAATAATATTCATCGTGTTTTCTAGAGAGATATTGACACCCTTTATTCAATTGCAATATTACCATAATACGTACCAATAAAGTCGAACAATCATGCGATGGAGGAACACAATCATACCTGAAATGATAAATAATTTGTATTAGAATGAGCTGCAACCTTAACATGAATTGATATATTTTTATAATGCAAGAACCTATATCAATTGGAAGGAGTAGTACACAGAAAAAAAAGTGCACAGATTCAGAAAATCCAAATCTACCAAATACAAACCAATAGAAACTACATGTTTGTACAAAACATGTATTTGAAATGGTATAACTGACGTATATCTGACCTAGGAGGATTTCTAGTTAATGAGTTGAAAAACAAAATTGAGCTGGCAGGTGTGATACGTGGCATCCTAATACTTAACGATACGGACCACCGAAATGAGTTGTTATAGAGGGTTAAGAATATATTTACTTATTTCTTATGGTATAAGCAATAAATAGAATGCTAGAAGAGGCGAAAAAAGTGGATTACATGTTATATTAGGCGGAAGAGACAAAAAGAACGATATGGAGACAGAAAACAAGAAATTAACTACTGAGATAAGCAGTTAATGAATTTATATCTCCCCACTCCTCTGAACCACAACACCATGTTGTACCTTAATACGGTATACCTAGTACCTGATTGTATTTTCATCACTGATGAAAAATGATTAATGAAATTAATGATTGACTTTTAAATATTTGTCCACCACGACACCCATTACCGTAGCAGTCCGAAACGGTTTAAATTGAGTGACGAGAAATCGGATTTCCATTTTTTGCCAATTCTATCGCCATCAGAGAAGCCCACAAAAGGAAAACTCACCATGGCACTCAATTTATCACTGTTTTCGGAATTCAATCACCTCGAAATGGCCAGTAACCCAGAGATGGGCAAATTCGTATTGATTCGTAAATACGAATACGAATCTGATTCTGCATCACCCTAAGGTGTGAATCCGAATACGAATCAATTCATATTCACAAGTGTAAATACGAATGGATTTATATTTGCAATTGTGAATACGAATACGAATCTCAGATTCACACCTATGAATACGAATACGAATCAATTCAGATTCACATCTATGAATACGAATCTACTCAGATTCACATCTGTAAATACGAATCTACTCAGATTCACACTTTGATTCACTAGATTCACATTTTGATTCACTGGATTCACAATTTGATTCACCGAAAATTCAACTCAAAACGCCTATCCAAAGTCGGAAAATAACCCAAAATAATTAAATTAATAAATAATTAAATAAATAGGCAATAAACCAGGAGATTTCCGAGCATCGAAGGTGAATTGGAGTAACAGGCGTTCTCGCTTCCCAACTTCTATTCCCAAAAATAGCCAGTCATGTAGATTCATTCGAAGTGAGCGAATTTATTCAGATAACCTGTGGGGAAAAAACGGTGGCTGGCTGTTTTCTTTGAAAATTTGCTAAAAAGTAAGGATTAGGAAGAAAGTACTAGTGGACTTGAGAAATGTATGTGTGTACCTGTTCATTATAAGATGATTGCTTCTGAAAAAAGAACCAAATAGAAAACTGCATAACGCGGAATTGAAAACCCATAAAGCGATTATTACTTATTATCATTAATTTACTTAATTTAAATTAACGATAATAAAACGAAATAATAACGTAACATAATTGCTAACGAATCAATTACACGTTTCCGTAGAACATTCATGATTTTATGTTGATAAAGTTTTGCTGAGTTGACTTTTTCTTTGAAATTCACGGCCGTAAAATGATTCCAAGTATCACCCACCTTTGTGCACTCACTTATGAATATCATTTTGCTGGTAATTGATTCCTGATGGGACCCGGTAAGATATGCATTTTTGTTCAAATAGGGAAATTGAACGTCAACATGATTGTGACTGCCAATACAAAATGGTTACCTATACAGAAGGGTTATTTGTACAAAAGCTGTTAGTTAGCTATACAGAAAAATAATTTACTGGTGGGTCGAGGACCATTCTTTAGCCAGCTCTCTCACTTAATTTAAAGTGCCCTTTAAGGGTTGTCAAAGTTTCGTAAAATCCCTAAAACCTCAAAAAAAGTCAAGGCGGCCTAAATTTGGACTTTTCTTGAAGAAATTTCCATGAGGGATCGAATGATCCCCTCCCCAGGTCCGTAGCTCAAACCATTCCCGATGTATGGCCCGATTTATGGTGCCAACATTTGCATTCAAATTCACTAGGTACATCACTAGGTTACTGCAATCAAAACAAATACAAGAGTTTTTTTTTTATTTTTTTTAATCGCCAAACCCAGCGATGTAGTGAATGTAGATACTGGAGTGAACTCCTATAAGGGTTTATAGCCGATACACGGGTTGAAGCATTCTGATATGCCTGCTCCGTCTAACGAAATTTAAAATTTTCAAATAGAATATTTTTCCATTGTAATCGCTCTTGAAAAACGCTGCTAATTCTTTCACTGGGATTTATTATTCAATGATTCATGATTTGAATTTCTACTATGCTTTGGAGTGTACGTGTTTCACAGGTGATAGAGCGATTATTGAATTTCAGGAGATACACATAGAGCACGTAAATCGGTTCTAAAAAAAAAAAAATACCTATTTGGATTGATCAGTTGATCATATTTGTGTGCCTCCTGAAATTCAATAATCGCTCTACCACCTGTGACAACTTACCACACTCCAAAACTTAGTAGAAATTCAAATCATGAATCATTGAATAATAAACCCCAGTGAAAGAATTTGCAGCGTTTTTTCACTTTCTTACGTTTCAGTAAGAATAATAACTATTTACTAATAACAACGGCTGCTTTCTATGTAGTTTTCGATCATTTGAATTGTAAATTAATGATAATAAGTAATAATCGCTTTATGGGTTTTCAATTCCGCGTTATGCAGTTTTCTATTTGGTTCTTTTTTCGGAAGCAATAATTTTATATACGAAAAGGCAGCATTCAAATTCCTTGCAATGAATAGGTACACATACATTTCTCAAGTCCACTAGTACTTTCTTTCCTAATACTTACATTTTAGCAAATTTTCAAAGAAAACAGCCAGCCTCCGTTTTTTCCCCACAGGTTATCTGAATAAATTCGCTCACTTCGAATGAATCTGCATGACTGGCTATTTTTGGGAGTAGATACAGCGAAGGAAGTTCAGCGAGAACGCCTGTTACCCCAATTCACCTTCGATGCTCGGAAATCTCCTGGTTTATTGCCCATTTATTTAATTATTTATTAATTTAATTATTTTGAGGTATTTTCCGACTTTGGATAGGCGTTTTGAGTTGAATTTTCGGTGAATCAAATTGTGAATCCAGTGAATCAAAATGTGAATCTAGTGAATCAAAGTGTGAATCTGAGTAGATTCGTATTTACAGATGTGAATCTGGGTAGATTCGTATTCATAGATGTGAATCTGAATTGATTCGTATTCGTATTCATAGGTGTGAATCTGAGATTCGTATTCGTATTCACAATTGCAAATATAAATCCATTCGTATTTACACTTGTGAATATGAATTGATTCGTATTCGGATTCACACCTTAGGGTGATGCGAATCAGATTCGTATTCGTATTTACGAATACGAATTTGCCCATCTCTGGCCAGTAACCTAAGAATCTCCCTGGACATTTACAATGCTTTGGGATCTTATTAAAAAACTCTCATACGGCAGATAAATAAACTAGATACAGTTCACTACCGTGACTGTCCAAAACATATTCAGTTCAGTGTTGTTCCTACTAGGAACTGCTTCTTGAAATACCAGTGCCAGTGGTAAATCCAATACTAGATGGTTTGCTTCTATTTTTGTTGAAAGCGTGGTTTTCTATTTGAGACTAGTTTTGAATCTCTCTAAATACCAACATAATCTTGAAAGGAATTAAGTTAAATGGTTTATTTACATTTTGACCTTAGTCGATTAAAAGGATTGGGCACTAACAATAGTGCCCAAGTTAAAACGAAATACACACATGATTAAAACAAATACGCATAAAAATCAAGATGAAAAAAAAAATTAATTCCTTATAAATCATTAATTTTGCTTCGAGGAAGGTACAGACAAAATTTGCAAGAAACTAGAATTATTATTAATCATGATTTTTACTTATTATTAATTTTCGGAAAGGCCTCCTTAATCACAAAGCAACTAATTTGTATAACTCCTTCTCAAATGTTGTCATTTTGAGTTTCTAGATAAGTGGATTTCAAATCTGCAATGACCGTCCGCCGTTGGGTTCATGCAGGGCCAAAGATTGACGTAGAAATATTGGTTCTGGACTCCGTTTGGACTCCAACTGCTACCAACGTCAACCCACTCCTGGTAAAAAACTAGCCAAAAGCGTGGTTTTGTGTCATTTTTACAGTAATTTCGGACGCAGAATCTCCTGGGATTGGTTTTAGGTTCGCAGAACTTCAACCAGCCAAATAACTACAATTTCTGAACGTATAAGTGAACCCCCAAAAAATCAGTCCATTCAGAAAACGGTAAACCCATGTTATGGAATTGGCAGCGAATTTACAAATCGCATCGTTCATGAGCTTTATGAGAAATGGTTTGACGAGCTATTCTGAACTTATCAACTATGCGAATTTCTGGTAGCTTCAATCGAATCATAATAAATGAGGGTTCTGCGATATGTAACTATTAAACCTTAAATCAGTACCATTTGCAAAACTGACTTGGAAGGGTGTAAAAGTTTACTCAATTCTGAAGACGATGAGAATTCACTGGACGGTCGGATAAGGTTTCCCAGAACACTGGACTCGCTCCTTCTAGGCACTCGGCCGTAGCTCCTAAACACGTGTTGAGTGCTTTTCCCTGTTAATTACCCGGCGCGTAATTTCACGAAACATGTTCGGAAGTTCTCGACCTTTGAGGCGATCGCAGGCTCGGAGGTCAATCAAGGCAACGATTTTCCTCGAGAAGCTACGTGCGCGCGATTATAACTTGAAGCACCGGAATTGTTTAAACCTCTTTTTTCGTTGGAAACAGTTCTACATCTACAAAGATCAAAATGGCTTAATGGAGCACACCGAGTCGTTAAGTCGAACTGGGTAGTTGAACCTCATCTTATCAAAAGAGCATGTGAAAGCAATATACCCAGTCATTCTCAAGTTGTTTTTTTCTTCCTATCAGAGCTTATTAAATGAAACAGCACCCTCTACCTCCGTTAGGCCGAACGATTAGATTGCCTTTATCACTCTCTTTTTATTACCAGCCCTCACGGGTTTTAATCCAACCTTACTCCTGTAGTCCTTAACTTACATCCACTTCAGTGTTGAGAAAAGAGGGTCTTCCAAGATTTCTAACTACTGTTCGCTTTAATAACGGGATAGTGAAGGAATCTCCATAATGCACAATGCAATTTGTTGTTCTCTCAAGCAAATCGTAACGTCTCTCACAAGCACGTACAAATGCAAATACGAAAAATGTTCGAGGATTCAAAAGAGGTCACACTCGGGAAGTAATTATACTCCGATCCACGGCTTCATGAACAGACGAATGAATATTCATTTTCGTTATTTTAAACAAATCTTTTAGTTGATCGGTTGCGAACAATACACTGGCGTGTAACAACTCACGGTGGCTTATGGTGAGATTAATTTTAACCTTGAAAAGGTTTTTGTGATGGGACCCCCCGCCGAAAAGCGACAGGAAAAAGTGAGACAAAAGTAGCGCGTATTTTTACAACGATTTTAACTTACAACCGATCGTTGCTAAGGAAATTTATTTTCGCCATTTTTCATCGCACAAAAATTGTTCACCACTTTTTGGAAAGCTGTGAATTTATTTGACACCAGACCACATCCCAAGCTGCCAATTTCAATATTTCAAGACAAAAATCAAGATTCATTTCTTAGTTTATATTGAAAGTAAAATTAAGCGTGCTTCCAGCTCCATGCTCTTCGCTTTGGACAGTAATTTTGCTCCCTTGTTTCTAGTTCTTTGACTGATGAAATCAAAATGTCCACTTGCAATTTGAGTCTAAGACCATTCTGAAAATTTTTTGTTTTCTGTCTGTCTGATAGCAAATCCTTGAGATAAGCCTAGCTGGACCAGTTTTTGTCCGATTTTTACGACACTCCAATGAAATGTGGGGATAAGAATGTTGGGCCTCTATTGATTTTTATCGTTCAAAAATCAATACATCAGTCTGCGCATGAACAACGTAATAGCCAAAAAAAAAAATGTTTCAGGGTAGTTGGGGTAAAAACGGTTTAATGCCCTCTTATCAATTTCAATACGAACGGGAAATCCTTGTAATAATCCTATTTCTAAAGTTTGCACACGGTTTTAGTGACATTTTCATTAGCGAATTTGAGGGTTACGCTATAAATGGTCCTCTCACAAATCAATTACATCAAGCCGCATGCGCATACGTAAAATCTAACAGCATCATTTTCCTCAGTCCTAGTGGCCGAACCGCGCTCCAACGTTTTAGAAACAGTTTAATTATCTCATATTCATTTCAACGCGATCCTATTTTTACTTTATCCGATACACAATAAGCGCAGAAAATCCGTAATAGGTACGAGTCGATTGACCTTTAGAAGGCGTTGAATGTTCTTCAAACGTGTCCCGCAGCATTTCTGTCTTATAAATCGTTTTAAGAAGCTTATAGTCTACATCTTTCGAGATTATCTAATATACGTCATAAGTTCTACACGTTCATGTTTACTAGACGAGGGACCTATGTGCCACACCCAACTTGTTCCTACTTTACTCATTTTGAATGCCCATGATGCAGTTGGATCGACCATTGACATTTACTGGGATAGAATGTATGCCACGATGGCTACCGGAAAATCAACAAATACGAATATATGTGTTCATACATGTGTGCATATATATTAGTGGTTACATGTTAATAGTACCTACTAACATTTATATATTAGTATTAGTAGAAAATCAGATATTCATGTATTAGTTGATTTTGCAGTATCCATTCTCTGAATGTTGTATACAAGTTTTTTCAGAGAAGTTTCTTTCCGAAGCTCGAAATGTTAGCTTTTATTCAGTTTAAGCGAGTTTTAGTCCTCCTCGGATACACTAAAAGGGTTGAGAATAATCAACGTTTGAACATTTGGCCCTCGGATGTAAACATCAAATAGTATTACGGAGGATTGCCACCATGTATACTAGCATCGAACCCAGGGATTTTTGGCTAACTAACCATTTCAAAAGGAAAAAATTATCCTATTAGCGTGTTTTCAATGGTCTTGTCTTGTTGGTACCTATTCCAACGGTTGAGACAACAAAAGAGGAACTTAGTGCGTTCGTTATGGTAATCTACGGACTATTCGTAGGGTAGAATACGGATTTTAGAAATCCTTAGACAGGGTCGCCACTGCGGCTTGAGACGTCATAAGCAGCAGCCGCCAGTTCAAATCTTCAAATTTCTTGCTGACGGATAAAACGGGGCTTTGATAGTCTTAATTCGCCACAAGCTTGCAACTAAACATTTTTTCAACCGCTTGTATACCCCATTCTCTTACTGCCAAAGAAGTCTACCTGTAGCTTAGTTTCAAGTAATATCTGCTGTTAATGATACGGAATAGTTTTTATTTCGTGGTATAAGATCTGAACGCATGAGGCCTCTGTTGAGGGCCAGGAATGCGTAGAAAGCCCGGAAGAAAGGCCGGCTGTTCACCTTGGTCGGGGTATGTTCCTCCTATTGAACGTGTACGATGATCCCTCGGTCCTTGTCGGGGAGGGACAAGACCGCAGTTTGTTCCGGACTCATCTCCTCTTCGTCCATACAACAAAAGGCCTGTTGTGAGCGTCGGTGGGTTCTGCGGAGGGTTATAATCACGTCACGTGATCAGATACCCCCCTCTCTACCTCACCTCTCTTTCAAGACTCTTCTTCATCGTCTTCCAGTTACAATTACTATCAAGGTCGTCCTTTCTTCATCCCTTCTTCGCCCTTCCGAAGCCCCATCACCGAGTCTGGTATCCTTCGAACCGACCAGATCCGATTCCAGTGATTTTTCCCGCCTCTTGTAACGACTCGAGGGGAACCGTCAACTGCCAGCCATTTCGTACAACTGCGATTTTACAATGGACAGTAGCAACAACTCCCCACATTGCACATGTCAGGGGCGGCTTCTGATAGAGCTTAAACGCCAATGCAGGAAGAGCCAAAAAAAGTTGTAAGAGTTTGAAAGAAATCTGTAAGCAACTCCCCCAGGCTCCGCAATTAATGCAGTTTAGAGGGAAGCAGCAAACCAATCAGAAGCGACCAGGAGCAAATATTTATCTGTGCTCCAAGATCAACCAAGGCGGAATTCCAGATGATTTTCAGTTAGAATTGAAGCTAGCCAACGAGATTCACCAATCAGAGACCTCAAAGAAGATGGGAAGGTGCACACTTTTTGCTAATCTCACCATTAGGTGATTTCTATGCACCCATTGAGTATGAACGGAGGCGCCGCCATCGTACGTTGCCCTAAAAGTGAGTCCTAGATCCCTCAATAGTTAATTATATAATCATTATATCGATTCGTCATTCTAAACTCCCATTCCCGATCTAGCACTATGGAGTCAGTTTGCTGTCGTACAAATAGGTGGGAGGGTGGTGCAAAGAGAAATAGCTAACTACACTTCCCAATTAAATTGAGTGATCCGCAAGCTAGTACATGACCCATAAGCAGCAAGGAGAATGTGTTAAATTTAGAATTAGGAAATTTAGAAAGATAGAAATTCCCATTCTAGATCTAATACTATAGAGTAAATGTGCTGGGAGTCATACGAATTGGAGGGAGAAGGTGGGGTGTGGTGCACACACAGAAGCAGCTAACCACACTTCCCATTAAGCTGTGTGTTCCACTGTTAAGTAGAGTGTTGGTTTCGTCATTCTAAATACCCATTATAGAGCTGACACTATGGATTAAGTATTCTCGGTTTTTGCAAACAGCTGGGAGCAGGTGGGGTGTGGTCCACACACAGTAACAGCTAACGATTCTCCTCTTTATATTGTGTTGTTTATCTATCTGCTAGTGAAGCCTGTTAGCATCGTCATGCGTAATTTCCATATCAGATATGATATATGTACCAAGTGTGCTTTTGGTGTCATACTAAACATGAGTAACTGAAGGGTGGTGTATACATAAAAACAGCTAACCATCCTTCCCCAATGAACTGCGAGGTTCCAATAACTCCATATAAGTGTTACCATCGTCAGTCCGTAGTATATAATATATTATATAATGTAACATCCAGCATATTTACTACATATTATTTAGCAAGTAGGCTAATTGTCATACTAAGCTTTAGTTACTTGGAATGTACTACTAGAGTTACTGAACTGAGAAGAAATTCAGTGAACGGATATAGTTTTAAGTGAAAGCAAAATGAACAGCTGATATTTCGAGTACTCTGTTCGGCAATCAATGATTATGTTTTATTAGGTTGATGGTGATTTCTCAGATTTCGGAATAGAAACTCCCACGCTCACGATTCTTTTCCAACTATATCAGGAATTTCTCTCCCGATCGAGAAACCCCCCACGTCACAACATAGACAAGGTCAGGTCAGAGGCCGGCGAGGTTACGAAGTCATGGGTTCGATTCCCAATCGTTGACGCGATCCGCCGACCGAACTGACTGTGTTTTTTTTTTCGGCGTTTCCCGTAACGCGGTCGTCACGAGCGTGCTACTTCCCGTACGCTCCCCCGCGCCATACGCCGGAGAAATTCCTTCCTTCCTTCGCGGTTAGGGGAGAGGAATGAAAAGCGTGTCAGATGATGGTCACCTGCGCCTCTCTCTCCGCTGATAGAACCCTCATATCGGTCCCGGGTTGTTGTCCGACTTCGATAGCGCTACCACCTACGCGGAAGCGGGGCCTCTGGAATGCTCACTGAGCATTTCGAATTACCTGCTTCACTAGATGAAACTCATGGAAGGAAATGAGGAAATATAGAGAAACAACCGTTAGTCGGTGCATTTCGACTGTTACGTAGAGGCATTTCAGACGAATTCCAAAACCCTTCAAAGCTGGGACGAATCGTCCATAAGCAAACACAAACTGTTAGAACCACGTTCACCATCGCAAACAATCTTAGAACTAGAAACGTGCTTCCCAGAGTTCCAGAGAATCCGTGAACTTTCAGCGTATCGAAAAAGTGTGGAGCTACATCCATGCAGCGCACGGACGAAAAAACTCAAATGCTCTTGCACAGATCCTATCGAAATTGCACTGTAGTTTTTAGAAACTGAAGAACCATACAAGAAGAAAAGCGTCTTCTTTGTTAACCCTCCCTTTATCTCAAACTTTGTCATTTTAAGTTTCAAGGTGGGTAGATTCCGAGCTTGGAATGACCGTCAGCCATACGGACCATAATCGGCCTTAGAATTGATGTATCAAATCTTTCTTTCACATAAAGATTCCTTAGGGATCTAGTTGGTCCTTACTTCTGGCCAGCGATACATAGATGCAATGAGCCAAAAACTGGTACATAACTGCCACAAACGTGGTTTATTGACACAGACAATTGGGGTCCTATTTCCAACTAATTTTGGACAGTAAATCGACTGGCAAAGGTTTCAGATCAGTCAAAATTTAGCCACAGTAAAAAATTGCAAGTTCAGAACCTTAAAGTGAACCCCAAAGCCTCACAGTGACGACGAGCAATAAGCATTTCTAAAAGAAATACATTTTTGCTAAACGATTACAAAGACTCATTATTGAAAATAATAAAGCAAAAAACGAGAATTCTTGCTACATTTTCATTATTCTTTTTGTTAATCTTGTGGTGAGAGATGGGTTGCATTTCAAAGCTACAAACGGAAATAAATTTAAATAACTTAATTTAAATCCATAAAATCACAATACGGAAAGATCGATATGTGAATTACAAGTGATTTGATGGCTACAGAAGAAAAGAGAGGGAAGCACTAATCGCATTTTCTGACTTTAAAATCTTCATGGAAAGGTTATTTTGGATCATGTTCAATAATTTTTGTAATTTACCAAAAAAACAAATCTTATTCCAGTTGTTTACTATATTTAGTTTGTTTGGCATACAATTTAAATACTCCAAGAAAAGTAATGTTTTTCTTGCTCACTTTCGTACGTCTTAGAGGAGTCTGAATGGTTAACTATTCATTCAAAATATCTAACTAACCGCAGTCTATTTTCTTTGCTTGAATAGATACATTTGAGATTTACTGATGTTCCTACACATCGGCAAGGTGCGAATTTACTTATCATTCTTTGGCGCAAGTGTCTAAGATGAAATAGCATCTTTTCAGAAATTCAATGCAGATTGATAGGAACAACAAATCATATTTACGTAGGAAGCCGAAGCTACTAGAAGGTATGCACATTTTAAACTGCCTACGTGACCTCAACACCTTACCAATTTACCATCTTCTATGTGGACACTATAGCTAATAACCAACATTATCTCCTGTTAGCATGTCCTTGAATGTAGCGAGTACCTTGAAAGCAATAACTCCCTGAATCTCTCGGTACCATATAGAATTATTTTTGTTTTCGAGTATTTCAGCGTTGTTTACTATGAACCCATTTATCCAGGTATGTAATGAATTACAATTGTCTACTTTCATTATTATTGACTAATTCGAGTTCAAGACGTAAATTTTAGGAATCTCCCCTAGTACTGAATATCTCTTGGTTAAACTAGTTACTCCAACACAACTTACTTCAATTTCAATAAATTTACTTCGAATTATAAATGAGTTGTGAATGGGAGAAACACAAGACCCACATAAGAATGATATTTTATGTTTTCAGGTAAACAATAAGATAGATAATCCAAACCATACATTGTATATAAGGGGTTATTAAGAATAGGGCACGTGAATTTACTAAATGCAATTTGAAAACCACTTGATTTCCCTAAAAATGATTAGTGCTGCATCATCCTGTGCAATCAAGATGTCATTTACGTTATCATTCGATTGAGATTCGATTCATTGAAGGGACATGTATCAATAACGAACACAAAAACTTAGGAGTTATTTCGAAAGTTTTCGGTATTCAGGTATTTTTTGATATTTCAGCCCTAAAATTTCACACTTTAGAATTGACTGAGAGGGATGAAGAGAATTTAGTCTCAACTAGACACCAAATGTTGCGTGTTTTACACAAGTTTCAGTAGTTTTGGAAAAAAGCTTCGGACGCAGGATTTTTTAAAATTCGATTTTCGGATTCTACACGTAAAACAAAAAATGTTGAGTATGTTGAAAACTATTATTACTTGGTCGATTATGAAATACACTGCCAAGGAGATGGCACAGCAGCTTCCTCGTTACATTTCTTTATTATAAGAGCTAAATTGAATCAAAATTGTGAAAGTTATACCTGTTTGAAGGACTTCACGTTAGCGCATGCGCAGATCGTACCGCTGATTATATTGATATGAAATTCTTATGGAACCTCAAAAGCCCTTATCCGCATAGTCCCTCAAAATATGAGCTAAATTCATTCAAAATTGTGGAAGTTATGGCTGTAACGAGGAAATGCGGACAGACAGACAGACCGACAGACAAGGAACCAACTTTGTTCAGTAGGCTATGAAACGCAAAATGCGAGCGGAAATGTTTAATTCTGACAACAAAAATTGTTTGGCTCCCGAAAGTGAACACAAGGCTTCCACTGCTTCGTAGGCTCGGAAGCAAAAATTTTCCTTAAAAATTATAAACCGAAATACCTACAGGCATCTAGCAGTAAATGAACCCAAGACATTTTACACAATTCAAGAGCTCTAGACAGCAGTTGGTATTTCAAACTTGTCCATTATTATCCAATTGACTCAACATTCATCATTCATCGGTGTTTATGCCAAAGAGTTTCCTCACTACGGAACAATCATGGAGGAGTTCACTACAATCCATAGATGAAACCCTCACCAGCCAGTTGCGTCATCAATAGCCAATCGAGCGGTCGGAACAAGAAACGATTTGCATAGGTTTTGCTCATTCCGGAGTCAAGCAAACGCGAAGAAGTAACCGATTACTTAAGATCGGTAATCGAACCAATGACCAAACAAAGGGAAATATCATGGAGGATGATCGGAAGATGATTAGAAAAAAAGTGCGTTGGAAAGGCCACGAAGAGATACTCTCTGGGAGAGAGATAACGAAAGTTCAGTAAACCGCGGAACAGGAAATCGGGATAAAGTTAGATAATGCGGTGAATGATAACATCACGAATAATAAGGAGATTTTCAATTTCAAAGTGACTAAACAATGAGGACGTTAAAGAAACATTTATATGTTGAGAACTACATCCTAGATGTGGAGGAGGAACTGTTCTTACAAACTAGGAGTGAAATAGATGAAATATGATACTGAATGATACAAATTCGGCGTCGTTCGCAAACAGTAAATATTCCCTGACATAATTAGAAGAACAAACTTACACCTGAGTGCATTTTGGTGTCACCGTAATACAAGATATTTCCGTTGTACTGCCCTACTGAGGTGGAATGGGGATTATAGTCTTCTGAGTCATTCAATTACAGAGTAAATGTTTGCCAAAAATTGAAATACACCTAAATGAATGAAGGCACTGTCAACTTTGTGGCCGACCGCCATAACATAACGCAAGAAGCCGTATCCACCTAAGGAGCTTGTATGAATTCCCACGAGGTAAGAATTATTTAAGCTCTGCCAAAAATAAACGCAGTTTTACACTATTACGGAATTCGTTATTACTGTGCTCAAGTTCTTGACTGCTTTATATAATATACTGAAAATTCCTTGGGGATCTTGAGAGTCAGTTCAAAGAAAAATAATTATTCTTAATATTATTACTATTATCATTATTCGTAATTATTAAGAGGAGAAGAAATAGAAGAGGAAAATAGAGGAGAGCAGGAAAGAATAAACGAACCAAAGAAATGTGTTAATTCATTCTCATTACAGCTCCGATCCAAAAACGTAGACTTCTAGATTTACTGAACATTTGGCAACACTGAAATTCACCCTAACTCAAAACTCAAAAGAGAGACAACCTACAGTTGAATAATTTCTTTTCTAGTCATTACATTACTATAAAATCTGTTAGTTGTTCTTTTCATTCAAGTCGCATGCATGAAAAATATCCTTTCTGTAATTCTTTCCGTATTAGTTATTTTTGTGCATGGTTCTTCTAGCCCTGAAGAAGTTCTACAAATATAACGAAACGTTGGCGATGAAATTGTAGTTTTTTATCAACCTCTGACTGACTCTCAAGATCCCCAAGTAACTTTCAATGAATTCGTTATTAGTTATTTATAATCTGCGAGGTATGAAAGACCAAACTAGTCTTGTTCTATGCAGTTTTTTAGTTTCCCACAAACTGTCGGCGCATGTGCACCCTAATCACTTACATTTATACAGAAAAAATCTGAAAATGGAAATGTAGAGCATTCAGATTTTTATGAGATATTGTGTCATGTTATAATTAAATTTCTGTGAAAGAACAATACGAAATTAACGCACATGAAAAATTTACATAATGTGGAAACTAATACGGATGACATAATTAATTATTACATGAAGTGGGTCTTGTCTTTAAAGTTATCTTTACAAAATAAATTTAGTTTCCACGCGATCAGGTAGCACTCATGAGCTTGTGGGAATTTAAATTTAAAAAACCACACAGGACAAAGCTAGTTTGGTCCTTCATAACTCACAGTTTCTGCCTAAAATATCCAGGAAACACAACCATCGACTATTCATGATTGTCTTTATTATAACTTTATTATTGCTATTGTATTATAACTGTCTTTCGAGTTTTTCGTGAGGTATTCCTGTATGATTTCAACAATGTAAGGCCTCTTTTATATTGTACTAGAGCTTTAATTTTCAGCGCGACTCGTAGTACATCGATAGTATGGGTGAGGTGAACAAAACTCACCATGTTCAGGCCTTCAAGAGTGCAAAACGAAAAACCCTACAAAATCTGCGTTTTCTTCACGGTATATTCAACAAAATTGCTAAAAAAAACTTGATTTCCACGATAAGATGAGCTATAAATATTGCTTAACGAAGGACCTATTTTATTTCCCGCCATGCCCAATGCAGAACATCTGCCTTGGCCCGCCTACATAAGCCTAGGAGAAGTAGTAGTTATTTCAAATGGTGAGCGAACGGATAATGTACAGCAACCCGAGTTCGATTCAGTGAACTAATTTTTATGTTAACTAACAACAAACCTACCCTCTTACAACCAAAGTTTGTGAGC
This sequence comes from Creontiades dilutus, assembly GCA_031894815.1. Taxonomy (NCBI): domain Eukaryota; kingdom Metazoa; phylum Arthropoda; class Insecta; order Hemiptera; family Miridae; genus Creontiades; species Creontiades dilutus. The sequence continues at coordinate 660,547 of JAVIWC010008310.1, forward strand.
TTTCGACTGATTAATCCTTCAATACGATCCCTTAAGGTTGATTTATCAAGATGCAAAATTACTGGCACATCCCGGATCAACGTTGGATTTTTTAGCCAAATTTCGTAAAATTTGGTCCAGTAATTAGTTTTGAAGAAAAGGTTCGGACGGCAGGGTTCAATTACTTATTTATTTTTGAATTCCATTTTTGAAATCGTATGTACGATACAAACGTATTTTGAAATGTAAGCCAACATAATTTTGAGGGGGTTACAATTTTTTTCTTTATCGATTTCAACGGTTTCTTATTGACAACGATGAAACAAAATATTGGGACAGAAGGTGCATTAAATAATAAGAGAAATTCTCTTTTGAAACTCTTTTCGAGTTCCCTTGCTGATGTAGTTGTACAATACAAAATTTTTCTTCAATTACTGAATTCTATATCTATTTTTCCCAAGCTAGAAATATGATCAAATCATAGTGCGGAATGCCGACAATACAATCCATTCATTTCAAGTTGCGAATACGCGATTGGTTTTAGGGTTCCGCCATGTCTCCGCACATCTGATCCAAACTACGATTTAAATGTTAACGGCGTCACCCGCAAAAAAGCGGACCGACAAATTTTTCCATTTAAATTCCCTCAGCTCCACTACTCGAAACCGCCATTTAAAACTGGTCCGAAGAGGGAATTCTTTATGGTATCTGCCTCCGTCCGAGTTCAGCCACTTAGACACACACGCAGCTTTTAAATCAGAATACGTGGAGACGGAGCGGTGGGGAAGGGGCTCGAGGGACCTCAGCCTTCTCGCGCCTTTGCCGACTTAAAACCCCGTGACCCCGCGGAAACTGGTTTCTCGAAGGGGAGTTCCCCCGCCCGGGTCGTCATTTACACCTTCAAAGTTTGAGGTCATCGGTCGAACGGGCGGATTAACTATAAATTTTATCTGCCTGAAAGTTGAACAACCTTGAGCGTAGAACCGTTCCGATGCCGGCCATCAAATCGGCCGGGTCCGACGTTCGCATACCTATCTCTGATGCGAGATCTTACTGTCACCGGGAAGCTCTAAACCAGATATGGGCAACCTTTAACATGTTGGCCAAACTTTACTGTGCAAATACGATTGTATGATAAGTATGACAGTTCATAATTTTTAGCGACAGATAACAGACATGAAATAGTACGACAATGTTATTATGACGGTAATTTCAAAATTTCGGTCACATTTATGTCACTGGTCAGTATTGCCGTCGAACTCAACTGAATGCACTTTTGTAAATTTTTAAAATTTCTCTCCTATCTGGATGTACACACTCCATGCATAAATATGTAAAAGTTGTGCCTAGAAGACCCAGGAGGAAATACCAAAATCCTTATTTCTCACTCCCTACAGCTGTCACTAACCAGAGGTATACAACATCCATCATCACTACTCAGCGAAATATTTATCGGAGCCTTTATATCCACTTCCACTATGAAAGAATATACCATCTAAAATCCGCCTCAGAAAAAAAATTGGATCAAAGCAAGTCGCCTTATCAACCCATTATTTCAGTGTCACATGGTCTTTCTTCACTCTTTTCAATGTTTTGAAAAGTAGCCCCCAACTGGCGGAAAAGGGTGGTGTTTTCTGTTGACATCCCTTACTCAAGATGCTCCCAGCGCTGGTAGTTGGATTTTGCCTAGACCTTCCCAGTCAGTTCTACCGGGAAAACCATCACCAAACGCAGCAGTGCGGGTTTTATGACTCCCACTCCCTACTCCAGTAACATTCCGACTGTGGTGAGTGAAACTTGATCACACTTGTTGACAATTAGTGCAGTAGCTGGGAGTTCGTTGACAACATTTTGGTACAACAGTTTCTATTGATTTGTGGCCTGTAAAGGCAGTGAAAGGCCGTAACCTTACTCCCTACAATATCCACAGCCTCATAAATTGTAGGGAGTGAGATCTGCTTATAGTAAGTTTGCAAAATTTGGCATGGTAACCTTAGTATTTACTGTAGCTGAAATTAAGCTAATTTGCGCTGTTCCATTAACCTAAATTGAAAGACTTGAGCGGCGATTCCCAGGGAGGTTGGCTCAAGAGGGGAAAAAATAGCAGTATATACCTCACTCCCACAAAAGTTTATTTTTTCAAAATGGGGTATCAGCAGTACCGTTCAAGATTATGTGTGCTCACTTGGGTAAGTTAATATGCTAAAAGAACCACCGTGATTGATTACAAACAAGAAAATTGATCAAGTTTCTTTTTTTTTTTTTTTTTTTTTTTTTTTTTTTTTTTTTTTTTTTTTTTTTTTTTTTTTTTTTTTTTTTTTTTTAAATTGGAAAGTTAATACCCAAATGAGACTGAAATTTTGAAATGACCCGTTATACAATTTACTAAAAAACAAAATTAAATAAAAAAATTAATACAGCATTATAATTAAATCGCTAAATTTGGAATTTTTACAAACGAAGAAAGTTAAATAGCGACAACGAAATCAATGGCGCATTTGAGCTCGAATTGGGGACTCTAATTCATTGATGTTTGGATTAATTCCACTAACGCAAAGACGTACAGAATTGTTCAAATTATCGTCCATCCACTCGCTTACACAGGCAAAATTAAGGAATGATCTAGAATCATCTAGTGTTTTGACAAATCTTTTGTTGCGGCTTTGATGTTTGCCGCCTCACTTTTTGATGATCACGCCACTCGGATTTCTTTCCGTCCGTTCAAAATCATAAAAATTACAAACTGGAAATTGATAGCCGTGGCCCTTATTTTCAATCAAATACGTTGCACGTCAATGTCAAATTCACCTCATCTTTTCAAACAACGACTATACCCTTTGCCAACCTTCAAAAGATGTTACGAAACGGCGACGAAAATTTGCGATTCGAAAATGCTTTACGGACGATTTTGTATGCTTTTCTTGTGTAACCAGTCGTTGCTGGGGAAATGGAACTTCCTCATTTTCCGCTCCAGAAAACTCTTTCACGAGTCGTTAAGAAAACTTCACACCAAATGCCACCCTGCTAATTTCTAAGTCCTCGCGATTTCAAGAAGTACCGGTTACGTATCACAACTACGGGTTGTCTATTCAAACAACGACGATAAGATTTGAAAGTAATAGCGGTCTTTGGGAGTGGTACCCACAAGTTGATTATCTAATTATTAGCAGTCTCCCAAACCAGCATATAACTTAAAGATTTAAGCGTTCATCTCATTATATTCCCAGGTCAACAATTTTAGCCACCCTCCGATGAGGTCCGCCACCGAGAACGTAGTTATATGTGATTGGCTGTGATATATGGTGATAAGAAACCACTGAGCATTTTGATGGATTGAGATAGAGGTGGTTTAATTCACACCAATCCTCCAAACGTGCAACCTTCCTCTACAACAACATGATGTCCTCCGAAGACCGAGAGTGATGGAAGAGGCCATCAGCACAGAGTGAGATATGGACACCGTTCGTCCTTACGAAATCATTACGATATTGTAGTAGTGCAGTATTGAAAAGGATTGGCTGGATTATTTGGGGCTTTATTGGCCATAATACGATTTGCGATATAAAAGACAGCAAGTGTGCACTTTAGGCCGTTATGTTTCAATGTCCATGACCGTACGTAACCCGTGGGGACCGAATTCGGAGCGTTATAACAGTCACTGATTAGTCCGAGTTGATAACCATGTGAAAGAACCTAACCGACTATTAACGAGTTTAGGTCCCTCTCGTGAATGAGTTTTCACTCGGGTTTTCGCTGCCGACTTCCCAGTTCACGCACTGTCGGTCGCCCGTAACACTGTTTTGTGTGTAGATGAGCCGCGAAAGTTCCTACGGCCTTCTAACCGACTTGCACGCACATTGAATCAGTTGGAATTCGTCGTAAACAACGGAAAAATGAATTTACTTGCAGGAAATGACATCCATTTCTCCGATGTGAAAGACGGGCGAATTTTTTAAAAGAAACTCTATTCTAATGTTTGATTATACATGATAAAATGTAACCAGGTGACGGAATGAATTCTTAGAAGAATTGTAATTAGCTTTACAGATTTTGTTATTAATGAAGAAGAAGAAAAAGTTTTTATTATAAAGAAAACTTCAATTTCTACACTTTTAAAGAAAAATAAATCGATTACTAAATACAAAAGAATATTCATCTCAAGTTGAAGTGTTTTCCATCAAAGTTATGTTGGATATTGTGAAAGTTGAGTGAATCATAACAAGAGGAAGAATTAAGATTAATCTACTCGAATATTTAGGAACTAAGCGATGTGATTTCAAACGCAATATGCAGGGTGTCTACACTAACCATGGGCCAAACACAATGAGTCCATTCTACAGGTCATTTCCAACTAAAATGCCACCTTTTTTCACTTTCAAAATTTGTTTCGTCTTCTCGACCTTATCTTGGTAAAACGTACTTAACTCCCTTAATTTTCATGCAAAACGAAATCTGAGGATGCCCTTGGAAAGAGCGTCAAATTTCTCAGCAGTTTGAGACAAAATTCAACGTTTTTAGCCTGGTCTTAACGGTAAACAAAAATGGAGGAACATTGAAATTTGACGATTGTGTTAAAAAAAAAAAAAAACTTTCTCAGAATCTCAGCTTTCAAACGGTATAAGGAAAAACGTATTCACAACGTAATTTGGTTGAGAAAATCACGTTCGAGTCCTAAAAAACGTGGGTTCTTAAGTGGAAATCAACGTTTTTCATCAAAAGACGACTTGGACCGTAACAATTAGTTCGACATCGCAATTTTTGCACACTTTTAAGCTGAATCGGATGGTCATACTTTAATCGGATTTGAGACCCCCCCCCCCCCCCCATTGTTTGGTTCATTATTTTCAATAAGCCTTTTAAATCAAGCCTTCGTAATCGTATGGCAAACATTTTCATGACCCAATCTCAATGTCACTCTAATTTTAAGATGCGTGGATTCAAAAACTGCAATGTCCATACACCATACGGGCCAAATAGGCCTTAGAATTTATCCAAAAAATCCTTTTACACATGGACTTCACATTGGGTCTGGTAGGTATTAAGATGCTATGGGCCAAAAAATTCCAAAAAACGTGACAAAAATGTAGGTTTTTTCAGAGTTTTTCAAAAAGGCAAGTGGGCTGTCATTTTCTAGTTATTTGGGATGAAAAATCGACTGGGATAGCTCTCAGACCGGTGCCCATAGCAAATAATCGCCATTTCTGAAGATAAAAGTGAGCCCCGAACTTCACAATGACACGAGCAATCACACATTCTTTTAAAAAAAAATTATTTTTCATACAATTTGTAAGCGTTTTATAATTGAATTCCGTGATTATCGGTGTGATAATCACCGACCCCTAGTACCCCCAAGTACTCCCAGCTCCTCAATCCTACCTTTTCCTAAAACGCGACAAATGCTAATAAAATCGACGACCTTCCGCACTTCTAAATTACGTAAGAAACAGAATTCACATAGCCTACTTATGCAGAGCCTAAAGATGAGATTCCACAAATCTCCACGCAGTTTAATTATCCATTCACCTGCCGTAAGTTTAAATTCCTATTATTATGGTTCATATTAGCACATCCAACACTTTTGTTTATTGTTTTATACAATAGGTAGTTTGCAGTTGATCCCACCTTAATCAGCCATTTCACTCTATAAACTTTTTTTACTATTTCTAGCAATTCATTATTTACAGCCTTTGTTTGCTTCTGTAAGTCCAGCTTTGAAGCACAATGTCACACCGAACCGCTCTTCTAACCTGTAGTAGTATACACCCCTCACAATTGAAAGAATTCTGTAAGTAGTTGAGGTAACTGAGGACATATTAGAAATTACTCATCCATTTTACTTATATGTGCGTATCGGGTTAAACCTAAGAGGAAACCACCATTAACATCAAAATTGGACCCGATGCGTCTACAATTGTCACTATTTAGCGACCATATGCATCTTTACTGACTGGAGTAACCCAAACGTTGGGTTCAGAATCATCCAAAACTCAAAAATAATGTAACGATGCCTTTACAGCTTGGTTTTATTTGTGAAACCCGCTGCGACTCTTTCATATAAGCAATAGTTTTACCAAACACAGATGTATTTCGTAATAGAACAAAATATTGAAAGGCGTCTATAGAAAAAGGAAATTGGACACGTTCTTCGTTGTAGATGTGACGAGATAATAACTTTTTAAAGGTTAACAACGACATTCGGCAAAACCCCGATTAATTTTTCTGGCGACCGACTACGACTGGAGTGAAAGTCTTACAGTACAAGTCCCGCATCAAAGCGAAATTCGGGTGGCCATTTCGGGATGCATGTTGACGCGCGCCGGCTCGGAGACAGTTTAGTTGCGCAATGGAAAGTGAATGATTGTCGGGAGGATCCGACGGGTGCCGTTTCCGGGACGGATTTTCAAACAATGTTATAAATGATGAACACGAGATGACTGGTCGGAAGTGTGCTCTCGAGCCCGTTACTAATTTATTCTTACGGCTATGATTTTCAAACTCTCACGCTCACCACGAACCAAATACCAAACGTGCTAATGCGTAGGTGCTCGTTTACTTAGATCTTCTTTTGGGGATTGGTCTTTTTATGAAGAACAAAACCCAGTTCCTAACTGGAAAACAAAGTCCTGCTGATATGGGTGTAGCTGAAGAAGAAATTCGATTGCAGAACTGGGAAGCACGGGAATAAAGGATATGCGTATGGGTTTACTTGGATCTTCTTTTGGGGATTGGTCTTGTTATGAAGAACAAAAAGAAGAAAAACAAATTCTGCTTAGCTGAAGAAGATGCTTCACTCGATTGCAGAACTGGGAAGCACGGGAATAAAGGATATGCGTAGGTGGTTGTTTACTAGGATCTTATTATGAGGATGGGTCTTGTTATGAAGAACAAAACCCAGTTCCTAATTGGAAAAACAAATTCTGCTGATATGGGTGTAGCTGAAGAAGATGCTTCACTCGATTGCAGAACTGGGAAGCACGGGAATAAAGGATATGCGTAGGTGGTTGTTTACTTGGATCTTCTTTTGGGGATTGGTCTTGTTATGAAGAACAAAACCCAGTTCCTAATTGGAAAAACAAATTCTGCTGATATGGGTGTAGCTGAAGAAGATGCTTCACTCGATTGCAGAACTGGGAAGCACGGGAATAAAGGATATGCGTAGGTGGTTGTTTACTTGGATCTTCTTTTGAGGATTGGTCTTGTTATGAAGAACAAAGCCCAGTTCCTAATTGGAAAAACAAATTCTGCTGATATGGGTGTAGCTGAAGAAGATGCTTCACTCGATTGCAGAACTGGGAAGCACGGCAATAAAGGATATGCGTAAGTGGTCGTTTACTTGGATCTTCTTTTGGGTATCGGTCTTGTTATAAAGAACAAAACCCAGTTCCTAATTGGAAAAACAAATTCTGGTGATATGGGTGTAGCTGAAGAAGATGCTTCACTCGATTGCAGAACTGGGAAGCACGGGAATAAAGGATATGCGTAGGTGGTTGTTTACTTGGAAGGATTGGTCTTGTTATGAAGAACAAAACCCAGTTCCTAATTGGAAAAAAAACAAATTCTGCAGATATGGGTGTAGCTGAAGAAGATTTCACTCGATTTGAAGACTAGGGGAATAAAGGATATGCGTAGGTGGTTGTTTACTAGGATCTTATTATGAGGAGGGGTCTTGTTATGAAGAACAAAACCCAGTTCCTAATTGGAAAAACAAATTCTGCTGATATGGGTGTAGCTGAAGAAGATGCTTCACTCGATTGCAGAACTGGGAAGCACGGGAATAAAGGATATGCGTAGGTGGTTGTTTACTTGGATCTTCTTTTGGGGATTGGTCTTATTATGAGGAACAAAACCCAGTTCCTAATTGGAAAAGCAAATTCTGCTGATATGGGTGTAGCTGAGGAAGATGCTTCACTCGATTGCAGAACTGGGAAGCACGGGAATAAAGGATATGCGTAGGTGGTCGTTTACTTGGATCTTCTTTTGGGGATTGGTCTTGTTAAACAAAACCCAGGGAACAAAGCTGATATGGGTGTATATGCGTAGAACTGGTGGTTGTTTACTTGGATCTTCTTTTGAGGATTGGTCTTGTTATGAAGAACAAAACCCAGTTCCTAATTGGAAAAACAAATTCTGCTGATATGGGTGTAGCTGAAGAAGATGCTTCACTCGATTGCAGAACTGGGAAGCACGGGAATAAAGGATATGCGTAGGTGGTTGTTTACTTGGATCTTCTTTCGGGGATTGGTCTTGTTATGAAGAACAAAGCCCAGTTCCTAATTGGAAAAACAAATTCTGCAGATATGGATGTAGCTGAAGAAGATGCTTCACTCGATTGCAGAGCTGAGAAGCACGGGAACAAAGCATACTTTCCAATCAACAGAGGAGAGACGAATGTATGACGTTATAAGAAACGTCAAAAGAAGCTATTCATCTTCGAAATCTTGCAAATGATGTCGAGAACCTATCTCAGCAAATAAGTTTTCACATTTAGATCTCACAATTCAAACCTTCCGTCCTCTCATTCAAGCTCTTATCCAGTATGCAGAACCTTACATTTCATCACCGAAATTAAACTGAGAGGTGGTTATATAAAATTTATTTGAACTATGTCTACTAACTTCCTAATTAGATTTGCAATGAGAAGTCTCGGCTTTCTCAAACGCCATACGAGGGGATTCAAGGATGTTGATGCCCTGGTCGTGCTCTTCAATGCGTTGGTCCGTTCGATCCAAGAGTATAGGTTCATCGTGTCGTCGCCATACTATCAAAACGGTTCTGATAGACTCGAACGGGTCCAGCGCAGATTCCTTCGTTTTGTCGCCTATGGGCAGGGCGTGAGCTGGCCTGATTTCGATCTTGATGATGCGTTGGCTTTAAATTGGCTTCTCTCAATCAGCGTCGCCGTGTAGCAGATATCACCTTTGTTATCGGCCTTAGGTCTGTAATCGATTGTCCTGCCCTACTACAGCGAATTGACATACAAGCACCTCAATTTCCCACTCGCTCCTCAAACCCCTTTTATGTCCAGACAACGACTGATAATTATTTGTCTTCTTCGGGGGCTTCGATCTTTAAATCTTGTGGCATCCAACAACGAAATTGATTTATTTTTGAATTCCTTGAGGCAGTTAAGACAAACCCTAAAGAGCTACTTTCGCTAACTAACATTTGCACACTGATAACTTGTCATTTATTGTACTATTATTTTCTTATTTTATTATTATGCAGGTAACGTATTAGGTAGGAGGTACAGTTGTTACGAGTCTATGAGGTTGAGTAGGGAAAGAACTATTGTAATTTGTAATTAGTTGATTATATTTTGTAATTACAATTTTTTTTTTTGTAATATTTTGTAATTGTGTATATTTTGAAATTAATTAATGGTAATTTGAAAATTGTCGGAGGTTTGAACAAACTATTGTAATTTGTAATTATTTGATTATATTTCATAATATTTTGTGATTGTGTATATTTTGAAATTGATTAATTGTAATTTGAAAATTGTCGGATTGCCTCGCGCTCGAATCTTTGTAACCGCAGCAAAGTGAACAGTGTGAAACGATTCCTCTTGCTAGATGCGAGTCATAGGGGCATTGTGCCCATTTACTGGATTATTTTCCATAATTGTAACAGGTTCTCCCAGTTCCAGACAAGTTCTCCCTTGTTTTTTCTAATTTTTTTGGAAATGAAGTAGGTATTTAAAGAATATATATCTATTCTTGTAATTGGGCTACACGCCCGTGTAAACTTAAATAAATAAAATGAATAAATTAGCGTCACGCTCCTTCATGACCACAATTTACAAATCAGTACGCCTACTGTGAATCTTCCTTAAACTATTTCAAAACTCTTGTACGGTTACGATAAAGCTAAGGGCCACACTTAAATTCACGAACTCCTAGTTGAGTCTCCAACTCCAATATCGTTAACATGTATTTACCGATTCAGCGCTGAATGCTACTAAGAATATACGTGCAAACAAGACCACTGAGCAGTTTTCCTGGAATGAATTATTGTTATTCACGCGGCACTTTGAAAAATCATTTTCTACAACGAGGAGAAATTTCAGATCCGTCCAGCGGTTGATTACGGACTGTTAGAAGTACAGTTAAGTTGCGGTGGTTGCGGTCGCGTGTGGCCGTTTTGCGCCGAGCAAGACACACAAACTCCCTACCCCGCTCGTTTGCCTTTTTCTACAAAGCTCAAATTAATATCATCAACAGACATTATTTCTAGTTCTGAGTTGGATAAAGCGAAAAAAGATAAGTGTAACTTATATTTCAGAGAAGAGCGTTCCTTGTTGAGTTTTCTAAATTTCCCCCTCCCAGCAGCTATTTTAGTAAATGCTTACTTTCTGTATTCGTCGTTGTTGTGGACATGTATCTGCTTCCAATATTAGTGTTATTTGTTTCAACTATTCCGTTTAATTATTAAGAAAACGAAGTTAACTTATACCCCAACCATTCAAACACGTTCATACAAATTAATTTACTCGTAGTTCTGCAACAATATTATCAACTTCAATTTCTATGAGCCGGTAACTGTTAACATTTTATCATCAACACTGATATCAGATATGAATTTACGGGAGTCTGCGAATCCGCTAATGGTGATACCAACCCTTTCTGTGATGATTTGCTATGATCAGATCAGTCAACTAGCGAGATCTTGTAACAGTTGACTATAAAATTGAGGCTATTGATTACATAATTCAAAATGTAACTTTCTGATCGGTTACAAAAGAAAACGTGATCTTAAACCTAAAACAAGCTTTATGGATCAGTTGATACAGAAATCGTGCTCTTGCTCTTTTGACTAAAATATGGAAACTCCGGGATCAACTATTTCGTTAATTCAGGTTTTGGTTCTGTAGTAAGGTTGTGTCAATAACTCATCGTTGTTCTCTTGGATCAAAAAAGTATAAAATGGAGCCATTGACACAATTGAGTCAAAAAAACGTCTGCAAGTGGGTGTGGCACATAGCTTCTTCGTATCCATAACATGACTGGATAGTTCATTGAAAATTATTATCGACTAAAGAACTTCGTTCAATAGGCGAAGTAAATATTGAATTAGGGTAAATTTATTGTTATGCAGGTTCGATCCAAGCTCGAGGCTAAACATTTATTTTCCCTTTATAACTCACGAGGACCATCTTTACATCAGTCCGAACAATCCCTGAAAATTTCATCGAAATCAGTCATGAAATCCCGGAGTTATGCGTGTAACAAGGATTTCACGTTTGCGGATGCGCAGAGGCTACTATTGATCCGGGTGTCATGAAACTTATAGGGGATCATCTACACATCAAACCGAACAATCCTTGAAAATTTCATCGAAATTGGTCAAGAACTCCCGGAGTTATGCTTGCGGCAAGGATTTCACGTTTGCGCATGCGCAGAGGCTACTATTGATCCGGGGGTCATGAAACCCATAGGGGACCATCTACACATCAAACCGAGCAATCTCTGAAAATTTCATCGAAATTGGTCAAGAACTCCCGGAGTTATGCGCGTAACAAGGATTACACGTTTGCGCATGCGCAGAGGCTACTATTGATCCGGGGGACATGAAACCTATAGGGGACCATCTACACCCCAACCCGCACAATCCCTGAAAATTTCATCAAAATCGGACTATAACTTCGTGTAGTTTTGCCCGTAACAAGGATTTGCTGACAGACAGACTCACAGACACGGAACCAAAATTGTTCAGAAAGGTCTAAAACGCAAAATGCGAGTAGAATTTTTGATTTTGGAGACAAACAAATTTTCACATTCCGAAAGTGAAAACAATGCTTCCGCTACCTTGGTAGACTCGGAAGCAATAGAAGTCTTACAGCTGGTGAATCAAAAATTGAACATTTGGAGAAGCTGCAATGGATATTCTTTGATTTAGCCTCTGTTGTACAGAAAAACAATGGTTGATTCATCAGCATATAAAAACTGATAATGATCTATCGTACATAATTTATATTTTATTTCCCATAAAGCAGGAAACACCTTTCAATGTACAAATGTCTGAATGGCTATTTATAGCAATTTAATGAAATTCGTCCAACTCATTCTAAAACTATTTCATTAAAACAGTAAAACGCTAGTCAGGATGACTGAGATGCAGCTGGTAATGTTGTACAACACTCAACAGCCCTCATTCGTAATCGTATGTTGTTTTCTTTAGCCGTTTATTCGTAGAACGATTGAAAACATGCCTGAAAAGACGGGGCGTTATTTTTAGGAAGGTTTGTTTGTTTCAGCTGCATTTCCCCGGGGGCCACCTAGTTCATTCTGTCAAGACGCTCAAAAGGCTTGAAGTTACACAGGTTTAGAATGAAGGGAGGTTCCTTACACAGACATGGGGTGTTTCAAGAAGACCGTCCCTATAAATAAACATTTCCTTCCGAAGTTTGTTTGACAAGAATACTGTGTTTCAACAAGACAAACATCATTTCAGATTTAATTAATGATGATAATTAGTTAAATATCGCGCAATAAGCCCAACTTCAATGAATCAAGAAAAAAAATATCACTCGGGCCGCTACATGAGTTTATGACACTAGTTTAAGTTTAAGTCATTCTGAATTAACCATTTGCCAAAAACTCATGAAAATATTCTTCAAGAAATGTACATGATACATAGCCAAAATCATGCAAACAAATAAGTACATCAAATAGCATATATACATTGATTTTTAAATGAACAATAATAATTTGGGATAAGACTTTACTCTACTTACCAAACAATGGCAATTAAATAAGCGAGAATGCTATGTTTGTTTTGATTAGGGTTATTTCGTATGATTTTGAAAAGTTCAGTTTATGTGTTCAGAAGACTTTTAGGGTAGGTTTAGGAACGAAGAATGGAACTTAACATGACTTCTCTCTTCTAGATTGCAACTAACAAAAATTTAAATTAATATTTGGAAATCAACCCCTAAAATAAATGTGATTAGTTGGATATAGGTACACTAACTTCCTATAATGTTCAGCGTAGTCAAATATTCATGGCTTATAATAACAGCCTTATAGAAGAAGGTTATTTTTCGTTATGCTTGTCGGGCGGGTATATTTGCACATTGGAAAAATCGCAAGGAAATACAAAGGAACTCCCAAGAGCTCTGACTCTCAACTAGTTTATGAGCTTGGAAAACCTAAAGAAATATTAGAGTTTCGCACGTCATAAACATATGCTAGCCCATGGGGAGGGATTATTGCATTAAAACCGATGACAGGGGACTATCTAGTGTTTAATCCTACAGATTATTTAAAAGAGGAATTCAGAAGAAAGGAAACTGTTATGCTGCGAATGGAAAAAATTAATTCACAAGTGTATTGAACACGTGTTTGGGTATGGAACACATTCACAATCCCTAATCTAGTCTAGTGATCGTCAGGAATATATGGATGTTCTATGTGCACTCAGGGGTTTCCCTTAGTCAAATTGCAATGAAATCCATGTGGTACCATCAAAGATTCAGTGACACAGCCAAATTCACCATGGTCCGCAAATGGCCCATACCCACAATCCCTAATAATTGTGAAGATCAATCCAGTGATCGTCTGGAACCTATGGATGTCTAAAGAATCCAAAGTTTCCATGTGCTCAGAGGTTTCCCTTAGACATAATGCGATGAAATGCATGTGGTATCAATGATACAATGATACAGACAGATCCACACGAGCTAAATGCACAAAAACACAAGTCTTCAATCACAACAATCTTTATCCGTTCTAGACAGATAGAGAGATAAAGTTCCCATACGTGTAACTTAACTAGTAGAGTTACGTTGGGTTTTAACGAGAACGTGGTACACCGACTTGGAACCGAGTTCATACTTCGGTAATATTGCTCATTCACAAGTTCTTCAGATTCCATAATTGCCTTTTTTTCTCTTCTGTTGTTGAGGAAACACTGATGTGATGAAGATTGTTCTTCAAGAAACCATTAAACTTGATAAATGTCTCCCAATTCACACGTGAAACCATATTAAGCACTACTGTTTCATGCAGGAAATCGCCAGGAAAAAAAGGAGTAGGGTCTAAAATATAAAATCAATTCAAATCTCCTTCTTTAAAGCTTCAAAATTTGAAAAAAATCAAAACGTCGTCAAGATTTTTCGAGTTTTAATGATCCTTTTTGAAATCAATATAAGAGGGCAAACACTACGGTAATGCGAAATTAAATCGTATTAATGGTTATTTTGTAATATAGTTCACATTTTGAGCTAAAGGGCTCATTCTGTGCAGATCCTCTGCCAAATAAGATGGATTTGGTCTCTAGACATCATGGGGATATCTGGATTTCAAGCCAGATTTCAAAACGGTTGCTTATTTTTAAAGGTTGCACAAATGCAGCGAAGAGGCAGTAACAAAACAAGCTAACGACTACAAGTCACACCAGACGGGGGAGAAAATTGGTTTCTATTTTCATGCCATCAGACCCCATCATAAGTTTCAACCTCCCAGGCCGTTTACAAAACTTTTTATGGTCAACTCAGTTTGCTCTCGCGTTTCGGCTAAAGTCGGATGAAAAACCCTCCTGAGCCCAAATAAAAACAGCTTATCATCCGAAAGAGATTTTATTACGAGTCCCCTGAGATGGCGGATTCCAAAAACGGAGTTGCCGGAGATCTTAGAGGCATTTTTTATTCGGTGTGGGAGGGTTTTTACGGCACAGGATGAAAAAGTGGTATCTGGACCGCTGCTCGGGTCAAACGACGGAAGATTAACGAGCCCGCCTACGAAAACAGCCCTCCATCCAAGTGGTATGCACTTAGCTTTGCCTTGAATCTAAGCAACATGCCCGACGGAAAGATGAAGTTGAGTAAGGTCTTAAGTTCACGGGATTTAAGGGGGATCATCCCTGATTCAACACGGGCCAAGCCGTTCGTTGAGACAGTAACCTAAAGCTAGTAGCTCAAGCTCCAAATTGTATCATCTACATGTAAGCATTTGTATCCATTTTATTTTACTAAATAAATTATCTACCCATTTATTTTATTAAGAACTTTTTTCAATAGGTGGCAGTATCGCCGGGGTCAAATTTAGATGACAAACCACGTTTCGAGTGCTTCACAGTTTGAATATAGAATTGACTTGATTGACGTATTTCTGCAGTTCCTGGAGGAACATTTTGTTTATTATTCAATAATAAACCATTGTAATCGCTCTTGAAAAAAACCATTGTTTCTAATCGCTTTAGAAAAAAAGTTAACCTCCCCTGAAAATTTCATGGTTTCCGTTTCAAAGGGTGTAGAATCCGAATCTGCAATAAAGTAGTGTAATTAGTAGCCGATACACGGGTTGAAGCATTCTGATAATATAGGTAAATATTATTCAATAACTGGGGTTTATTATTCAATATTATTACTGGGGTTTATTATTCAATATTATTACTGGGGTAAATAAGTATATTCACTGGGGTTTATCATTAAAAACAACTTGCGTTCATGATTTGAATCTTACTAAGCTTTCGGAGTGTGCGTGTTTTACAGGTGATAGAGCGATTATTGAATTTCAGGAGATATGCATAGACCACGTAAATCGGTTCTCATCCAAAACACCTATTTGGATTGATCAGTTGATGATATTTGTGTGCCCCCTCTTCATCTGTCTACCTTTGGCTACATCGTTCAAATTTGGATTTGGGGAAGTTTTAGCGCAATACGAGTGCCAAAGGACTTGATAAATTATAGATGTTTTTATTGTGAGGGGGTATTGAGGTTCAATAAAAAAACGCTGCAAATTCTTTCACTGGGGTTTATTATTCAATTGGCTTGCGTTCATGATTTGAATTTCTACTAAGCTTTGGAGTGTGCGTGTTTCACAGGATAGGGCGATTATTGAATTTCAGGAGGCACACAAATATGATCAACTGATCAATCCAAATAGGTATTTTGGTCGAGAACAAATTCACGTGCTCCATGTATATCTCCTGAAATTCAATAATCGCCCTATCCTGTGAAACACGCACACTCGAAAGTTTAGTAGAAATTCAAATCATGAACGCAAGCCGATTGAATAATAAACCCCAGTGAAAGAATTTGCAGCGTTTTTTATTCAAATTTTTGTTTGATTTCTTTTCAAAATCAAAATTGGTTGACCAATGTAGTGTTGAAGAGTAATTTCGGGCAAATCCTTTGATCGCTTAGGATGATCACTTCACTTTTAATCCTTCCTCCTTCTGAGAACTGGCTTATACTAGGCCAACTTGTGTAGGTACTGTCTGCATTTGAATATCATCTGTTTGTCTCTCATGGTCTCACACACCATTGATATAGATTTTTTGAAGAGTTTGAACTTGGAATGTTCTGGAATGGATTTATGTCTCTCATTTTTTCTCTAATGCGTGGATGCCAACATCCATCGATAATAATAGATAGGGGCTGGTTTGCCCGGGTTGGAGCAATAAAATGCGGTGAGTGGTTGCATCATCCCACAAAAATCCAACTGAAGTCCTATTACTCATTTTCTCTTTTTTTCTTGTATTTCCGTAATATGGGAGGTACTTGAACGTATAAATGCAAACAATAATTACCGACACGCTCCGTATAAAATGTAACGACATCAGGCGGTTTTGTAGAGAACCGGAAAGCCACAGGGCTGACAAAGCACATGTAAATTACCCAAAAGTCTTTAGGACTATCAAGACCAACAAGAGTAGCAGACATCGGAAAATACTCTGTGAACTAGCCCAAAGGGGCATATCGCACATAATAGGCAAAACGGATAATAATGCGAACCCACACTTTCTAAATGATGTTTTACAATGATGAGATATTTTTAAGGATTTTGGTGATTTTCGAAGTTTGTAAACAAAAAAAGCCCTAAAAGCCCATAATTTCTTCTAGAATAT
This sequence comes from Creontiades dilutus, assembly GCA_031894815.1. Classification (NCBI taxonomy): domain Eukaryota; kingdom Metazoa; phylum Arthropoda; class Insecta; order Hemiptera; family Miridae; genus Creontiades; species Creontiades dilutus. Next base: position 677,377 of record JAVIWC010008310.1, read on the forward strand.
CGTCGGAAACGGCACACAGTTTTACTCATAAATTTCAAAAACAGCTTGATTTTTATCAAAAATTCATTGAACCCTGTATATAATAACTGCTTTACTAATCATACATCTGATTCATGCATCTGATTTCAAAATTCTCAAAATGGAATCCGGCATCATCAAAATATTAGAGGAACGTTTTCAGACCCTAAGGATGAACCTCCTTTCAATAAAGAAACGTCCGCTAGTTATTATAGTAATTCGAGTTACAAATAATTGTAAGTGGGCAGTAAATCCTTGCAGATCTTCAACAGTTGGAGAAACCAAATGTAACTACTAACATTATCGTAGAGTCCACGGTGCAAAATTATGGTTTCCAACGTTTTGAAGAGAAAAAAAAAACCTTTAGAAAAATGCGGCGTTGGAGGTCGGTTGTCCAGGAACGAGAGAAGCGCGCCGAGTGACTAGCTTGTTATTATGAGAAATTTTTACGGAGATGCTTGAAGGCAAATTAGTGCGGCACTTACTCATCCAAGAGGTTCGAAGAATTTTCCCATTTTTTTAACGCAAGAAATGTCAAGGACGAATTGGTTTTGAAATATCACGCGAGGCCTGCGTCTCAACGTTCAGAAAATATCGATCGTCCAAGGTTTGAAAGTACGATCGCAAGGCAAGCGGTTCTTCAATATTGATAAATGAACTGTTTTCCAAATCATGTCATCCTCATATTTTCATCTAACATAAATTGGTAACCAAGTTAGTTATGTTAACCAAAACCGGGGTGAATAGGGAGTGAGTCATTTCCGACCATGGAGGACGCAATTTTTGAACTACAATCCGCCACACACTAAACCTATCAAGAGAGCTTTCACAACAACAATATCCATAGTCGATGGTCGTCGGGAAAGTAGGCGAAGATAACGTTATCAGTTTCAAATCAGCTGTTTCCCCCAAGTTGCCCAACTTTCTACTGTTATTTGGCAGCGTATCCAATAATTTAGAAACCTTAATTAGATTAGAGGTGTGTAAACCCAGGTCACCTGAGGGAGTAGACGACCTACAGGTCACTCAGTCCAAAGACAAGGTCAGTGGGAGAAGTTCACCAGTTCACTCCGTGGATGAATGCGACACCGGCAGTTCACTTCGTGGATGAATGGTACCTGCAGTTTGTTGTCTCCATTCTGAGACATTCACCACCACTTCCGCTATCTCGTGGCAGACCGTCAACCTCTATTATCTTCGTCATCCGTCAGAATTCGGTAAATGACAGTCATCTACTGTTCTCTTTCCCCACTCCCCAGTCATTTTTCGAGTCTTCATGCAGATTTTCATATAAATATCTACTTATTAAATATAATCGACTCTGTGATGAGTATACTATCGACCAGTATAGTTTAGTATGGAGTAAATTTGAATGATATTGACTCTCCGATGAGGGGAGTCCTTCGTTGACTAGAAGGAAACCCGAGCTAATGGCGGATGGTTGAACTGCAGGTCTGGAACTTCTCTTTGCGAGAGTAGTCCGAGTACGTCGGCCACGGGGAGTCATGCTGTCGCAAACGTCTAGTGATGAACTGCAGGTCTTTCCTCCGCAGGTCATTTGGAACAAGTTCACTTGAAAGAGAAGTTCTTTGAGACAAGGTCATTCACTCACTACCCACCTCTAAATGAGATTCAATAAACAACAAAACAAAGAGTGGAAAACTTCACGAAATATTTCTCAACTGATATAGACCGTATTTAGAATACCTACTTACAATACTGTAAGCCGAAGTTTGGTGCCCACATGGGGTTAAAAGAGGCACGGATAATACTTATTTTACACGAGGTTTATCCAGCACTAATGCTTGCCTAGGCCAGCTTTCATAGTTAAATTCATTCGTGATCATTCGTCATCATCATTAGGGTCTAAAACTCTCACTTAGCAATGGAATCGTGTACTCAACCCATCTAGGACTTAGAAGGGATAACAAGATCATTAGAAGTGTAGGTACGGTTATTTTATCAACGAAGTAATAACCTGACGAAGACGTGACACTATTTGTGTATACATAACCTTTCTAAGGTAACGGTACCGGTAGTGGCCACAGTTAAGAATTTTTTTCTTTAGTTTTGACAATGGGCCAACAGTAGTACTGACTTTCTTCAGGACTCATTTAGAATATATCCCGACTCTTCCCTAACATATCCATTGCCTAAAACTATCAAAAGAACAATTTTTTCTATTTTTTATTAATTTTTTCTCACACCTTTATTTTGATCTAGTAGTGGCCACATCAAAATACGAAATTTCCAGTAGTGGCCACGTGCATGTCTCAGTAGTGGCCACTTGACATTTTGCCCTCCTTACGTGTTTAATATCATTAAATTCAATACCAGATGAACAAAATTGATTCTATCCAGTAGAAGCTCTAGGATACAGCCCAACAAACGAGGAAACTAGGGACGGTCATATTGAGAAGTTTACCACAATTTCCAATGATGCTCTGCGCACTCCTAGTTCAACCTCTGACTACAAGATGACATGAGCTGTACCTCCTGCAAGTTTGAAGCCACTAGGAGACCGGGAATCCTTATTTCTCAAATATAAACTTTAAAATGGCCACTACTGGAGCAGTGGCCACTACCGGTGCCGTTACCTTACAATACCGTTTCAAAAATCACGTGTCTCTCTTCTACTTCACGCACCTTTTGGAGATGATTAGGTAAATGATTTTTTTAAATAGCTTGAAATATTATAAATCTATTGCCGGAATTTAGAGAAATCATTCAAAAAAAAAAAATAATAATAATAATAATAATTGAACTTTAATTCATATTAGGGGGATGGCTATACTTCAAAAACCTCTAATTACGTCCCTATTGACCCCGGTTTACGATCGGTAAAAAGTTCCTGGAAGTCACAATGGGGCAAATCTGGGTTTTCGCTTTCTTACCTTAAAATATCGATGTAGTTAGTGTAAACAGTCGGCACTCTCACCTGAAACAAAAACAATACGGTTACTTACATAAAACTAATGATGTAATTTTGTTCGTGGAAACGTAATAAAGCTGATGAACGATAAACTCCACGATAAAACTTAATACCTAATCATTCCGAGGAGGTTTTCTGATAGCTGCATGTCACAATTGAGGACAACCTTGAAATAATCACACCCCTCTTATCGATATCGAATTTAACGATGTGAGCCAAGCAACTTCAACCTAAATTTCGTTTTTAATTATTTATTTAATAGATGAGTAAATTTATTGCACATCACGTGTAAGAAAATAATTAAGCATCGGAAACAATAAGAAATTAACCGAATAGCTAGAAGGGAATAAAAAACCGAAACAAAGAAACTCTCAATGAATAAGAGAAAAAAATTATTTATTGATGGAAAAAATAACCGTTAACTTAAATTAAAGTAAAGCTCAGTTATGCAGTAAAGTTTTTACTGCATAACAATCTTAAACATACCCTAGGTAGGTTGTTCTATGCAAATAGATGTGCGTAGATGAGATCTAAAGAGCCTTTGGAGTTTGTTTAACTCAGTGGATTTGTAGATTTTGACCACCGCAAAACAAATGCGTATGTGACCGCAGGTCTGACGACAGCCTTGTAGGCCCATGACATCATCTTGGGGGGGGGGGGGAGCCCCCACGTTTTGTTAAGCATTCTGGCAGGACAACACATCAGGTACATTTTCGGTTTGCACCACATAACAATTTAAAAATATACCACAGGTAGCTTGTACCGACCGGCTGCTCATGGATGTGCAGAGATGAGATTTCAAGAGCCTCTTGTGATGCAGTAGGTGTAGTGTTGATGACAAGACATGCTACCCTTTGGAGCTTTTCTAGATTCACCAGCGCAGTGAATCGGCAGGTTTTTGGCCACCACAGAACATATGCTTATGTCACCGTGGGTCTGACGATAGCCTAGTTGGCCAGATCTTGGGGAGAAAACCCCAGGTTTAGCTAAGAAATCTGGCAGGACCACAGTGCTCAAAACTGAGTACTCCAAGTGCTAGTTCCATGTTAGTTTCTCATCAAGCACCACCAAAATATACCAATACATCAGGTACATTGTTCACTACATTGTTCACAATACACAACAATCTTGAAATACACCTAAGTAGGTTATTCTGTGCACATAGATGCGCATAGTTGAGATCAAAAGAACCTCTTGTGCTACAGTGGGTGTAGTATGCATTGTCACCGTTTTACCAAGGCATGCTAGCTTTTGGAGTTCGTTTAGCTCCTTCAGCGCAGTGGATTTTCAGTTTTTGCCAGCACACAACAGATGCATATGTGATCACAGGTCTAGAGATTGCCTCTTAGGCCCATAATCATCCTGAAGCCCCCCGTTTTGATAGACATTCAAAAGCACCACAGTGCTCACAAACTGAGTACACCAAATGATTGCCCTATGCCAGTTTCTCATCAAGAACCACCACAACCAACCACCATATACCAATACGCTAATTAGTTGTTCCAAGATTCAAGCCCTTTCAAGTCCTGGTCTGAGTTTTTCAGGGTTTAGTAATAATCGGATTTTTATCCATTGTACTGGACAGCACACCCTCCTGATGAGCAATATTCTTAACGATTGATGACCCTTTAGTATTAGAAATTGTATTAGTTTTTAATTAAGAGCAAATTAAAAAAGTAAGAACAAAAGTATAAGGTCAGCCCGGAGAAAGCATATTCTAATTCAAGTACCGTTTATCCTACAAAATGGGACTCAGATAACAACCGACATTTAAAACCCACCGAGCTTCTAATAGGCCTGAAAAGGGGACGAACTTGACTTTTTATTTCGTGTTTAATGACTCCGTTTAGTCGTACAAAAAAAAAGCACAATAAAAACTCGTCCTTGAGGGGACTTTGTTGGTTTTCCTCGCCCCTTACCCTTCTCTTTCATTTCAATAATCGTCCATATCCTTTCTGGCATTTGAAATACTCGTCCACCTCTCGGCCGCTATAGCCAGACGAAGTAACATTGCTCCAGAAAACTCCCCTCCTTATCCAGGGAGCTCCAAGGCAGCAGGGTCGATCCTAACCCACCAACTCTCCAGGCATTCAAATTTATTCCCAGAACCGGGCCTGCATTCCGTAGAGGCGGGAGCCCAGTTCCTTTTTAGTACAGTCGGTCAAGTTCGAGGAGGTTTTCAACTCAATCTCGTCGGGAAGTATTTTTGGGGCAGGACATTATAAATAGAACAAAATTGATTCGCCAACCTATTAGAATGCAATAATTAATTCAATATTTAACAGAATACAAACTTTTGAAATTCCAAGGCGTTACCTTAAAAGATAATATGAGTGCAGAGATACAACTGAGAGATTTTGAATAACTTTTCCCAACAGATTTCAGTGAGTTCTTGAGTAAATGATTGTGCCTTTTTTTCAATTTTATTTAAAAATCATATTCAGGATAAATATTGATGGTCTAAGATATTCATTTTGACATTTCACTGATTTTTCAGCAGAAATATTGTATTTGAGCAGTGGCTGTAAACGTTGATCCAATCAAGATTAAATTCTTGGTCTCTAAATGGAACTAGCCTCCAACCCTACAACAGATGAAAATTTCACCAAACCGGACAAGAGATACCACAGGCAGACAGGAAAGATAAGAACTCCAACAGCTCAGCTCAGCTTTGGTAGAGCTGAAGGTGGACATTGGCTAGTAAGCATAAAATCGAAAGCACTTGCTTGACGTAGGAAGAAAGGCAGATACTACTCCGTGCTTGAAGTAGAATCATGTCTTGTCAATTGATTTATAAGAAATGAAGGCACTGCAGTCTTCTAGGAGAAACACATGAGATTCCAGCCACTGTTGATCACATTTCGGCCAATTCAGCCAATGTTCGTGAAACCGTGCTATGGTGCACTCCTTCATCTCTGGACCCCACATTCGGAATTCTTCCATCGTCCTGTCTACCCTGTCACTGATCACCTAACTGTAAATCAGGTTTCGGGAACCGGATATGACACCAAGCTCACGTTCATGAACCCAGTCCTTTGATGCATCCTTCTTCTCTGGGCCCCACACCGTCGAACCGTCAACCCCGCCACTGATCACCAGCTGTGAATCACAATTTGGGAACTGCATGCGCTAAAAAGACCATGTTCGTGAAACAGTGCTTTGGTGCAATCCTATACCTTCCCGTACCTGAAATTCTGGAACAGCCAAACACCAGAGGAAAACCTTCATTTTTTAATCTGGAGTAAGTGCTCCATCCCCGCTTTCTCTTGGTGCACCCATTTTCTAACCCCTAACACACTTCGAATTGGTTTCACTGAAATGGTTTAAATTCTTAAAATCCATTCCTCGACAATTCCTCTACACTTTCAACAACTTCGAACTTCCCACTCGCATAAATAGCCGTTTTGGACGGGATTCCTAGCACTATAGTCGACTGTGTAGCCTGCCCTCAGTGATGCTTCGGTTTTCTGAAGAACAACCTCCAAAACTGATACGTTCTCAAGTAAATGCTGAGATTTGTTCGAGCAATAGCTTCATATTTGTCACGGAATGGTATATGGTGAAGCATCTTCTAAACCTTTTTGCTGTTTACACATAGAAATCAAAGGCTGTGCTCAAGTAGTAGCACTAAACTGCAAGGAGCAAATGCTTTAAATGCATACCACCCATTTTCTAACCCCTAACACAATTCAACGTATTCTAACCATTGGTAGTGAAGAAGCAAAATTAGGTTGGAGGGGATGGGTGTTGAACTCTTGAGTGTTGACTGAAGAACATAATAGATTTCATTTCTACTAGACGTACAAGGTTAAAATACGTATTCCAAGGACATTCAGAATCGAATCAGGTCAGGCGTAGCCTTGAAAGAATGTAGGTAGTGTTGACTGTCACGCGTGAAAATACTACTATAGGGGCCCTTGTTAGTTCTTGGTGGAAGGTGATACCGTGCGAAGAGCTGGATCGGATTTCCTTATCTTATCTCGAACAAGTCAAGAAGGGCTTTCTCTCAAAACATGATTAAAAGATCCGTTATGATGTTAGCCTTAACTGTGAGGTCATAAAACCGTAAGGGAATCTCCTCGGTTGGGCGGCCAAGTGTGGTCGGGTGGTGAGGACCTTGCGATGTAACTTCACAAACTGTCGAGAGAAGTTGGCGAGCGCCTACGACGAGTCGCCGGTGCAGCGAAACTCTGGCGGGCTCGACCGCATTTCAGGGGCTTCCTTATCCCCCCATATTCGACTCAGCTACAACTTCTTCGCTGTTATACTCGATTATTCGGTCAACTTGTAAGAAATATTCATACAGTAAACGCTCCATCATCAATCATCTTTACAAAGATGTATATTAAAATGTAAACATTCAACTAATACTGTCTGACATTCCAGCAACAGATTGATTGAAGTTGAAATCACAGCATCATGGTAATAAAAACCACAATGTAACATAACATCATAACATTTTTGAGATGATTCAGCTACCTTCTCCAGCAACAGATTTGGGAGTTTAAATCACAGCAACATGGTAACAAAAACCACAATGTAACATAACATCATACTGCAGTGAGATGATTCAAGGAAGAGGGCGATTTCCGCATGATTCTTGATGGTCCTCCTTGAAGCTCATACGATTCTGACTTGGATTCTGTTTCATTTTTTCCCAAGATTAGGATTGTCGATAGGTTTTCCATTTTTTGAAGGTAACCTCTGGTCGGGCTGGGTAGGTTTGGGGGTTTAGGGTTTGCCATATTGTTGGTGCAGAATCAAACTGAAGGCTCATGAACGATTTATACATCATTTCCTGCCAAAAAGCTAAGGTTCCATCCTTCTGTTGCTTCAGTATCTCCCAGTTTATAAACAAAACAACCGAATTGGTGTCATCAATAAGGAGGTGGGATTCGAATAAATCAACCGAATTGAAAAACTGCAAAATTAACCAGTTCCAAATCCAAAAATCTCGAACTGAAGCGTTATATTCTGGTGAATCCAGGTTATAAAGGTAAACCTTCCCATTATAACTGTAGGGCAGGGTTCAAGGCAATTCATCCAAGTCTGTCGTTTCAAACGTTCCGAAGCGATATTTCATGAACGAGGCGGAAAAATAGAAAAGGCAAAAACACTTCGGGGAACAGGCCCTGCAACGGAGATTCTTAGGTCTTGGCGGACCCTATGATTACGATCGAATTGATAACCCATCGAGAGTCTGTTGCAAGAGAGCCGATAGCTCCGATATTATTACATCAAAGAAAAACAACGCTTTCAGTTTACTGTCGTGATCGAAGTTTACTCTCGGAGGATTTTTCTCTGAAGAGAATTTCTCTCTCCAACGAAATTAGTGGTGTATATGCCATTACCTCTGGTGGAGTTCTAACAACTGGTGATATTGAATTCGGTGAAATTCGTAAGCGATATCCATTAAATGAAACCAGGGACAGTGATCTTCTCTACGAACTATACTTATTGGTTCCAATATCTGCTACTGGTTTGTGTTGGCGCGCAGAAACGGTGACCGACCATCTCTACCAACTAAACTGTGTGGTAAATGCTCCCAGAGCGAATTGGCGTTGTTATTCCTCATTCCCGAGGCAGACATATCTGTTATTGGTATGCTGGGTGTCAAACAACAAATTTCGTTTCTGAGCATTTTTTAGAATGGTGATGTGTCTTACTACAGATATTATACGTATCGAATTGGGTCTGAAAAAAACAAAAACGAAATCCTGAATATGAATAAATTTGGAATCAACCCTCAGCAATCCGAAAGATTATTTCACCTCTTAGAATCAGAAAGTTTATATCATTTCGTTCGTAACAATCCAAGAAAGTACCTTACTTTCTTTTCAACGCGACCGTACAGTCCCCATTGTGGTCCTGGGAGACCACACTGCCCACCCCCCTTGGTGATCCGTTTGACACTCCTGCGTAGCGGTTTTCTCTCATTTAATCCAAGGCTAAAACATACTCCATGGTACAAACTAAACTTGTCCCTAAATTTTGTGGTTTATGATGGAACACTTCGTAGATTCCAGAAATCTGTCCTAGACCTCGTGAAATTCGGCAGGACGAGTGTATTCTTACTAACAAATTCATGATGCCTCGGTATTATTTTCCATCGTCCCCGAAGGGTTTGATAGATTCAATTTCAATGAATCAGGGGTTTTCTACCATCAACCTAAGCTCTCCTTTGGGAAGTTCGAAATAAAATAACTGAAGATGACTATCAGGTGGTAACACTCCGACACATGTAAAATCTATTTATACAAGAAAACCCCGTTATGCTATTCTATGCAGAGTTTTTGAGTTTTGTGAAGTACGATTTCAAGTTTTTGACAGAGCCACTCAACTGCGCACATCATAGCTCTGCTGTTATGAGATGACCTAAGGCCGTGTCCTGAATAATACCGATTAGACTCCTTTAAGTTGTGTCTTTCTCCGAACTGCAGTTTTTCCTCATCTCAGTTTTCCTAGCGATTTGAATGTGGCATGAGGTCTCTCTCGTCAAGAGCTGCTCCATAAAGACTTGCTAATTTCGACATCTGCGGTTGTCGTTACCGCGTCCTCAATAAGAGAACCCAGGAGAACTGAATGGTGGAAGTTTCAATAAACGTTTTAGAGGAAAGACAAAATTGAAGGATTTAGTAAAAACTATGCCGCTCAGATAAATATACTTTTACTACCAATACATCTCAGTACTGCTGACGTATATTTATTGATTCCAAATCTACCTATTTCCACTTTCGGGAGGCAAAATCTCCAAACCATTTCTCCAAAATCAGAATTTACTCAACATCTTACGGTTAAGACAACTTTCGATTCGTGTCCTGTGTTTGTGCTTCAACAAATTGGTGTAACACGCTTTATTACAACAGTTCTCGCTGAAATTTCAGGGCAGTCTGGGAAGAATGGTCAATTAATCTGAACAACATAGTATCAGTGGCAGAATCGCATGCGCGAACATTAAATGCCTGTAGCAACCCTAATTTATACACGTTTCACTAAATTTCGATTGTATTTTCAGGGAAAGGGTTACCTAGTTCGGGTTTAGATGATTCCAATCAGTTTCCTTGGTCATAAATTAATACTAATATAATCCTTAAAGCGTCATTTTGTACAGTTTCTAATCGTCCGAAATGCTAGTTCCAATTTTTATATCAATTTCCACTTGCCCTTGAATCATCGTTGTATCCGTTTTAGAATTGAAGAGACAGACCTACAATGCACGTCGATTCAAACATTTGAAAGCGGAAAAATATCCCGTGGCACTTTTGACCTGAGAATCTCAAAAACAATTTTATATGTATTATATATGTATATTGTGTGTGTATGTATGTCTCGATCAGCATTCAGTAAACTAGCGAATCAGCGAATTTGGGATAATTCATAAAATTGAGGGTCGTGGGTGAAAAAAGGACAAAATCACGCCTTTTTATAGCTAGGAAATCAGTTGAACGCAAAGTTCTAAAAATTTGAATGGTGATACCGATTCCATCAGAAATTCATGACTATCGCATATAGTTAAGTATTTGTTAAATATCAAGTACTATTCACAGTATCTTCCGATTTATAAATCAGCCCGGATAATTACAGCAATTGACGACAAGTCACGCATGTAGATAAAGATTTGTAGAATCCATAGAGCAAGACAAGGACTTCAGCTCTAAAATGCAGTATGCATAATCCATTCATAGAACGTCAAGAACACTAGACACGTAAATTTGTCAGTACTGCAACTTTTCTAATTGCATAATTATCTGTCCAAGTATTCTATCATTTTCATGAATACAACGGACTGAAAACCCCGTAAAAACGAGACTATTTATCGCGGGGGAGTGAAGTTGGCCCAAAAGCCAATTTTCCAGGCTGAAATCCACTGTAAGTTGAAAATACAAACTGAACAGGTGGGTCATTGTAGAGGTTTATTAATTACATAATTCCACTATAGTATGCATTAATTACTCCCTGATTATTTAAATTTTCCCTTTATGAATCAAGTTCTTTTCGCCCCGATTTCACCACGTTATTCTTCCCGATAGTTGAAGCGTCCAAGCGGAAAGGGGCGCAGTGGATCGTTTGATTTCCATCCGTCAGCCCAAAAGACAAGGGCACAAAAACTAGTTCCCTGATTAGCTCTTGTCCGACGGGCTCAAGGCGTTCAAAGCTCGTCTTGAGGCTTTTTTTTCTGTTTTAATCATCGCCCTCCTGCAGAAGAATCGAACCCGGGTCAGTGTCCTAGTTTCGCTGTTTAGCCCCCTTCTTGCGATGCTGTGCAAGAAAAGCTGTTTCTTAGTATCAACCCCACATCAATCAAAGCAAAACACTGGGCTTACAGCTAAATTTCACATTTCCAGGACCTCTAATCTTTTTTGGAACCGTTCGATGAATGTTCCATGATCACATGCTTCGAGCGAAGCAAAACCAGTGGGATGAACCAAACACCTTCTTGGCAACGCAGCAAAGTCTCTTTTTTCAGAATGTCCATATCAATCAGAAGAACGCGAGACTTTTAGCTAAGGCGAAATTTAATATAGTATGACTTTCGCTCTTGTGGACAACACAAGCACACTGCAAGAAAAATTGTTTTAACCAAGATCAAACTACATCAATCAACGCAAATCCTACGAATCTAGCGAATAATAAATGAAGCACTTTATGAAGCTAAGCTTCTTGGTACGATTGTGCAAATATTTTTTCATAGTAGAAATTGATTAACTAAAACACTACACTCCGCATTGTGTTTTCATTTCCTGTGTTGCCTCATGGTCAAAGGCATGCTGGGCTACCAAACTTCTTCAGCATGATCATATCACATCAATCAATGTAAGAAATTTAGGGATGTGACTAATGATGCAAGAAACAATTTATGGACTCAGTCCTTTTTGGCAATGCTGCATTTGGAGAGTTGTCTTTTCAGCATCATCACACCATCCAATCGATCCAAAACACAATTCTGAAACACCAATGGGCTAAATACACAAACTGCATTGAAATCTTCTAGCCCATTCTATGCGCTAATGTTGTTCTTTAGCATAAGCACAAAGCATCAAATCTAAAAAAAATTAGTTTGATTCTAGTTTGACATTTTGTGGACACCAGCCCCTTTTTGGCATAGGTGCTAAGCACCATCTATCACATCTACCAACTCTGAAACACAAAGCTTTCAGCTGACGTTAGGTAAAACTACATAATCCCAACCCCTGGTTGACCATGATGTGGGTGAAGAGTTGTTTTCTCCGTATGATCACATGAAATCAATCAACACAAAGGCACGAACCTTCTAACTGAAAAAAAAACGCAACATTTGACGATACTGTAATAAAAAGAGTTGATTTCTCAGCAAGACCATGCCTGATCAATCTACTTGAAAACACAAGGCTTCTAGCTAATGAAGGCCAAGATTTTTGCCAATCGTGTGCTTGAAAAGTTGATTTTTAAGCGTAATCACGGAAAATCGAACTGCGTAAGAACAATCAGTACAATTCGAATTCAACGTTATTTGGAGCCTTCTTGGCAATGGTGAGCCACTTACCAACTGTAAAACACTAAGCTTTCAGCAAATATTAGGTACATCCACAAAGGCAAACCCCCTGCTTGGCTGAGCGTGAAGTTTTTTTCTCTGCATGATCCCATAAAATCAATCAACACAAGAACACGAACCATCGAATAATCAACGCAACATTTGACGATGCTGTAATAAAAAGAGTTGTTTTCTCAGCAAGATCACACCTCATCAATCTACTCAGGGCTTTTCACTGATGCAACAAGGCTTCTAGCTAATGAAGGCCAAGGTTCTTGCCCATCGTGTGCATGAAACGTTGATCTTCAAGCGTAAGCACGCCACAACAAACATTGTAAAAACAATCAATATAGTTGTAATTCAACATTATTTGGACATCAGGACCTTCTTGGCAATGGTGAGCCACTTATCAACTGTCAAACACTAAGCTTACAGCAAATGGTATATATCATACATGGAGATAGGCCAAACCCCTGCATGACTCTGTGCCTGAAAAGTTGTTTTCTGTGAAGGATCATTTAAAAACCAATCAACATAAGGGTTCTAGATAATGTGGAACTCAGCAATATATTGGCGCAAACCCCTCTCGGTCATTTTGTTTCAGCAAGATCGCACCACGTCAAACTACGCACCCTCATGCTTTATTCTACGTTATGTTGAATTCTGGGCAAGAATAGTGGACATTCCACCCTTATCACACCATATCAATGAACGCAAAAACACCACGCTTATAACTAACCCCAAGCATCTAAGCACCTTAACATGCTTTGGTGGGCAAAACAAATCTTTCCTTTTCTTCTCAGCATGATCTCACCACATAAATCAACTCAATACTACGCATCTAGCAGACGCTAAATGTAACATTACATCCCTCCAGGTACATGATTTTCGTGATCTGAAAAACCTTTCGTGAAGGAGAGAGAACTTCTAAGTTGCGTTCCAATGAGCATCGTTATCAATGAGGATCTTGCGTAAACAGATTCATTTCCATTTTCTCACGGCCCCGGCCCTGCGGCAACTTTGCGTATTTCTCACAGGCATCTCAGCACAAGTGCCCTACCTTTTCTTCGTAGGACTCACCACTGCTCACAACTCCAAAAATGATGCTATTCAACATTTTCTAAACGAAATTCCACAGTAAAACAGAAATAACCGAAACGGATGTCGAACTTGTTGGCAGTTTTAGTCATTTTTGCTTTACAGGTAATCGTCAGAACAAGATTAGATTGCCATTTGTGTTATGGTTGATGGGAATGAGATAGGAGGGGTATGGAGGGGATAATGAAGCCTTTTTTAAACTCGATTCGAAGGTTTTTGATAACTTACGTAATGACACTTCTTGCTCGGAAGGGGACTAGCCCCCTTGCACAACCCTGGACTATTTCTTTCATGGAATTCTTGCAATTCTCATGAAAGAGAAAGAAGTATTCTTATAAGGAAGCCATTACACAAATTTTTGTAAAAATGGAGACATGTCAATTACGCTAAAATGCTTAAAAACGTTCTTCATAGAAATGTGTTTTGAGGCATTCTGAAACGAGTATTGGATTTTAACGCTTTCACATAAACCTATATTTTGAAACAGAAGTTCGTCGCTGGGTTCTTGGATTTTTATGTAACTATGTAGGTAAAACGATAAATTAAATAAGAGGGTATTGTAGAATAGATGATATACACCCATATATAGGAAAAAATAAAATTTAGACGTATATTTGAGATTCCCACAAGAGATTTCTATGGAAAAAGTTGACTTGAGTATACCAAGTCTGAAAACTTGGAAAGTTGGAGGTATACATAACACCAAGGTGTGTACAATATTTTTACTCAATCTCGCGAGATGATCGTTCGCAGTGGAGTAATGAAGCAAGCTTGCCAGGGAGGTAAGAAGCCCGTGCAACAACAGAGCGCATCACGAGCTGCCGCCACGGGGTTACACAATTTTTGAGTTAATGGCGAAAAGCGGCCGAGACATCAAGGGATATCAACACTGGGAATTGGAACATTTTTCTTCTGAACTACAGGCGGAGGCGGGTCTGGACGGGACTTAAGAGCGCAGCTGTGTGACTTCCTGGTTGTTGCTATCATTACACAAGAGACGGAGCATGTACCACTCTGATGAGGGATTCGCCAGGAGGTAAAGAAAATAGAAGATTATCCACTCGACCGGCAAAAGTGAAAGATACCAAGAGCGCATTTGCATTATGAATAAAGATCAGGTAATTAAGGAAGAATTGTACATTTCAATGCGTACGGAATACGTTGCAGTTATCAAGTGCAGATCTTCCTGTTCCTCGTCAATACGGTTTTTTTCGGTCTAACGAACTTTGACATCGCTAAACTCAGCGGGGAGTATGCACACAATCCAAGAGAAGATGCAGAAAACCATAGCACAGTTACCTGTCAAAGTCGATGATAGACACCAGAAGTAGTTTGAGGTAATAGGTTCTCTTTGAATAGGGCACAGAATTAACAAGATCCACCGGTAGGAGCGCTAGGGGGGCAGTGCCCTAAAGAGCATTGTCGTTGACATGATTTTCCTCCTGTTTTTGTCCGACCTTTTTTGCTACAATTGTACAATTCTTTCCCCGTAGGAACCTCACCAATCCTTTTCAAAAATTAAAACTATATTATTAATGAATTGATAATTTTAAAAAAGAAACAAATACAAACGATATGGATAAATATACAATAAACGGTAGGTAGGTACTTACTACACATGAACAACCACAATGTCATCCGGAAACCAAAATTAGAGATCTCAGACTTGACAGCAACCTAGTAACTAATGGAAGCTGTTAGTTATTCATACTAGATATTCGTAAAAGTATTATAATTATCTTTATTTTTTGAAAATTAATCTATCTGTTATAAATCAATTCTATAAAATCATAAATACTATAATTAAAATATAAATACTGTAAAATTAATCTGAAAATTAAAATCCGCATCAGTTATTTTTTGTGTATGGTTCTTCTAGTCCTGAAGATGTTCTACAAATGGAACGAAACGTTGGCAATGAAATTTTAGTTTTTATGAACCTCTAACTGACTCTCAAGATCTCAAGTAATTTTCAAAAAATTATATATAAAACAGTCAAGAACTTGAACATAGTGTTACGATTTTCAGTGACTGGGGTTACGCCTCCGCTTTTCCTGCTTCCAGAACCCATTGCGTCCGATACTGCTGAGGCCATAGGCAGCAAAAGAAGAGAAAAAATAATTTCATCAACTAACGTGCTGCGCTTTAGCCCAAGTTTCTCATGCTCTGCACCCTATCGTGGCTTAATTTGATAAATTTTTGAAATTACGAATTTTTCATTATGAAGAGTTGACGAGGAACAGCTTTGAACGATATTATGTTGAGAATCTGTGATAGTTCACCAAGTCTCACTCTCGGCACGAGAATCAATTATGTTGACAATTGTCTCACAATAGGTCTTGGTGGTCTCTGTGCCTAGGGGTTCCCTCCCTTCCCTCATCGGAAAAATATTCGAAAACAGTGTAATTTGATAACACATTCTGCCATTGATGTACAAGCGCTGTTTTTTACGAATTCGAACCAAATTTTGTGGTGATTTGAAATGATACATGGAACTTCAGATAGAAACAACGGAGAGACAGAACGAAGAGGAAACAAATAAACTAGAGATATATAAAATAGGATTCGAGATGAAAACAGAAAGTCATAAGTTTGATACCCAAAAAAAGTAGACCGCCAAAGTGATTTTGAGCCTGTGTTTCATTAAGTTTGCAACAGTAGTTCCGGAGAAAACCTCTGCACTGCTTAATCAATACGAATTTCGGATTCTATACATCTTGAAACGTAAAGCAACAAATTTTGAAGGAGGGTTACTTTTTTTATCTTGATGAGCAAATAATAAATCGAAATCCATCCCACTAAAGTGATCACATTAACGTACTCTTTAGGAATTGGTATACAGAAACATGATACTCATACAGAATACGTTGTGAATAAAGCACAGGAAAATTCTACAAGTTATTAAAGTTTCAACATCAAGATGTTTTGCTTGTGTTCATTCATAATCAGAGAAACCACTTGTGGGTTTCTCAGGCATCGCTGAGAATCGCAATACCGCTTTTCCCAGTCCGTGTCAGAATGGAGCTAATTTGAAACTCATTACTATTGACAATGCGTTCGTCGCTACGATTCCGCGCCCTTGGACACTCGGTGTTGACTGTCACTGACGTCTTACGTCACCCCGTTGAATCAAGTTTTGGCAAACAAGCGAAAGAAAAGGAATGTTGCACACAGTTACGGAATAATCAAATCTATTTCAGACGCGATCTGGATTCACTTTTGAAGATCTACAGTGACGTGAATTGAGGCATGCATCACAATACCATTCGAATCTCAATTAGGTACCTTTGAACGAGAATTATCCAAAACGTATGTTTCCCTAAGTTGTGAAAAAGTGATGAACGATTTTAAACATTGAAATAACAGTATTTAAGGTATTCTACGGCTGTACACCGGTAGTGGCCACTGCTCCAGTAGTGGCCATTTTAAAGTTTATATTTGAGAAATAAGGATTCCCGGTCTCCTAGTGGCTTCAAACTTGCAGGAGGTACAGCTCATGTCATCTTGTAGTCAGAGGTTGAACTAGGAGTGCGCAGAGCATCATTGGAAATTGTGGTAAACTTCTCAATATGACCGTCCCTAGTTTCCTCGTTTGTTGGGCTGTATCCTAGAGCTTCTACTGGATAGAATCAATTTTGTTCATCTGGTATTGAATTTAATGATATCAAACACGTAAGGAGGGCAAAATATCAAGTGGCCACTACTGAGACATGCACGTGGCCACTACTGGAAATTTCGTAATTTGATGTGGCCACTACTAGATCAAAATAAAGGTGTGAGAAAAAATTAATAAAAAATAGAAAAAATTGTTCTTTTGATAGTTTTAGGCAATGGATATGTTAGGGAAGAGTCGGGCTATATTCTAAATGAGTCCTGAAGAAAGTCAGTACTACTGTTGGCCCACAATTGTCAAAACTAAAGAAAAAAATTCTTAACTGTGGCCACTACCGGTACCGTTACCTTATACTTAGTATTATTCTACTACTTCTGTACATAATAGGCAACTTTTTCGCAAAACACTTTTTTGATCAGCTGGGAGAACCCAAAGGCTATTTTCTGTCGTGATCAACCTATAAAGATGGCATTTGAATTGCAGCACGATGATTTGAGGGAAATCGAGGGCTATCCAGCGTAAAGGATTATTATATATTTTTCAGAACTATTTAGGAGTTTTTAAGTTCCGCCAATCCAGACAGCCAATTTTCCACCTCTGCCTTTAGTTAATTTTAATTGAGGAAGCGTCAAGCAGCGAAATATTCTTTAAGATTTTGGTGAGTAAGATTTTCATTTGTTTCCGAAGCTCAAAGAACGTCTCACAGGGCAACGCTTCTCCAATGAAAATGAACTAAAGATAGTGATGAAAAATTGACCGTCTGGATTGACAGGAGATTAGTTTTATGATGGAATTAAACAACTCTCAAATCGTTATGAAAAATGTTTGGAAAACGTGACAGTTATGTACAGAAGTAGTAGAAACGTTATTGAGTACAAATATGTATTTTAAAGGGTTTTTCAATTTTTCACAAAGTAGTGAAACTTATTTTTCTGGATAAACTTCGTATGTCAGCATTTTCTGATGAATTGGAAAAGTTCAAACACTTGTTAGACTGAGATTTTCTTTGTATTAGTATTCAACTAATTAGAATCTAACAAGGTACTTGGAGTATTACATTTTCTGTTGATAAATGAAAAACCTGAATGCCCAGAAATGTAGGTAAATAACCATATAAATTCCAGTTCTAAGTTTGTAGGATTGCTGATCTGTGTGCATGTTTTTTCACAATCCACTTTTATTAAATTTCCCGGGAAAATGCCCAAATTCTCCTTCATAATGCTGCGTCGGGAACGCGATTTTCACTATAAATTTCACAAAAATATACGAATGTCGAAGACTGTTGAACATTGAGCATCCAAGAGGTTTTATGTATCTCATAAATCATTAGTCGTTCTCTGAGATAAATCATTGTAACGTTACAAGTTTTACAATTTTCATCGACAAATTTCATTTTAAAAAAATTGCCTGGATATTTTAAGAGCCCCTCGGATTTTGTTTCCCTGATCATCTGCAGACTTCTTGAAAATTTGCTTCAATATTCAATACAAATAATAATCTATTTTCTCGCAATTTATTATAAGGTTTGCACACGAAACTCGTAACGATTCAAACTCAATATATTCTAAAATTTCCCTCACTACACATTCCAATGATTAACACATCTCGACGTAGATACTAAGGCGCTGGCGAAACGCATTTAATGTGAAGAGGTAGGTAGGCAACAACTATTCGCATTACTACAAATCGTAAATGGAGTTCAGATTTAATACGAATTTCAGCTCGAGTAAATGTACTTAGAGGTCATACAGCAAATAACAAATCTGGAAATTGAGCTATAGTATTTAAAGGCCTTGAGTGAACAGTTAAAGGCCTTCCTAAAGTTAATTTTAGAAGCAAGTAGGAAGTTGAGAGATGATGGAGAGCACATCTGCTACCATATGCGACCACACATGCATATCACCTTTGAAACCTGCAAGCCGTTGACTGTCACGTCTGTCCTTCCCTCCCTCCGCCGCCCCTGTGAATGAAGGTTACGCGACAGGAACTGAAGACAGATGCAGGATCTTGCGTTACAACTTCTCTAACCCACATCTGGGGCTCCAACCCCTTCCAAACCATTTATGGACCGTTTATGACTGTGTTCGCTCTTCCCTCATATGGTTAACAGGCTAAAATAGACAGCCAAGCGCTATGACGCTCCGTGAGGTAACTTTTCCAATGATTCAGCCCAAAATTGTGATGGAAGCCACAGCATTTGAATCAGATTGAAAAAAAAGAAGCTCTATGCAGAATATTGACTTCTCAAAAAATTTGAGAATAGAGGGCATCGAGGACGAGCCCAACTCAATCTGCCAAGAATCTCAACTAGTGATCACCAAGAGTTATGTACTAAACAAATCCAGAAATTGCACTACAGAATACTCCTAAGCAGAGACGAGCCAAGGTGTTTTTGACCATCTAAGGGAAACGCGCAAAAGCGTTATTGTCACTAAGTCGCTAAGACCTTCAAAAGATTGTAACCACTGTCTCTTCAGACAGCACCTCAACCAAACTGCTAAGGCAGGGCGATTTGCAAAGAGATGGAAACAGAAGCTGCTTCACCATCAAGATTCCAGATTTTTGTAAAGAGTGCCCCAACACCGGCCGATATTGTCATTGATAGGACTGGAAGTTGAAGAGGTTGAGAACTGAGAGAACGAAGAGGTTATTAAAAAGGTCCTGGACTAATACAGGGATAAGTTCACAATAGATCCTAGAAGACTCAGTGACCAGGGCTCAACCGTAGGGTGTCCAGGGGTTCTACCATCCTTTATCAGGAAAAATAGCAGATTTTAAGCTGGAGTGGGTGAGTTTTTAGGTCGTCCCCCTGAAGCAAGACTTTCTCATTAGAGCGACGCCTATTAGAATTGATCCAGTGGGTTCAGGACAACTCAAACATGAGAAAAAATAATTGAACTGAACACAAACACATTCCAGACCAATCTAACACTGAATCAATGGAAAAACTATAGGTGTACTTTTGTGGGTATGTCTGTCTGTATGTGTAATAAATTTTGTCGACGTAGCCCGCCATCCTTACCCGATTTTCATGATTCTTTTTCGGTTCGATCCCAATTTTGTCGTAGTTGTGCCTTCCTCCACACATCCATATAACGTAAAAAGACCCAGAGGTCTGTACCAGAGATAAAATTCCCTCCATTTTAATCAGATTGTGCCTGTAGAAGATCTGCATTCAGTGGAAAAGGCTTTTGTTATTTTAAAAACTTCTATCCAGATAAAATACCTGTAGAAGTCAATACTCAATATAAATGCGTGTATAGACAAAAAACACTCAAAAATATGAGTGACTATTCAACCTAACTAAAAGTCCAACTTGCGTTTCCAAATTCACTGTTTGTTTGGGATATTTTCAGTTTGGAGTTCAGCAACCCAAGTTCTGTTCTGTTTAAAGCTGTTTTGTGTTAGTCTTCAATTTATTCAACTTCTCTGAGAGAAACAGTACGGATTAAGGTTGATTTCTTGTTAGCCTGGCTCAACAGCGAACTAATTTATGTAGGAATATCTAAAGCCATTTATGGATCGAGATTTCTACATAGTAATGCTGTGTATTTTGTTATTAATCCACACTATTTCACGAGCCCGCTCAACACGATTCCAATACGTCCAAAAATTTGTCACGTTCTAAATTTAAGCTAGATTTAGATGCAAACAAATGCATAGGCATAACCAGGAGCCCTCAACATTATTATGGATATAATCAACCTTTGTGTAATAAATTGAAGCGTTGTGGTATCACGTTCTCTACAGATAAAATTGTTGAGTAAAAGAGTACCTACATGGGTACTAAAGCACAAGGACTAATCTGTAGGTACACGCCTAAAATATTCTCTCAGAACCCCTTCCATTTCCTTTTGTTATTCGTTGGCTTACATGGATATTATCCTCGATCCGATTTCATTCGTTTAGAAAGAGTAGGTTCATCGGGCAATTTTACTAAACTCAGTGATCAAGAAATCAAAAGTTTCCATTGCCCTCAATGCGTGGAAGGTTTAACGGAGCCGAAAGTAGAAAGCGGGATGGGATATTGCGTTTTCATTCGATTGACTGAGCTCGTTGACTTTTTAATCGGAGATCGATGGTTTTGCCGAGTATCAACATCTCGCGGATCCACTATGCCATTTCCTTCTGAAAACAGTTGTGAGGGTAGCCTGCAATCCAAACGATTACACATTGATAACGATCTAAGCTTGGACAAGCGGTTGTGATGTCTGAGATGTTTTTCTTGCGCCCAATGTCTTTATTTCTTCAGTCTCACTGAATTTGCCAGACGCTCCTTGTTAATGCGCCTCCACGAACATGAAAGCACCGAACGTGGAGCACCTAAAAATTGCATAACCCCTAAAAATGTCATCGGAATCAGATGATAATTGAAGTAAGGCAGCCATGAGCTAGAAATCCTTCTGAAAAGTTTGAATGGCAAATACGAAAGGAAATTTGCGAAAGAATGTACCAGAAAATATTGTAGTGTAGATCACTAAGTTTGGAAACGTCGGGTGCAACGTTTAATCCCAGGGGCTCAAGATTCATACAGAACTATCCAATGCACCATTCCAGGAAAATTCACTGAAATCGGATGATAACTGAAGTCAGGCAGACATGAGGTTAAAATCTTTCGAAGATTTTAGGTTAAAACCAGCGAAATACGCGAAAAGCCCTGCAAATTATTACACAGACGCTTATTATTCATGTTTCAGAATAACCCTTTGAGGCAAATTGGTGATTGACGTACATTAGATGTGGTCTGTGGTACATTATATAAACTCTGTGCCTCACGCTGCAAAATGCCATAAAAAGAGCCCAATTCATGCTTCAGCACGATCGATCAGGAACGAAATGAGCCACAAGGGTCTTTCAGCTGAACACTTCGTCTCCATACCATATAATTGACTTCCGCACGTCGCCAACACTACTTCCGGGAACACCAAACTTCACTAATCCCTTTGTACGAAGCAAAAGCTAATATAAAAATGCCTACAATGGTGCAATACAGGTGTAAGGGCACTACACAGAAATCCAAGAAAATTGACAACTAAAATTTAACGAAAAAGAAACGCTTGCGTACGAGTCCACAACACATTCGGACATTTTCTTGAAGGGTGTATGCTAATAAAGCACAATGTCCCACCGATTCTCAAAACTTGGACAAAGAGACAATTTATAGGGTTTCATTTATTTTGTTCATGTTTGTGTTCCCGACCATACCGACTGCCTTGTCAAATGTTCTAGCCAGAATATGGAAGCTGTTGTTTTTCAAAAATTGCAAGAAGCGTTGGAGCATGGCAGAGGCATTTTGAGTGCAAGTTGAAACCGTACGGGTTGGCAACACTGGTAAATTTAGTTCCTTACAACTGTAAATAACAAATGGCACAAATTTATATGTTCAAATCTTATTTTTTATCGTAACAACAAAATCGTATTTCAAAGGAAACGATCAAAAAATCACATCTCTTCCAATTTTTGAGGTAAAAAGATGATTCTGGTCCAACTTGTCCAACGGCCAAAAGCCTATTTGAGTTAAATTAGAACTAAAATTTCGATTTTTCAATACATACTCAGGTTTTTAAAATAATTCAGCCCTTTTAAATTGACTGGGAGCCTTGTCGGTAATCCAGTCCCAACTAGATTGTGATTTTTGACCCACTTTTCATTAAATTTGGTTAAGTAGTTTCGGAAAAAAGCTTCAAAAGGAGGACGGTCGATTTTTTTTTTAATTCGATTTACTGATTCTACTCACTTTAATATCGTCGGGTTCCGGGTAAAAGTGACCAAGTAACATTTTTTTCAAAATGAGCTTTTTTTTGTCATTCCGGTACTAAGGAACGTTGTCTACAGTGTGTTGTTGCTAAGAACGTTATCTTCAAACTGATGTGCAAGAAATACTTGAAAATAAATTTTACCTGCCTGACCCAAACAGTTTTATGTGACCAAATGGCATTTGAACTCAACCACAAAACACGAGATGGATTATAAATGTACTCTCGCTGGTGCATGTAAATGTTATCAATTGCCATTTGATCACTTTTACTGTGTAAGATTTGTAAGATTGCATAGTGGGCAGGTGAAAATGACCAATTACAGTGATAGGTAATGGATAACCTTTTCTAACAGAAATAGGTATATCATTGTTATTAGATGCTTGGCAACAAGATAAATTAACGAAAAAACTATTCAATCCCTCAATTTCATGTAACTATGCGACAGATTTTCGAAGAATTGAATTGACCAAATGAGTAAAGCTTGAAACTCCAGGCAGGTAAAAATGATCAAATAGAGTTTTCCGGAAAACAGCTCTTATTTAATCTGAAGTGAATTTTGAAGCACGATATCATAGGCGGGCACTAGCTATATAACTACCTACAGGATAAAGAAAAACCGAAACATAGTCGGATGAGACATCACATAACCAGTGTTCGTAAGAAGAAAATAGGTGAAACTTCAGATCGCTCCCCTGTAAAATTTTGCAAATGTTACTTGGTCACTTTTACTCGGAACCCCACGATATATAAACCCAATATTTAATAGTTGATTATTGTTTATTGAACCCATTATAATAAACCTATAATGTTAATCTCCGAAAAATCACTGTATTAACCTTGGTTTATAGGGAAATAATGAATAGAAATAGCTCTTAACAATCCAGGTTACTGTGCAAGTCGATGGTAATCACGCACGTTCACCTTCGGAAGCAGATCGAAATCTGGTAGCGGATGCACTCAACCGGGTCATTTCAGGCGGAATTGGGCAACATTGAGCCAATCGCACGGGATTTACCATGTGCTGCCGTGTTAATGTGCCTCCACGAAACATCCATGAAAAACGTTTCGCCCCTAACGTGTGACGGGGACACATCACGAGATCGGAATAAATCCTTTTATCCGAAAGGATTTCCAAGGCGTGGGAACCCGCTAAGGCCTTCGAGGAAGTTCCCATGACGACCGCACAACCATATTTTTCGTCTTTTGGCGGAAGTTGACTATATCCGGCCCGCGACTGTTATTAACGGAAACTTATCCGGAATTTGTCTCTGAGGAATTCCCTTAAAACCGAAGGCCTAGAGGAGCAAAAACAATTAGAAAAACAAATTAGAAATTTTGTTTTCTTAGCATGGAAAACGCTTCAACCATCACCTAACTCTGCCTAAATGCGGAACAAAATGTGTCATGAAATTTTTTACAATGATTGAAGTGTACCACGGAGGTATTAAGCAAAATGGAATTTCAGCAATTTCCATCGCACAGAAATCGTTCACCAATCGTCGAACGCTCCCGAATTATCTCGCATTTCTATGTAGTATCTATTTGCGAGACATCAAAACCGAATCCTAGAGGATCAATTTCTAGAAAATTAGAATTTTTTTTTTTTTTTTTAGATATCACCTAATTGCCATAATAAGCTACGAAATGTGTCATGAAATTTGTTACAATGATTAAAGCGTACCACGGAGGTTTTGTAAGGCAAAATGGAACTTTCGCAATTTTTATTGCACAGAAATCGTACACCAATCGTTCGAACGGTCCCGAATTATCTCGCATTTCTATGTAGTACCTATTTGCGAGACATCAAAACCGAAGGCCTAGAGGATAAATTTCTAGAAAAATAGAAATTTTGTTTTTTTAGCTATCACCTAACTGCCTTAATAAGCTACGAAATGTGTCATGAAATTTGTTACAATGATTAAAGCGTACCACGGAGGTTTTGTAAGGCAAAATGGAACTTTCGCAATTTTTATTGCACAGAAATCGTACACCAATCGTTCGAACGGTCCCGAATTATCTCGCATTTCTATGTAGTACCTATTTGCGAGACATCAAAACCGAAGGCCTAGAGGATCAATTTCTAGAAAAATAGAAATTTTGTATTGTTAGCTATAACCTAACTGCCTAAATAAGATACGAATTGTGTCATGAAATTTATTACAATGATTAATATATACCATGAAGGTGTTGTTAGGCAAAATGGAACTTTCGCAATTTTTATTGCACAAAAATCGTACACCGATCGTTCGGACGCTCCCGAATTATCTCGCATTTCTATGTAGTACCTATTTGCGAGACATCAAAACCGAAGGCCTAGAGGATCAATTTCTAGAAAATTAGAAATGTTGTTTTTTTAGCTATCACCTCACTGCCTAAACAAGTTACCTAATAAAATGTGTCATGAAATTTGTTGCAATGATTAAAGCGTACCACGGAGGTTTTGTAAGGCAAAATGGAACTTTCGCAATTTTTATTGCACAAAAATCGTTCAAATCGTCGCACAGAAATCGTACACCAATCGTTCGAACGCTCCCGAATTATCTCGCATTTTTATGCCGTCTATTTATAAAAAACACATTTGTTGTCTGTATCATCTCTTATAACTCAAGATCCAGATAACCAGACAAGGTTTTCCGTAAAAGCGCGCAAAACTGTTCATCTGATGACAATAAAAGTAAATCGACTAAGTCCAATAAGTATTTTTAGAATTATTTGTAATTTTATCGTTATTCCAGCAAATGGGAATGTAATTAAAGTACATCAACTCAACTTAAATTTAAGTAAATTAAGGAAAAGTTTATGCTTAATTGTTAATGTGTAGAGTTTATTAACAAAATTCTGCTAACAAAGACGATTTTTTGAACTATACCAATTTCCTAAGCCCAAAAACTACTGTTTAAGGAAGCATACTTCCTTTTCTAATGCTCAATTTTTGCCGAAAGAATGAAGCTCCAATTTAACTCCTAAGGAAAACAATATGCAAATAAAAATTCAGATATCACCTAAGAATGCTTCTAAACGGATTTCCGCGAAGAAAATTCTGGAAAATCCTTCGCAACAACTCATTTTCTAAGAAAATTCTATAATAGGATTGGATTTATAACTAATCCCCTAGGGTCTCACAATTATCTCGTATCTCAACTTAGCGAATTTGAATTGAATCAAATTTCAGGAAGCTTCGAATCTTCCCTGGTGAACAACAATGTTGTCTCGAACTCAATAATCTAAATTTTCAGTTCCACAAAAACAGATTCAATTTCGGTAAACGTTCCCTTAAACTATTAGAAGGGGTAGGATTTTGCAATACCATATTTTTGGTCATTCTTGAGAATGAAAAACAGAAACGAAAGTGCGTAATGCAGATTATCTTGAGTACCTATTCAACAAAAACAATTTTTTATTAATTGTTGGCAATATTCGACCTCCATAAGATGGTGCCAAGTAATAATTTTTGAAATATCAACACTTGGCCCTTTCGATATGGTACCAAGTACATTGGTAACTTCAAACCTGAATATTGTGTTGCTGAGTATTTCAATCAAACGTTTTGCAAGCAAATCTTAGGTGTTGAAGACATGAAGTTGACGTGGATTTCAGAAAGACGACGGAGGACGAAAAACGTAGATTTTATGGAGGGATTCCATTTCTACAAGTTTTCAAACCGTTATTTTTGTGAGACAAACCTGTAAGGTGCCCACGTTGAAACGGACAGCGTTCTCCAGTGAAAGTGAAACGATCCGAACGCAAGACCTATTCATCCAAGCGGTTAAATGCCAGGTAAAGGTAATCTATGCCAAGTTAAGGAGGTTCAGAGGCTACCACAATGAAACACGAGGTTAGGTACCGTCCTATTGTAACTTGCGGCTGGACAAAAAAGGCGAACCGTCGTGAACAGTATTTCCTAACGGGTTTTCCATCAGGTAAGCGGGCCCTAACATCATGCTCTCGGATCTTGTCGAATTTAGAAAGCCGGTCGAATAAGAATCTCAACGTCGTCCCTTGACGCCAAGGAACAAAAACGCTGCAAAATTGTGACATAGAGGTTTATTATTTCTGTATTAGATAGCTCTTATTTACCTTAAGAAAACCATAGAGCAAGACTCACTAATGTAATTGCCAAGTTATTAGCAAGAATGTTTCATGGATGAAAGCTTGGATTGAGTTTACAGAAAGGCATGAAGTGGACGAACCTAAAAGTGCTACTGCACCAAATAAGCAAGGTTGTAGAGTTGGGGAAAAGTAGATTTGAGCAACAATGTAGAGAAAGAGCTACCCGATTCCATAAGCTTTATCAGCACCTAGTTATTCAAGTGAGAATAATATCACCGACTTAGCTGTACGAAATAATTTCAGAGCCCGCTCTAATGAACTTAAATTTTAAACCGTGGATTTCAGATAGAGTTTATACTTGCCCGGTTTGTAATTCTGGGGATGATGAAACGGTGTTTCATTTAGGTTTATCATTCAATAATAAACCATTGTAATCGCTCTTGGAAAAAAATTTTCTAACCCACGCTGAAAATTTCATGGTTTACGTTTCAAAGGGTGCAGAATCCAAATCTGCAATAAAAACTTTTCCGTCCGTCCGCCGTACGCACGATTTCTCTCAAACGGCTGGAGCAAAAAATCTGAAATTTTCTGGAAAAATCCATGTTGGTCCGGCAACACTCCAATTCTTGAGCCAGCTCTCCCACTTATTTTAAAGTGCCCTTTAAGGGTTGTCAAAGTTTTGTAAAATCCCTAAAAACCTCAAAAAAAGTCAAGGCGGCATAAATTTGGACTTTTTTTGGAGAACTTTCCATGAGGAATCGAATGAGCCCCTCCCCAGGTCCGTAGCTCAAACCATTCCCGATGTAGACCCGATTTATGGTGTCAACATTTGCATCCACATTCACTACATCACTAGGTTACTGCAATCTAAACAAAAACAACAGCGTTTTTTCCCCTCTTTTTTTTATCGCAGTAACCTAGTGATATAGTGAATGTGGATACTGGACTGAACTCCTAAAAGGGTTTATAGCCGAACACCGGTTGAAGCATTCTGATATGCATGCTACGTCTTACGAAATTCAAAATTTTCAAATAGAATATTTTTCCATTGTAATCGCTCTTGAAAAAAAAACTGCAAATTCTTTCACTGGGGTTTATTATTCTATTTCATTCATTTGGCTTGCATTCATGATTTGAATTTCTACTAAGCTTTGGAGTGAGCGTGTTTCACAGGTGATAGAGCGATTATTGAATTTCAGGAGATATGCATAGAGCACGTAAATCGGTTCTCAACCAAAATACCTATTTGGATTGATCAGTTGATCATATTTGTGTGCCTCCTGAAATTCAATAATCGCTCTATCTAAACACGCACACTCCAAAGCTTAGTAGAAATTCAAATCATGAATGCATGAAATGAATAAAATTGAATAATAAGCCCTGTAAAAGAATTTGCGGCGTTTTTGGCACAGTGTCATATTTTGCGGGGTATTCGGAAAGAACAGTTTGATTCCCAATGCCCGACAGAGGAAGTTGCAATACAATAATTGAATGAGAGAAATTGATTGACTCTTGATGGGTATATTGTAAAGACTATTAATTATAGAAATGTGCTGGTAGAGGTGTGGACTTATTAGGTTTGGGAATTGAGTTTATTGCATTTATTTATTTCTCTCATTTTAATATCAATCGAATTCACTACATCACTAGGTTACTGCGATCAAAACAAAACAAAAAACGCTGTTGTTGAAAATGAATTATCGTTGTTCTATAATAATTATAGAATGATTATCAACTAGTAAACTGGTAAATAATAATAATTATTATTTACCAGTTTACTAGTTGATAATCATCCGCAAATTAAGTGTTGTATCTAATGGTGAAATGCACACAGTCTACATTATAAGAGGAATTGATATAAATAGAACATTTCAAAAATAAAAATCAAATCAGGGGTTTATTATTCCTGTAATAGATAGCCCCTATCCGTAAATCAAATGATCAATTCATATTATGAATGTTGACAAAATTTAGTCACATCTTCATATATACTTTCGATAAAATACCTTTGTAATCACACTGCAAAATATTTGTACAGTCCCCTCAAATTTTGTCATTTTGTGTTCCATTTTAAAACACCCGATCTTTAGTACAAGGATTTCACTAGAGGTCTAGTAGGTCCATACTTCCACACTTGGATGCTATGGCTGGAAAAACTGGTCAAAAATGATTTTTTTCGAGCATTTTACTGACATAAGCAAGTGGAGTGTCAATTCCTAGTAATTTTGGACGCAAAATCGACTAGGATAGGATTCAGATGCGGAGGAATTCACTCACGTCAAATAATCGCAATTTCTGAACCTAAAACTGAACCCCCAAACCTCACAATGTCACAAGCAATCACCCAATATTCAAAAAATAATGAACATAATATGTGTTTAACATACTTTATGTTAAATTCTGCAACGTTTTAACAAATATGATGAGGCGTAAGTCACTAAGTGAAGACGTACGAGTAGCTGTTTAAAGGTGGAAGAATTGTTAAAATCGGTTGAGTAGTTTTTGAGTCAAATCGTCACGAACAAAAAATAATATGTTTCCTCTTTACAACCAACGCCAATTGGTATTGATATAGGAGTATATATTACAAGGTCAGAATGATAGGCTCTAAATCCAGAGGGAATCGTTTACCTCTACTGGAACTATGTTCAGTGAACATTCTTGCGTTTGCTCACAATTTGCCCACAAATAATTGCGTCGGTAGATTGCTTTGGAAATGTGGGTCACAACCTCCGTCCTCGGATTGAGAACTCGAAAAGAAAAATCATAAAACATACTAACACTCGATCCGCAGGAATCGATTGAATGCGGAGTCGCAGAGTTGGATAAGTAGGGAAGGATGTTGAACGGACAGTTAGGCGGCGAGAGGGGCACCGCTAGGCTGACCCGCCTCTGGTCGGTCCAGATTCCCGATTCGCTTTTCTACGGGTCCCCCCCATATAACAGCTATTGCCCAGTCCACTATACAGTCTCCCGATAGAAGATACGACCCTTGATAGGCGAACGACCTTCTATTGTAGCTAATGTGTCAGCCAATTTATGGAACCCGTTCTCTAGGCTGTGCCTCTTACACGTCCGCACCTACTACACCGCCTGGGGGCTGCAGATACCGTAATCAGTTTCTTTCAGACGGAATTCAAATTTTATTTACAGAACAAAACCGTTGTTGAGCACAGAAACCACGCTCAGAGATCAATATTATTCCCTTTTTGATAGGTACGTTTCACACAAAACAATACCTTTCAGGGGGACCCACTTTTACTATTAAAATCAAGAGGAATACCACTGAGTTTGACAATATACCAGCTTTGCTAACCCTCTATTCAACATTGGTAAGATCTATACTGGACTATGGTTCTATCGTTTGGTCCCCGCACTACCAAATACAGAAGGGGAGGAGGGGTTTTGGGATATATTGGGTGGAAAATGCGGATACCATGCGCTGGCTACAGCTAGCGGAGCTGTGGCCAACCGTTGCAATCTCGTCACCCTGGAGACACGTCGCAGACTCACTGATATGATGTTCCTCTCTAACCTGATCAACGGCAACATCGACTGCCCTCACCTTCTGTCTGAAATCCAGCTGGAAGTTCCCAGTTTTTACTCCAGAAGCCCGCCTACCTTTCATCTCAACTTCGCTTCAACCAACTAACTTTGTAATCAACCGCTCTATAGAATACGCTCGTAACTCGCCTAGCCAATAACTTACTCCAAAATAGCCTGGCTCTTGACTTTTTCTTCAACCAATCCTTTAACTCCTTCCGTACCGAAATAGTTAAAAATTTTCACCTCCAACAGAGGCAAGAAGTAATATTTTAAAAATTTTGTAACTGGGCGTTAGCCCGTTTTGTAAATAAATAAATAAACTATTATTGCCACACGTCCTAGTTCACTGGAACATGTCACCGGTTTAAAAACCCTGCAAATGATTACGTAAACACTTATTATTTACGTATTCCTTTCTAGGCAAATCACTAATCTGTTTATTATACGAGGTATATGGTACATAATCTAAACGCGGCGATTACATACCTAGTAATTGCATTCTTGATGCCTTAAAAGAGATCCATTCATCTTTCGCTCCATACATCGATTATGCAACTAATCAGCCATAAAGATCCTTTATCTGATCAATGTATAGTATTTCCATATCAAATGAAAACTTTTCCAGACCAAATGAAAACATTTTCCCTACTTGTTTCCTATTCTACTAAGGTGAATTCCATTTCAGTAATTCAACGCCTAAAATTCATAGAATATTTATTTTGTCAACTTCTTTCTAAGATAGGTACAATTACATCTACCTGCAATTTGCAGAATACCTACCTATCTAGGTACCTCATTTTCTCAATGGTTTGATTTGATTTGGAAAATGTTTCATTTGGCTTGTAAATGCTCTAAATCTGCACCTAGTTTGACTTCTAGATACACTGAAGATGATAGGACGACTTCGTCTTAAATCTATGACGACAAATCTTTATATCAAATCCTTAAAAACTGAAATTTTACTAGTCACTTTGTTCGCAACACCCACTGATATTTAAATACCTACAATGGTGCAATATACTCGTACTGTAAACAGAGACCGAAATTGAAACCCACGAATGGAACAACTGAAATTAAACGTGATAAAATAAGACACTTGAGTGGTCAGCAAATACACAGCATACGTCAGAAAAACTCGATTTCAAAAGAAACTCTTGAAAACAAAATTCCATTGCAATTTTTATAAGCTGATTATTTCGACACAATTAGCTATATAGGCGATTTAGTATGTATTATTTATTTATCAATAGGGGATTTTTACTACGTTCAAGGACGTTCACATTCACTTTTGTGTTGATGTTCTTTTTTCTTATCAAAATTCTAGTCCTTACGGAGAGCGAATGTAAATCGGCCCGGGCGAGCTCTTTCGACTAATTAAAGGGATTTCCATAAACAATAAACATAAAAACACTGGTGATATTTCGAAAGTTTCCGATATTCTGATTTTTGTTATAATTTAGCCCTTAGATTTCACGCTTTAGGATTGACAGAAACCGAAGACTAGCTTATGGGGAATTATCGAAAACAGCATTACAGCAATTACAGATTTAGGCAATTTCAAATAAAAACATTTCAATGAGCGAATATTTTTAGAGAAACTTCAATTGGCGATTATTGATAAAGACAACAGATTTGTTGAATTTTTCAAGGCAACATCCAAATGTAGAGAAAAACGTTTAAATGAGCGAATTCGTGAAGCAGAAGCTAAAAATAGCAAATTTTCAAGAGGAAACATTCAAATAAGCGAATATTTGTAGAGAAACTTCAATTTAGCTTTGAAGAAACGGTAAAAAACGGTTAGTCGAAAAAATCGCTAATACTACCAAATGTTCTTTGCAAGATTTCAAAATAGCCTCCAAATCAGCAAATTTTTCTATTTAAAAGTGAGATTTGGCAAATTTCACGAAAAACCTTATAATTGAAAATCGGAGAATTGTCATTTTAAAACTTCAAATCATCGATTTTTAGGTGAAAACAAGTCTTTTAAGCTCCCTGACATTACCTGTCTTGATACTCTCAGTTCCCTCCAGTCATTAACAGTCCTATAAATGATGATGAACACTACTTAAATAGAACCGAAAAGATACTAGGAGGGCTTCCGCATGAAACACGTCTAGCATGTTGTATGAGACTCATTAATTAAAATTAAGACATTAATTTGAACATATTAATATATTCAAAATAACATTTAAAGGTGCAGGATATAAGATTGTAACGACGATTTACGGGACATGTTCCCGCACTTATCAACAGTTTCAAAAGTTGAGTCTACAGGTCGAGCTAACTCTATAAGCGGCTACAATAACCATAAGTTGAAATTGATATGATTGATTAGAAATAACCTCCAAATCACAACGAAATCAGATGGAATGAACTAGGATTGAGAGATTTCACGTTTGCACATGTGTAGAGTGAATGAGAGATTTGTGAACAATGAGGAACCATCTACTTTCCAACCCACACATTCTCTGAAATATTCAGAGAAATCGGACAAAAACTAGAAATTAGACTTGGTTCATTAATTGACATTCCCACATGTACAGCAGTTACTAATTTTAATTAGTATAGGATAATTATTCTATCGTACAGAAATTTATGTGAGATCGTTCTTCCCCGACTTCCCTAAAACATGAGCGAGATCAAACCGAAAATTATGCTAGGTGGATTCTACGTCGATGGATATTCTGCGTATGAAATGTTGACTTTTCAGCAATAAACTCCAGTCCAGAGGGGACATATCTATGGCCCATTCCGAACACTGAAAATATCATCAAACTGCAGAAATTAGGACCGCTACAAGGATTTCACGTTCGCTCATGACCAGCAGCTACTAAAAATACAGCAGTGATCAAAATGATATGATATCATTCAGCATTTCCAGAGATTGAGAAGGAAGTGTCCAGCTCGTGCTGTGGATTTACTGGAGGGAGCCGGGGATGAGCAAGTTCCACCCCGCGTCCAGGAGTTGGTGGACTTTGGGGGCCTCTTACCAGCCATAAGTCTAGTTGTTCAACAAGCACTGTTGAAGAAATGTTCAATTTCTGTCTGTGGTGATGGGGGGGGGGTTTAGTTGACAATCCATGAATGCGCTACTCCCACAGCTTCTGCAGCCGATTTTCTTAGCTCCCTTTTCCCCAACGTTAGGTCATCATCAGTAACAGAACAATAACTCTGCTCTACTCAAACGAAACTATTCAACAGACAGACAGACATCTTCACCTAATTTAAATTATTGTTATCTGTTTAGACTCCGACTTTAGACGTTGTGCACCAAACCTTGGAAATTTTGAACTGCTGCCTGCTTAGAGGGAGAATTAGAAGATAATAGCTTATCCACTCTACCCCAATACTCTTCACGTCATTTGATTAATCACATCAACTCATTATGCCTGCGTTCGAGTCAGTGAATCGAGAAAAAAAATCATATTTACAACTATAAAACACTTTCTACTTCATATTTACAAATACTTTCTAATATTATTGGAAAACATATATGTTGCCTATGACAGAGTGGTCCAAGAAGTGACACTGAAACCGAATGGTTGTGCTGTGTTCATCCATCCAGGGTTAAATACACGGGCTAACAACAAAATTGTTGGAGAGGAGAAACTAATAATTGAGGCATACTTTGAGGGGTTAACTCGAGGTAAAGAATTTCTTAATTAGGCACCTATAAGCAATCAAGTTTCAGCTAAAGTAACAGTACGGTTATATCAGAGATGTTGTAATTTCTTAATGAACTTATATATTCGACTAAAAATCCACCTACCAATTATAAATTCGTGGTTTCGAGTCGCGATTACCAAAGATGCATTCTATAGAAGCAAAAGAACACACCTACCGAGAGTTTAAAGTAGAAACTTGAAGAATATTCTTGCAAATATCCCATTTTTCACTCAAAAGCACGGTTCAAGCTTCTGAGAAGGCTATGAACCAAATGCAAGACGAATGTGTCCACTGTGGAAAGCGTTTGCTCACCTAGGTCACCGGCTTACTTCGTTTCTACTTTAAATTGTGTCTAGAAACTGTTTTGGTGGGCAACTATAAAGTAACGAATATACTGTAAGACTGTAGGAATGGAATCTACGATAGATCGAAGGTGTTACGCATTCCTGTTAAACCGAATGAGAGAAAAGAGAGAATTTTGTCGAACTTCCGAATTCGGACACCCTGGTCACCATCTACTAAGAAGCGTGAGCTACGTTACCGGCTTACTTAGTTTCGCCACGTAAATTGTGTATAGAGAATGTTTCGGTGGACAACTATGAAGTAACGAATGTATTGTGTGTGGTATTGTGTATAAAGTAACGAATCTACGATAGATCGAAGAGGAATGGAATGGATTGAATGAGTTACGTATTTCAGTTATGCTGAATGAGAGAAAACATAAACTCAGGTCAAAATTACGGATTTGGAAGCCAAGTTACGAAGTAATGTCATACCTGTTGAATACAAATGAAAAATCTCATAGAAATAGGACGAACCGGAGCAGTACGAACGCAAACCTGACACAAAGTTTTATCCTAGATGGTTTGTACTTCGTGAGGTTTCGATACATCGAATATACAGTCCGACTATTTCAGGTAATGAGAATCATTGTGATAACCATCAACATGCAGCACTTAAGTTTGAATAACAAAGCTTAGTAAACATTAGGGTTAAAGGTGAATGAGATAAAATACCTGGTTATGAGGTAATCCAATCTTGCAGGAGCACTGACAACGCGAATGGAACAAGGGCGGATTACCGGTTGGAAATCACTGATTGATATCAACGTTGTTCGATTAATAATAACAGTGAATGAGAAAATTTGTTGGAACGTGCGAGAAAGAAAAAACGGCTTGACTGGTTGCGTGTTGGGCGGAGACACTGGCTGGACTGACGAAGGGGAGGAGATTGTGGAGGCACCTCGGCAGGTTGGTAGACCTGGAGAAGGGGACCCTCCCCTCCCCACCCCTCCGCGCTCCGGGCGCCTCCCACCCTCCCGACTCCAGCAGCTTCCAGAAACTTCGTCCGCGTCCGTTCTGGGAGTCGGAAGCTGTTCAGTAGAGGGATGGATTCGGATCAGACTTGTTCAGCTTTTACAAGTCGAGGGATGGATTCAAATTGAGAATTTTCATTGAGATTTTTCCAAACCAATTTGGGAATTTTAAGAATTTTCCAAATCCATTTGAGAATTTCCCAAATCAATTTGAGAATTTTCCAATCTAAGAAACTTTCACTACTAAAAAGGAAGATGGAGTTTTCCAACGCAATCCAAGACTTATGTTGAGACCAAAATTAGTGAAGCAAAATGGAATAATAGCACTTCATGAACTAATTGACATTGAAATCAAAAAGACAAAATGAACGAAGAATACTTCATAAAAATTACGGTCTTGGTAAGAACAGAAAATATTAAGGTCACTCTGCGTTCGGCTGGTCTATTGAAGTCAACAAAAACAAAAATGTGGAGTGTTCTTACCGAGACCGTAATTTTTATGAAGTATTCTTCGTTCATTTTATCTGTCTGATTTCAATACTAATTTGTTCATAAAGTCCTATTTTTTTATTTTGCTACACTAATTTTGTTTTCAATAGAAGTCTTGGATTGCCTAAAAAAATTGTCAATTCGGTTTGGAAAACTCCCTCTTCCTTTTTAGTAGTGAAAGTTTCTTATATTGGAAAATGCTCAAATTGATTTGGAAAATTCTCAATTTGATTTGGAAAATTCTCAAACTGGTTTGGAAAATTCTCAAATTGGTTTGGAAAAATCTCAATTTGGTTTGGAAAATTCTCAATTCCACTTGGAAAATTCCCAATTCGACTTGGAAAAGCTATAAATCGAAAGGGAGTACCAAGGGCGTAGCTAGGATTTTATTTTGGGGGGTGCTGAAATAGGCAGGAAGGTTATAAGGATGTAATAGTTTCATGGGATAAAAACGCTGCAAATTCTTTCACTGGGGTTTATTATTCAATTGGCTTGCGTTCATGAATTGAATTTCTACTAAGCTTTGAAGTGTGCGTGTTTCACAGGTAGGGTGATTATTGAATTTCAGGAGGCACACAAATATGATCAACTGAACAATCCAAATAGATATTTTGGTTGAGAACAGATTTACGTGCTCTATGCATATCTTCTGAATTTCAATGATCGCTCTATCCTGTGAAACACACACTCCAAAGCTTAGTAGAAATTCAAATCATGAACGCAAGAAAATTGAATAATAAACCCCAGTGAAAGAATTTGCAGCGTTTTTCCTGAAAATTTCAGATCTTTTGCTCCAGCCGTTTGGGAGAAATCGTGCGTACGGCGGACGGACGGAAATTTTTGGTTTATTATTCAATAATAAACCATTGTAATCGCTCTTGAAAAAAAAAACGCAAATCTTGGCACCATAAATCGGGCCATACATCGGGAATGGTTTGACCTACGGATCCTTATGGTATGTTCTTCAAATAGGTACAAATTTAGGTCGCTTCGACTTGTTTTGAGGTTTTTAGGGATTTTACAAAACTTTGACAGCCCTTAAAGGGCAATTTAAATTGAGTGAGAGAGCTGGCTCAAGAATTGGGGCGTCGTCGAACCAAGATGGATTTTTCCTGAAAATTTTAGATCTTTTGCTCCAGCCGTTTGGGAGAAATCGTGCGTACAGCGTACGGCGGACGGACGGAAATTTTTTTATTGCAGATTCGGATTCTACACCCTTTGAAACGTAAACCATGAAATTTGCAGGGGGGGTTAGAATGTTTTTTTTTCCAGAGCGATTACAATGGTTTATTATTGAATAATGAACCATCGATATTGATATCGATGTCTATGTTTGAGTGTTGCCATGGATATGTCGTCCAGTATCGGGTGAAAACATCGATATTATCGATATTTTCGATATCGGTGTCCTTATCCGTTAACATCATCCTTATCACATGGTTTTTATGAGGAATATTGATGCAAAATCTATAGTTCTATTTTGTGACAAATGATATCTCATTTTGAAGGTATTTCAACGCGGAAGAAGATGGTAAATAGTTCTAGTTTACGAGCCAAAAGGTTTACTGATGAAAGGCAAGAGAAGTGTCATTCCTTAGTACCGTAAAGGTTTGATCATAATTGCCTCCAAGAATCACATTACAACCTTTAACGAGAGAATGATTGTGATTAAAATCTGAAAATCATACTTTTAATCCGAATAATATAATCGCCATTACATATCGCAATGTATCCCTTAATCGAGGGCAAAAGCGTGATTTTTTAAAGAACGGTGACACTAAATTAGAGAAATTAAATTTCCTGAAAAATTGTGACGAAAAACTCAATTTTGTCAATTTTTCAAGGAAATTTAACATATTAGCGAATCATCTAAAAAAATGGGAATCGCGCAAAAATATACAATGATCAAATGCCTTGACAAGCCCCTAGCTAAACAGTGATTTTTGTACAAAAAACAACTTTTTCGAAGTTCTTACTGACAGAGGCAAGCGAAGTGTTATTTCTTAGTAGCTACTCAAGTGACAGTTAGGGTTTTAATAAATTTCAAAATCTTAAATAATTTGGATCTTTTGATCTCTAAGTTTATTTCTAAGTTTAGTTTGTTACCCATCTTTGATCCCCAAATTTGATCAAAATTGCATCGATGAATCAGATTAAAATCTTAATCGGGAGGATGACTGATAAAATTTTAAAATCCTAATTTTAATGCCGAATATTATAATAACCCCCACTACATATCGCAATTTATTCATTAATCGAGGGCAAAAGCATGATTTAAAAAAAAAACGGTAATTAAAACGAAATGAAAAAGGCAATTTTTGAAAATTTTCAAGAAACATATTAGATTAGATAGATTTAACATATTAGCGAATCATCTAAGAAAATGGGAATCGCGGTGGCATTACCAAAAATATACAGTGACTAAATGTCTTGAGAAGAAAGTTTGATCAAAACTGCTTCCATGTAACAGATTAAATTCTTGATTGATAGGATGATTGATAAAACCTTAAAATCCTATTTAATGCCGAATAATATGATAATCCCCCATCACATAATGCAATTTATGTATTAAATCTTTTTCAAGAAAATTCATCATTAAAGCGAATTTCCTAAACAAATATGAAGCCTCTAGCCGTCAGTGATTTTTGTACAAATGATGAAAGAAAGAAGTTTGAAGATGAATGTGTTTTCCCAAGAAAAGGAAATTAAATTTTTGATGCTGTCTTGTTTTGTTTATGATCTTTAATGAACCCCAAAGTTCAACAACATACATGGATGACGCATAAATTGGAATTTGATCGTTCTACAAACCGAAAAATTCCTTCCTTTCCGAAATGATCTATTGTAAACACGAAGAGCACAACATTTCGCAGTAGGTGACCCTACTTGTCCCTTTCTGCCGATACTTTCAACTTCGTGGAAACTTTTGAAAAACTCACACGAGTCACGAAAGACGAAATGAAATCGTAAAGGGGATTCGTGATTCTTGGAGTTCGTTTTTGGTGGAGGAAATCGTAATTAAATAGAAAGGGCGAGGAGATGTCGGGACAGAGGAGCCCGAGACTGCCGGTAAAAGTACCTTACTAATGCCCGCATCACGAGCGCCGAATCTCGTGGAAATTGCGATGCTAATAGCACACGTTGCACCTTTCTTCTAATATTTGGAATTGAATCATTATTTTTTTGTAACCTTTGACATACCTTACCAAGGCACCAACGGAATGAGAATTACCAATCATATTGAATTAATAATTTCGCCGTTCTTTTGTTGTGGTTCCTTCACAATCATGTAGTCCCGAATGAAAGAGGATCCTATAAAGAAAACCCAGGGAAGAAATATTAAAAACTAAGACTGTTACTTAAACTTGAGGTGGTTGGAAACACGAACTTCAATATGGCAATGTGCAAAGCCTTGAAGCACCAGATTTTTTTTTTGACATTTTATGTCTTTACTTTGCTACATAAACTCGAAAATGTAACGCGGACAGCGTCACGAAAATATTTCTGATGGTTTTCGCTTACAACCGATTCGTTGCTACGGGTCATTATCTTCGACATTTGTGATCGTACAAAACTCGTTCACCACTCATTTGAAAGCTGTTGATTTACTTAATCTTGTTACGTTAACCCCTGGACATTCGGAACCTCAGTGACCACCCGATGGAACCATATTGCTTACTAACTGTGACAGTCCTGTGAGTGGTGATGATTATGTCTTTACAGTTTACCATTCGTTGCTTCGGAACCTCAGTGACCAAACGATGGAACCATTACATCGCAACCATCAACGAGCACAATCTAACGTAGTTATCATTGGTCCTACAAAACGGCACTCGTTGGAACTAGTGCGCGAATATCGTTTACGCAAAAAGCTGCTTATGAATACTACGTTATCCACAAATTAAATTGAAATTGGCGAGGTACGTGATACATTTACCAAGACGCGCCATTCTCTCGCCGACGTTGAATTTGATAAGCGTTTTTTTACATCAAAACTGGCCTCCAATTGGAAGTACGTGGAGTGTGTGCAAAGGCATACAATGTCCCTCGTGGTTGCGTACTTGTTTTTATTTTACGAAAATTATAGACCATTCGTCGGAAAGCCAACAATTTATGCAGAAGTTATACACCACGAAAACCATGATAGTTTGGGAGAACCGTGCTAAGTGGAAACTACTGCAATTTTTTGTTTGTTTTTTCACTGTCGAGATGAAAGTTTTTCCTAGCTGCATTGAATGAATCTGAGTGTAACATCAGAGCAAGCATGGGATCATCGCCCAACTCGCTTCTCTTAATTTTACAACGCCTCCACATCTGAGCGTCCGTTCTTAGTTATAACTTCAAACCACTTCACGAGGACCAGCTTTCATTTCCTTCACCGATTCATTCTATGTTTCTACCTCCTAAAAGAAGTAATGTGTTCATATTTTTTAAGACACAAACCAATACAAGTTTTGCTGTAATTACAAAGAAATTCCAATATTATAAGCATCAATGTAGAAAACGTGGATGTATAACGATTTTTCGTGATTTTATTTATTGCAACTGATTGTAGGATACATCTAGCAATATTTTATCTCATAAATGGACACGATGTACAGGGTGGGATTTCAACAAACCTACCCTTCAGAGTATCAGACTGTTAACTGGAACACACTTCTCTATAACTTGCACAGCACAGTGAAGTCCAATGGCTTGTTTCGCTTGAGGCAGCTCTCCTTCGTTATCCAAAACGTTGAGCATCTCCGGGTTCTTGTGCAAGTGGAGACGTTTTTCGTGCTTCTGGGCGTATTTTATGATGATTTCATTGACTGTTTCCATCCTTAGGTCAAGATGAATGTCATCATTTCGCATATACCAGGGGGCACCAACTATACATACTTCTCGGGATTTTGTTCTGACAAGTTTGTATTTTCTATACATTAGTCTTTTTGGCACAGCCCCACAGTTGAATCCCATATGTCCAAATAGGGCGTAAAATCTGTTTGCAGATAAGCAGTTTATTGTGAAGTGAAAGACGGGAATCCGCTCTCAGCAGCCAATACGTTTTCCTATATTTAATCTTCAGTTCTTCCTTTTTCTTATCGATGTGACGATTCCACACCAATTTTGAATCGAGAATCATACCCAGATATTTCACAGTGTCAGGGACTTTGTCCGAGTTTAACACAAGTTATGGGGCTGCGATTTTTCGGTTGGTGAAGTTAATATGGACTGACTTGGATTCGTTCAGCTTCATTCTCCATTTCTTGGTCCAGTTTGTAACCTTGGTGGTGGCCTCTTGTAGTTTTAGGGTTGCGTCTTCTACTTCTGGTCCAGTGGAGAGTATGGCTGTGTCATCCGCGAAGGTGGCTATCATTGTATCATCCTGCAGGGGTAAATCCCGAGTGTACATCATGTACATTACTGGCCCGAGGACGCTTCTCTGCGGAACGCCAGAGCACCAGAGTGAGGATTTGTTTTATAGTTCAGTAAACAGTACGCATTCGAATTTCAACTCTCGTCGACTACATGCGTTTAAATTTTGTTCGGTATTGTTTTTGTAGAGTTTGGGAAATGGTTTGGATTTTACAGATATCGTGGCTGCGCGGATAGTAAGGAGAGATCTCTGGTTAGGTTTGATGGAACTCATCACGGAGATCTACTTGGAATGTGGTTACGAACCAAGATCAACACAGCTTCCTGTCAAGGTTTAGTACTAATCTGTAATATTCACGAAAATTCTCAATACCTAATAGTAATTTTTAACTTGGACCGAACAGTTAACTTTCAGTATGAACGTGGAGCTACTTTCTGTATTGTAATAACATAAACAGTAAAATATACACTCAGTAAAGGATGTCTCCGTACATCCCAGAGATGTGTCATTTTTTTTAATTACCCAGGCAGGCTAATTCGGACATCTAGGTTCCAGCAAATATGTAACATTATATTTCTGATTGGGAATCTCGAACACAAGAGCCATTTGTTTGAGAAAAGGGGAAGAACAAAGTCTCCACAAACAAACTGGAGTGCATGATCAAGGATTAGTACAAGGATTAGTGAAGGATCAATCAAGACTCTCTCTCTCTTTCGCGCTTAGACTTCGTCTAGATGAACACGTAACGCCACACTACAAACACCTTGGCTGGCTCAAAATCAAAGAGAGGAAAAAGTTGTAAATTGCCTCATTAATCTTCAAAACTCTGAAGTACCAGCGTCCGACCTACCTCTACGACAAGCTCGACTTCCTCGACGCCAGAGACACCAGAAAGCGAATTCTGCGCATCCCTGGCCATAGGACGAACTTTTTCGGCAGGAGCTTTTCATCCCAAGGGGCGAAAATCTATAACGAGAATGTAGAGATGTTCGACTTGGCACTAAATGAGAGCGTTTTCAAGGATAGATACAAAAAAATGTTGTTGAATGGATATTAAATTGGTGTTACCAGTGAAAGTTGTGAAGTGTGGAGATTAATTCGAAGAACTTACCATACACATGTACTAAATGTTATTTTCATCACAAGGAGTTTTTATGTTAATTTTTGGTTTATTATTCAATAATAAACCATTGTAATCGCTCTGGAAAAAAAAAATTCTAACCCCCCCTGAAAATTACACGGTTTACGTTTCAAAGGGTGTAGAATCTCGAATCTGCAATCTCTCTCTTTTCCGTCCGTCCGCCGTACGCACGATATCTCCGAAACGGCTGGAGCAAAAAATCTGAAATTTTCAGGAAAAATCCATCTTGGTCCGACGACGCCCCAATTCTTGAGCCAGCTCCCTCACTCAATTTAAAGTGCCCTTTAAGGCTGTCAATAGTTTTGTAAAATCCCTGAAAACCTCAAAACTAGTCGAATCGGCCTAAATATTTTCCTATTTGAAGAACATACCATTAGGAATCGAATGAGCCCACGTCCGTAGATCAAACCATTCCCGATGTATGGCCCGATTTATGGTGCCAACATTTGCGTTTTTTCGTTTATTATTGTTTGTTTGTAACCTAGTGATGTCCGGCCGATAGCGTTGAGTTGTAGTGAATGTGGATACTGGAGTGATAGCCGATGTGAATACTTGTAGTGTAGTTAGTAGCCGATACACGGGTTGAAGCATTCTGATAATATATAGGTAAATATTATTCAATTATATTACTGGGGTTTATTATTCAATATTATTACTGGGGTAAATAAGTATTCTTTCACTGGGGTCTATTATTCAATTGGCTTGCGTTCATGATTTGAATCTTACTAAGCTTCGGAGTGAGCGATCATTGAATTTCAGGAGATATGCATAGACCACGTAAATCGGTTCTCATCCAAAACACCTATTTAGATTGATCAGTTGATGATATTTGTGTGCCCCCTCTACATCTGTCTACCTTTGGCTACATCGTTTAAATATGGATTTGGGGAAGTTTTAACGTAATACGAGTGCCAAAGGACTTGATAAATTATAGATGTTTTTATTGTGGGGGGGGGGGTATTGAGGGTCAATAAAAAAACGCTGCAAATTCAATTGACTTGTGTTCGTTATTTGAATTTCTACTAAGCTTTCTACTGCGTGTTTCACAGGATAGGGCGATTATTGAATTTCAGGAGGCACACAAATATGATCAACTGATCAATCTCAAATAGGTATTTTGGTCGAGAACAGATTCACGTGCTCCATGTATATCTCCTGAAATTCTCTCTCACACTCGAAGCTTAGTAGAAATTCAAATCATCTCGATTGAATAATAAACCCCAGTGAAAGAATTTGCAGCGTTTTTTATTGATTGATTTACAGAGGAAATTTTAATTGTAAACCTTTGTCAGGGTAGGTGGTAGAGAGGGACTTAAGCCTCTAACGCAAAATAAACGATTCTCTCTCTCTCTCTCTCTCTCTCTCTCTCTCTCTCCCCCAGTAGCAACTACCACAGGTAAGTGTTCTTAAACAATTTTCATGATTTGTTATCGTTATTGTTAGTGAATTGTATTGTTATGGTATTCCAGATACCTGCGTGGCACGAGTGCTCCCAGATACCATCCAGTATGACTCAGAAACTCGTAGATTAGATGAAGTCGTATTTGTTGGAAGTTATCAAGCAAAAAGGAGGGCCCACTACCCATTAATCCATTTTTTGAGGTCGGTTGTCTAGAGCCCTTGGACTGTACGAACACAAAAATGAATTCGTGTAAGTTTGATGACAATTTGGCCTAGTTTGGAAAACACATTTGGTTTTAGTTGGAAAATTGTTTGACTTCTGATTTAAGACCTCT
Source organism: Creontiades dilutus (assembly GCA_031894815.1). Taxonomy (NCBI): domain Eukaryota; kingdom Metazoa; phylum Arthropoda; class Insecta; order Hemiptera; family Miridae; genus Creontiades; species Creontiades dilutus. The sequence continues at coordinate 721,610 of JAVIWC010008310.1, forward strand.
GTAAATACATTCTTAAAATTAGTATCCGAATTTTCTTGGGTAGTGAGAGGCAGTTACAATATTCGTGAAAAGCCAAGTTGATGTACGGATACATTTTTTACTGAGTGTATTGTTTTAGATAATTAAATATGTAGTTAAAACAATTCAATTGAATAAGTAACTCATGTAGGTGCTTGAATGACGAACAACCGCGAAACCCATTTTTCTGAATATAAGGAGAGAAATTGTCCCATCCAACTCATCTCGTAAAAACTGAGCGATACGTAATGTGAAAGGTTGTCGATGCGACGCGGCGTTGGATCGCAGTTTTTCTCGAGAAACGACGGCGCTCGCCGACCAGAAAAACTGCCGCCGGCTAAAAGCATGAATTATTATAGTATTTTTCTTCAGATTTTTCATCACAGCTTTTCCGTCTGGTGAACGTTCCTTGAAAAGTAGAGCGGACCGTAAGGGGAGACTGCGGACAGTTTAGAAAATCTTCATTCTTGTCGTCCCTTCTTTTCGAGAATATGTTTTTCCATCTGATGTCCCTGCTCCGATGTTACTTTCCATTTCTTCATATCCGTTAGGGCGGTAAGACGATCCTTTGTGGCGCGGTTGGAGTTGTGTTGGCTCTCTTGTACGGAAAAACTATTCTAGTTCCTCATCTCGACATACTTGATCGATCCTGTTTGTCAAATTCAATCCTCGTCAAAACCAAGATCTAAAAAGAAATGGCGAACTTTGGCTCCACACTGTAGGATCTTCTAAAATACTCAGTACGAGATTGATTTGTACACATATTGCTATGTTCATAGAAATTCGATAACTCGATGACACGTGAAAGTTTTAACCGTTGATCATGTTCTAGTTTTATTACTAGTATTATTGTTTTATTATTCAATAATAAACCATTGTAATCGCTTTTGAAAAAAAAAATTCTAAACCCCCCTGAAAATTTCATGGTTTACGTTTCAAAGGGTGTAGAATCCGAATCTGCAATAAACAATTTTCCGTCCGTCCGCCGTACGCCGTACGCACGATTTCTCCCAAACGGCTGGAGCAAAAGATCTGAAATGTTCACGAAAAATCCATATTGGTCCGACAACGCCCCAATTCTTTAGCCAGCACTCTCACTTAATTTAAAGTGCCCTTTAAGGATTGTCAAAGTTTTGTAAAATCCCTAAAAACCTCAAAAAAAGGCAAGGCGGCCTAAATTTGGACTTTTTGAAGAACTTTCCATGAGGAATCGAATGAGTCCTTCCCCAGGTTCGTAGCTCAAACCATTCCCGATATACGGCCCGATTTATGGTGCCAACATTTGCGTTTTTTTGGTTTATTATTGTTAATGTTTTCATCGCAGTAACCTACAAAAGTAATGTGGATACTAGTGAACTCCTAAAAGGCTTTGTAGCCGATACACGGATTTGAAGATTCATGAAACGCGAGAAATTTGCAAATTCTTTCCATTATCAATTGGGCGTTCATGATTTGAATTTCTACTAAGCTTTGGAGTGTGCGTGTTTCACACGATAGAGTGATTATTGAATTTCTGGAGGCACAAAAATATGACAACTGAACAATCCAAATAGTTTATGTTGAGAACAGATTTACGTTCCATTACATATGATTCTGAAATTCAAATTATACCTTGTAAACGCACACTCCGAAACTATTAATAAATATTATCTACAAGTTCTTTAATAATGTTATTTATCATTTAATACACGTTTTAGTTCTATGCTATATTGGGGACAGGAAAGTAATGAGAAAAGGAAAAAAGGAAGTTCCCAGCTGGAGTGGTCGAGCGAGTGCCGTTATTGTGCGAATTAGATGTAGAAGTTCAACGTTAATGAAGAAGAATGGCCATACTGCATTAAGAAGTTCAAAATCGCCCTGAACACTTGCAAAATCACAGGTGACTAGGCCGGGATAAGTTTTCTTCGTCTAAACTCGGAGCCCTTTAAATTGTTAGTTGACCATTTGGCACCCCAGGATGTTACATTTGACTTTAACTGGCGGACACCCTGTACAAAAATTGCGGGTTTCAAATAATAATATGTCCGAGAAATAACAGTTTGACCATATTACACGACATGTGAGAGACAAACGCTGCTTCCAAATGACTGGAAGTGTTCACAATGGACAAAACGACAACAATCAACGTACTCCCCAAACCTTTCGCGATAGCTTACCATCCCAAGACCAACGGACTGGTGGAGAGAGTAGTCCGTACTTTTAAACACAAAATGACAGCTGCCACTGGAATGAAGGATTTAAACCTTCGTTCACAAAAATTGTTGGTTCACGTTTCTAAATAGACTTGAAAATTCAAATTTTCCAACAACAAAAAAAAACTTTTTTTTCCGAAACTACTGGTCTAAAGTTTAAACCAGGGGTGCTGAAACGGTCGATCGCGAGTGCTTTTTGAGTAGATCTCGGGAAGAAGGCATTTCTTAATAATTAGGTAACTAAACTACAAACATTTATAACGTAATAACACTGCTTGCGGCAAAATGCGGTTTTATCATGTAAAAACATTGCCGAAATAGCTATTGAAGTAGCAAGTCGGTTTAATATGAACCCATGTTCTGTTGAAAATGAGTTGGTGCAGATTATATCAGATATACATCTCAAAGCTACAGCATCTGATACAAATTTCTGGTGTTTTATATCTGAAGATAAATATCCGAATCTAAGACAAATCGCCCTTCAACTGACGGCAATGTTTGGGTCAACTTACTTGTGCGAGTCTGCATTTTCTGAAATGAAGATAATTAAGCCAAAATATCGCAATCGACTAACTGAAGATCATATGTCATCATGCTTGCGATTAGCACTCAGTGGTTACGCGCCATCTTATGAAAAGTATGCTGAGGACATGCAGTGCCACGCTTCAACATCCAAAGTCACTCCTTAGTTAAGTTTAACACCATATGTACCTCGTAACTCTTTTGTTTTGTAACAACGAATAAACTCGCAATTTTGAAAAAACTAGGTGTTTTAGCGTAGAATACGCTTCAGCCATGGACTAACTAGCCGAAAAGTGTCACGCGGGAGTGGAACGAAAAAGGATATGGTATCCAGGAACGAAAAAGGGTATGGTATCCAGGAACGAAAACGGTGACATAAGAATATTTACATCCATGTGTAGTAGTTGCGACAAACCCGTTTGAAGTGAGTCATTTTATTTATGTAAATCGGAGTTTCAGTCTTTCGCGAATCGTCCTTCGGTTCGACAATGAACGTTCGATGATCATCGTTGAACGTTCAGCGTTCAATCGAGGCTAAAGCGTATTCTACGTTCCTATACTTGTGGCAGTAGTCTCTAAATAAAAGCAAAAGGGGGTCCAGGGGGCTTGCCACCTGGCGAGGCGCGGAGCGCCGAGTTTTCATTGATATTGTAGAGAAGAACGTAAGTAAATCAAACTCAAACCTTGTCTAAAATAATGTAAATTGTGCGGAAAGCTAATATCTATATATGCTATGGTAGGTACGGTGTATCGTACCTACGTACGACAACCCTGTATCACACATACTTGCAGCCTCTCAGAGTCGATCGTAAGTAGTCTAAAAATATTGAGATAGATCGCTAGCAGTTTAAGTTTGAGCACCCCTGCTCTAGATCATCCGAGATTTGCCAGTAATCTCACCATCTTGATCAATCGAAGGGATTATATTTGGATTAATCTATAAAAGAAAGTCGAAATCTCGAAAATGTTGGAATATAATTTTTTGATGGATTAAGATAGAATGAAACCGCACGGGTTGCTGTACCGGTCGCTCACCAGTTGAAAAGAGTCATTTTCGGTGGTGATAATCAGTCGCCTAGAGTTAGGTAGGTGGTCGTGCTGCAATTTTCTTTCAACGGGAGGCCTAAGCTAGACCGCGTGGCTGGGGGCCACTCAAGTATTTCCATCTTGAATGCAATCACAAGGTATGACAGCGCGAGACGTCGAGTTTAGGTAATGTAACACAGATTTCGTCAAATTTTACGTAGATAAGCGGTTTACAAAAAGGGCTTTCTGATACAGAAATAATAAACCTCTTGTAATAATTTGTAGCATTTCTTAATTCGATTTTCATTCTAAGGTACGCATAGTGGCCACTGCTCCAGTAGTGGCCATTTTAAAGTTTATATTTGAGAAATAAGGATTCCCGGTCTCCTAAAACTTGCAGGTACAGCTCATGTCATCTTTAGTCAGACGTTGAACTAAGTGCGCAGGCATCATTGGAAATTGTGGTAAACAATATGATAGTTTCCTGTTTGTTCTGTATCCTAGAGCTTCTACTGAATGGAATCAATCATCTGGTATTGAATTTAATGATATTAAACACCATGTCAATTTTAATTGAACCAAATTTCGTAATTTGATGTGGCCAACTAGATCAAAATAAAGGTGTGAGAAAAAATTAATAAAAAATAGAAAAAATTGTTCTTTTGATAGTTTTAGGCAATGGATATGTTAGGGAAGAGTCGGGCTATATTCTAAATGAGTCCTGAAGAAAGTCAGTACTACTGTTGGCCCACAATTGTCAAAACTAAAGAATCTTAACTGTGGCCACTACCGGTACCGTTACCTTATGCATAACAAAACTGAAAACCAACATTTTTTTGAGAGGCTTACAAAATGTTGTTTCCTAGGCCGATTACAAAGTTTCATTATTTTAATTGAACCAAACCGTTCGAACTAACGGATATAGCATTTTCCAGTTGAATTAAACCTTTTCCCGAAAGAATTAAGCTTTTTTCCAAAGAATTTAACCTTTTTCCGAAACAATTAAACCTTTCCCAATTGAATTAAACCTTCTCCCAATACAACTACACTTCAATACAATTTAACTGGTTCGCCATTCATATACAGCATTCGCAGTTTGAATTAAACCTTTTGTTAAGGTGAACCCAAGGAAGGAAGGTAACTGATGGAGGCTGTATTTCAAATTAATGCGTACATGCTCAATGAACAAGTATGGAAATACATAATTCAATTCGTATTCGTCGATACAGTGAACCAATCAAATAAATATAGGTGTTGTTGAATAAAACTTTAAGGCGCTTCTGCCAAAGTTGAGGTTTCGCGGGTAGCCAACAATATCACAAAATATGCTGCTTTGCCACTACTAAGTTAGGAAAATGGAGTCACTTTGATAACTATGATATGAAGTCAGTCAAGTTTGATAAGTGATAACTATACAGGGTGTCTACCTTTCAGGTGGACCAAACTTTAATGATCAATTCTACAACTAATTTGCGACAAAAAGTGCCCCCTAGACTTCTTTTATTAGAGGCTTCGTTTCCGAGTTATTAACGATTAAGTTTTTTTTCGTGTTATCGACTTTACTTCACTAAAACAGCCATAACTCCCTTGTTTTTGGAGTAATCTCAAATTTGAGAAAACCGTTGGAAAGAGCGTTAAATTTCCTATCCGTTTAGTGTGAAACGCTATTTTTTAAAGCCATTTTCTGAAGTGAAAAAATAAGCCAAATTCAAAGTTTTAATTTTTTTTCGAAAATCAACATTTTTCAGGCTAATTTATAGCCTGTAATAAATTGGAATATTGGTGTGCACTCAACGGAAAAAACTAGCCCAAGACCTCAGCTTTTCAACGGTATCATCATTTTTCTCTTTACATTTGAATAAACCTCGTAAAATGACGTTTTGATGCGAAAAAATAAGGATTTTTCGTTAAAAATCGCAATTTTTCACAAACATTGACTTTTATCCGATATGAGTATTCTTCATTGTACCTATTAATTTTTCCGTTGTGATTCTTAATTTTTTTAAATCCTGAACCCCAAATGGTGACACTTTTGAACCATCGCGGCCGCCTCAAAACGGACTAATACGATACCTGTCTACCAAATGAAAAAAAAACGGTTGAGCGAATGAAATACGCGTACATCTTCTCGGAAAAATACGAGTTTCATTTTTTTTCATTTCATATCACAAAATGAAACTAAAATAAAATAAAAATGAAACTCGTATTTTTCCGAGAAGATGTACGCGTATTTCATTCGATCAATCGTTTTTTTTTTCATTTTTTAAAATTGCGATTTTTAACGAAAAATCCTTATTTTTTCGCATCAAAACGTCATTTTACGAGGTTTATTCAAATGTAAAGAGAAAAATGATGATACCGTTGGAAAGCTGAGGTCTTGGGCTAGTTTTTTCCGTTGAGTGCACACCAATATTCCAATTTATTACAGGCTATAAATTAGTCTGAAAAATGTTGATTTTCGAAAAAAAATTAAAACTTTGACTTTGGCTTATTTTTTCACTTCAGAAAATGGCTTTAAAAATAGAGTTATGGCTGTTTTAGTGAAGTAAAGTCGATAACACGAAAAAAAACTTAAATCGTTAATAACTCGGAAACGAAGCCTCTAATAAAAGAAGTCTAGGGGGCACTTTTTTCGCAAATTAGTTGTACAATTGATCCTTAAAGTTTGGTCCACCTGAAAGGTAGACACCCTTTATAGGGATCCCAGCCAATATTAGGGAGGTCCCAGAAGAACCTAGTTAACAAGAGTGTAAGAGCCGGCTAAAACGAAGGAGAGAACTGGCTCCAGTTCTGTTAACTAAAAAACGGGAAAATTTCGTTTGGGGGGGGGGAGTGAAGAAAATTTAGAGTGGAGAATAGCTGGGAGCAGAGAGGAGGGGATAGTAGAAACCAATCAGGGACGGGGTTACAACTACCCCGGGAAACCTCAGGTAACAACGGGGCAATGAGGTAACCAACAGCAGCGAGTACGGTCCCATTACCTGTGGGCCTTGAATACGAGTCAAGTGTGGTTTTCAAGAGGTAATGACCTAAATACCGAAAAATTCTTCACGATCTAAAACCATTTCAGATACATCTGAACACCTTTCTAGGATTGAATCAAACTTTCCGCAAATTGAATTAGACGTTCAGCAGAATTAATCACACTTTCCGCAAAATGAATGAAACGAGGGCATCTCCGTTATTATAGTCGAACAAAACTTACAATTTCAACAAAATGAATACAGGGTGGCTCCAATATTCTGTGCGACACTTCCAGATTTTATAGAAAACTAGCTCGCCCGGCCAACGCGTTTTGCCATTCTAAATTACTTCTAGTTTCTAGATAAATTCTAGTGCAGACAAAAAGTAACTTACTTACTATAAGTGTGTAAGTGTGGTATATGCTTGAAATGTCCTCATTATGTCAAATCATTTTATAAAAAAGTATACTTACAACACGAAAGCCGTTTTTGGTTGGAGCTCGTGATCCGTGTTGAGTACTTTCAAGGTTATGTGAATCACTTGTTTAACTAAAACTTGATTAAGTGAACTAATCGTGCCAAATACACTTGAAATTAATCATTTCATTATTATGAATTAATATGAGAGTTACAGTGAGGTGGCAATATGATAATTGTACACGTTACTGCTACACTTTATTCGTAAACAATAACTGCCGAAAACTGTGTAGGAAGTGAGAGAAGTATTGTGTGAGTGCAACTGGAGACCGGCATCAGTATCATTCCTACTCCATGCTGTTCACTTAGAAGTGACACAGGTATAGCGTAGGGAAGGCCGATAGTCGATAGAACTATCGATATATCGATAGTTTCACACTATCGATAGGAATATCGATACTCAGCTGACTATCGATGTTTGGGAATACGAAATAACTCTGCCCTCTTCCCTTGAAATTTAAAGCTTCACTTGAAGGAAAGTTAATTCATTCTATGAATTGAAAGGAATCTACAATAACTCTAAGGTTCCTCCTATTCACAACTCAAATTCATTGAATGGGAACAACAGTGGATAGGTCAGGAAAACCTCAGGGGGGGTCAAAAACCTGGGCTTTAATAAAGATTTAACGAAAGGGAAGGTAGAGAACTCGAGGTAGGAAGCAATATGATTATTTGAAAATAAATATGGTATTTACTACTTCGTATGTCTAATTGTCTTTTTTTTTTAAACCTCTCAAGTTTCCATTCAAATCATCACATATCTATTCCATTTCTAACTAATTAAAATTTAAAAACTTTGAAATTTCTCCGTATTAAAAAAACGCTGCATATTCTTTCACTGGGGTTTATTATTCAATTTCATTAATTTGGCTTGCATTCACGATTTGAATTTTCACTAAGCTTTGGAGTGTGCGTGTTTCACAGGTGATAGAGCGATTATTGAATTTCAGGAGGCACACAAATATGATCAACTGATCAATCCAAATAGGTATTTTGGTTGAGAACCGATTTACGTGCTCTATGCATATCTCCTGAAATTCAATAATCGCTCTATCACCTGTGAAACACGCACACGCCAAAGTTTAGAGAAATTCAAATCATGAATGCAAGCCAAATGAATGAAATTGAATAATAAACCCCAGTGAAAGAATTTGCAGCGTTTTTTTCAAGAGCGATTACAATGGAAAAATATTCTATTTGAAAATTTTAAATTTCGTAAGACGGAGCATGCATATCAGAATGCTTCAACCCGTGTATCGCTATAAATCCTATCAGGAGTTCACTCCAGTATCCACATTCAATACATCACTAGGTTACACGAAAGAAAAAAAAAACGCTGGTATTTATTTATTTACAAACGGCACATAGTGCCAATGTTACAATTTAAATTGAATTTGATCCGTTGTCAAAGTAACATTTAAAAAAAAAAAAAAAAAAAAAAATAGTTCAATCAAGAAAGTCCAATATTGCTGGCGATGTAGATGCAGGTGATTGAGGGGTGAAAGATGCGGCGAGACGTGCGGTGAGGATTGTGCAAAATAGCAGATGATAGAGAAGTGAAGATAACGGATGGGAATGTTGATGTAGTGTGTGTTTTTGTTTTGATCGCAGTAACCTAGTGATGTACTGAATGTGGATGCAATGTTGGCAGCATAAATCGGGCCATACATCGGGAATGGTTTGAGCAACGGACCTGGGGAGGGGCTCATTCGATTCCTCATGGGACGTTCTTCAAAAAAAGTCCAAATTTAGTCCGCCTTGACTTTTTTGAGGTTTTTAGGGATTTTAAAAACTTTGACAACCCTTAAAGGGCATCTTAAATTAAGTGAGAGAGCTGGCTCAAGAATTGGGGCGTTGTCGGACCAACATGGATTTTTCCTGAAAATTTCAGATTTTTTGCTCCAGCCGTTTGGGAGAAATCGTGCGTACGGCGGACGGACGGAAAAATTTTTATTGCAGATTCGGATTCTACACCCTTTGAAACGTAAACCATGAAATTTTCAGGGGGTTAGCAATTTTTTGTTTCAAGAGCGATTACAATGGTTTATTCTTGAATGATAAACCAAAACAGAAACGACGAATTTCGTCCAAAAATTAAAACAAAAATGTCAAGGGTGAACAACCCTTATCACTTAGGGGTATGAAAAATAGATGTTAGCCGATTCTCAGACCTACTGAATACGTATACAAAATTTGTAAAAAAATCGGTAAAGCCGTTCTGGAGGAGTACGGTGACTAACATTATGACACGTAAATTTTGTATGTAAATTAGATAAACTGCTGAACAAAAAAGTAGTCAATCTATTTGAGCGCTCCTCATACCTACTAAATTTGTCTTTTTTTTTGTCATCATTAAGAACTCGATGTACTTTTCTAAAAATATCCATATTTTATAGAATTTTCCAGATTAATTATACGTTATATATCATACACATAGTGTGAACACACACAAATTGGTCATGGAGTCTAATTAGTCCCTGTAATTCATGCATTACTTAATAGTATGTGTAATTGATAGTATGTTTCGTGTATTGCTAGCAAATCGTTATTCTGATTGTAAAACAACTCTAACAACATCTCCAGAGGATTCATTTCTGCGACGAATGAAATTAAAGCCAACCAGATAAACCAAAAATTATATCGATTTTTCATCGAGGCTTTTCATTAATGTTGACATTTTTATCATAATTTTCTATTATGATTATGGGCTGTTTACGCATTGCTGAAATCGTACGTTTTGTGTTGACTAAAGCAATAGATTTTTATACGGTTTAATTAAATTTACAGAACGTTTAATGCAATTTGAATAAATTTTAATTAAATTAGTGGGAGGTTCAATTCGATTCTCGACAAAAGATCGAAGTGCGGATGCACTTACTTGGAACTATACTTGCAAATCCTTATTTTTCCGCTAGAGGTTCAATTATTTCGGGAAAAAGTTTTATTATTTAGGAAAAAAAGTTTAATTGCATTGGGAAAAGTTTAATTAAATTATATCATAGCATAGTGCGAATGCACTTCTTGCAAATCCTTATTTTTCCTTTAGAAGGTTTAATTATTTCGGAAAAATGTTTAATTATTTGGGAAACAGAAGTTTAATTGTATTTTGAAAAGTTTAATTCAATTAGGAAAAGGTTTAACGGTTTCGGAAAAAGGTTTAATTCAACTGGAAAATGCGATATTTGGCAATCTTTGGGTTCGCAGCTTGGCTGCAATGCTCGAAGAGAAATGCACCGATGGAGTTTTGTCTCTCACCCAAGATATTTCACTCCGGCCTACCCACGAGCGTTAAGGTCGTCCATGCAAACAAACCGCCTTCGCAGGGGTCGAGGAGGACGGCTGTTGACCTGGATATCGCACATTTCGGATCGTCCGCCAACCGGGATCAATGCAATCGGGTCAGATCGTGACCCGAGGCCCTCAAGTCCGTTTCCGCGTAGACATAAAATACCCGATGATTTATCCGGCTAATGAATGCGAAAAACGGGGCCGGGACATATTTATGTGGTCTCCGCGCTCCAACAATACCTTTCACGGCTTTACATCACGGCGGAGTAGGTGGGTACCTATCTCCTGTCCACCTACCGCGTGTGCGGGAGAAATAATAATCAAGGTTAACAGAAATTAGAACAGGGTTTCGTGCTGTTCAAAACGATCAAAACATTTCTTCCAAAATTTCTAACATTAAATGTCAGTGTTGATCGTAGTTTTTTCCCATGAGATGCACATAACCTACAGAGGTGCCCTCCCCCCAAGCTTCATGACCCCCCCCCCCCAAACTTGGAACCAGCCCCCCCATGTGAGTTGATACTTCCAACAAATAATTAATAATATCGTAAAATACATAAAAACATTGACAGTTTGAAGTCAAAATTTTTAAATTTGTAGTCTGAGACCATCTGCAAGTTATCTAGGCACCTTCTTAGCTTGTTATATATACAGGGTGTCCCAGGAGTTATGCACAATCCGACTCCTACGTGTTCTACAACTCATTTCCGACCAAAAATGCCACCTAGCGATTTTTTGCCAGAGGCCTCGTTTCTGAGCTATTCGCGATTTAAGATATTTTTCGTGTTTTCGATCTTATGACATTGAAACTGTCATAACTCCCTCAATTTTGGAGATAGCTCTAATTTGATGACACCGTCGGAAAGAGCGTTAAATTTTCTATCTACTTGATGTCAGAAAACCTTTTTAAAATTGTATTGAAGATGTGCGATTGCTGTGCGAAATGACAGTTTTGTCAAAATCTTGAAATCGCCTGTTTTTCATCTCGCCTAGAAACCCTATGAATGCTTGACGCAGAACTGTGTAGGCCTGGTAAAACGTGCGCCAAAATGTCAGCTTTCCAACGGTGTAGTCGTTTTGGTATAAAAAAAAAATATTTTTAGTTAAGGAAATGGTATTTAACTGCAGAAAAACGTGTGTTTTCTGTTGAAATTGAGGTTTTTCCAGAGTCTCAAAGATGAATGCAACTCATCGCAGTCGGAAATGAGTTGTGTTCTACAACTCATTTAGAACACGTAGGAGTCGGATTGTGCGTAAGTCCTGGGACACCCTGTATCACTAAAAAATACCTAATGTTAGAAAATTGGGAAAGCTACGGAGGAGGCATTGTCTTGGTCAGGAGCAAGGATATGCAATGACCCGCACGACCCAGAGGTCTTGAAGGAGGGGTTGCTTTGTGCGCCGCGTATTATCAACCCCAATCTGATTTGGCCGTAGCATAGGGTGTTGCAATGTTGATAATTTGTTGTTTCTGACCAAATTCAGTTTTAGTAAAATGTTTATTGACTCGAACATATTATCCAGCTGTTGGAAGACTTCACCGTTGGAAAGCTGACATTTTGGCGCACGTTTTACCAGGCCTGCACAGTTCATGGGGTTTCTAAGCGAGATGAAAAACAGGCGATTTCAAGATTTTGACAAAACTGCCATTTCGCGCAGCAATCCCACATCCTCAATGCAATTTCAAAAACGTTTTCTGACATCAAATAGATAGAAAATTTAACGCTCTTTCCGACGGTGTCATCAAATTTGAGATATCTCCAAAATTGAGGGAGTTATGACAGTTTCAATGACATAACATTGAAAACACGAAAAAAATCTTAAATCGCGAATAGCACAGAAACGAGGCCTCTGGCAAAAAATTGCTAAGAGGCATTTTTGGTCGGAAATGAGTAGTAAAACACGTAGGAGTCGGATTGTACATAACTCCTGTATATATCTCTTTAAACTCTACATAGCAGTTTTTGTCTCTGGGATGAGGAAACAGAAAATCTTTCGATTATTTCTTCTTTAGAAATACTCAAGTATATCTTTTTTGCACGCTAGAACCATTAGATTAGACAACCATGAGTCTCCCATAACTGATCTGAGTCTGTTTTTGATAATTTTAACTCGACTCATTGCTCTTTCCGCGGAACAACTAGTAATTGCTAAGGAGAGTAAAGTTGTGTGAACCACTCTCAGAGCAGTTCACTATTTTTTACGTTCTATCTAGTGATGTAATCTATTTTTGAATGTCGTCATGTTAAACACTGTTTCAGTCAACTTTTTTGGGGAACCCCCCCCCCCCCCCCCCGCTAGTGGGCACCCCTGAGATAGCTATTACTGCTAATGGTTACCCGAATCCCTGGCTCTTTTTCCATCCAAGGATTACATCAGACTTCAGTAGATCGACTTATTAAAAACGCTCCAATATGTCACAAAGGCTTACTAACTAGTTGCAAAACACGGTTTTTGAACTTTAAAAACTTCTTTGAAAGGTTCGATTGGGTCGTTTGTTTCACAGTTTGAAGCCGAGAAAGCAAACAAGATTGATCTCTTTTGCTTATTGGTAGTTGACAATTGAATTTGGTTGAGAAAAGCACATTTTTGATGTATTTTCATCAAGTACATCAATTTGGACGTTTTACACATCATTTCGAAGGTTTTTTACATCAATTTGGAGGTTTTCCATTTCAAATTGGTTGTTTTACATTTCAATTTGATGGATGACAGAAATACATGATTTAATTCTGGGAAAGCAATAACAACAAATTAGCGAGTGGAACGTAACATTCAACAAGTAAAAATGAACATGATGAACGGAAAAGAATGTATCAATTTTGATGCCGATTATGGAAGCCGCATGTTTAGTAGCAGGACATTGTCCTTCTTCGTATATTGTAAGGAACATTTTTATTTGTTTTAAACTCTAGAACAAAGAAAAATGTTTCTACACTATAGACTATAGTGTACCTACCGTATTGTCCTCGACGTCGTCGGGTAGTGGAAGGAATCCCCTCGTTTTCAGCATCTTCGTCACTGTCACTACTTCTTACCGCATGGTTCGATCGCCGAACGAAACGCGGTCGTATTTCTTCGTCGTCCGAACTCATGTCACAAAAATAAAGCAAGTCGTAATTAACGGCGGCAATTAGAGACTTTAGATAAGGCGAATGAAACAGGCACCTTCAAAAGAATGGCATTTAGAAGGGACGGATGGAATGTCTTCATGTTGTGTAGCACGGAGTAGGTATTGTCAGAATCACGGGGTGTTTCCGCCTTCTACGCTGGCTAGCGCGTTAGTTTAAAACTAATGAGAAACGAACCATTTCCGTCAACCTCCAATTCGAAATGTAAACTTTACAAATTGAAATGTAAAACCTCCAATTTTAAATGGAAAACCTCCGATTTGACGTGAAAATGCTATAGTATCACGGGATATACTGGTAGTTTTGTTTTGGTCATTCATGTTTGACATTTTTACAGTTTAATGGGAACAATTCATAGTTTATCATTGGAAACAAAATACAGGGTGATTCCCTCGTTGTGTACGAAAATTTTTTGGGTGAAACTGGACCGACAATGGATCAAAACGCCGCCAACCGCACTGTTCTATCTCAACCCGTTCCGGAGGTATGATTTTTCAAAGATTTTTCAGAGGAAACCACGTTTGTTCTACAAAATCTATATTATGTGCACTTTGCTCCAATGTTTTTCAATTTTTTAGTACATTTTCAGATTCAGCATTAAATTTCCAATAAGATGGTAGTACAGGTTACTATAAAAGTCACTAACTTGGCATCGAATGAACAGCTCAAACTTAAACTTATGTAGGAAAGTTAGATTTTCTTATTTTTCATTATCGCTCATCAATTTACTAAAAGACCACCCACAAAACTGCTAATTCCATAAAAAGTAGCGCATTTAACCAGCCTTCGAATGATTTTGGTCCGATTTCGTAGAGAAATTCACATTTTAAATCCGAAAAACATGGTGTATTGTTTTGTTATGAAAATCAGGTACCTACTTAGTAGATAAATTATAGGTACATTATAATATTCCCATTATTAAAATCTGTATTTTATACAAAACAAACTCTTCAACGGAAGAGAAAATAAAAGTATTGTTAATAGATAATAAACGTTTGGTCTGTTTAGGTGCCATATTTTGCTGAACGTTTGGTGGAATATCATAAAGAAGTAGTGGTAGATATTTTTGCAAAAAATCCAAGTAACTCGCACCATTCAATCTGTCAGGCAAAAAATGTGGATATATCCAAAAAAGTGTATTGACAAACTGAATATTAAACCAGTCCCGTTTTAAAAGGAAAAATAACTGCTAATCTACAAGTGGCAATGTTCAAAGTACTCCGAAGGTCGAAGTCACTGTTATTATGATACCTAAACAGACCAAACGCTTATTTCCTATCAACAATACTTTTCTTTTCTCTTCGCCAGAAGAGTTTGTTTTGTACAAAATACAGATATAATAATAATGAAAATAACATAATGCACCTATAATTTATCTACTAAGTAGGTACGGGTTGAAATTGAACAGTGCGGTCGGCGTCGTTTTCCTTCATTTTTGGTCTAGTTTCACCCAAAAAAATTTCGTACACTACGAGGGAATCACCTTGTATATTGATACGCAATAATATGTCAAAGAACCAAATATATAGTTTAGTTCGTTTATGAGAGTTTTTTCAAATGATTTTACCTGGAAAACATGAGCAGAAAAGCGAATTTCGTAGAGGCAGCACTCAATGCAGCCTGCTCGTGTGAGTTTTGAAGGCGCGCCCACCGGAAGGTTAAGTACATAAGAGGTAGCCGTTTTGATGAATTAAGATCGAAAACACGAGAAAAAATCTTAAAATTGAAATGACTCGAAAACGAAGCCTCTAAAAAAATGCTGCAAATTCTTTCACTGGCGTTTATTATTCAATTTCATTCATTTTTGCGCTTTCTACTAAGCTTTGGAGTGTGCGTGTTTCACAGGTGATAGAGCGATTATTGAATTTCAGGAGGCACACGAATATGATCAATGATCAATCCAAACAGATATTTTGGTTGAGAACAGATTTACGTGCTCTATGCATATCCCCTGAAATTCAATAATCGCTCTATCACCTGTGAAACACGCACACTCCAAAGCTTAGTAGAAATTCAAATCATGAATCATTGAATAATAAACCCCAGTGAAAGAATTTGCAGCGTTTTTCGTTAAAAACGTCGACTTTTGTAGGGAAAGCCACGTTTTCCCCGCATTCAAACGAAATTTTGTCCACTAAATTCAACTGTGCGAGCAATTTTGAGTACGCCGTTGAGAAGCTGAGATTTAGGCGCATATTTTAGAACAACAGGCTAAATTTGAAGAGTAGAATTTTATTACACCTATTGAGTATGAAAATAATGGTCATTCTGAACATTTGTCAAAATACACTTTTCCACAATTGATTGATTGATTTTTCACCAATTGAACCAATCTACAATATTTGTTTGATGCAGTACGGAAATAGAAAATTTAACGCTCTTTCCAAAGGTATAGTCAAAATTTAATTTTCTTAAGTATATAAGGGAGTTAGGGCCGTTTTAGAGAGTTAAGATCGAAAACACGAAAAAATGGTTTCAAAATAGAAATAATTAAAAAACGAAGCCATCTAACAACGATTTTCTAAGAGGTACTTTTGTCAGAAATGAGTTGTAGGATCTATTCCCAGCCTGTGGCAGGTTTCTCAGGTTAACACCCTGTGTATTTATCTATGTTATTCTAATATGGGCAAACAATATAAATAGCTATCGTTGTACAAATGCAAAGCTGTTGTTCATGTGATACAATACCCCGTGAAAGGTTTGTCCGTAATATGTTCGTATAAGGCGGCAAGAGGCCTCACATAATGCAGACGTTGGAATGTCAAGAGATCGCAGGGTTGAAATAAGTGATCGTACTCGTCATTAGCCCGCGGACGGCCAACAATAGCGAGAGCTACCGAGGGCCTCTCATCACCCCGTCAGTCTCGGGAAGAATTATAAAACAGTTTGGAGAAGTGAAACTGATTTTCACTTCAGTCGAACCCCTCCCCGAATTGATTGGCAGATGATTAAAGTCTTTGCCTGGCTAAAATCGGTTGGAACCCCATAGCTCGTAATAAGGGAGAGATGTTCTCATTATGTCCGCGACACTTCCTTAATCCGGCTCTTGGAGAAAGGCAGAAAAGTAGTCATGGTCTGACTGACTGCCTTATCGACCAGGAAATTCCGCTAAATGTCACATTCAACTTCTCTGCAAATAATACCTATTAATCTGGATAATCAAATAACGTTTACCCATAAACATTCTAGTCAGGGGCTGCTCCTGCCCTGAAACCCCGAGGATGCACCGAGATCGTAATGGACAACCACGAAGGGAACGTGAGACAAAAATGTGCTTTTCTCAACCAAAATCAATTTTCAACTACCAATAAGCAAAAGAGATCAATCTTACTTGCTTTCTCGGCTTGAAACTGCGAAACAAACGACCCAATCGAACCTTTAAAAGAAGTTTTTAAAGTTCAAAAACCGTGTTTTGCAACAGTTGAAATTCGTATCTTTCCAGCAAGAACCGTCGCACAGTGGTCCGGAATCAAAATCTAGCTGACCAAAACCTCTCCCGCGCCTATTTCAACATTTTTCCTCCTAACCGTTGTGATATTCTAGAGGTTTTTTCACACTGAATACGGTGGTGTAAACGGTTTTGAGGTAGGCCGAGCCATAGAGCAGATATTAGAGGGTGAAATTTATCATAAATAATTTTGACAAGGAACATGCAGCCCAAGCCAAACATGCAAAATACGATAGAGTCGCTGAAGACCTGAGAGGGTCTTTCACGCCACTCGTCGTTTCATGCGATGGCGCATTACATAAAGAATACGAAGCCTTCCACAAGAACGTTTCCTTACGCCTCGCCAACAAGTGGTCGAAATCCTACTCCCAGGTGATGATGTGGGCACGAGTGAATACTCAATTCTCGGTTCATCGAGCAGTTTCCATGAGGCTAAGGGGCCCAAGGAAACACGTACGAGAACTAGGACTGGAGGACGGAGCAGCAATTTGGCTACCGGAAGAATAAAATCACACACACACACACACACAACGTACTTACATACTTATATATAGTTAGGAAAAAAAAAGAAAATCAGATTAGTTTGGCAAAATCAATTTGAATTTTTGGCATATTATCAAATTGAAAATTTTGGCAAATTAATTTGAACCTTTGGCACAAATCAATTTTAATATTTTTGGCATCTCAATCTAAACTTTCGGCGACTCAATTTCAACTTCTGGCATACCACTTCGAGCTTTTGGCATATCAATTTATACTTTTCACAAATCCCAACTAACCCAACATTCCACCCCTTATAATGATCAATAAATGTTTTTTCTCTAAAAAAAAAAATAACATAATGCATTTTCATTAGAAATAATCTCCAAATCACAACGGAATCAGATGGAATAAAATAGGATTGAGGTCATTAATTAATATAATTATAACTTCTCATCTATAGGTAATCACAATTAAATCACAATTGATTAGGTAGGTAGGTACTTCTCCCATGCCACTCCCAAATTTCCGAGGCCGAAGTCGTCATCATCACTGTCCTCTGAATTTGTCAAATCCCTTGGATTGGAGAGGAGCGCCTCCACCTCTCGTGGCAATTCTATCTCATTTTTTGATGGGGGAGGGGTCTCATACTAGCGATGAGTGGATCCGTCGAGATCAAAAGTCTTTGGAATATATCCCTATTGGTAGCTGTCCTAGAATATTTCCTCGTACGCAACGAATAACGGCGATTCTGGAAGAAAAAAATCCAGTATTTCAATAAAGTATTTTATGGAATCTTGGACTCCTATCACGCCTAGGGGCTGGGTACGTTGATCCCAGTTGACCTCTTCAACTTACGAATAGTGAAAGTGTGCAATTCATAGTAACTTTTGTTAAAAATTAATAAATCCCAAACTGCTAGACTGATGAATTTAAACATTTTAATTTTCCCGGTAAATATTCCACATACCAGTGCTTGATGAGCTCATTATGCGGCGATTCTTATGTGACGTCTGAAATGAGCTTCAAACAAGACTGAAGTGAGGAGGTAAAAATGCAGGGAAGGGGGCGATAGCGAGGAGTCCATGTTCGTACTTCCCACAGTCAGCCTCTTATGAGTAGTTTAGGCCTACTCCCGATCAAATATACGGTGGACAATTTTTGGGGTTTTGGTCACCTAGATTTCCATTCCGGACCACTGTGCGTCGTGGAAATGAAAGCCTAATTCCATCTTTAACCCAAACTTCGTTCCTATTATTGCAGCAAAGAAGACAAGGGAAGCAGACAGGCTTATTACTCACCTCACATCTGCAGAGCCAATATACCTTTTCGTAGTACTGAAGGTTGAACAGCATACAAAGCATTTTGGCATATTGAAGAATGGAATCAATAGCTGCTAAATTGATAAGTCCAAAATCAACGCTTTCGAATCATTAAGTGCAAGTCTATTGAAATTGAACCATTTGGTAACGATGACTTGAGATTCAGTACTTCTCACATCCTAATTATTCAAATCAGCAAAAAGGATTGAAAAATAAAGGATGAACTGAGGAAGATCATGAATAAAATGATAAAAAGAAGAGGACAGCTATTTACATGCTAGAAAAAAGTGCAAATCCAAAGTTGCAAAAAAGTGGACTTATCACCTTATTTCAGCAAGACCCTCAATTAGAAAGTGATTGTACACAAAGAGGTTGTGTGTCATTACAGTCCGAATGATTATAGCACAGAACATGAAGAATTCTGTTCTGCTAAACTACCCTGATAACGTACAACACTATAAATTATATTTAAAGATTTAAGGTCAATAACTGCTCTATACCGCCTTATAGAGCGAATAATCGCACAAACCATGGCGAAGTGACAATAAAAATTCATGGACAATAGCTCGTTCGTTGACTTCCACTCTCAACAGGTTTGCTTCCGTTTCCGGGCGGGAAGTTCCTACCGGCCACTCCGGTATTTGGATTCCACGACCCAAAACAGGAAAAATCAGAATAGAAGAGAGCGATTCTGTGGGGGGTGTTCAATGTATGAAACTGGCATTCGTCACAGCTGATTCTCACATATCGATGTGGAATACACGCAAGTTCATTGGGTACTTAAAAACTTTTTTAAAGTACTTACTGGAGAAAATCTACTAATATTTGACAGAGTCGAGGAATCCATTGATAAGAATGACCGGGTGTTTTCCACTTTTTAGCGAGTACAAGGGCACGTTACACGTTACAATTCAAGTACTTGTAAAATCTATGTGAACCTCAACTACAAGAACTTTCACTGTGAAATACAATAGTGAGAGTGCACTTTCGACTAGATTTAAATTTGTGTTCAAAGCTTTTATCGCGACACTGTTAGCGCTGTAACAATTGTTATGGAACAAAAGTTTTAGTCAAATAGTTAGATTTCAAGAAAAATAGCCCGTAGAGAATTAAATATAAAATATTGATATTTTATTGCTGTGTGTCTACTACATATAATTGCTTACGTAGCGTAAGGTGAAGTTATTTTTGGAATGAAATAGTAATTTATAATTACGGTATCAATTGTTTTCAAACCCTAACCTACATCAATTCCTCACAGGTTGAGGGGTCAAATCTTCATGAAATTTGGCGTAGAGTCCGAATCTGGAATAAAAATAGGGGTTCTAATTTGAAATAAGGAAGTCAGTGTAGACTGCGCACGTGCGCAAAAGTGCGCACACATAATTTGTTGAATCCTCGTCAAAAATTATTGGACACGTATTTTTTGGATTTTCAAATATACTGTTTTTATTGAAAATGAAAGGGGTGTTCACGTTGGGTGGATATATCTGTATATCTGGGTTTTAACTAACATAGGCAAGTGTGGTGTCGATATTTATCTAGTATTTGTATTTTATATAGTATTTTGGACGGAAAATCGACTGGAATTGGTTTCACATGTGTGGAAATTCGCCCGTGGCAAATAATTGCAATATCTAGACATAAAAGTGATCCCACAAACCTCAAAATGACACGAACAATCACGCATTATTCAAAAAATAATAAACCCGTATGTTTATTTTGATAGAGTTTTCTTTAATTTCTCATGTTGTGAATCATTGAATATAAAATGAAATTATTAGAATATTTTGATTAATATTATTAAACCAGTGTTGTCATTGCGTTCGTGCACCAACACGATGTAGGACGTTTATTGTTGCAAAAAAACGTAATATTTTCTTATTAATGTGAAAAAAACAGTTTATATGAAACCAAAACACTGATTATAAAATGTTTATAGGGGTGGAGACATGAATTAATGCTGGTGCTATAAAAATTGCCATAAAAACTAGGCGTAACGGTTGAACTGGGACAACTCCGTACTTTCTCTCTTCGGTGGCAGTGGCACGGCCCCACAATAAAAGTCCATTCGATGATAAACGCACATATTTACCCTGCTCAGTCAAGTATGATGTGGAAAACGTTTCTTTCTGAATACAATGCGCGGAAACGGTTTGGGGGGGAACATACCGGTTCTTTCGGCATAACAGCGATCGCGCACAATCGACAAAACCCCTCCGGCGCTCCATGCGCCTTTCTGTGTCGCGAGGTGTTAATTACCGAAACGAATCGGAGAGGTCCACATTTCGGTGAAAAACACTAAACCTGTATGGTGTGATTATTGGAAAAACCGCTGAAAAGGGATTACACAACGGGGTATCATTTGGACGGATCCGATCCATCAAAATCGTCCGCTTCCTTTCTACCATTTGAAAGTCGCATGGGAAACTGAATTATGATGCGGAATAAGTCATTACTACATAAGAAGTCTGATCAGTGAATGATTAGATTAAATTGAAGTCACAAAAGAGTGTTTCCCTCTGAAATCAATAACATTGGCACTTAGGTACTGGGAGACGGTTTTGTTAACTCCACTTTAGTTTGTGAATAGCTACGAATTCATTGTGAATCTATGTGTACATTGAGAATTCCTCGACAATTCGGCAAGTTGTCAAAATTATTACATTTAATTAAGGTTGATCCTTCAACGCAAATCACTGAGGTTCATTAGACGCAGTCTGTTTTAAAGGTACTTCATCTAAACTCAACTCCTCGCTTCTCCATACCTTGAATTGGATTATAGATCTCTTAACCCTTTTCCTGACAGGTGTATCTCAGTATACCGCCACTTTATGGCTAGTTTTCGCGCTCTTGGAGCCCCAAGATCAATGTTGACAATTAGATGAATAATTTGTTGGCGGTTTTGAAGTGAAAAGGTTAGTTTGTTATAGGTGGTCTCCTAGATGCTGTCTCAGAGAAAGTAGGTATGTTCATACTGAATTTTCCTTAGTTTTTAGTGGTTTTTACAGGGTTTTGTGTAAAAAATCGAATTCTACATATAATTTTCGATTGTAAATGGCAATTGAATACAAATTTACTGGATATGTGTCCCCACTGGGCTAAAACAAAAAAGTGTACTGTATTCACCCGTGCCAGGCTTTAGGGCAATCATTAGGGCGACTTGATCACCTTGCCAGTTTGCTGGTCGGCCAAGAAAGGTGACTGAGGTGCAATTTGCTCATGAACTGCTTAGCTAGTTACATGGAAATACCTTTACAGGTGGCATTTGAGTGATTGTAGCTTGTTGCAAGGGCCAAAGAAGCCATATAAATGTTGTTTCAAATTGCTTGTACGTTCCAGTCATGCAGCATGATGAAATGAGCAACTTTTCAAAGAAACTAGTTTTGCATGAGGGGAAAATTACGCAAAAATCAACAATTTCATTTTCTGACTTGTGATACCTCATTTTAATTTGGACATTTTTGAAAGCTGAAGAATCTCATCATTTTTTGGAACTACATTTAGGGATTGCCCGATTTTTCGTCATTTCCCTAATAATGCTTAAAAGGTTGGAAATGACTCGGAAAAGGTTGGATTTGACTTGAAAATGCTATATAAAAACAGTTAAAATCAGTAAAAATTTCAGAATTCGTCAAAATGGGTTTCAACAGGGAAAATTTATGAAATTGTTCATTTTAAAATTGTCAGAACCCTACCCAAGAGCTTCGTTTTTCAAGAAAAACTCGCTCAAAAGCAGTTCAATACCTATCCGCTAAACAGCAATAGACGTTAAACGTCAGGAGCTGGTAGATTGTTCATCGCTCACGACTAACAACAATTGGAATGCAACTCTGAAAGAAAAAGTCCGGTAAAAGATTAATATCCCCAGGATAAATCATTCAAAATCGTCATCCATCACGGCGGAATACACGCCAAGAGAAAGCCTTCACAGATGAGTGACCGACACGACAAGACGTCGGACATTGCGCGACGCTTTGCAGTCGGCAGGCGTTCCCGCTTTCTTCCGATCCTGAAGGTTGGACGGGACAACTAGGAAACAAAGTCTTTCCAACCGAAAAAAAAACGCCTTTTGAATAGTCAAATCGCCTTTAGGTCCAGGAAGAAAGTTACGCTTACACCCACTGGTCGTCAACACAATTCAACACGAAAGTCTTTTCTTACATCAATGGCTCGTTCGCATGCTGTACCTACACTACCGATGAGCGTTGCGTTTCGCTTATGTCATTTTCTTTCAAGGACTCGAAATCGTAAGAGGCTATTTTTAAAAGAAAAAGAAGATTTCGAGCGAGTCGCATTGAACTCTTCATACGTAATTCTGGAATTCAGCCGGACAACTGTTTCTCTACACACTGCGCTGAATGGCGAATCTCTGTGACTTGTAGAGAAACATGAAATGAAACGGAATGAAATGAAAATGCATTTTATTCCGGAGAAAACAACATCTCATCGAGAATTTTTAAACACAACGGAATAAACCATAGGTTTGCGGTTAGGGGGAGCTGGTACAGCTTATATAAAAATTGAACAAATCCTTTAATAAGGATACAAAACTTCAATACAGTACGTACTCTGAATACAGTCACAAAAAAATGTATTCCTCTTTTACAACGGTTTGGCGTTTTATTGAAAGTAAAAAACGGGACAGTAGACCTCTATGGTTCTACAGCCAGATCATTTGAATGATTAATTTTACACATTCAAGTACCGAAGATGAAAAATTGCCTATGCAACCTACAAATGTGGGATTCTAGGTGGGGTGGGGGGATAGTAAACAGAGATGAAAGCTACGGCTGGGGAGGGGCAGGTACACGAATGACCCCCTCTGGCAGACGGAAAAGTGGTGATGCCGGGATAGACAAAGGGCGGAAGGAGCCCACCCGAAGGTTAGTTGAAGGAGTGTTGAGCGGGGGGGGGGGGGGGGGGGGAACTGTCGGGTCGGTACGGTCGCTAAGAACTGGATTGTACTCCTGTTAATAATTTAAATGATAAAAACAATAAATAATAATTATTATAGAAAGTTGAAATAAAGAATGTAACAGCGATTTTAGTGGACATACATGCTTGTCAATAGAGTTCGACTGTTGTCTAAGCCCTCAAAAATTAAACATGTGAAAATCTTCTTTTTGTGATTGTTTCGTGAAAAATTTGAGGGAATCTTAAATTGATCCGGTAAATGGCGGATCAAGAATGGCATACTGCGGAATATAATATATTCAGAACATATGTTCTGAGGTGCTCCACAGTCGTGTTTTCGGTGCTGGAACTATGGCTTGCGAAGTTAAGCATCAACTCAGCTACAAACGGAAACTATAGAGAACTGTGGCCTCATTGAATAATTACATTTTAAATTGAAATGATTATTTAAACCAATGAATTCTGAACTTTTCAAAATTATATTCTTCTATCGTACTTATAGTAGTCCAATTAAAAGTTCCATTATCATTCCAGAAGATGTCGAGGGCTAGTTTGTATTGATAATAAAGAGCGTCCCCTAGTTTGAATTATTAAGAAAATACTAAGTATCTAGGTTGAGGTATTGTGCGGTAATAATTATCATGCATATTGTTGGCTGTATCATTGAATGTATGCATTATATACATAATATTATGTATGTTAAAACAGTGCCTGCATCCAATTTATAAAACGTCTGCCAAGTGGGTGTGGCACATAGCTTCCTCGTATCCATAACATGACTGTATAGATCATTGAAAATTATTATTGACTAAAGAACTTCGTTCAATTAGGCGACGTAAATATTGAATTAGGGTAAATTTATTGTTATGCAGGAGCATAACTTGAGAAAATAAAGGTGGGAATGTTCAACTATTGAACTATAAAATATACCTAATTCCGAACAATTCCTGAAAATTTCATCGAAATCGGTCAAGAACTCCCGGAGTTATGCTTGTAACAAGGATTTCACGTTTGCGCATGAGCAGAGGCTACTATTGATCCGGGGGTCATGAAACTCATAGGGGACCATCTACACATCAAACCGAACAATCCCAGAAAATTTCATCGAAATTGGTCAAGAACTCCCGGAGTTATGCACGTAACAAGGATTTCAAGTTTGCGCATGCGCAGAGGCTACTATTGATCCGGGGGTCATGAAACTCATAGGGGACCATCTACACCCCAACCCGCATAATCCCTGAAAATTTCATCAAAATCGGACTATAACTTCGTGTAGTTTTGCCCGTAACAAGGATTTGCTGACAGACAGACAGACACGGAACCAAAATTGTTCAGAAAGGTCTAAAACGCAAAATGCGAGTGGAATTTTTGATTTTGGAGACAAAAAAATTTTCACATTCCGAAAGTGAAAACAATGCTTCCGCTACCTTAGTAGACTCGGAAGCAATAAAAGCCACTCATGGTGTTTATGCGAAGTAGGATCTTAGTCTTTTGGGTCTCCCTGATGGAAATTCATCTCCCGTCAAATCGACCCTGTTGAGGAGTTCGGTTTCGGTGTCACTTTCGGAACTTTGAAGAACACTGAGATCGCCTCTTGCCAACTCGTCAAGTGGGTTACGCACTGGCCGCTCTCGACAGATGAGTTTTTTTTCCCGTACTCCTGCGGTAATTCAGCTTCCTCGTGTAATTGCGGGCTCAACAACCACAAAACGGCAACGCAGCCAAACGAACGGTGAAACCCGATGGGCTGGGAGGTTCTGAAAAGGTCAGAAGTTTCATCACAAAGTGACATCAAGAGCGAGATGCAAGTGGATGAAACGTTGGATTAGCTCAACCTGGTAATACCTCAGGCAACGCAAACAAGGGCCTACAGCCAACAGATGTCTTATTCTCCATTCTTGAGCTTAGTTAAGTTGAAGTGTTAGTTGGAACCGTAAAACCTGATAACGTTCAACGATGTTGACAGTTTTTTCTTCTATTAAATACCTTTTCAATTTCAGGAGCTTGATGTTAAATCAAAACTTTTTCAAGAGCTACACTGGAATACTTTAAGGTTAGAAAGCTTTATTGAGTTATAGAATTACAAAAGGCAGATACATAGACTATGCTACTCCCCCCTTTAAGCTTGTGCTTGTGCTGGGGGGAGGAGAGCCGTTTAAGACCCGTACAATTTTTTTTTTTTTTTTTACGTTCTAACCTACTACTAGCTAATTAACACCTTGTAGCCATGATGAGATATTAAGAGAGAAAAAAAAGAAGAAAGAAGAATCTAAAAACAACAACACTCTCAGTACGTCACCGATTAGGTCGTGAAGGAAATCAATTTAAATTTGGGTTAAGCCAAGGCACTCTCAACTAAACACTACAACCTGAACTTGACGAAGAGTCAAACCGTGCTAAGTGTTCATTATGTATTTCTTGAGTCTTTCTTTGAAGGA
Source organism: Creontiades dilutus (assembly GCA_031894815.1). Taxonomy (NCBI): domain Eukaryota; kingdom Metazoa; phylum Arthropoda; class Insecta; order Hemiptera; family Miridae; genus Creontiades; species Creontiades dilutus. The sequence goes on from JAVIWC010008310.1 coordinate 747,832, forward strand.
CTGTAGAGAGACCGCCCCCCTCAATTCTTCAGGAAGCCCGTTGAATAACTGAGGACCCCTGTAGTCGTAGCATCTCTGCCCAGTGGTTGTAAGTCGGAAAGGAAGTCTTATGCACTTTTGGGTGCTAGCTCGTGTAGCTGTTTGGCCAATAAATATTTCTAAGTTCCCCGCCAGAAGATCCCGATAGGTTTTTATAATTGTGGCTCTCTCAATAAGCTGGTGAATGGTTGGCACGTTAAGCTCGTCGAAAATGCGTGCGGTGGGATGCCTGATTCTTCTGTGCAGCAGCACTTTAATCACCCGTTTCTGTGCTGTGAATAATAGATCGGTGAGCTCCCTACTACAGCCTCCCCATCCTGAGACCCCGTACATCAAGATAGACTGTACCATCGCACAATAAAAAGCCCGTTTGAAGGTATCTCTTCATTCTACAATTCTCACCCTAGTTAACCCCTCAATACAATTCGATCCCAAGTTAACTCTAGTTCTGTCACAACCTTGAAAATGTCGATTTTCATTAAGAAAATGAGAGATTTTAGGGAGTGAGCCCTATGAAAAGATTTTTATTGATTTAAATTATTGATTTATTTCCCAACAAGTATTAAATGGGACCTTACCCAATTTTTGAAAAGTAAAGTGTTGGGAAAAAAAACAGATTACGATAAGGCGCCGTAGAACTTTTGCGTCATTGCAAAACTGTTTAACTATGGACGGAAACCCAGAAAACAATGAAAAAACTTTTAGGATCTTCTTGCGTAACAACTGCAGTGTAGGCGTTGAGGGAAATGGTAATCAGGTTGTCGGTCTGATTGGTACCGGTCGGCGTTGAAGTTTCAAAATGTATAATCGGCTAATGCGATGTTACGGACTGGACGAGAAGCGTTAACTTTCTAAAAAGGCTTCAGAGCATGCAGACGTTTCCTGGGACTCTGCGTTATCACTGAAGGTCTTTGAGCCGTTCGTAAGTTTCTTGGTTTGCCTGCAGGGAAAATTCCCTTAGGAGACGGTTAACACTCGCATTTGAATCGTGGTTGCAAGGTGAATGTGGGGAGCTGCTGGGATTTTCAGACCCTTCCTCGCGTCAGGTTCGGCAGTAACAACTCGACAGTGCTATTTGGTGTGGCACGTAATGCCTAGAGGCGTAAATGTGAATTTGCTCGTAATAGAATATGGGATATTCGCCTTCGATCGCAATGCAAAGCAGTTCTTAGAACTAAACTAACAAGGCAAATGCTCCAAATGATTATAAAAAGATTATTGCTTCTGTATTACACTGCCCTTTTCACCTATAGTTATTGGCTAAACAAAGTCTACGGTATGTACGAGTATCTTATCCAAATTCGATGCTTCCCACCTCCAAGCCTTTTAATTAAATTTTAGATTCATTGAAGTAGGTTTCACATCAAATTTCATCACACAAGGTTGACCAGGAAAGGTATTTGCCTCAGAGATCCCTCATACCTTGCAATTTCTGTAGTTGTTGGCCCTCCTACGCAAATCACTGATCTGATGTAAGTGACCTTTCTTCAACAAGCTTGGAATAGAAGATGCCTGAGTGTTGTCCATTGCCGATATTGCGGAGGTGTTGTTACGCTGAGTAGTCGTAGACAGAATTTCTTCTGTTTATTCCAACAATACTAGAAACAAAATAAAACCAACCAAGCTTGTTTTACGGCAATACTGGGGTGTAAATTTCAGATCCAGCCGTCAGCTCTGAATTGTTTGCATTTTCTTCGAACTTGCGTCTCATACTCCTTACTGAAACAGCCGAGAATTGAAGCAAATACCGGAAACACTACGAAGAGCCCAACTGATGCAACACTCTGTGACCTGAAATTACTGTAGACATTATTTTTTTAATAGTTCCGATGCACTTATATTCCCCGCACTGATGATTGGGTTCTTGGTCTTCAAGTAGGATGGGTATTTTATGTCATAGGGTGTATTTACTTTCGTATTATCAACATTTCTTGATGAAGGGTTTTTAAATGGATCTCTGGACTCGTCCAAATGAGGGAGTACTTACATAAACTTGGCCTATTAAATATAACCGTCCGGTTTATATCTTGCGATGTTGGAGATTAGTGTCGATCCACCCGGAACCGTAATTAAGTTGTAACTTGTCCGATTTCTCAGCTGATGGTTATAATTGACAAGGAAATGAATTGGAATTTTTGTAAATCGATGCGAAAATTGATAAATCTATAAGAGAAACTTCAATGTCACTGATTCAAATATGTAGGACAGTATGTATAGAATGATTCCGATCCCCTTGCTTCAAAAATGTTTTAGTTTCACCAAATGACATTGTTAATATTCCGAGGACTGTCGCATACGGACGTATCAGGTTGGAACGAGCACGATATATCAAATATTATTTCAAGAACTGGATGGAAAAATGCCGTGTTTCAGTGTTGAATGTACTGATTACATCACGTAGACAAAGACAAAATCAACGTTTAAGAAACAAATCAAAGAATAGCTTTCTATGGTTTCGACACAACCAATTCAACTAAGCGATTAACAAATATAAATTAAACCCAGAAAAATGGAGAGTTCCATAATTGTAATAACAGTTTGAAAAAACGGTGCGAATTATTATGCAAAGTTTTATTAATAAGGTAGCTCTTCTAGGCGATCACTGGACTGCTTTATCTAAACTAGACGCTTTGCACCCCCATAACTGATAATAATTAGAATTATTACCTCTTAATGATAAGAATTATTGTATTATAGACTAGGGTAGGGGTCTCCAACCTTTTTTCAAGGTGGGTAAATTAAAAGTTTTCCTCGAATGCCCGGGCCGAACATTACGTAAACGAAAAAATAGAGATTTACAGGCAGACAGGAATAAATGAAATTAATTGAGAACGCTTAACAGGTAATGTTGCAACATAAAAGATGACACTTCAATGTCAGGGTCGGTATTGTTTGTTGCCAAAAATATTTACGAATCTGGCTCAAATTGAGTCGTTCTTATCAACTTACTCACCTCCAAATGTTCATCACTTCAGTCGGGATTTTGTGAACTTCATCTTCGAAAAGGTTTGTTCGCAAGGGTAGGTAGAACTGAAGAGAGAGCATTGCACGGACTAAGTCTCGGAGGTTGGGAAAAGCTTTTTCTGGGAACGCAGCTTTCGGATATCCTTATTGTGGAAACTGTCTTAGTAGATGTCATTCGATTGTAGTTCAATGACTTCCAGTTGAAGACCAGTAGTAAAGGCTTCAACTATTGCAGCGAAAGTGTTTTGAAAAATGTTCAAAGATGCTTCCTCAAAATCTTGAAAACGGATCTCAAACTGGTTTTGCAGGCACCTGACAAGAATTACAGCAAATTAACTCGGAAACTTTTCGGATTTAAGGTTGTTGCAAGTTAGGAAATGGCCTGTTTTTCCATTGCTGCATGTGTTTCGAAAAGATCCTGTTTCGTTTTAAAAACTTAGATACCTACTTATCGAAGTAAAAATTCAGTTATCAGACAGTTCGTTCCTTGAAGTTTTCGTCATATGTCAAGTCCTCCATCAGAAGTAACAACTTTCAAGCGTTTAAAATCAAGACCCTTTTCCAAAACGGTGTTTTTTTTTACCTTCTCAAATTCAAAGGTGAAAACGTTCGGCGGGCCATAGGTTGGAGACCCCTGGACTAAGGGGTGTTTGGATAATAATTTGTGGAAATTGTTTCGAATAAGACAGAAACCTAAACATACAGGACCGAACATACCAATTTTCTATCAAATGTTAAAGGTACTACAACTTTTCACAATTGGAAAAGTGTATACTCACAAGATTTTCATCAAAAGTACGGATTAGGATGTTCCAGGTAACTTAGCAGGCTTCCGACCGCATTCCGTTACAAATCCAAAGATTCAATCCAGAACCTTCGTTCTGGACGGAGAATCAACTGGCACAAGGTCGAGCGACAGTTTCATCGAACTCGAAGGGAAGGAAAAATCCGCTGCTTCCCATGAGCGTTGCTACAGGCTCCCAGGAACTAACTCTGACACAACTTCCCATTGAACACCTTGAGCTCCTGACTTACATAATTTCAAGTATTTCCTTCCTACCTTCAAAATGACTCCTCTCCCAATTCCAACACAAAAATGCTTTGTTATTTAAATTCTTTATTGCACCAAGTATAACTAATAATTAGTCTAATTAACGATGTTATTCCAAAACTATGGATAAATATTCAAAACTAACATACATCACAGAGTTTTGATGAAGATAATAACTAGAACATTTTCAAACCACTGCTTCACAAGTACGCTATGTCAAGAGATTTGCTTCATTTCAATCGTATGACGATATCACTTGAGTCAAGAAGTCGGACAGCTGATGGAGGTGCCTCACTACTTGCCGATTTATAGCATCGTCGATTGTTTCGATCTGAAGCTCTGAAGGCGTTCGTTTTTAAAGTACGAAGGTGCTTTGAGAATATTTTCTAACTCATTGTTCTGGAATCTTTGAATGATGCCTCTGTTTGACTGAGCCGTACCTTCCCACAGCTGAGCTCCATAAGTACCTACTGGCTTGGTTGTCAAGTGAGAGCTCGAACGGACTAAGTCACTCGCGGACGTATGGACAGTGCCCTGTTGATCATACTATGGAAAGCTGATTCCATACCAATGAATGATCAAAATTTATTGAAAGAAAAATCTGTTATTAAAAGTATGGCCGTAAGTAATGGATACGGGGGAGAACTTGTTGATTAAATTTGGAATAAGGTTCTTAGGAACAAGAGTAAGGGAGTGGTGTGTAATTTAGTGAGAGAAATTGAGTTGGAAGAGAAAAAGTGGATTAGTATACTTTATTAAGGGAAAATTTAAGATTGAGTAATAAAATTCAGTCATCCAGAAGTTTCAATGTTGGGTTCAAGAATACAAATAATCTTAAACTTCTTTGGGTTCGGTTAAGGATAAAATTAACGTTCAGGATAAAAGTGGGGTTTACGTACTAAAATGTTCATGCGGGCTTGGGTACTGTGGTCATACTGGTAGGAAATTTAGGGAACGAATAAAAGAGCATGAAAAGGATTTCAGGGACAACAAAGGTCCCTCCCCTGGCTTGCTCCCTTTGCAAGTCATCTGAATGAGTCCAATCATAGCTTTTTTTTATCTGACAAACAGGCAGTATGTAGAATTTCCTCTCTTTTGCCCAAAGAGAGGTATGTTGGATGTGGTAGGAAAATTCGAAATTTTCAAGAGTGATAGGTCAGGAAAATGTTTAAATGAAGTTATTCCTATTGTAAGCCTTGAATGGCATTGGTTGGTCCTCCCAGCCCCACTCACTACCCTGAGCCAATAGGATTCAATCTCCTTTCACTTGATCCTATATAAGATGTGCTTTCTATGATGTACCTTCAGTTCATGTTCGTTACTGATGATGACTTAACAGTCGAAATCGATTTAACTGTGCAACTCTTTACTTTCGTGGAAATATAGAAAACGTTCTATCTTACTCCGTTTTTATAGAAATGGGTTTCCACAATTTCGTCGCGAGTGACTTAGTCCGTATGTCAAAGGTTACTTGATGTAAACTCTGGAGAGAGGGGAAATAGAAATTGATACGATGATAAATAGGTAGATCACACTCGAAATTTAGGTGGTAGCTCCAAGATAGGAACTGGAGTCACCTTCTGCCGGTAGATAGGGTACCTACTTTATTGAAATATAATCATCGTTTGTCATTGAAAGCGTCAGCGCTAGATTCCCTGATACGATCCAACAATCTGGGGTTTCTTGGTAGCTATCGCGGCATCATTAGGCGTTAGTAGGTCACATCGCAAGCTGTGTCCGCTTCTTTTATTGTGTAAAGGGATGAGATTGAAGTTGCCATCTCATAAGTGAGTTTAGATATTAGACTATTAGTCATTGAGAACGTTCATTAACACCATTGTAGAGGGAACCCGGTCAGTATTTCAGGGAAAGTTCAAAACAGATAAAATGGGAGGATTTAAAGAGGGTGGCGAAATCGGAATGTTTCAGTTACTGTTCGGGAGTCAGATGAGGTGGTTGAAGATGAGGATCATATCGAGTTTAACTGTGTTTCTGGTGGTGGGAACTTGGCCAGTTGATTCTGCGTCTCCGAGGAATTTGAAGACTGTGTGTTCGGGGGAAGGTTGGCTTCAGAACTCCATTTTCTGTACCTCGATCATGTCGAGAGTGAAAGCAGTATTCTGTAGAGTCATCTACATCAGTGCCTGCGGTCCTGACAATTCCATCGAGACGTCGGATCCGTTCCTACCGGAGAAGGAAAGCGGGAACGCCGGAGCACCGTATTGGATTCTCGACGACGTTCAAGGTACGAACATTACCGTGTTTTTCAATTTGACGGGCTTCTCAGCTCCCAACATGTCGTCTCCTATTCTACCTGATACCAGTCCAAATCCCTTGAACGCACCGACGAATTTGGAGTCAAACCATTCAAACCTGAACGAAGCAGAAGCACCACTTGAGAATTCGCTAACAAGTGCAAATCAAACTGGTGACCTATCCACTATCCCAATCACAGATGCGGTTACGAACGAAATCGCTCAACGAATTGCGGAAAAATTAAAGATGAAGCTTGGAAATATATTTCAAAAACAGGACTCCGTTCATCCCAAATAGCATCCGCGTATGTCATCGATGCAAGGTCCGCCTAAAACATAAAAATCTACGTATATGCATTTTTTTACCAATAGGATTCTCTCATTCGAAACGTAACTCCGCTACCAGATGCGTAAACCCGATTGACGTGCGAGCCAAACCTCAAATGTGCTTCGGAGGATCTTCTACTACGCTATCACTAGAGAGCAGACGAAAGTATCTACCTGACCCAGTTTTTCTGAGCTTCTCTCACAACCATAGATATAAATCTATATTCATGGAGGTATATATATATATATCTAGGCTCATTCAAAAGCCTTCTTGGTTTGCTATATCACTAGAAAGTGACTAAATTTGGCAATAATGAACCTTAATAATCAATGAAGTCAATAAAGATGTGCCTATGGTTATATTTGTTTGATTCTCAAAAAAGGCAATTTCCAATTCTGAAATTGTAGAACAGTGAAAAACCTTCACATTTCTTCCAAAACAGTCCAGGTATATGGATTCCAGGGATCACATAGAGCAAAATATAGAACAATATGATGCCCAAACGATTTCAAATCCAAAATTCCAAATTTAATCATTTCCATGATTTGGTAATGGTAATGAGAAGGTAATGCATGGAGTTTTAAGAAATCACAGGTTACTCAAACATCATGGATTGTTTTCAAAACCCATTTTTCAACGAACATTTCAACATTGAAAATTGATGTGTTTTGGTATTGAGACTTACAAATGTACGCAACTGAATGATAGACTCTCTAAAGAGTTGAGTTTAACTTTGTTTAAAGTTAAACTTGTTGGCAACTAACTTTGAGATGTTAGTTGGGAGGGCTTCTCCACACTTTGGCAGTGTCTTACAAAATTCCCTAGTTTGCTTCCCTTAGAGGGTAAAAAACCATTGGTAGGCGGTGATGATGATTTTCGTAGTTACAAACTTTCAAACGAGTTTCAAGGCATTGCATTCACGTTAGAAGAAGACAAGTGATTTCATTTCCGTAAAAGTTGAACTGCGTTTTTCAAGTTTTAAAACATTTTTCAACAAAAAATTCACGCTTCACATTCCAAGAGAGGATGTAATGAATGGAAATGAGATCATTACAGGTGGTGGTAATGATAAATTGGGTTTTTAATGCCAAATAAAAACTAGTTTATAAATGGAAACATAAATGATTGACCATGATTATTGTGCACATTAGTATTTAAAATATTTTGAAATAAGAAATGCAACAAAGGATCTCGTATATCTGAAGGAATCCTAAAATAACATACCATTAGCGTTTTTTGAGAATCATCCATTTACTGGCTTCATTCATCATATCTAAGCCCGAAATATAAAGATGGCATTTTAAAGGCATTAATGTCGGAAGACGGGCGTATCAACGTAGAGTTTAGAAATTCCACTTTCTTTATTAAGAACTCATCTGATATTTATGGCTGGAAAGAGGGATTTAAATTTTACGGAACTTTATTATCGTCTACGTTTTATCAGTGTGTTCTTCAGATCAGCTCGTTTTAACAAAACATATATTAGTTTACCTTCCTTATCAAACGTCAAAAGCTGAAAAAAATCAAATCCTGTAGCCTTAACGAAAATTATGTGCGTTGATTCATCGATATCGCTGCAAATTTTGTCTAGCCTTTAAATTAAAAAATTTAGGAACGGCTTTGTTGTAAATACCAAACTGATCTCACAGTTCAAGGGTGGAGGAATGGACATAATTTTTATACGGGTAAAATCTCATGCAGATCTGGCGTTCAATGAGCGAGTTGATACCGCAGCGAAGAGAGCATCACAGGAAGGTCTTCCTTTAAAATTACCTAATACCCAAAACGGGATTATATAGAGCTACGAAATTGTGTCAAATTAAGAACTGGCGATACTGTTTGGGAGAAACGAAGAAATTCTTTACAGAGCTTAACCCAAAAAAGAAAATTATCTCCAGGGTTCAGAAAAATTTATAAACCAAAGCGGTTTGTGGGAATTTTTCGCAGAATGAGAACCAACCATGCCTGAACTGTATCGACCGCAGGAAAAATGCTAATTTTGACTAAGGACACTCAATAAAATAATGGAATACCCAATTTATGGAGGGGGAAGAATTGATATGTTGGATCGCACAGTGGGGAAAGTCATTCCATCAACAGAAAATATAGAAGGATGGAACGATATTTACAATTTTATAGATAGTTATAGCATAAAATATTATAATAATTATGTCAACTATTAATTAATTAGTTAATAATTAGATTAAATATTAAATAGAATTATGGAAGTATATGTGAATTTGTTTATTTCGAATATTTTATTGTTTATGATAGTAAACTTGTAAAAATGTTATGGCTGTATGTGACAAAACCATGCTAATAAAACCTTGAAAAATAATTGGATGTTATATTGATTGTATACGTCAGGAAACATATTACAATTCAGTTTTAAGACAGCTGGAGGTCCAGCCCACAGAAAATCAAGTCTTAGAGAGCAACTATGAAGAATTTACGTATTCGGTTTATATTTTCAGCGATAAACCTTCGTAATCGATCTCATTCTCAATCCCTACAAAATTTCGTAACAATTTTTGAGGGATTTCTTTCTGTTTTTAGATTTATTTCAGCAACTAATTAAATGCAATGAATCTCTAAGGGAGGGTAATGTAGATTCCCAACTACCTTCTAGACTAGGTCGTTCCAGTAATGAGAGCATTAATAATGACAATTATTGGATACATAAATTTTAGTTGAAGTCCAAACCTAGTCCAGAACTATCAATAAGTTCCAGAAAAATTTTCCGGGCAAGTAACTCACATTTAACCTTTAGGGTATCGGGAAGATCTTTTGCAATTATGTACGTTTACACAAGTGAACTGATTACAACTAGGAGGGATTTACGTACTGGCATCAAAGGGCACAAATCCCAGGAAATTGAGGTCTTTGGTGAAATACAAGTCAGTCTAAAATGCTAGATATGCATATAAAGGAAGAAGGTTCTCATGAGCCAGGGAGTAATCTGGTAAACCACATATTAACTCGTCAGTTATACTTGATGGTTTCATGGGCCATAGAAGTGAAAATATCCTTCTAGGAATAAATTATTAATGGCTAATAGCCTTGATCATCCCACGAGGAATACACAGAACAGTAAGCGAGACTATACCAACCGGCAAACTTCCCTGCGTCTCCAGCTTGAGATATGCCGAGCTACCCCGCCGAGGAACAAAATACAATTTCAGTTCATAATTTTTTATTCATGATTGAGGTTCAAGATTGATTATCTGAAATCGATCAAGAACCATTCCCTATCTTCAAATTTCGAGTCAAACTTTCATTGAACGGTACTAAAGTTAATTCCAAATAAAACGCAGCAAATTAATCTTCGAGTTGTATTATTACTGTATTACATAAATCTCCAACATAGATCACTAGACTAACAGACCAGGATTATACAGGCAGAATCAGCAGGAACTGCAACGCGAATGAGGACCAACGCTAGTTCATTGCTCCACCTTCTCTCCCTCAAAAAGCAAGTCGATACAGCAGTCATTCCTTTGCCGTCTATCCACTGGTGTCACTCCTTATTTGCGGTTTTATTTACAACCCAAATTCTCTCTTGATTTAATCTTGAGCTTTTATCATTGGTTCAAAATACGGGATGGGAGGGGGGGGGGATCTGCCACGAAAGATTAATGTGATTGCTGGTAGAACACCGACCATTGACTTATTGGCTAACTCGTTTGCTCCATGTTTACTGTATTGAGGCGCTATTTTCACTTCCTGGCCAAAATGGAAAGATACCTGATAGTATCAATATTACCATACTGTGTTCCAACTTTTCCCCATCAATCGTCATCGAAGAGCAGAAGTTTAAAATCCACGCGCCATCAAAGTCTCAGGATGGTGGAGTTATGAATTTGATGAGGGGGAGTTGGGGACTTGGGATTTTATCCGGGTCCTAAGGATGAACCAATGAGAGCACTCCCAAAATAAAGCGCGCAAAGTTTCTATTCAGGGAGTACACCCAGCCGTCCGCTAATGCATGCATCTGATCACCAAAACGTATCCTACTGTCAGTTGATCGTCCCCACCCTTGTGGCTGAACTGTGTTAGCTATAAATACGAGATGAATACAGTCAGTGCCATGAATCGTGAGTTCGTTGAATTGCTGGTGAAGGGTGCCCAATGCCAGTATTGACAAGACTGCAACGAACTTCGAAGACAAGCAAACATCGTTCCACGTTTTGCAAGTTCAACCCACAGTACTACGAAAAGGTAGATTGACTCTGCCGATGTGAGGTACATAAGTAATAAACTGTTCAGTTCCCCTTGTCTTCACTGACTGGATAGTGAATGAGATGTGTGTAGTGTTATTACTTGAGTTGTTTGGGACTTGAAAAGGTACCCGACGTTTCTAATGCCAAGCCTGGAAGACCCTGTTATTGGTAACTGAAAAAACCCCAAATGCTAAAAACAACCTTTTTGGGCTTGCTAGAATACAGAAAACTCATGGTTGTTCCCTCAAGTGCACTCAATTGTACCGAACGGACGCAATCCACTTATTGATAGGTAGGAAGGGGTTTCGTGGTAGCATTCCTGGAAGCTGTTGTTTCGTGTTTCTGATTATCAGTTAGAACATTTCCAGGATCTTCAACAATATACAGTTTCACTATTGAATACGCACCCCATTAATGATACCTACCACTTATCACTCTTAGTGATGTGATGGTATGTTCAAATAAACTGTGTTATGTTTACGATTTAGAACTATGGGATCTAAAACTTGATGTGATAACTATTGCTTATTAAGTTCAAAACGACGAATAGTTTAGCTCAAAATGGCAAGCCTGTATACCAGAATCGCGGAAGAAGAGGTGAACAGTTCGTTGTGGTCTTGTACCGTGATATTCGTCTTAGAAAGCAGCAGCGAGTACGCTGGAATGCCAGAATGCATCCAAAAAGCGGTAGCCGGCGGAAAACGCCCCGCGTTGAGAAATATCCATCCAGGGACCAGCCCGTTGAAAGCGCACCACTTGAAACAGTTGGATATCATGAAGAAAATCCCCTGGTTGGCAACGACTGACGCGGACATCTCGGAAGATGCGGTGATCGATTTGAGAGCCGAAGCCCCCCATACAGCGGACCGTTTGGCTTTCCTCATCAAAGTCCACATACTAGAAACAAGAGCGGAAATAGAGAAATACCTGATAACATCGGAAGTCCCGAAATCAAAATCGACAACGGTTTTAAGGAAACATACAGCGAGTAAAGCCAGGTTCATAAACATTTTGTACATAAAACTGATTACGCCGCAAAGTTGAAAATTATTACACAAAGGTTTATTATTTCTGCATTACACCATTTTCCAGTTGAATTAAACCCTTTTTCCGAAATAATTGAACCTTTTTCATACATTTTTTTTATTGCAACTGAAAAATGGGACCTTTCTTGTTTACTGCCCACCACGGCGCATCTTTCCTGTTATCTGCCCACCAATGCCCGCCAATGAAGAATATGAAAGGGAAAAAAGAGAAAAATGTTAAATTAAAGAGAAAATATTCTAATTTACGAATAATGTCATGCAACAACAATTGCTATAATAATGCAAAAAATAATTATTATTCATGTCAGTCCATTCAAAGAAGTGTCAGGAGAAGATATCAATTACATGGTGGACGGAGGTGGCCAGAATTGTACGATTTCCTCCAGAATTGAGTCGAACGGATCCACGTCGCATTTCAATGAATGCCTCCACATAAATTCACTTAAATAACTGTCTAGTAAGGCTCGATGTGTTCCCCACTGTTTCTTGTTTCTTGCTTTCGCCTTGCACCACAAATGAAACCAATAAAGAAACATATGAATATATATGAGAAACATATGCTCGAAGGCTGGCGGGCATTGGTAGGCAGATAACAGGAAAGATGAGCCGTGGTGGGCAGTAAACAGGAAAGGTCCGAAAAACGTATATACATTTCCATCTAGCAATATTTTTCATAGTTTAATAGACACAGCAGTAGGTTAGGTTTTCAATAAAACCTTCCCTTTAGATAGTATACATGGTAATAATATTGTAATTAATCAGTTTATTGCACAACTAGGTCTTGAGGCGCCGTTGTTCGTGCTTCCTCGCCTACTCAGTAACTGTTTCATGAACGGTCTCTATCCTCAGGACCATATGAATATCATCATTTCTCATGTTCCAGAGGCACCTGCAATACTTCTTACTATTTAATTTTGATTTTTTTTTTTTTTTTTTTTTTTTTTGGCGCAGCCTCATAGTTGAATCCCATAGGTCCAGATAGGGCGACGAATCTGCTTATACATAATGGTAATTTGTTGTGGAGTGTTGGGCGGGAATTCCTTCCCAACAGCCAGTACATCCTTTTATACCTGATCTTCAATTCTTGCTTTCTCTTTTCTATCTGATTATTCCAATTTAATTTTGAATCAAGGTTCATCCCCTGTTTGTGAAGTTTATGTGTATTGATTTTGATTCATCAAGTTTCATTCTCCACACTTTGGTCCACTCTGCAAATGGGGCAACTAGTGTGTCATCATGCTGTGCTTTGTCCCTTGTGAATAGCAAATGAAGAACAGGACCAAGAACGCTACCTTGCGGCACTCCTGCTTTTATAGGTTTCAAATCTGAGTATTTGGTCTTCTTGCTTCACCCTGAAGTGTCGGCACTCAAGGTAAGATTTCAAGAGGAGATAGTACTTGTTAGGGAGTATGGAGTTTCCATATTGAATTGAACCTTTTCCCAATACAATTAAACTGTTTTCCGACGTAAAAAAAACCTTTTCACCTTGGGTTACTGTAGCTGTGCTTGTTTCAATTACTTGAGCAAGAATATGCTCTTCTCGGCGGCAAAATTGCTGCTAACTACCCTTTTCAGAAAGCTTTTTCTTTATGGTCATTTCTGTGAAAGTTTTGTTTTCATCCTTTTGGTTCGACTGAACGTGATTCCGAGAATTCCTTCCCAACTCCAAATGTGATTATTGACGCGAGTTTCGTTAAGTTTGGTTCAGTAATTTCGGACTCTTTTTTTCGATTTTTGGATTCTACACATTTTGATAAGTAAAATAACCAAATTTGTGGGCAGTTTTCTCTGCAATCGCTAATGGTAAAAAATATTGACTAATTTTGGTTTTTATCTCAACACTAGGACTCTATCGTAACATTCGAAAGGGAAACTGCACTCAGTCTCTTTTATATTTAATTGTGAATTAAATAGAGATCCACCCACTAGATGGCTTCTCAAAATCAAATCAAAGTCATTAGTCACACAATTTTTTAAAACGACTATTTTAGTTTCAATTCAACCCGGTAGAAACACTTTAAAAATTGTTAGATTATAATGAGGCATAGTTGCAAACTATATAACGTGTGTGTATAAATAACTCATTAACAAGAATTAATTTCTATCCTATAGGAAATCGATGGTAAGCAGAGGTTCAAGGCGTTCGGTCATGAAAGTTGCGCCCCCAAGAAAATCGATGGCTAGGAAATCTGTATCAAGAAAATCCATGTCGAGAAAATCTATGTCAAGAAAATCTTTGGCTAGAAAATCTGTGGCTGCAAAATCCGGGGCGAGAAAATCTTTGGCTAGAAAATCAGTGGTAAGTCAAAAAAAAGCAGTCAAAATTCCACCCCAACCGGAAAAAGGAGTTAGAAAAAGTGGCAAAACAAAAGATGATGGAGAAGAGGAAGAGGAGGAAAGGCACGATGAGCCTAAATACGGACCGCATACTTACTTTATAATGACTGGTTTTTACGATCTTGATTTAGTTTTAAAACTTGTGCAGCTCAAAGTACCCGTGAACGCTATAATAGCGATTGGTGAGGATCCAACCAATATCAAGGCATCCCGAGAAGAACTTCAGGACAAGACAACTAAGGGGAAGTCAGGGAAAGGTAGGCACCCAAGTAAAAAGAGTGTTAAGAGCGGCAGGAGGCAAAGTACCTCCGCCAATCGGAAAAGCGTAGCTAAGGGAAAAAAGAAAAGTGTAGTTGGAGGGAGGAAAAGTGTGGTCAGGAAGAAAAGTGTCGCATCTAGGAAGAGTGTGTCAAAGAAAAGTATATCGGGAGGCAGCAGGAAAAGTGTCGCAGGGAAGGGCAAGAAAAGTGCTCGAAAAAGGAGATCTGAAAGTAAAGAGAGTGAACCCAAGAAGAAACAATCAGCCCAAGTGGCAGGTCATGGTCCTGCGAGGTCTGAAAACTTTTGGAAAGCCTTGAACTTCAAATTGGATCAAATAGATACGTCGAATGATTTGAAAGATATCGTTATCATGTGTTTAAATCCCAAAGAACTATTAGACTTGGACATGTTGGCAGCGGGGGGCAGCAAATCAGGTCAGAGAGAAGACGTGGGTTCAAGCCCGGGACCGGATAGTACCCAAACTAAGAGTGCTGAACCACTGAAGAAAAAGTTCAAACAGGTAAGGACTTTAGAAGATTTAGTTTATCAGTACACTCTTAATGCTGTTTATGACGTACCAAAGCAAAAACGAAACTTAGCTCATTTCGCCAAACACATTACTTTGAAGAAAATCCCACTGACTGGGACGATTTCCGCGAGAGAACAAGAGCTCACGAGAAAACAATCGTTCGTGAATAAGTACATAAGTTTGCTTGAGTTGGTTCCGCATACTATGCTAACAATAGAGTACATTCTGTACTGTTTGGTTGAACACGTTTTATCAACAGTGGGAACCGATTCTGACATTTCACTGCAAGAGTCTTTGAGTGATGACACCTTTTACGACCCAAAACTTAAGAGCAAGCCTCCACTCATTTTTCACAAAGACTACTTGAGAAAAAATACAATGTCCCTCAATATAAAGGGATTGGATTTACCACTCATTCACTATAACATATACAAACAAATGCCTTACACTAGAGTTGGAAATAAACCGCACTATGCACAAAACAACGAAAAATGTAACAATCATTTTTACAAGTTCTGGAGATCGGTAGAGCCTGCAACAGAAATGGCGTTTGACCTTTTCCATGCGTACACTAATCAAATGATTTTTCATAAAATGTACAACATTCAACAAGAACCATTTACAGCACCTGAGAGGAAGTTATACGAAGAATTCGTTCCCGTAGTTCCTGAATTGAGTAAATTTGACCCTTTTGCCTATAAAGAGGACATATTTCAGGCAGATGCGTACAAGTTAAAGTCATTTTTGGAATGTCAAGAAGTATTGTCGTTATTCAATTTCCCATTGCACAGTACAACAGTTTTAGGTTACAAGTTCATTGAAGAAATGGATAACTACGCTCTTGTACAGAATCTCCAAAACTGTTATAGTAAGTTTCAGGATACTCATTATTTATACTACCCTCCAACGGATTCACTGTTGATATGGTTCAATAACAGCCTCAACATAACTGAGGTACCCAGCCAGATTTTGAAAGGAGTACTGAAAACTCCAATAGGTTTGATGGATTATTACAAATACGTACAGTACGAAGAAGCGTTGTGGTTGGAATCTCAAAAGGAGGCAATTGAAAATGATAACAAGGCAATGATGTTGGACTACGTAAAAGTATTACAACAAAAGAGGAAGGAAAAAGGGTACGATCCGAGATATTCAACAATACAAGATATTATAACACCTCTTCCAGAGATCAAAATAGGTGGGGGTTCTCATCAAGATGTATATGATTTGGGGCATTTCAGGGTTGAAAATGAAGAAAAGATTACAGTATTCAATTCAATTGATGGGGCTAAGATCACAGTGAAAGAAAACAAATGGGTTAAAGGGAATGACAGAGAGTTGATCATTTCAGTGGATTCGTACGATAATTCGTTTACATTTTGTAGAATCATGGAGAATGAATTGAGAGAGAAGGGTAAAGATGATAATAATATTGGATTAGAAGCGAAAACGAAAAATGGAGACATATTATCGTATAGGATTAAGAAACAAGTGGTAGAAAACAAGGTAGAAGAGGAAAAAGAAGAAAAAGAGGCGG
This sequence comes from Creontiades dilutus, assembly GCA_031894815.1. Taxonomy (NCBI): domain Eukaryota; kingdom Metazoa; phylum Arthropoda; class Insecta; order Hemiptera; family Miridae; genus Creontiades; species Creontiades dilutus. Next base: position 764,399 of record JAVIWC010008310.1, read on the forward strand.
ATAAGAAAAAACCCAAAGGAGATGGTCGGAGAAAAAGCCAGAGAAAAAGTACAGCGTCACGGAAAAGTATGAAACGGAAAAGCACAGCTCGAGCTAGTAAAGTAGGTCGGAAAAGTGCAGCTGGTAGGAAAAGTTCAGCTGGACGGAAAAGCCAAACTGCACGAAAGAGCAAAGTGGCTCGGAAAAGCCAAGTTGCCAGAAAGAGCAAAGTGGCTCGGAAAAGTCAAGTGCCAAGGAAAAGTCAGGCAGCCAGGAAGAGTAAGGTGGGTAGGAAAAGTCAAGTAGGGAAAAGGCAGTCGTCCATTGGACGGAAAAAAGGAGCACCATCGCAAAAAGACTCCATCAAGGATGAGCCAGAAGGTCCACAGCAAATCGTCGATTACATTTTCCGGGTAACGTCTGCAGGTGGTTTACAATCATTTTTCACCAATAAGTACGATGAAAGTTATATTACGCAAGAATACGATAAAACTATAAATAATATTACAGCCTCAGATGAAGATTACAGGTTATATCTTAAAGATGGGACAGTGCTAGTGTACAACACGAGTGGGCAAATAAATACGTTGTACCCTAATGGAAGTTATTTGAAAATTTACAAAGTTGGGAAAGTGTCGAAAATCTTGTTCAAGGAAGTGGAGGCGAATGCGGAAGAAATTGGACAAGAAGGAGACGCTAAGAGGTCTGGGAGTAAGCGAAAATCGTCTGCAGGGGGGAGGAGAAAATCACAGAGGAAATCCACCGCTGGTGGAAGGAGGAAATCTCAAAGAAAATCCACAGCGTCTAAAAGAAAGTCCGCAGCTCCAAGGAAGTCCGCAGCGCCAAGAAAGTCTGCTGCAGCTAAACGGAAGTCTGCAGCCCCAAGAAAGTCCGCAGCTCCAAGGAAGTCTAACGCAGCCAAACGCAAGTCTGCAGTTGGAAGAAAGTCCGCAGTAGGAAGAAAGTCCGCAGTAGGAAGAAAGTCTACAGCGGGCAAACGCAAGTCCGCATTATCTAGGAAATCATCGAGGGCTTCTAAAAGAAAATCCGACGGAACGGAAGAACCTAAAGAAACTGTAATAGAAGGGGAGGAGATATTTTATTATGACCTCCTTCATTATGATTGGGTTGATTTTGAAGGGAATGAAATAACGTTTGAAAGAGAAAAACCTAAAGTTGAAAAGAAACAGATGTACCGAGTAAGAGTAGGCGAGGACTATAAAGGTCAACTGTACGTGGCAAGAGGAGACGATTCCAAGATGTTGTTTGAGAATGATGGAACTCTTCGTGTCCAGTACTGGGATGGTACAATGATTTCAAGCACACCATTAATTGAAAATGAAAATATGATTCCCGATGAGTTGGATACGTTGGAGCTTCGTAAAATTCCGTCGGATAAGACCACTAAGAAATCCCAAGTGTCTACTTCAAACGCTAAGGCTGCCCCAGAAACAACCGCAACGGCGGAAGAAAAACTTCCTTTCGTTGTGTACAATGTTAAAAACCGTATCGAGCACCCGTCCTACTACCAGGTGCAAACGTACAATGGTTCGCTATCTATGCTCCTACCAGAGCGTACTATTATAGAAAACCCTTCGGCACAATCATACAACGCGTACTTCGGGAACGTTTTGGGGTTGCAAATCGAGCAAAACACTGCAACCATTTACAGCATGCATCCGCACGAAGAACCTTCCAATTATATTAAACAGGCCATGACTTCAAAAGAACTTCCAAAGGTCAACCAAAGAACGTCTCTAGGCTCAAAGAAATCCAACCTCTCTAAGAAATCAGGGAACTCCAAAAAATATGCAGAACAAAGTAAATTACCGGATCAAACAACTCAATCTTTCACTGAAAAACGAAGATTGACTCAAATAAAAATACAGTTGGTGGACCTAAAAGACACAGATAAAATTGAACTTCTGAGCGCCACTGACAGTTCAGGGAGAACATTCAAAGTATTCAGCGATGGTTCAACCGAGTATACAGCCTCATCACAGGACGACGACAATTCAGAATTATACGACCACCGCTTTTCAGATTTCAATAAATTCTTTGTAATGAATAACAAGGGAAATGGGTACGAACTCTCAAATTCGAAGGTTCCAGAATGTGGCGTGTATTATCCGTATGACATAGAAACGTTTTACGAGAACAGTCAAGAATGTGAAAACAACGAAAGTGTGACAGGGTATTGGTGTAAAGGTTTGAAAGTAGAACATCTGAAAAAGAAAGAATTGAGTAGGTATCTCGATTTTCCGAAAGATCGGTGGTTTTTCCATATGCCCCCTTTTACTGGTCCGTGTGAAATCCTCGCGGACGTTGAAGTGCCTTCTTACACTCCACCTCCTAAGGCGATTCTGTGGGGGACTCGCAGAAAACTTCGATGCCCGGATTTCGACGTACCGAAAACACTCAAGTTGGCTCTACGTAAATACATGCTGTATCAAATGAGGATACTGAAGAAATACTTGAACTACTTGTCAATTTATGCGACCAACTATGAAGACAAAATCAACCTCCCTCGAAAACTCATGTCAAATGTTGGCATTCTGAAATTGGAAGGTAAAGATGAGAAAAATGCACGGGAAACAGTCGTTGTGGATGAGGGAGAATCCAATAAGGAATCGAGGAGCGTATGGGGAATAGCCGTTAGCAACTGAAAACTTTGACGTAAAATACCTCATTTGTACACCCAAGGACAGCCAACGTACTGTGATTTTTATCAATAACTGTAAAATAATAAATAAAACAATAAACGTCGTACGAGATATACTTATTGTAAGAGAACTTACCCGGAAGACACATAATTATTCCAATAAACGGGAATAGCGCAGGGACCAAGGCGCAAGGGCCAGGCCCTTCTTCCTCCTTCCCGAGGATACGACCAGGTATAAATACCCAGACACCGAGTCGGGACTTCACTTGGTCAGGAAGCTCTCTCCTAAGTTGTAAACTTTGCCTTATTACTGCTTAAAACCACCAAATAACCCCCTCTTGCGAGTAGGTTATAGTAGGTCCCCTGCTTAACCTCCTCTCTTCACCTCTGAGATACGAAGTCTGATATCCATCCTATTCCAAGTTAGAGTGACAGGTGTACGTGAACTATATGTCATGGAAACACCGTAACTTAACTTCCATCCTCTCTGTCAGTTTGAGCCTGACGCTGCAGATGTACAGAGAAAGTAAAATTAGTAGAGGAACCAAGATAACTAGCTCCCTTATTGCTTCCGAGTCTACCAAGGTAGCGGAAGCATTGTTTTCACTTTCGGAATGTGAAAATTTTTTTGACTCCAAAATCAAAAATTCCACTCGCATTTTGCGTTTTAGACCTTTCTGAACAATTTTGGTTCCGTGTCTGTCTGTGTATCTGTCAGCAAATCCTTGTTACGGGCAAAACTACACGAAGTTATAGTCCGATTTTGATGACATTTTCCGGGTTGGGGTGTAGATGGTCCCCTATAGGTTTCATCTGGATCAATAGTAGCCTCTACGCATGCGCAAACGTGAAATCCTTGTTACGTACATAACTCCGGGAGTTCTTGACCAATTTCGATGAAATTTTCAGGGATTGTTTGGTTTGATGTGTAGATGGTCCCCTAAGAGTTTCATGACCCCCGGATCAATAGTAGCCTCTGCGCATGCGCAAACGTGAAATCCTTGCCACAAGCATAACTCCGGGAGTTACTTCGCCTAATTGGACGAAGTTCTTTAGTCAATAATAATTTTCAATGATCTACAGAGTCATGTTATGGATACGAGGAAGCTATGTGCCACACCCACTTGGCAGACGTTTTTTTAAAAATAATCTCCCCTTGAATTCGGAGGGGGCACGCCATTAAATGAAAACGAAAAAACTAAATGAAATAAATATGGGGAGGACGCCCAGGTTTACCCGACGCCGGCCCTTGGGATATGGGAAGTTGTGGATGAAGGAGGAGGAAGGGAGGGATGAAAGGAAGTGCCCCTATAAAATGACCACCAATTCAAGTACAAGCCCTGGATGACGCGGGTGGTGATACCACGAAGAACTCCTGACGAGATGCCCAACTCAAGTAACTCCGTGGCACTTTTACCGCACCACACTCCGCGCCATGACACGGTTGCAGGCATAACCTTGATGTTGTTAGGCGCCACTCCTTTTAGCTCAGATACCGCTTGCCGCAGGTCATCCACCCCCCCCCCCCCTACTCCTTCCTTCCTGGTTCCTTATACTAAATCCTTCACAACCCTCCTTCCCTCAGACAATCAGTCCATTCTTCCTCACAGAGGAAACTGAAAACTAATTTTTACAAATCCGTTAGGAAATGGATGTGCAGCCAAGGGGCACCCTTAGCCATAAACAGGAAATAATAAGAAAGACGATATTCTTGAGAATAATGTAATGTTATAAGATCTACACAGATAAAGACATGTGCTACAAGCACAAAACCTCAAACATTAATGCCATTCTGTAATAAAAGTTACACAGATAGCGTATTAACGTAATAAATCAACGCAAATAAGAACAAATTTGAATTAGAAAAATCTCCATCTAATCTGAATATAATAAGTAACTATAAGTTATTAAAGATTTGTATTTCGATTGGGGAACTGTGCCTAAATATGGGACCATTCAATTTTATCAGTGAGTTAGTGTTTTTATTCACGTTTGGAAGAACACTAGCCTTTTCTCAAAATAAAATAGGTACGTAGGTAGGTAATCAAGGAACGTGGTTAGTGTTGATGGAACGTGCTAAGTGGATGCTACAAAAATGTACTCAGTCCAACGGGATTTTAATGACTTCCCAATTCAATCAACTACGCTTCGCTGTAATCTACAAAGCCAGGACTCAGGTTCGTGAGCACACCAAGAGTACGTGATGAGGGTGGGAAACCCAAAACGTGGTCAGATGATGTGTAAAGTTGTCCCGGTCCGATCATCTTAGAGTACAGAAAACCAAAATGGATTTCGCATGGTTAACACTGGTTGGTAATGAAGAGCTTGATTAAAAAGCTCAAATGAACGATTTTTTAGTCTTGTAAACTCGAATATTGATAAGGTGGGACATTTTTTTAGGAAAGACATCGAGGCATGACACATCGCAATAAAAACAAAAATAGGTACCGAGCAATCAGTCTATAAGAAGTAAGTGTAACAATATCATCCCATCAACAGTTTAGCATCCTGCCAGTTTCTGGATTCTGCCTTGAACTAAAAACTTAAATATCAGCGTGACTGTACTAGGTAGAGGAAAGTGCGTTTACTAACTTGGCTGTTTGGCGACTTCAACTAACAAGCCTCTAGTCTACATGATTTTGTATTTGCCAATGTTAATATTTACATTTTATAATTACAATCCCAGAAGTCAATGAATACAATACAAATTGTTTAGCTCCAAGGCTTCAATGTAAAGTTGCCTTGTGAGCAATTCATTTTTTCAGATTGTGAAATCAAGTTTCAGCCACATTCCAACTTTAGCCTGATTTTGGGTTTAGATGGCACGAAACTCCAGATGGAATCTTCTAGTAGCGCTCGGATCGTACCTGTATTCAAGTACCTCGTCCAAAACCATCAGTGACAGCTGTGATATTTCAGAGAAACCTGAACCGTAACTGCGCTATCTTTCGTGTGAGCAGCAACAGCATTCAATATTTACCGAGGCACACAATCTGCGATATTTGTGTTCAGTTTCTTAAATTGGAAGTCCCTCTTCACCATTGCCTAACCGAACGACACTAGCGCGCTCAATTCTTTCCCAAGACAACCGTCAACAGAAGTCCCGCTAATTTTTACGGGAGTTGCCGGAAAATTTAATGAACAGTACTCAACTGCGTGTACTGTATAATAACAAACTGTGATCCATTAACAATTCGATTAATCGGTAATCATACAATATCTCAACAGGCTAATTTGATGTCTAGATTAGCAGAGGAAGGGTGATTTAACGAACGTTCAAGGTATTCGAGAGCATTAAAGGGATGCGTACCTTTCATTGTATGTTTAAAAGAAAACCGTTCGGTGCCAAAAATTTCTAGGCACTGAGGAATCAAGCACTCCCCTTTCAAACATTGGTTCAACACTACAGTAACAAAATTTCTTGTGACATCACCACTATTTGTTTTTGACAGAATACAAAAGTTGTAAAACAAAATTCGGGGTGTAGTCCTTCATTCAAGAAGAGTATTTGGGATGATGGTATGCAGTACAATGTTTGGGTAAAATTTATTGTGTTCCCCATCTCTCGTGCCCATTTCGAAATGTCGTTTGTCCATGCATTATTTTATAACAGACAAAAGAAATAGATTAGTGACTGGTGACTAAGAAACCAGTCACCTAATCTATTGGATTGGGGTTTTACTTGAAATGGGGCACTAAAGAACATGCAGTGAGGGTACCGTTTAGTTATTTAGTCATGTTCAAAAGAAAAGTCAATTTTCCGTTGATCGCAAAAAGATTTTATTCCATTCTCTTGTATTAAACCTAAACTACAAACGATTTTTCCTACTCGTTAGAGGTGTGTGGCCCGTTATCACCATCAAAACTTACAAAAATCCCTAAAATATTTCAGCGTTTAGTCAATAATCCATATTCAAAATGTTCATCGAATAGAATGCCTTAGAAGATACGTAATTTATCGAAACGTTGGCCTTTTCATCGTAAATATGACCACATATTCCAACACTGTGTTCTTTCAAGGCCGTTTCATAATTTCAGCACAGTTTAGAAACATGCAGACACTTAAGTCAATATGAGTCCCCTTTGCGAGAGAGCACTGATATAAATGACACATACTGCTTTTATGACCGAGAAAGCTGCATAAATAGACTTCCCTTCATTACCAATAACTACTATTGTTTTTAGCAAAGGCAGTAAAGACGTACTTCCCAACAGAAGTTAAGGATGCGAGGTTCTCAATTTTAAAAATAATGAATCGTTTCAAAATGAGAAGCTTAACAGGACAAACCTTTTGGCAGTTGGACTAAAATAACGTATAATATTAATTAATTGCAATTCAAAAATGATAAACACCGCGTACATCCCCTCCTTCGAAAATCCCTTTTCGAACAAAAAACTTGGAAACGAGGAAAACTTTGTATTTGGCCAGTATTAATTTCACTGAATACTTGCTTAATCCGTTTTATGGATGGTTTCATAAATGCCTTCTTCGTCCGGAGTTGGTTTGTCGGACGGATTATCGGCCATTTCGCCTCCATCTTCATCCGACTCATTTGTACCAGCTGAATTGGCGTCGGGGAGCCAGAGTCCTGAGTCAACGCAACGCTTCATGTGGTAGGCGGCTTCTTCGCGCGGCAAAACTGAAATAGCTTCCCGCAGCATCGGTATGTCTTGTTTTTCGAAACACTCTTGAAGGATCTGAGGGAACATAAAAAAGCACCAATCACCGCTGTGATACAACAAATCTTTCTAGCTCATAAAACATCAAACCCAACATCAAAACCTGAATATTCACACTTTGGTCAAAGTAGGGTTCTTCAGATATTGAAGAATACTGAGACATGGGGTAGCAAGTAACCCCACAGTAACGTCAATTGTAATAATAATAATTGAAATAAAAACTACATCGATAGAACGTAGCAAATTATTTCAGCTGGAGCAAACCATTTTTAAAACCCTACCACACCACAACTTTGGGAAAATTGAATTTTACGCCCATTTTCTTCATCAATTTCACCCTTAAAATGAGATTTTAAGCTTCTGCATTGTCATCCAGCAACTGGGATGTGGAGAGAGTGTGACTATATAATATGAACAGCGATCGGGGCAAGAAACCAGATATCGTTGCCATCAAGCCCAATGGCCCTGCCACAATCCTGGATGTTCAGATTGTCAGCAACAGTTAGGCCTTAGCCTGGAGGGCTAAGATCAGTAGATATGTCAGGAACGACCTACAGCAAGCAATTTCTCATTTTAAAGTAGTGGCGCGTAATAACATCAAGGTTGCCGCAGCGACCGTGTCCTGGTGCTGAGTGTGGTGCGGGAAAAGTGTCACGGAATTACTCGAGTTGGGCATATCGCCACAAGCGCATCGTGGAATCACCACTCGAGTCATCTGAGGCTCTTACTTGAATTGGTGGTCATTCAGCAGGGGCACTTAATTTCATGCTTATTAATTAAAATGCATGTACTATAGTGATGTCTCTATGTTCGCTTTTGGGAGAATCACACTTATGAATATTTTTAAAAACTGTACCAAACCCTTAATCCAGGAAAAATAACGCTGCGAAATATTTTACAAAGGATATATTTATATTTAAGCCATTAATTAGTCTCAGAGTCTAGTATTTTAACCAGGGGCTGCTGATATGAGCACAGGCACCCCAAACCAATAAACCAAAAAGATGACAAAATTATTCCATTGAAGCTAGTGATACAAGACTGGTCCAGTTTGAACCAACGGCTAAAACCAACCAAAATATACCCTCAGGGCTATGGAATGCAGTTCACACCAATCAGATGGACGTGAGAACATGCTCCAAGGTCACCCAATATAGTAGGACACGAGGCAGAATTTTGGTAAATTTCCCGAAGTTTGCACAGAGGCAGGCAAATGGGATTGACCAGACAGAGAGCTTGAAAAAGCCACTACTGGAGCACTGTTACTTCTTTGCTCCCCGTTGATCTACCATTTCGTTATCAGTGTGGTATAACCACTCAATCAGTTCAAAGTTATTTATGAGTGACCCGTTTACAGCAAACGAGTATCATTTGCGAATACCGTTTTCAAACAATCATCAGCAAGATACTCGGTGCAGGGAACTCTCACCAGTGACAAACAGAGTTAGCAAACTCCGTCCACAAACATCCTAGCGGATCTTTTCCTCTGTGTGGTAAACTGACGAATTGTCAAACGGACAAACCAACCAAATTCAGTTGGTTGATTTTGATCGTCGATTTAGAGCGTTTGATCGAACTGAACATCTTTGAACAACATCTGAAATCTCTGGTTTATTGAGTTAACGTTGATTAAAAACTTTGGCAATTAAGCTTTAAGAAAACTATCCATAAAACTTGTCAAAGTCTGTATGTTTTGCCTTTTAACTTAATTTCTAAAGAAAAAGTAAAAATCAAGGATAAAAATTACCTTAGGAAGGGACTCGAAGACTTCCACAGGGTCCAACCCACCAGGCCCCAACCTCGCCTGACGGTCGAGCTCTTCCTGCTCTCTCATGCTTGCTTCCAACTTTTCCTTCGCTCGTCTGCTAACACGTTCTCTGAATGCTCTGAGCTCTTCATCAAAACTGGCTTTGTACTCTGGTTCTGCGATTTGAATCCTATGGAAAAAATAGATAAAATGCGTGAAGATGTTTCATGAGTAACACTGACGTACAAGTTCTTTTGCAAAAATAGTAATTGGTACACACCTAATATTATCTATAGGACTCTGCGCGTTTAAGGTATATTCGTAAAAGCCGAAGATACTGTAATTTTTCACTCCAAAAAGCATTTCAAGATCATTTCATTAACCGTGACTGTGAAAGTAATTGCTAAAGTATGTTGATTGATAGTGTGGCCTGGAGTATTGACTCATTAACGTTGTAACATGTTACCATCATGCTTTGCAGCAATTAGGTTTCTGACTGACCAATAATTCTGAATCCAACAAGACGGACGCTTTTTCGAACCCTTTGAATGCAGGAGTGCCACCAGGCCAATGTTGCAGGCCTAGTAGTGTGCCTGCTTTTCACTTGCGACCTACCAGGAACTGAGGTAAAATATAACTGAGAATGCTTATAAATTCCATTCTGAATATAAACCAAAGGCTAGTAAAGAGTTTCTGCATCTCTAACAAGGAATATCATTATTGATGCACCGAAGGAAGATTTAGAAGGATTACACTCCCGACAGCCTGATGAGAAGATGCCAATACATACTCTCCCTTTAAACACTAGCAGCTATTGACGAAAGATTGAGTAAATTCGTGTTGTCTAGTTCCATGAATGCGCATTATGCCCTCAAGGTGTAAAAATAATGTTTTTCCTATCATTACTAATGGAACTAATCCAATAGATAAGGAACCAGACACAAGGTTGTACCCAAATTGTGGCAACTAAAGCGATGTTAAGGCCTACTAAGCCATGGGGTTTCCTGAGCCTTCACACATCTGTACGATGTAGTAGATTCCCTATATTCTCTTGCTTAAGGAGCGAGTTCAATGGCCATCTCGTGGCACAGATTATTAATGTTTCATTTTAGGCTCTTTCGAGGTTTCGCATGAGGAGGGAAAGCCAATGGGGCTGCGAATAAATGAAAGCAAAACCAAGTATCTCAAGATATCCCCACCTTTCCGTGCCCAGTGAGTACCCAGGAAGGTGACGTTTGGTACTTATATGGTTGATGAAGTCAAGTCTTTCCCCTAGCTGGGGAGCTTGGTGACAAATAGGAATAAAGTACAGGATGAGATATGCTCTCAAATAATGGCGAGCAACCGATCATTATGTGGCAATATAACACTCTTCAAGAGCCGTGTGATCTCCAGAACAACAATGATTAGGCTTAAATTAGGCCTGGTGCGGCCTGTGGTCTATTACGGGTGTGAGTGTTGGACCATGAGAGCTGAGGATGAGAAAAGACTGTGGGTATTCGAGAGAAAGATTGTAAGAATCTATGGTGCAGTCAGAGAAGGTCAAGGTTGGAGAACTGGGCAAAATGCAGAAATTTATGTATTGTTAAAGCATGAAGACATGGTCTGATTTATCAAGGCTGGGCGTATACATTGGAGGAGCATGTTGACCGCATGCCAAGAGGGGCCTGACTGAAAATGATGCTGCGAGCACTGATGGAAACTAGAAGACGAAGTGTTCATCCTCAAAATCGCTGGCTTGATGAGGTCTTGAGAGACCTCCAGGTGGTGGGGATGTGGAGGTCTCAGGCGGATGACCGCACCCAGTGGCAGAGAGGTGTTTGGGAAGCCAAGGGCCACATTAGCCAGTAATTCTTTATAATTAGTTAGTTAGACAGATAGTATCTCTAAATGGACACCTGGTGCCCCAGACAAGAGTCTTCGATAAGTACAGGCAGGCGGAAGTCTGGTCATTGGCATTAGTTACAAATAATGATGAAGATTCTTACTTAGTGAAAAATGAGGAAACACAACTTCTCGGATCAACATCCAACTGTTTAGCAAGCTCCATGATGTATTGCATACAAATGCACTGATGAGCGACGTGTTGTGACAGCATGGATTTCTGCAAAACAAACGAAGGCATAATTAGAACAAGAAAGATATGATTTGATCATAATTTTCTAGCTATATATAAAAAAAAACCATGTAAGCTAACTTTTGTAAATTCTTCACATAACACAACTTTCGTTATAATGCGAGTAGTTACAAATCAGAGGAATAGTCCGTCTGATAAAACTTGATTACATTTTGCTGTTATTACTACGATCGTCCCATGAAATAAAAATGTTACCTATGCCCAGTCTACTAAGACAAGTGGCTTGGTGACCACTTTTCAAGTACTTCTAAATTTAAACTAAACCTGCACAAGAGACGATAACAGGCTATACTCACTCATTACTTATAATAATAAATTTGTCAACCAGCAAGACCTCAAAAGCATTTAACATCGTTTGCAACAAAAGCATCGTTTTGCTGTCCCTTCAGCGGTACCTATGTCCAAACCACAATGAACAGCACTGCTGGCACAAGTCCCTTGGCAGACAGTTTGGAGAAGTTTAGTCCAAAACTGCAATTCACTCAGCTTAAAATCAGCCTAATCTACTTCATACACTTTTCTTGTGTTAAAATTTAGTGATAATTATTATAGTTGGCATTGTTTAGACTATCGAAAACCATGTAAGAAGTGATCAACTTCGTTTTCCTTGTACTACGGTCCAACATAAGCAAATAGCTTGATTTTTGTTTTGGGAAAAATGAGTTTAGAGTTTCTACCAAAGGTTTATACCTATATGATTGTTAACTAAGAAAAATCAGGGGATTCAGGAAAATGGGTTGATTTAAACTTTAAACTTTTGGAACGGATTGAACCTTCCTGGTGTTACGAGTAAAAATACTGAAAATCCTTTTAAGTTTACGCATGCGCAGAAAGTTATCTTGATTGACTAGGCAATGAAACTCTAAAATTTTAAAAATAGTTCGACAGTATTATTGCCAAAGCCACAAACGTGAAACTGAGCAATAATAGAAGGTATGAAACTGTAACTTACGTCTTCCATTTCCAGATTTATACACCAGATGACGAGATAGTTGGCTGTGTCTTCACAAACCAGATCTGGATGTTCCAGCAAGAACTGTCTGCTGTCGTCATATTTCCTCAACATTCCGTACTGTTTCAGTAATTTTTCATTCGCTTTGACGAAAACCTGCATTAGAAAAAAGTGATAACTTGAGAATATGATAATGCATATAGTAGATAACCAGGGTTTGCATATGGTGATTGTTTTCCTACTGAGTATTCACATTCACTGTTATCTCTTCTCTGACCTTGATCCGTGTTGTAGGACGTACATATTGCTCTTACCAAAGTACGGCTTTTGCACATCTTCGCGAAGAACCAAAATTTTGACTTGGACTTTTACGTACTTCGTTTAAGTAACCAAGAGATTACACAAGTTTTGATTTGAGTTAGATGGAAAGAATGGCCAACTTGGTTGGAACCCCACTTTAACTTGGAAGAGCGTGGATACCGTCCTGACCTTCTGGTCGTGACACCATCAGGAGCATATATTATTGATGTTTCAGTGATCTCGGGTTCAGAAAGGAGACCTGTGGCGGATATCAACTCTGCCAAAATTAGGAAGAGCTAAGTTGATGCTCTACTGCTAGCAGCAGCAGAGCTAGCAGACATACAACCTGTACAGATTGAGGTAATTGGTACAACCATTGCTTGACGAGGGGTATGGTACAAGAGGTCAATAACTGAGCTAACACGGGCAGGCGCTCCTCTGATGATTCTGCAATGGATGACCACCAGGGTCCTAACAGAGAGAGGAGCATTCATATGGTTAGTGTGTAGGGCGACTACTCCCCGCAGTGTAGTCATGGCTGGCTGAGTTGCCGCCTCAGGGGTTGGAGCTGGACTCAAAAAAATACAATGGGGAGGAGAAATGCCTTCTGATGGCATAGCTGGACAGGGACAGGCTGACTCAGGCAGGCGGGTGTTGAAGAAACTGAACTTGATAGAGTTTTAGTAAAATAAACGCAGGCGTCCGCGAACTACCAAACGGAGTACAGTGATGGAATAAACTGTTATCCAGAGCGCCTGATCACAACTGCAGGGCTTTGCTGCTGAGGGGTGTTAACTCTTACAGGAAAGACGGAAGAGCCCCTACACAGCCTCATCCAGTACCCCTCCCAGTCTTACAATATTATCACCCATTTAGTATTAACAACTAGGTTTTAAAAGCACGGGAAAAAATAATGAAATCAAATTCCTTAAAAAGCGATCCTCCTTACCTGCATTCTTTTTTCACGTTCCTCTTCAGTCAATTCCTCTTGCTTTCTAGGCGCCCTGGTGTTGATGACAGTTTTGGTAAAACCTGGGTTGCTAATCGTGTCAACATTCCAAGGAGTAGTCTAAAATTAAAAGAAAAGAAAACCTTGGATATTTTGATGAAGATACGAGTATATTATTTGATCAGTACTTATTCGATAAGCCTTACTCAGTTTGGTCACGTTCATATATGAACAGTTTGTGTACAGCAAATCGCCTGCTGTAGTGGGGAGGTCTGAAGTGCACAGATCCCGTATTTTGTCCAACAACCCCATAATCATTTATTTTTTTCCATTAGATCGGGTGTTCTTGGATAGCAGATATAATTTTCAGCTGTTTTTTTTTTAATTAGATTGGTTGGTCACAATAATTGTAACATATAACCAGTTAATTTATTCAATTACACATACAGTAACTGATTGTTAATTAAAAAATGTTCAACTTTCAGCTGTTAAGAGGGTAGACATTTATTTAATTCAAAATTTGAACCATCTTTAATACTGTTTTAAAAACGCCCAATGTCAATCTGTTGTAGGTCTCTTCAAATACCATTGCAGTATTCCAACAATTGAATACATACGTACATATTCTTCATTGATGACCAACCTTCACCTTTGACTTTTCTAGTTCTAAGACGGAAAATGTTATTAAATTTGGTCGCCCTCTGGTTTGACTTCAGGATCGACCTCTACAACGGACTATTTCACCAAAAATTGATTTTTAGTAAATTAATGCTTTAACTAAAAGATTTCTTTAAAAATGATTGATTGCCAATCTAGGGCATTTCTCTACTGATAGTTTATAGAGATCGGCCGCTTGCAGTGAATGATTTTGACTGGTCCCCTTGCATTGTTCTACTGTATCAATGTTTAGATCAGTAAATTCTGAAAATTATACTCACTCTGTCTTTAGCCTTCAAGTCTTCCTCTTTCTTCTTGAGCTTAGCGTCTTCCTCGAGCAAGGCGTTCAATGTAGCTTTCAAATCTGAAACATCGAAGCCCTGAGCCTCTTTTTCGCTCAATGCTTTTCTTGTTTCTTCCAATTTTTCTTTATTCCTGAAATCGATTTTATATTATGAGGACAAATTACATGATCACATTATTAACGAATCAGTAATAAACAAAAAACAGTTCACTGAAAATCCCTAATGGAACATTGTTTAGAGAGTCTTAATAGTATTTACATTTGTTTCCATTCTTGACTTGTATAATTTACCTACAAATCTTTTCAAAATTGTATCTGTGCGCAGCAGAATTGAACTAACACAGGAAAGTACCAATAGGATTTATAACTGTAACCTTAAAGGTTATTTTTATGTCGCTGTTTTGTATTTGAACTACGATAGATAAGTAAGAAAGTAGGTATTAGTGCCTTGCGTGCCGAATGTGCGATATATAAGATAATTGTCAATTCTTATTAGGTATGTAGGTACCATTATTTAAAATTGTCACGGAGGTCGAGTTTTCCATTAGAACTGGGTCAGGAATCTAGGCAAAACTTCTCGTTTTCCATTTCGTTGCTTTGTGAATAAAAAACAAATTGTACGTTAAAAATTAATGCCATTTTCTCTGAAAGAATGCAGGGTCGGAGGGCGATATTTGGGAGGGGGGCTCACTATAGTCATTTACCGAATTACAGTAAATAAAAAAAAATAATTTGCAATAGCCACTGTCAGTCCTCACATGGTGATGCAAGAAGAGCAGGAGGGGTAGCAAAATGGGAGGGTGAGATACAGTGTAAATTTGATCCCATAAGTATAGCCTGTAATTGTGAGCACAGTTCACATCATAGTGATATACTGAGGTAGGCAGTTACAATCAGCTTGATAAGTGAACGGGTTTATGGAGTGCTATAAGTGTCTGGTAGAAACTACTAACTCAGTCAGTTCGTGAGGTATTAGATGATGTTAACTTCCAGCCAGGAGCAGACAACTAAGGAATGCTACGCTTTAAGACTCTTCACTTTTAGAGAGAACTGATTTTTTTCTTTGGTCTCATAAAACAGACACAAAGTAATCTTTGTTCTACCCTCAAGATCTAGGAGACCTTTAGTAGCCTTACAATCTGCCCTGCTACGTTAAAAATAGTGCGAGTAGGTACATACTGGCTGAAGTTGTATGACCTAAATTTAATTGATTTACCCAACAACAAATGTGATAGGTCTGTTCTTCAACAAAAATTGACAAAGGATAGTTTAGTTTTCATCAAAAGTCTAAATCTTCAACACTATGATAACGAAAACGTGACGTACTGTTTTTTTGTCTGTTCAAACAAATCTTTTTCTCTTTTCATTTCTTCCATGCGTTCGATTCTCGCTTGATGCCGCCATCTGAAAAGCGATGGAGTATCGATGTTGGGATGGGTGTCATCCTCGTCATCCGATATCTGAAACAAAACAACACCAAGAAAGAAATAAGTTGATAGTTTATTTAGAAGGATGTAGACGCATGAGTGGTTTGAGACCATGGTATGGCTTACCTGCGAAAACGAATGGATTACAGAACAGTAAAGCTATGATGTTACTGCAATGTAACACACAAGCAGTACACAAGTTTCTGATTCAAGGAATCAGTGAGCGCATATAATGGATACATTATCTTATGCATGGACCTCCCCCACTAGATTGGACTGCGTTCGCATTGAGTGGGAGGTTGCCTCTGTGTACAATAATAATATAATTATAATAATATTGTACACTGACGGAGATGAGGAAAATAACAATCAACGATGCAAGTTAAACAACAGAAACACCAACTTCGTTTCGGATGACATTTCCAAATGATGGACCTAACTGAATCATCCAAGTGGATATCAATTTCTTGAAGGGAGATTTTGAAAATTTTCAGGTTGTCGCATTGTAGGGGGAGTGTGTCTCAAGAGAAGAGTTAGGGAGAAAAATAATGTGCCTGTTTGTGCTAATGAGATAAGAGGGTATGCAAGGGATGATAAACAGAGTGGAAGGTCGAATGGAGAATTTATGTTAATGTCGAGGAATTGAAAAGTAACTGGGATGTTTGTGGAAGAATGCCAGGGAAGACTTCAAAGATTTTCCATCCGCTTGCTATGAGCTACACCAGTGCAAGCGCGCTGGAGCACTAACGAGGAAGCAAGACGACGTGTATTCCAACCGCCACCAGTGCAAGTTCGGGGCATCTTGCCCTGAATTCCAACCGGCCAGAGAACTAGCTTGGAACTGCCTTGGGCTACTCCAGCCTGAGGCTGGAGCAACTTGCACCAAGCAGGAAACCTGGAGGTACCCTCCTCCAAAGTCTAACCTTTCTCATTTCATTTGTTTTGTTCAGTGCGGTTGGTTCCTACTTATTTTCCAGTCCAATGGAGTTCTTGGAATTCATTGGTGATATTTCATCCTCATTCTCAAGCAAAAGTTCCTTGTCAGACTCGGAGATCCTAGATATTTTAGCCAAGGAGCTAATTATTGAAAATGGATTGGAAAGAAGAAAACCAGAAAATACAGTATTAGTAATACTCCCAGGATAAAAATATGTGAAAAAAGGCCATGCGAGATGAGGAAGTTTTCAGGTTTGAGGGTGTGAGGAAAACGTGGCAGCCTGTGCAGCAGGACTCTCAAGATAGACTTCTGGACAACCTTCAGGGGGTGGAGGACAGTCCAAGATCCCAAATTATAATATACTCTGTTTCAGAGTCTAGTAGACGGGCCTTAGCTTCCTGAAAAGTAGACACTGCAGAAGAGAATAAAATAGTTGGATAAACATTCTTAACATTTAGAGCAGGATCGATACGTGAGTCTCCTGTCAAAGCATAGTTGGGTCATTCCAAGAGTACTGCCCATTGAAGCGTCCGGAAAAGATACTGCTTTTATAGCTGATCATTTTTTATGCACAACATTCTACCAACGACGCCCATGATAAAACTATATCTGCATTCAAAAATTCATTTTTTGCTTCCCATCATTGGCCATTCCAAAAAATCTTGACCGTGGCCTATTTCTTCAGCCATAATGTGCAGAAATATAATTTTTTAATCAACGAAACTTCAGACGCTACAACAAGAACGTCTTCTGGAACTATAGCAGATTGGCTGTGATATTCCAGAGAAGAACTTATCTCTAAAAAGGAATTCACACGAAGGGATGTTTGGGGACGTGCAGGTATGAGTTATAGAACGATGAAATCCTTCGATCGAAAGTTAAGAGGTTGAGACGCGATATTGGTAGTCGAAAATACTGTTTTCACCGGGGGGGGGGGAGTACCGAAGAATTTGGGGGGTCTCAGAATTACTGCCGTTGAACAGTCGGCCATGGGATGAATCGGTGGAAGAATTTGACATGGTTTACTCATTTGGTCAAATACAGCTTGGTCTTACATGAACTTTAGTGGATTGAATTCGATATACCTAAGGTTAAATTATGAATTAAAATCAAAGATAAACCCCCCCCCCCACCACTTTTTTCGATTGAATAATTCGCCATTAACATGTAATTCTGGTAAATTGAGGTTCACTAGACAAACTGAAGTTTCCAAAAATCACCTCAACATCAAATTTTTGTTAGAATTTCATGAAGCGACGAGCGTTTGAAAATGGGGGGGAGTACCGAAGAACACCCGAGAAGTTTTCTACTATGGATCGGAGATTCAACGGTTCAAATAGAATTCTGGCTTCAAATTAGATGTTTTCCACTCCAAAATAGTTTGGTTTTTTCCAAAATATGCACGAAAACCTAAGAAAAGTTGTTTGAAATTTAAGACAACATACACTAGGACGCAATTATGCAAATAAATAGTACCCTTCATCGATGTTGACAAAGCACCGCATTGAGATTTCGAGATTTATCTAGAACGTTCTGGAAGGATCGCCGCCAAACGAATGGTGCAAGAGCTCGGAGACCTGATGTAGGAAATAAAATTTTAATATCGGCTGCCAACAGGTTTTGAGAGCTCGTTTCATAACAAAATCTCTGAATAGAGGAAACTAATGGCGTATTCATCCTAGTGACTTGAAAAAAAAGTACCTTCTCTTCCTGTTTGTGACAGGAAAACACCACAATGCAGCACAATACAATTTCACTTATAAAGTCGGTAGAAACTTGCATTATTGATGATCAATCTTTTCCAATGATTTTGTCGATTCATAATACACTGTAATCTGAATCAATCAAATACTTATACGTATTTTCTTACGGTAGGGTTATGAGAATTTTACCTCAATGTTTTTCCATTTGCTGTAGTCCACCATCTCCGCGGATGATTCGTTACGGAAAATTAATAGACGTAACCGATAATGATACAAACAACGGCACCGATTCCAAGACTAATTTGCAAAACTGGGTAGATACTTCCCTAGTTTAGGTAGAATGTACAAAAATGGTTTTACTCTTGACTGTTTTCTAGGTAAAATTTAATAAAAGTGTATGAATGGCAACGCCTGATCCCAGACGCGAGCGCAGTGTTGCCAACATTATAGATTCATTCTGCTTTAGTGTACCGATCACGAAATCATTTTAAGGATTGATCTTTAATTCGGAAGAACCTTGATTAATCCATTCGCATAAATAGTTTTTTCGACGGTTCTTTCTCGGTAAAATCATTACTTATGAATTAAAGGAGGAACGAACAAAAACTAGGTTATTACGGGTCTCTATAGTGACCATCATTCATAAATGCCGCCAATATTCAACCGCGAAAATCTGTAAAAATGCGATTTTTCGTCTTTAATCCATCATTAATCCAAAACGGCAGAAGTCGAGAATACGTAACCCCTCCCTCATCAGACCGTCGTCATATTGAAAAACCAGAACTTCGTTCGCAGTACAAAATTCCCGGACTGTTCGGAACTTCCGAGTTCGCGAAAATGGCCGCCACCGGTTCTGAACTATGTTCGGGAATCCTCATCACTGCAACGCTTCGGTTCTCGAACTACCTTCGTGTCTCCGCAATGAATGAAGGTATTGTTGAATTTGAATCTACATTTTGGTTGAATCTACGCCGTGGAGGGCTGGAAGTTTCGTTTTGATGTTAAGGGTAATACGTTAATCCACTCATCAAAGTGAGGAAGGAGTTTTGCTGACAATTTCTAATGTACCATGGACTATGGTTGATAATTACATACTAGTTTTCGGAAGGGACGTCCACTACAGAAATAATAAACGTTTACGTAATGAGTTCCAGCGTTTCTTGCCATTAGCAGCGAAAATAGCAAATAGTGCAAATGGCAAAATATTGGAAGCGAGTAGGTACATATTCATGAATGTTAAGTACTGCCCTCCAAACACATTCTTTATTCTGAAATACCTACGTCATTTTGATCAGAAAGTCATCGGCAAATAAATTATAGAGACATTGTTAACAAACTTGATAAAACGTTTCCAGAATTAAACACAACCATGACAAGGATCACCTCATAGGAATTTGCCAAGACTCACAGATTTGCCAAACCACGCCACATCATTTAAGCTCAATTCAAAATAATTCATGGATAATAATAGCTTCCACCATCTCTCACCAGAGCGCTCTTCAGTAGCTGTCCCGAGTTCGAGAAAAAATCCCGAACTCGAAAAGGGTGTTCCGAACTAGTCCAGAACAACTCCAAAAAGTTACTGCGAACAGCGAACCTGGAGTCAGAACTCGGAACACCTGCACTGCGAACGCGTAAAGCTCAAGGGCGCATGCCCGGACAGTCCGCAACTGTACTACGAACGAAGCTCCGATGTCTCCTATCGATATCGGTCCACGCTTTCGATGTGCGTCAAGAGGTAGGGGTTACCTATTCTCTAATTCAGCCTTCCAAATTTATTCATCTGACCCCTTCCTTATTTTTACACACATATCTATACATTTATACCAAACTACAGTGAACATGTGAAACCTACAAGCATGAACAGTAAAATAAGAAAAATCGGCTAACTTTTTTGAATTTTGAATGAGGAAACCGGTCAGGTCTGTATACCTTTTTCTTGGGAATCATGAGCTCAACCGTAAAAAATTTGTATTCTTTGTTAGAATAACCGTCAAAAACATTTCCTGGTAGAGATTTGAAAAAGAAAAATTCTAAGTCGTTGCCAGGTTCAAACATCGACCCTTTTCTGGGTTTCAGTAGCTCGATTACTGAACGAATGTTTTGTTAAATCCTTCTACTATAATATGCGTGAATACTGTAGCTTACAATTCTTAAAATGTAGGATATTCTGCTGTTTCCAAGGCATCAGTTTGGCTTTTGAAAGAGCCACTCCACAATTGATCAGGTCCATCTACTACTAAGGATGACTACGTCAATGCTTCAGATTCTGGTTGAGGGGTGATATGGCTAAGGAAGTTTTTCGTGGAACTTGGGGTCAACTCTGATATGGACTATCAAGCGAAAATGAAGAATTGCAAGCTGGGGGCAGCTCGACAAAATTAGTCACACACACAGATGTAGGTACCTACACACAAGATGTAGGTGAAAGCCCCTTACCTCGCTCCAGTTTTCAGATTTTCCTTTCTTGGGAGACCCAAATTCTCTGATCCAATATCTTTTTCACGGATCCCTAGGGAAACAAGTTGTCTAAAAGATCCAAGTGTTGAAATGGGTTATTTCAAGTTTTTTTAATACAAAGTAAACTTTATTGTTAGAAAAATCAACATTATGGTTTAGATCACAGCGAATGTAGTAGATTATAGTATCTAATTAATATGAAACGTGTATTTCATGTGTATTTCAGAAATGAGTTTTCTGGAACTAAATTTCTAAAACCCTCCTAAGTGGTGGACGGTACGAACATAGTAACTACCTACCATTGGGATCGTACCTTGCACCACCTTCCCTATTAGTTGAAATTAATCGCTTGGAAGTATGGGAAATGAATCAAATACGTTTATTTTATATTGAATATAAAACTTTAATGCATAACAAAAATATAATTAGAAAACCATACTAGGAATGGATTGGTAACCATAATGGTATCACAAAATCCTAGAATTATTGTCAAGGACGACTATTTTTCTTGTAAAACTCAAACATATAAAACTTAAAATTGACTGAAGTTCATAGTGAACAAAAAGTTTCTTAAACATTTTAACAAGTCCTTGCCAGAGCTTGAAGATCCACAGGAGGACCCTTACCGGGAACGTTTACCCTTTTTTGCTGCAGAAAATCTGTGACATACCACAATTAACTGGTGTATTTCGATTCACTTGAACTCGGATGGAATAATCGTTGAGAAAACGCTAATTCATCGACGATTTTGCCATTTTCGTACCATGACGAACTTGTTGTTTTTGGGGCACATGGTGGTGGGGAGAGGGGGGGGGGGGTGTGTACGTGCATGCACACCAATTTTGAAAAACAGTCGTGACACCCACAGGATTTACTCAAAAAATGTTTTTTTTTTTTTTTTTCATTGCTTAATATACATATTTGACAACACAATAAACAAAAAATTGTATGAAAATACGACTAACCTCAGCCCTGGGACGATCAAATGTACAATCTTCACGTCGGCACCTCAAAAACATTGTAACCTTCTCTTAAGATTACAATTGTACAAAAGTCCACAACCCATTCAACCTTTTTCAGAGAGCTAACAAATCTGTACCCCTTGTCTTAGCGTTTGTGCCTCAATAATGCTCAACCAATTATTGTAATTCTTATTTTGTTGGATCCCCATTTCGGTACGTACAGTTGTGCAACAAACCTCAGAAATTTCGCTTTTGCCAACAGGAAAGGGAATTGAGAATTCTCGACTAGTTCTTGTCATTCTTTCTTTTTTTATTGTTTTAAGATTTTATTTCAGCATTTAAACATATTTCAGAACTTTCAATTTTCATTAAGAAAACGGTTGAATGGTGAAGGTAATAGTGATTAATCATTGTATCTTCGCTATTTTCATTCATAATATTTTTTGTTCGACGCCAATTTCAACCTAGAAGTTTTGTACTCTACGAACCTAGGAAATTTTGTCATTTCTGAAGAGGGCTTTTGTTTACCTAGACAAGTGAGGAAATCTTTAAGATTCTAAGGTGGAAATTGGATCTCTTAAGACACCCAGAAGGGACCGGTCTTCGGGTTATCCAGGATTCAAACCCACTAAATCCTCACCTTTCTTTCCCACGTTGAGACTCGGACTGGAACTGTTTAACACATTACTTCAGGCGAAGTCCTAGGGATGTATTTAGTCCTCTCCGTCCATAGCTGCTGTCTCTCCCGATTCCTTCAACACAGAAAACTACAGAGGTCCAATGCTCCTCTCTTTCAAGCATTTTGGCAACTATTTTCTCCGGTGTCATAACCTCAGGTCATTTCCAAGTCATCCTGCAGCCATCTTCTTTGTGTTTCCCGCTGTTACACATAAAGAATGTGTGAAACACATCATCATCTCTTCCATCACAGTTCGGACAAGGTCGTCTACTTTCCCCAGTCTATGATGGTAGGAGTAAAATAGTCCGTGTCCTGAAAGGAACTGTGTGAAGAAAAATGTCCCCTCTCCATGCTTTTTCTCTATCCACTTTTGGGCATGTGGTATCAAGCGTGCTGTCCACCTCCCTCTTCGCTCGTCGGTCTTCTTCTTGCCACCTCGCCATGGTGTGTTCCCTCTCTTCCTTGTTAATGAGAGTTCTTCCTCCTTCCCGTTTGTCAAATACTCGTTTCTGTTCTGTAGAGAAAAGCTGAATTGGAATGCAGTCAGTCAGTACAAGTATGGCTGGCTCTGAAACTGTTCGGTAGGCACGCGCAATCCATATCGCTAAGAGGCGGTAATTGACTATCCATTCAAGAGCTGCTCGAACAGCTTATAAGCAAATGTTCTTGTTTTTGGTGTATTATTTTCAACAATGAACCCTTGAATCGAGCAAGAAAACATTTTTGAACCTCACCCCGATTCGTTCGATTAAACACTTTATCTTGGCTTCGCATATTTTAGAACTTTAAAATTTAATTTGGAATGGTGTGTGTCAAGAGGGTGAAAGTGATAAATCGTTATATCTTCACTAAGTTTCATCCGATTTTCGTTATTCTTTTTTCGTCTAATCAACAAATTGTTAGAGGTGTGAGATGTAGAACACATTTTAGTTTTGAATTTCATATTGAAAAGAGGTGAATGGAGGAGGTAATTCAGTTTTTTCTCTCAATAAATCGATTCATGAACGGATTCCCCCCGGACTTGTTCCTGTAATGCACGCATTACTTACCAATATGTTTTTGGTGGTTATAGTCAAGATTCACACCGTATAGTACTTACAGAGAGTCACCCTCTGCAATGCAGCCCTTTCAACTTACAAATTTCCACTTATAAATTTGACGATCGTTATATGATGGATTTTGATTCTCTTCATACTTTCATTACGCTTTATCTGATGTCAACGAATCCCCCGGACAGTGACATAATAAGTTCATGATGAGGGATCTATTCTTTTGGGAAGGTCATCGATGGAATACAGAACGTAGTGGGGAGGAGTTTGGCTGTTCCAGTCCCACCGCTCATCCTAACAATTCGCGGTAAAATATCGCAGATGAAATTGGCTTACCTACCACTACCTTCATATTCATCCCGAGTAAAATCATTTGTTGATCGTATTAGAAAAACCGACTAACGTGGCAATCTCTTACATTTCAATGGATAAACCTGAGCAGTTTACTTTATTTTTCTTTGCAGCATTGGTTCTTGGTGAAGGTAGGACCGTTTTTTTTTTTGTGTGCATAAATCAATTTTCACAATATGAACACTGATCACAAACAAATTAAAATAAGATGTTTCATTGAATTTTTTCAAGACTGAGAAATTGCACATCTACTGAAGTCGTAAATAATACTTAGTAGAAATATTCAGGAGAGTGTGGGACATCTTAAACATGAGAAATCACTAGTTTTGACAGCAACCGAAACCAGTACCACCAAGCACCATTTATCAAGCATTTAGGCACTTTATAAACCTTCAACGAATTTAATGAGCCTATTCAGATCGCTTTTCGTTCAGCAGCTTGCTCTTCCCAATGGCACGCACTTTGACAGAAACCTGAGAAACATCAGAGATACAAATCTCTCTACTAGTGCACTAATTGTTGCTTCACGTTGATGCATTGTGAGATTAATATGTCTTCTTGCCTCGAGTTGGTGGTCCAAATTCCGAGGAATATACACACTAAATCGCAGGTTTGGTGTGTAAACAGCGTAGAAGTTAGCTTTAGGAGCCACTCAGCTGATTTGGGGCCTATGCATCGTCAAGTAAAAATCCTAGGACTAGTGGTACCTGCATACTAAACTACAGCTTCAAAGCGTGAATATTGTAGAAATTAGCTTTAGGAGCCTGCTGATTTGGGGTCTAGGCATCGTCAGGTAAATAGCGTCGAAATTAGCTTTGGGGGTTCCAGCTTAATCGAGTAGCAGGCCTAAGGATTATGCACACTAAAATGCGGTTTCTGAGTTATATGCTGACTGCTCGGGCATAAAAACAATGAAGAGATACAATTACGAGATACGCTTTTGAGGAGATACAATTTTGGATTGACCCCAGCAAAAAGACATATTCATGTTCATAAGACGTTCAAATTGCTCACTCACTATCAATTGTATTCTTGCATGACATTGAAAAATTGAAAATCTACTGAAAGAGTAAATAGTACAGTGTAGACATCATATCCAGGGAGTGTGGTACAACTCGAACAAGAGAAAACGCTACTTTTGGAAATAACCAAAACCAGTAACACCAATCATCTGCAGTACTTTGTGCACCTGTGCTACTTGCTCTACGCAAGCATTTAGCTACTTGATAAATGTAGTACAATCCCTTCAATGATTCGAATGAGCCAACTCAGACCGCTTTTCGTCACTCGACGGTGGGTCCACGCAATTGCCAAATGAGGATTGGCACTCGATTCAGGTGTTACACGGAGGTCAGTGTTTTGTTTAGTTTGGACGTCTTGATACTACGCTTAAATCTCAAAAATAAGGAGGAACAAATATAATAAGTGAATAGTTTTAGTAACATACACATCAGTTGTACAAACAGATCGAAACCAGTGATAAAACTATCGCGGTGAAAACTATCGGTCAATGTTAACATCTAATACGTAGCGGCCTCCGTTTAATACCCAATGCAAAATGGAAATTGAGCTTGCGATTATTGTGTGTAGGTACCCACCGTCGAGTCTTTTCGTCCATCATATTGCTCTTCCTAATGGCTCGACCGTTGACAGAAACCTGAGGGACAGCAAAGATACAAATTTCTGTACTAGTGCATTGTTTGTTGCATCACGTTGATGCATTCCACCGAATTTCATTATAAAATTGTATTATCTTATACCATTGGAAATCTGAAATTCTTAGTTTTTAGAGTTTTTTAAAGTTTTTCCTTAGGAGTGCAAGCCGAATAGCTAATGCGAAGCCAATAGCGAAAAATAACAAAAAAAAAGGTTTTTTTGAAGAAATTACCAAAATTTCGACTTTGGTAATTTTGTTGTTGTAATTAAGACTTCTAATATAGGTAATCAAACAATCCCCTCTATTTCAATTAGGTCATACTTGGGATACCTAACTTCATTAGTATGCAGTATCATACCGTCCACGAACCAAAATCATGCTCTTATTTAGCTTGTACAATGGGACTGCAATTAATTAAAAAGGGGTGAATAACTTTAAATGAATAATTGGAAACCACAATCATACAATGTTAAGGGCTGTGCCCAAAGGACGTAATTTTTTTTGGCAGTTCCATTCTATATTATTTTCCCCTTATGTACCTAATATTTTCTTTGAAATCACATTTAGTGTTTAACGAGTAGCGAGTATCGTATATTGTTGGTCTCGATTAGTGAGTGCCTTACATATTTGCGCAGCATCCTCGTTGAGAGGGGGGATGCACTGGTCCCGATGCCACCGGGCCCGGCTTTCGGAGGAGACCCGCATTTTCTTGAGATTTTTTTTGTAAAAAAAAAAGGATGGAGAAGAGGAAAAATGGGATTTTTCACTATCGATATTCCTCTCTTAATTTTCCTGTCTCTCGAAATGGCTTATCATTTATTACGGTATGTGGTTACAGTAGTTCGTAGTTTTTTTTAAAGGGCCCCAGATTCTGCCCCTGGGCCCGGATTCTCTCTCCACGGCCCTGTTTCGCAGTAATCACATTTCAACTGATGACGTTGAAACTATCTTTTGTAATCCATGTAGGTCATAAAATCGGTTTATCGGGGAAGAATCCAGTCATTGCGAAATCACCTCGTTCATGGTCTATATCACGATTGGTCATAAGTGTCGTCCTTGCGTGTTTTGTGACCTTCCGTCTATCGGACGTCCTGCTTTATTAGTTTTTCCCCTTTCATTTCTACCATCTATTGCCCGGAAATGTCACGATATACCAGCGGTGCCCGTTTAAAAAAATGCCGATAATGTGGACGATGGGGAGGCTCTCGTTCCAAAGAGAATAATGTGACCTACATAACAATATAATACGCTTGAAATAATTAAGAGGACCAACCTAAACATTTCGAATTGAAATTTTCAATATCTTTATACGTGACTTTCCAAACGGTCTTTCTCTTTTTAAAAATCTCAGGAAATTCATTGACAAATCTCAAGCAGAGAGTCATAAACGTGACCCTGAACAAGATGGTGGAGTTGGGGTGTATGAATAAAAATGAGATATCACACTTCAACGCAATTAGAAATAAAATTTACTAATGGGAGATGCGTAATGACTCACTATTTTCATTACCTAAAGATGGGTTTTTTCAAATGGTGAGCAACCTGAGTGAGTTCATTCGATGCAGGGAAATCCTTTTGTTAAGCCGAATCACATTGATTTGAACTTTTTCTCTCACAGTTTACACAAAATAAACATTAGATACAATTTTATATGTACAGCATGGTAAAAAAAATTGGATGCTCAAAAGAATTGATGTTTGATTTGAAATCAAGAAGTGAATTTCAAAATTTGCCACCTACCTCCAAAACCCTATATTAGGGTAAACAGTGCTTAAATTTATCAAAATATAGATTAATTAAGTACAGGTAACTGTGGATCGAGGATAGGAAGGTAGCAAACAATAAAATTGTTCTTAGAAAAAACATTGAACCTGCTACAGTATAAACAACAATACGAACCTGGGTACGCAATAGTGGATTGCTTAGCACTATGAAGATAAGCAGTTTTGTATGAGGAACATACCTCGATCTTTTGGATTCGTAACAATTCGTCAAAATAGCTATTACTGTCCCTTTGGATGCCAAAATGACTCTGCTTTTCCGCTGCAGCCAAAATCCTTCTTCCCAGAGTTGCCTTATGATTGACTTCCTGTGAATAAACCTCTAGTTCAAGGAGCTCCCAGTAAAAGTGAAGTAAAATACCCTAAATAAAGTAAAGTAAAAGCCCCAAACAAAGTACATCGGAGAAGAGGAAGGATTTTGGCTGCAGTAGAGAAGCTTGGAGAAATGTTGACAATCAGAGTGACAGTGAAATCTGTCAAGAACAAGGGTCTGAAATAGGAATTGGGTTGTTACGTAGAAAATGATTTGTAATGCTACCTAGAACCCGGAAGAATTTTCTTATTTGATTTCATTAATTATCATTATTACATTATTTGTTGAATTATTACTTCATTTCAAACATTTCCAATCGAAAGAAGGCCTTAATAACTTGATTCTCTGGCTAATTTACTGTTAGTGACAAGTATTCAATCATTAAACATTTCATTTTCAAAAAATCGAGTTTTTTCAGTGTTTGCCACACTGTGGGCCGCAATATGCACCGTTTCCGATGGAGGAGTATTAGGGATTTCCATTCTAGGGTTAAACATGTTTCAACAAGAATTGTGAACATAACGAAACAATAATTCAAAAATAATGAATTATTTGGGCATTCGATACTATTTACATTTTCAAGTTAGTAGTGGTCTACTTCTGGCAGGGATGGTCATCGAGGAGGAGAGCGACCGGAGTCCGCGGATGATTGTCGATTCGTCGTCAAGGGGACAAGACCTCCTGTGCTCCGCCGGTTCCACGTGCATCCCGCTGGGCGACTGCACCATCATGTCTCAACTTTTGCAGCAATCCTGCCTTCAAACTGATAAGTGAGTATTTCTCAAGCATATGGGTAAGCGATGCATGCATACTTATAAACGTAGTTATTAACTCTTGTAAATATTTCTTAAGAGAGTCAGTGGTGGTCATCGGGTACATTAGGAAGAGGTGAGGTTGGTCAGAGAGTTCGTGGTGGTCGTCATCAGTATTTACGTGATGAAGGGAGGATTCTCGGAGTGTTCATGGGGGTTTTGAAGGGCCGATATGGGGGTTTGAATTAAGAGTAGTTAACGTAGCCTCTAATAGCTGGAACTATGTGTCCAAAATCCTTTCAAAGCTGTCATCTTAGGTAGTCCTGACGAATTTTGTCAAGCTAGATCGAATGAGACCATTGTCAAATCTGCAGATCTTTTAGTTCGAAATTATGCAAGGCCTTGTTCATTGCGGTTTTTCATGACAAAAATCAAGTTCATGTTGTTGATAAAGTTCACGCAGTGTTAATATGTTACATGGGTTTGTAAAACATCAGGTTGCGGGGCCTAACTTGCGGCTACAAGGGGAATGAGCCGCTCGTCTGCTGCCCGGACACGTGTCCTTCGCCCTGGACGTCCGAAAGAGTCACATTCCAGGGAACCTGCGGTCAACCTCAGCTGTACAACTACTGGAATCTGAAGTATAAAGGCGTCGGTAGTCAGCCCTGGGCCGTGAGGGTCGGATTCCAAAGTGAGCGAATACAATTTATCTGTAACTATCAAATGAAATGCTCGACTTGTTACCACACACTTTTCCAATTTTATAATGGAAGCTCTAGTCTTGGACTAAGTAACTGAAAGCGCGGGAGTGTCACACGGATCACCAAGGGAGGTGGGCAGTATACACTCTCCTAGCAGTATGAAGAGGGTGGTAAACCAATTTTTGGGAGCCCAACCATTTGTTTTTCCATTTTAATTGATTTTTGAACAGACTGTTTGCTCATTTGAGCTTCCTTCCTAGAATAAGCTAAAATATGTGTTATATCGACATACATGATGCTCTTAGAAACTAAATGATAGAAACTGTATTATTCTGTTTTCTTTTGTTTTCAGATAAAATCAGTGACCGCATCGATTTCCTTTGCACGGGCTCAATAATCAGTGATTCTGTGGTCCTTACTGCAGCGCATTGTGCTCTGGCCAAAACCGCAACTCACCAAATGTGAGTGAATTAAACGCCAACATTTTTCTCACAGTGGGGCAAGTGGAAAATGATGATTTGGGGATCAATGATTGTTCCACGCGACTGACTACGAACATTCCACGTCACAGACATTTAACTTTAACCTCAATCCACACCTTTCTATTGATGCCAATGGAATAAACCAAACCGTGTCTGTATTTTGCGCAGCACATTCTACAAAAAGGAATAAAAGTTAGATTTGAAGTTTAAATGTTAGCCACGGAAACATTGAACCACGTTACTGACCTGAATAAAAATACGCGGCGATACCTCCACTTCCATGACGTTCTACTAGCGAAAGATGGTCAGGACGGGGAGAAGAAAATTTAGTTTCGCGGCAGCCAGTACTGGAAACAAGAAATGAACGGGAAAAATTGTGGCTGCCTTCGGTTTTTTCTGGGGGGACAGCGACTTTTCCATTAGTCCACTTTACTGACGGACTTCGCCGATGCTAAGTTTGAGAAACTCCTGAGCAATCTGTGATTGTTTCGCAAGGTTAGGATGCAGCGTAAATAAAGAATAAATCAGAAAATCACGTTATGAACACTTTTCACCCACTGGCGCTTTCATAATACATGCTTGGTACATCCCAATATTTCAAATCGTATTCTGATACACTCACGTTATGGACATTTCCCAGCTTTATACTAAAAAATCTACCATAAAACCATGGTTCTGTAGGTAAATAACGTCTTAGAGAAATATCAGGAGCCTGATGGAATAAGAGGTGAACAAAAGTTTTCCAGTTAACGCTCGATTGACAGCTGTGGTTCGTAAGATTCATGAAAATTGAATTTTCTTTGAGAATCACCGAGACACGCTAACACATACATCTTATGTGTATGTCTGTCTGTGTGGCTAATTTTGTTGAGCTGTCCAGCTTGCAATTCCTCATTTTTGCTTGACAGTCCGTATCAGAGTTGACCTCAAATTCCATGAAAAACTTTCTTAGCCATTCCACCCCTCGAGCAGAATTCGAAGCATTGACGTAGTCAGCCTATGCAGTAGACGGACCTAATCAATTATGGAGTGCTTCTTTCAAATGTTTTCCGGCAAAACAGGTTGATTCTATTTCCTGTAAGAAAGGTTCCAAAACATATCACAATTTAAATTTTTAATTTTTTACAGTTGGAAAAAACATTTTCACAAAATACCTATTATAGAATAAGGATTTTACAGGAAATTTAACGCCCAATTTAAACCTTGGTTGAATACATTAATTTCAGAAAAAATCGATTTTTGAACTTCGTCATACCACCTAAAACGATTTTTCTCCGTCAATTCCAATCAGAATTGATGAGACGCCTTCCAGGAAAATATTTTTGAAAAAAACGGTTATTGTCACGCCAATAATTTCATGAAGTTCACTTTGCGAAAAACGTTCATCTTCCAAAAATTTCGGTGTTTGGTGCAAAAACTTCATCTTTGGCCATTTAACGCTCATTGAAAGCTGAAGAAATTCTTAAGTTTTAAGAAAAAGATTTTTGCCCTTTGAGAAAAAAAATCGCGGTTTGAGAATCACCCAAATTTTTTTTTTTATATATTCTCACACCTGGTTTCACATCCTTACCGTATGTACATTATTGTTATTACCCGTGTCTCTAAACTTGTTTCAAGTTTCTATTTTCTTGTAATTGGGCTCGAACGTTCTTATAAATAAATTAGTTAGTGAGTGTGTGTTAAGCTTGTCAAGACACATTTTATTTTGTTTATTCTGTTCCATTATTGAAGTATTTTTCCTTGTTGTAAAGATTGTACCAATACATGCATAATTGTATTTGACAAAAGGCCTGGGGCCTGTTCATGTATAAATACTATATTTGCAGAGCTTGCGTGCGAGCAGGGGAGTACAACACAAACAGCGACCCAGATTGCACGCTCGGGATCTGCGGGAAAAAGTCGGTAGACGTCCCCCTCAGCCACATCGTCGTTCATCCGGGATACGACTCTAAAACATTCCGCCACAACATCGCCCTTCTTGTCTTGAAAGAACCGCTCAAATATTCGTGTAAGTTTGAGTTTGGTGACTTCTTCATTGCGCTTCCATTGGATTCTTGAATGGTATTACCACTAATTGTTGGATTTTCCAGTGACTGTGCAGCCAATTTGCCTTTACTCCAAATCCGCAACCAAGAGCAGTTTCGAAGGGCATCGAGCTTTATTGGTGGGATGGGGAAAAACTGCTAATCAACGAGGTACCATATCCCATTTGATCAAAATGTGTTGCATTGTTGTTTGTATCGGCATATTTTAGTGAAGTAAACTTTCCTATTTATTTAAAGGTATTTTGATAAACGGTGGAATAAGCAAAACATCCTACATTAATGACAAGTCCACTTCATTTTACTAATCAATAAAGATTGTGCTGGGTAAAAAAGTCCAAAGCTTTTTTCCGAAACTTTTGGAACAAAGTTTACGAAATTTCTATCGAAAATCCAACATTGATTCTAAATGTGCCAGCAATCTCAGCGTCATCATTCAAAGCTAAGAGAAGTCTAGTTTGGACCTTCAACCAAGTAGGATCTCCGCTTACCGTCTTTTATCGTAATCTTAATACATTAATTATTCTTATAATAACTTTTGCTCAAAGTAAACAAAGTTTTAACGTACAATATTGTTAGTCCAACTGATGGAAGTTATAAACACAGACGTAGCCTCTAGTGAGTCTGCTTCTAACAAACCCGATCCTGATATTCCGACTTCGACCACTCCTAATTCGTTATTTAGGCTTTCAGATATTCGTCCATTTAATGTAATATTTGAGAGTACGAATGATAATAAGAATGGTGTGGACCGACTACACCCTATGGCAGTGGATCGAATGCTACATAGAATGTCCCCGCCTGTTAATGACGGAATTACTAGCATCCAGAAATATGGAAGAATCAAATCACAGATCGTCTTCCGAAATGCATCTTCAGCTAATATTTTGATTAAGCATGACCAATTAAAATGCATCAATTTAGAGCTATCCGCTATTTAGGTATCCGCGGTCGCACCTAGTTCCCTGAATAAAATGTGACCACTTGGGTTTCTGTACGATCATCCGTTCGCTTACCACTTGAACTTCGCTTCGGGTAATAAAAATTGGTAGTCTACAGTCAGGTAGACGGTCGATCAGGAGCCCGTGCCGCAGAGCCCATTCAACGGGAGGTATGAGGTAAACCCCAAGGCTGGCGGCCGCTCAAGTATTTTCAAGGAACGTAGGCGCGAGGTGTCGAGTTTAAATAGATGATGTACCACATACAACGTCTAGTATGCATAGACATTTGATAAGGGGAAGGACCAATTCCAATTCAGAAATAAACCTTTATGTAATAATTTGCCCCGCTACTTATCACAATGTCACGTACTTTAGGGTTCCAAATAGTCACTTCGGGAATTCCATCGCATACAGGAGGATATTTTTCATTTTTATTGCAGTTTGCCCAATTTTAAGAGAATACAGAGTCAAGTATTTTGGAGATAGTGCAATCGCACAGATTGATTTTGTTCTTCTAGAAAATAGAAATCAGTGGATTAAGCTGGTTAATTATGCACGTGATGAGCGGACTTACGGTGAATTGGTAACGCGATGAGCAGTGCACTTGTTTGAAGCTTGGGATATTGTTATTTACTTTGTTCAAATCATTTATGATAATTATAATGTAGCTTTTTTATTTCATTTTTAATAAGTTAATCTCGTTGATTTCCTCAACTCCGGCAGACAGCCTAAGGCGGTACCTATTTTTACTTTCAAAAAGTTGTTTAATTTGGTTTTGTATGTCTGTACATTTTTTTAAATAAAGTAACTTTGCTTCTTCTTCTTCCATCGCATACAGAGTTGTAATAGCCTCTGCGGATGTGCAAAAAACCTAATTTAACAATGTATTTTTTCAGAAGCCTCTCCGACGCAACAGCAATTGGAGTTACCGATTCAAAAGATCGAATTCTGCGCGCTGGTGTACAGTTCAGCTGTTCCAATCACCGAGAACGAGCTGTGCGTTGGGGGTGAAGCGGATAGAGACGCATGTTCTGGGTTCGGTGGAGCTCCTCTAGTCTTGTTAGATTCCAAATTGAAAAACCGATATTTCCAAGTGAGTTTACCGTAATAATCCTTATATATGAAAATCAAAAGGAATGGCTCGCAATAATCGGGGCAGGGGTTGTAATTGCTACTTAAGGGGACATTTATAAATGTATTCAGTTTAAGGGGTAATGAGAGGGAATGGGGGCGCCAGGACCGTTAAAAACAAAGGGTCAGTGGTCATAACCAAGCTCTGCTACCATGTAGCATGGTGAGGTGAGTGATGGAATAGTATAGTTGCCCTTTACGAGTTCAAACTCAATCAGAGCACCAATAGTTTTAAGATTTTATAATTTAGCACACTTGGAGACAGTTGCAGCTGCCTTAGTATCTTGATGCAACAACACCAACAGATGTTGGACTTCTGCTAGCTCGGTCACTACACGACAGTGTGAGTCAGCCCAAGCTAGAAATGCCCATAGTTGATGGAATTCGCCACTATGGAGCTGCAGGCCGCGATGCACCTTCAGGCCAGCCAATAGATTGTGCAGATCCTTGGTGTTATTGACAATTTGCTCCTCCAAGCGTCCAATGACTGTCAACTGTCGGCCACCATGGTGTCCAATCTCTCAATACTTGGTGGAGTCCATTTGTTCTTGTAGGTCAAGGATATCATCACCCGAATATGAAAGAGTAGATACTTTCCACTGCGACTATTAAAGATCGGGAATTTCTAATGACTCTCTTTTGGAATGTGGCACCTTCAGAATAGCCAAGAGAGCGGTGAAAATACTCTATTTCATTTCTGAATTTGTCGCCCAATGTATCTAGGTTTCCTAATGTGAACAGATTCAATTCCCTGGTCTCCTCTGTGATAACTGAGATTGCTGCCTGTAACTCGCAAGACAGACCTCTCAATGTGGTAAGATTGTAGTGTGCCACAAGCCATGGAAATTTCGATTTACTGGCAACACTCTTAACAGGTTGATTTTTGTGGCCAATTTAATCAAACCTTTTCGACTGTGAGATATTCTCTCTGAACATAACAATCGAACCTTGTCACTTGAGTTTTGATACCCTGAGGGATCAATGAAGCATCTAAACATCAATACTGGTCGAATTTGTGCGATATGAAGATTTATTTGTGGTTCTAAACAAGTCAGCTATCCACAAAAATACCGGATATTTTGTCTCCAGAGACCTGTGTAAGAGTTCCAGAATGAAAAAAACATGCCTGTACATGGTATGTACAAAACATCAATTAGGTCAAACAAATTGCTCGAAAAACAGGCCTAGTGCGCCTCTTGTCGCTTCTCCAGGATTTCGCCCCATGGTGAGATGGTCATATGTCAAACACCAAATAGGTAATAAACTTGGGGAGTACCGATTCTCTTTCTCCAAGAAATATAATTACAGCCAAAATTAAGCAGAAACTTTTCTGGTAAGTACTAGGTAACTTTATAACATGTATATGTTGCTCCTTGTTTCAGATCGGGTTCGTTTCCTTCGGATCGGAGCAGTGCGGCGAGTTGGGCGTCCCCAGCGTTTACACGAGAGTTGACAAATACACGGATTGGATCGTAGCGAATACTCCCAAGTAGAATCGAACAACAAAGTCGATATGGGGCGCTACCAAATCAGCTAGCTACAAAAATAATGTAGCAATGAACCCAACCTCCTTCCAAGGCCCCACCGATCGATTGATGTAATTTTACATTTAACTTGATGGTGGGTAGTTATGTACATACCGTACCTTCATAAACCAGGCATACAACTACTAACTACTTAATTATAAGATAAAATATACGAAAAATGATGGAAACATGTTTTATCAATGTTTCTGAAGCTAATTTACAGATGTGTTAGGCACATACGCTGCAAGAGAAGAATGTAGAGTGCCAATGAATTTGAACTGTAGGATTGTGACGAAGAAGCATTTGGTTCGTTTACTATGTTTTGCTTGGTTACAGTCAAAAGAGCATTCACAGGCGTGTAACAATAACTTGAAACTAAATGAACGTAAATAAGCTATATTTAAGCAATTTGATTTTCCGAAACATTGATTCACAGTACAACTAGTCAAAATCAAGGTAATTATCCACAAGCCCAGATTTATCCCTTACACCTCAAATGTCATTGACGTCCTCATGGTGAATAATCAATCTTTGTTTTGGTAGTTAGAATTACGCTACGTTTACTGCTCAAACCCTGTCCTGTTTAACAAGTCAGCAGGACGAGCTGCCCTAGGATTTTCCTATTAAGGAATTTCTCTGAACCCAGCATTTCCACTTGCTGCTTGTCCACTTGAGTCATTCTCTGGGAATGGAGTAAACTGGTCATCATAAGATTTCTCATATTTTGGTTGAACTTGCATAAAGGTGGGTTTACACGACCCGATATCGGACCCGATCTGCCCTGCAGACCCTAAATCCGGTGGTGTAAATGCGCGCTCCCGTTCACGATCGCCTGGCAGGGCCGGACGGGAGAGATTTCCATCCGATTTAGGGGCGAACGGGAACGGGGACGTGTCGTGTAAAACCTACTTTACCTTTGAAAATTTCCCATCATAGTGTCAACCCTGTAGGAGACTTCTGCTAGAACATTATTTCTCAAAATCATTATTTACTATGTTGAATAAATGTATTAACACCGTAATTCTCCTTACCTCACCATGTCACATGAGTACAGACGCTATTTTCAAAAATGAGCAGTTATTCAGGAGATGACAGCATGCGTTTCGGGATTCCTTGAGAGGGGAGGTACGGTTTACCATCAAAAATATTCCCCATCAATCATCTTAACAGTATACCCGTAGAAATATAAATGATTCCTCAAGTTGGTATTAGGGATAACTTTGAGCAGTCATAACTCTACCTAAGAACACCTTCAGTTTAGTAAGACATATGATCGATCAACATTTAGAAAACTGTGATTTGTTTGACATGAGTGTCCCTCCTTCACAACTGGATTATTCCAACAGATTAAGTTGAAACTAAATTGATTTGTTGATGGTTGTGCAGTGAATTTGAAGTTCACATTCAGTGAATATGGAGTTTTATTATTCAGTCAGCGCTTGTGTGCAAATTGTGGATAACCCTCAAAATCAATACAACACAGTTGTTCTCCAAACAGAAAAGTGAATACCATTCAGAAATCGTGACATGTAAAAATGCCAACATATAGGATTTGGTTTTCTCATCTTCATTTTCTATATGTGTGTGTGTGTGTGGATATTTCGGTGGTCTTTTCTATTTTTTTTTTTTAATCTTTAGAGGCGCGACTTGAATAAACCCATCTCAGTGATGTCTGAACACAGAATCTACGTGCCCTCAACTTAATGTCAAATACACATGTCTTAAAAGGGTTGTCCTTGCTGTACTCTATAAAATCACAGTTTGCTATGAATGTCCCCTGCACTGGTGAAATACATGAGAAAAAAAGTACAATTCTGCTATTGATAGATCGAGTTGAAGAATTTTACTGCCTCTTTGAACATACAGCTAAATGAAGTAGTATTTATGATGGGGGGGGGGGGGTTGTTAATTTTAGGGACGCTCTACCTAAATTTGTGAGAAAAACGTTTTCCAATCGTGATAGTTGACCATTCAGGTCCATACTTTTTTATGTTTCCGAGTTTTGTGGTTAAAATGTCAATGAAGAAAAAATATCTTGTTAAGGAATTCAATTGTCAAAGTTTCGGAATACTAAACAAATAACTAGATTTTTTGTCGAAGTACAACACGACAATATCAGGATTAAATAGTTGACTAAGTACTAAATTATGTATTTGTCGTATTGGTAATTTTGTTATGCATTGAATTTTATTATAACAATATAAGGGTTTGCAAACAGGAAAAGGAATCAACCAGTGAGTATGGGAATACCTCGTATTATGGAAAATGAGATACTTGCGTGATACATTGTTAGTTGCATATTTCGTTCAACTACGTACTGTCAAAAAACTGTGACGATTCGATGACAAAATTGTAATGTAAACAAGCCATGAATGACGATTTTTTTAATATTAATATAATTATCAATATTAAATATTAATGAAACAAATTATGTTGTTGCTTACTTATTTCTTATGAATTAATTCTGCCGTACCCCATCCATTCCGGAAAACCCATAATCTTTGACTTCAAGAGCAAAAAATTATGGTTACGTATAACTAGACCAAGCGAGAGGATTGTGACGTGAAATGAAACAACCAAAATTCCGTTGATTTGTATATTTTTCATTTCCCCCCAAATCCTTTTATTTTGCAGTCCTTTCTAATTGTGACAACAAATCAAATGACTAGATAGCGTAGTAAAATTTTGTCTTTCCACAATATTTTCTTTCATCTAATTTTTTTTTTTTATAGGAAGCACAATTTTGACAAAGCGTCAAACAAAACGAAAAATAACAAGTAAAAGTGATTACATTAATTCAACAGCCTTGAAAACACGAATTTTCACATGGAAAGGCGATTAAAATGTAAATTTTTGTTTCATAGATAGCATTTTTTTTTAAATAGCAAGACAATTTTGTAAGGAAGGTTAAAATCAAAATAATACATCTCATTTTAAATACGTTTTAAAGCCCTTCGGTTTCTTTCAACATCATCTATACCAGATAATTTAAATAACTCCTCTTCGTTCTATATTTTGTACACAAATAAATTGAATATTTACACCAGGATAATCTATTATGTACAATATCGACTTTTATATTCTTCAATTATCATTATTTTCATATTCACTAGAAAACGAAAACGATTTGATTCATCTATGAACGGTACGCCTACGAAAAATAAAATCTGGACAGTAAGGTAATGGCAATTAAAATACGAATTTTGGTGTTTACAACAAGAAATGTTCGAATTGGGATTTGTGGAGGTGTTTGACCAATGGTACTACAACGGGACTCTATTTCAGAAAGTGGCAGTTGACAAGCAGCCATTTGAAATTAAGAGGAAAATAGGAATTAAGTCAGAAAGTAACTAACTCAACTCGAGACCAGTGAATGGTGTATGTTTAAATACACTGTATGTTTAAAAACTGAAAATAGTCAGTATAAACATTATTCGGAATTCCTAAACCTATCGGTCACCCACCAATCGAAAAAATGGAAAAAAAACAAACAGTTATCATAGCAACTTGAAACAGTCCGTAATGGACAAATAAAGAAACAGCAAGAGATGACAAATATATACACACGTAAATTGTATGTGGACCACAATTTGGATTTTTGAGGGCTACGCACATTGATGACAGTTAACAAAACAAACCCGATTCTTACAAATTAAATTTAAGTAGAGAAACAATAGAAATAATTTTACAGTAATTACCTATCCGTATTGTCTAAAATATACTAAAAAGAACCATTTTCAGACAATGGAAAAAAACCGCGTAAGGTTCAATTTAAAAGCAAAAGCAGTACAAAAACATCATTCAAATAATTGGTGCCACAATAAATAATTATTTATACATACAAGAAAGTATATATATATTTATTTTAAAATCCACAGGAGCGATATTATGTAAAGAATTGGCGAACATAAGCGATTCAGACTAGAACAATACGATGATACATGCTTTGAAGTGATGATGAATAAACGTTGAAAAATTTGATAATAATTTATCCTTCAAGCTTAATAAATTTCACTTCATATACGCTCCCTTTGGCACGACCTAATACTTAGTCAACAACTGAGTTATATTCCTTCAGCTTCCTTTCTTTATTAATATTGCTTGTGGCTTTTTTTATTACGTTCAAAGAAAGAAAATTATTATCAAAGTTATTACGAAAACGGTTGAATTTAAGAAAAGGAAATCATCAATTACAGAGCAAGAAGGTTTATTAGAAATTGCAACCTTCCAAAATGAAATTTCAAATGATGAAATAATGTTATGGATGCAATCAGTGATTTAGTTATGCTCTAATATTGGAGAATTTCGTTTCTATGAAACGGATTGAAAAAAATATAAATAAATTGAATACTTGAAACGGATCCAAATAAATTTACTTATAACTTAGGACAATTGGAAGGCTAATGTAGAGCTTTCACGTCAAACTAACTTTCTTACAAGCAAATTTACTGTCTACACCGCTGTTCAAATTAATCAAATCATATTAAATAATCAATTAAATCATTGCCGAAAGAACAGTTTCGAATTCGGGGTGGCCATTTTGCAAAATACAAGTCTACTGAGACAAGTAGTGGTTTTTGAATCAAGGTACGTATACGAATGTAGGTGCATTTTGTTCAAAATAAAATTTGTTTCAATTTCTAGCTATGGCTGTCCTAATACTTCTATGTAGTATCCGGTACTCTTCCATCTTTGAAGGGTTACCACTACACAATTAGATTGACGTGAACGAGTAGAGTTAATACCACATTGATAAGTAGGAATTTAACTTGGTAGTGACGGTACCACAGGTCTCCCCGTACCAAACAGCTATAAGTTAAAGGACCTTTAATTGGATGTTGATAAACTCACCGACGCTGTTAAGACCGATTAATCATCGATTAAGTTGATTCTCGAATTATACGTGGTCATGAAAATTGGCCCTTGCCCTTACCAATGACACTTAACGACTATTTCGGTTGAGATGTGCCTTAAATTGTTTTAACAAACTACGTAACTAATTAAAAAATTAAATAATTAAGCGAGAAGAAATGTTTCTTTGTTCTATAAAAAGGTTAATTTGACGTGAGAACACTACAAAATAACTACATTTATCACCTATCAACATGAAACATTAACATATCGTAACACTTGAAAGTAGTGTCACCCAAGCCCAGAACTTAATCAGCAAAACTATCATTTTGAATTCCCGAAGCAAATCACTTTATCCTCAATAACCCACAAAATCGAACTACCGAAGCTCCGAAATCAAAGAATATTCTTATTACGAGTACATGGTAAAATTTATGGTCGATTGAGCAAATGAATCGTCCGAACTCAAAAGTTTTTTTTTTCTTCTTAACACACCGATTGTTAATAATACGACAATTTATTACAGTTAGATATTTTTTCACATTATATTTATTACAAGGCGGACGAAACCATTTTTTTGTGTCTATTTTTCTAGGTGAATTATTATTATACATTTTGTCGTAGATTTTTACTAAGTTTTAAATCAAATATAGAAAAGGGAATAACATCGCATTTGGCGCTGGAATTACATGGGGGAAACTCATCGAGTTTGAAAGGAGCAATCATTGAACGAACTCATGAATAGTCCACACATAACTAATCATTTAACTCAGATGACAACTAACATAAAAAAAATAAATTTATATCATGCTCAATGAGGCCAAACTGACGGTATTTGAATAGTTGAGACTGTAAGAAACATCCAAGATGCGAGCTTGTTTATGAGGTAAATGGCACGGAAAAACTAATAGGGATGAATTCATACAGCTCTTTTTAAAATCACACTAATTAACTAAATTGAATAAATTGCGATCCATAGTGTTGCAAGTTGCTACAGGAAAACGAAACTGAGAAAGAAGAAGAAGAAGAAGTTAATTATTGTAAAAAATGTTGCTATTTTTCAAATAGGGGGAGGGTTGATGTGTCTTTAGTACATCTAAAAATACATGATTTGGAATTATTATTATTTCAAAAAGCAAAAACAGAAAAAAACACGAACCTAATGATTTTTGTAGCTTTTGGGTAAATGCGGGACGAATAGTAATGATTTTGCCTAGCGATATACTCGAGTACTACCCTCTGCTATCAATTAAATGACAGGTTGTCTCGAGAAACAGGTAGCAAATTAAAAAGTATCCTAAATCAATCCTTTTAGTAAGCTATAGATCAGTTGGACAATTAGATCAGAACCTATGATTGGAATAAGCGTTGAGTTGTAGTCTTCTATAAAAAATTGAAAAGAGCATTTTTAAGCAGCTGAATATGACATGAATAGTAATAACTTATTGCCATGTTATCGGATCTTCACCACATCTTATAGTTTCAGCTAGATTTTGGTTAATTCAGTTTAAACTAAGGGAGAAGACACACATGAGGTGAACGAGAACAACTGACATTTGTATTAAACGTGATTAAGGGGTGGGTGCCTATCTACCATTTGTGGCATCTCTACTGAGTATTAGCCTAATCAATCATAGCCTGCCAATATTCGAATCGTAACAATCTCATGTTTTACAACTTTCGAGATTATGATAAACATTTCAAAATATCTGCATGTTCATGTTACTTATACGAGATTAATACCAAACTAAACAGAAAAGTAATTATGGCGTTTCTCGAGACCATCTGGCACTTGATAGATTGTGAGATAAAGTAGTTCACTAGGCAAAATTTTTATTACTGAACGTCATTTTTTTAATGCTGTAAAAAACAGTAACTTAATGTTTTTCCCTTTCTATTTTGAATTTTTTAAATGTGAAAGAAAGGAGTCTAATGGTTCCGAATCGTATTTTTTAAACTAATACTGAAGAAAAAAAAAAAAAAAAAAAAAAAAAAAAAAAAACACCCAAGGGTAAAGGGGAGAGGAGGTGTTATGCTGTAAATACCAATACTTCTACAAAAAACCCGTTTTGAAAGTACTAATTGAACAATCAGGTAGATAATGATTGTTCATCACCATCAGTAGGCCACACTGAGCAATCAAAGCTTCAACTTAAGCGAAACCAATACACACGTATGTAGTACATTTTCTGAAATCCCTAAAAACTAGAAATAAGTAACGTAGAATAATCATAAATAATAATTAATCTTAGGAACGAAGAAGACTTTGCCTCAATAAATGTTTCAATAATGATCCCCAGAGTTGTACCACTCTCAGCACTATTCAAGCGAAATATTGTAATAAAAGTTCAATTGATTACAAATTAATTGAAGTTTTATGACGAAAAATATTTTATACAGTTTTCAATAAATAAGGCAAACCCTGAATTACTGTACAAGTGTACAATTTCACATAGTGATATAACCTATTGAATTATTCAGCGATAGTCCAAATCCGAAAATATATTTTAGGCTATGGACAATTTAAAAATATTTTGGATTAGGACTCTTTAATCATTGCTTTAGCGGATACCTAATATGCATAGAACATTACAAAAACGAATTTGGAAGTCCTAACACAAATAATATTATATGGAGCAATATTTGAAAAATAAAGAACAAAATTAGATTCATTATTGCGGTTAAATGCAACTACATATTGTACAAACGAAAACTATTTCAGTTTCAACCGGAAAAAAAGGAAAGCATGATTTACAATATGAAAATTATGTGAAACTTCAATAATTACTATAACTAATTTGATGCATACCTCCACAAATATAAAGTGGATTGCTGTTTTTTTGAGGAAACAATTTAGGTACATATCAAGTGCAATACAAGTTGTTTTCATGTCGGACATGGAGGAACATGTCGCAAAAAGGACAAATGACTGTTCGCTCTATAAGGCTATAAACTATGGATGTAAAACGTGATACGCGACGGGTTTTATACCTTGAAATATTGAGTGCAGAGAATAACAAGTAACAGGCAACACC
Organism: Creontiades dilutus; assembly: GCA_031894815.1. NCBI lineage: Eukaryota > Metazoa > Arthropoda > Insecta > Hemiptera > Miridae > Creontiades > Creontiades dilutus. Next base: position 807,546 of record JAVIWC010008310.1, read on the forward strand.
AGTACATGGTACTTTTTTTGCCAACACATTCAAACGCGACCCAAACATACATTTTGAGGATGAACATACAGAAATACAATGATCTGAAAGGGTTTTGGAATGAACGCTGGAACAACGAATCGTGAATGAGGTGACAGGTGATGGTTACTGACCCAAGAGCCGGAATACTTTCAAAACAGTTAGGCGCCAATTTTACGAAATGTTGGCCAGGGTTAGAAGGTTCACTAGGAATGAACAAGCAAACTTATAAGAACTTCACCGATTTCTTGGTTTGGTTTTCCAATTACCTCATCCAACCGAATTGCTCATGTCAACCACTTGTATCTTATTACCCATTGATTTGACACCAGCCCAGCTTTTATCAGTCTTTGTGTAGTTGAAATGCCAGATATCTACTTCTTCCTTGAAACCCACCACTCAAGACCCTAAAATACTGAGTAGCTTTCAACTTAGGTGTGCTCGGTTGAAAACTTTCAAAATCGGATCTTTGATCGATCAAAATTTAAAATGGACAGGTTTGTTTACTCATAAACTACCATGACGGTATTCAAGGTTGGGTTGACGACGTCTCTCTCTTAACGTTGGCAAGATGACAGTCTCTGGAGCTTTGACTGTAAATAAGATGAAAGGAATTGGTGATAGTTCAGGCAGTTGGTGATGCCGCCACGATCACTCTGGTGTTGAAAACGACTCTACCTCCAAGGGCAAAATGACTGCACTGGACAGTTTTGAAGCTCCTGTAATGTCTATGTACTACAAAATTGCGTTTGCAGGTTGGATTGCATGGTGCTTTTGAGTCAGACATTCATAGGTACAATGTTGGAATACAATAAAATTGCATTACGCTGTTGGACGAGCAGGAGGTTTTCTTCGTCAGTTTCTCTGATCTTGGTAAGTTCAGGGGCAACGGCATCATTTTTTGGTGACTCTTTGGGCAGGTATTTAGAAAAAAGAGGTATCCCCAGGGGTAGCTCTACGCAGAGGGTCCTATGGAGTATAACTGAATCACGGTGCAGGGTTAATCCTGGTGTCTTCCCTGCAAGCTGCTTACTGCAGCTATGAATGGTTCCTCCAACCCTTTTGACCATTCCACTTCTGTGTTTCTGAACACAGATTCAATTTACTGTATTCATGTTTTTCATGGGGCTCCCATCAAATACCCGCTGATTGCCGTAAAGTTCCATATGGTACCACCTTCTTTCATCCAGCTGCCATAGCCAATCAGGGAGCTTACCCTGTCAAGCAGAGGGGTACCCGTCTTGCATGCTAATTCAGTATTTTTCCCAAAACGCAGGGATAATCCCTAGCGCCCGTCCTACATAACCATTCTAAGAGCAAAAATGCACAGAAATGTTCTTTCCACAATGCAAATACCCTCCCTTTCACCTTATCTCAAGCCAAAGAGAATTCATGATTGCAATATACGGCTGCAATTGTTCCGATAGAAAGTGAACTAAGAGTTTTTGGAAGCTGAATTGAAATGGGAAGATATTTTGCAGGACCCTTCATTTTGAAAGTCATGGTGATGGCACAGGAAGCAGAATTTAAATCTTAGCAATATCCTTCCGTCCAATTTACTCTCAATGCTCTAGGGTCTGCTAATTTCAATATGCGAGCATATTAAAATTTCCCATAATGGTATCAGCTGATTCCAAAGTGTTATTCAAGCTATCATAACTTCAGCGACATTTGCAAGTGGTAGGAGCAAAATTAGGCGGCATTAGGCACCAATGTTATCGTTTTGAGCTGGTTGTCCATTTTGATCAAATTTGTTCCCATGACAAAGATGTTTCTGGCTCGAACATTGTGACCTGGATCCGCAACCAGGAGTTCATCTAGGATAAAGCATCTTAGGAAAAGTTTATTTATTAAAAATATACGCATCCACTTTTAGATGGACCCTCGAATACGAAATACTTTCCATAAACAGTTGACAGGGCTTCTAAATAAAGGTGCCTGTCCAGTAGTTGTCTAACTTGCAAGTACCAACGGTATTATACTTCGCTTTTGTCGTCTAAAATCAGCTGATGATACTTCGAAAGTTCAATAGAGCAAATGTTAACAAAGGGACCTCATCATCCCTACAGATTACGACGTTTACAACATAACAAATTTACATTTAGCATTGCTTATCATGAATACCCCTATTGTCATTGACTGGTGAACTAGCGTACACAAACCTTTTCGTACGATTGGTAACGTTTTTACAGTCCGGCTCTTGGAGGGGAACGGAATTCGTTGATAAGAGAGATGAGAGATTAGTAATAGGGAGGCCAGATGCTTTGGAGGAGGGTAAGAGCTATTTCTGTACTTCCACCGTGATATTTCATACTAAAAAATATCACCGAGTGACAGGAACACTTCACTCCAGCCATATTGAACCAGGCGTGAAGCAATCGTTGCCGTGGTCAGAGAGGTTTGATTAATTGACCAAGCCTCTCAGACAACTCGAAGTATTAGTCTGCAGATACTGAACACCAAAGCTCCGGGAAAATACGTTCGTCTGAATTTGGCTGAGGTGCATATCTTGTTTTTAACCAGTATAACCATTTGCAATGGCCAAGTCCAATGTTTGTAAATTTCCACCGTGGGAATAACAGGAACTCCAGGGCCAAAGGGACCACAGTAGCTGTGGCGTGAAGAAGGCAACATTTGCTAAACGTTCGGGGGAAAATGTGTAAGTCCGAATTCCAGCACGTCATCTATTTTTGCTGCACAATTGGTTACAATAAAGCATCGGCTGTTTCCTTTACCAATCTCTTGGATGTTATCATAGGAACAATGATGAAACGCCATTGGAGATCAATATATGAAATATATATGTGAAGTAATCGAATTTTCCAAATTAAAATCGTAATTTGGAATAAACTAGTATTCACAACTTTGCACCTTAAAGGTAAATAAAAAGTCATTATAAAAAAATATGGCAGAAAATAAAATATAATGAAACCATCATAGACAATTAAAAGGGTTCCTTGACTTTTGATTCTCAGACTCGTTAATAAAACTACTAACAAAGGGAGATCAAAAATTAAAAAAATAAGATGGCACCATCATACGACATCAAAACCGATTGACTAAAATGAAAGACAATGGCACTAAGATAATTTTGATATCAGAACACAAGCTTGTTGATGGCTAATGACTACACGAGATGAAAATGATAATGATGAGATGAATGGAGAAGAGTGGGAAATATGATAGGAGAAAAGGATATTCAATGCACTTAAAGTGAAAATCGAACAGATATTGATTGAAATAATGTACTAAAACTGTATTCTGTGCAGATAGTCAGTCTATAAGCTTCTTGAAAGAACACTTTCACGATGGATTTAAAATGGCCATCCGCCAAATGTCTCGAAAAAAGAAAGACGAATTTTATACGAAAACAGAAACAGGTTATGTTGGATCGTGTTTGAATGGTGGAAGAAATAAGCTTTAAGGGGTGGTTAGGGAAAAGAGGAAGTAAGTAGCTAACTAGCGTGTCTGTCACTGCAACTTTTAAAGTGCTACAGAACAAGTGATACCAACATTACATCAGTTCCTCTCTTTACAGTACGCCAGAGGTAAGACAAGAGGTCACTGTGGCAATATTGGGGTAGACACCAGTTTGAGGTTATAACCTGAACAAGTTAATGAACTAAAAGGTCACTGTTTTACTAGCAGCTGTCCTCTAATATGGCTCCCTAAGGTAACGTGACAATGATACTAAGACGGTTGGAGATCGCATTTTCCTGCTGATGTAAGCACCGTGAAATTGAGAGAAAGGAGTTATCCACAACACAATAAAATACAAGAGTTACCAGAAAAACAGGTATTTGACGCTGTTTAATTACAAGAAATGTTACATTCTCAACAAGTGGAAGGTGGCGGACGAAGGGCATACTCCTCTTTACTTCACAATTTGCTTTCTTCGTGTACATTCTGTGTACTAGCAACAAGTGGTTTAACTTTTTACTGCGTAAATGAAATCAGAGAAACCTCAATGACTGCAGTAGAGGAAAATTTGTTAAACCTGCACTGTCGTCGTACAATCAACCCCATGAAATAGGTGACAACTAAGGTGATTTGTGAATTATAGTCGTGGTCTACAAGTCTACAATAAAAACGTTACGTTATGGCATCTTTGAGGTATCTTGTATGTAGGTTACGCCGTGTAGCATATGGCTGGTGAATCGAAGTGCCGCCATAGAATTACAAGGGGACACACGCAGAAGTTGCAAATAACCAACTCTATGATGGATGAACGAGTCTTGATGTAAGGATTGACTTGATCGTTACGATGTAATAACAAAGTAAATGTCAAACAAATGAAACGGTTCGAAATAAACTAATGTGTGTCGATGCCAAACCCATATTGCCACAGTTGCCCTCGGGCACAAACATAAAGAGAGATTAGCTTGAGCACAGGAAGCGCTTTTACAACAGTAAATGGGCCCCTCTGAATTTACCTTTTTTAGTAGCGAAAAATTGGGCTCTAATTCTGAGGGGTCGAGCCCTGGGCGCCTCTGCTGGGGCTCTGCCAAAACCTGCGGAAGGTCTGGGGCGTGAGGACGGCCAGCCGTGTGTGGTGCGGGGACCCGGGTACTGAGACTGACTCCGAGAGGCGTCTAGGAGGCGGTTGGGGAGGCGAGGGCGAGACGTACCTGAGCAAATTGAAATCAAGTAACAAGTGAATACTCAATTTGACGAAAAACGCTGAAAATCATTTCTCAATTATTCCTGAATTTGATAGCCCTTGCGTTCAGATCCCTGGTCAGTAAATAATTACTAAGGGTACTCGTTTGGGACGAATAGGGGTCGTAGGTCGATTTTAGTCAAACTTTGATTATTGATACCAGTAAAAATTAGAGAATCTGCTAAAATTGTTGAAATAAGGAAGTGACCTACGTGTCTAACGTCAAAACGTGTGAGGACAAACACCGGGTTGTCGCCGAAGCGGGATACGTCACATGCAGAGACGGACGTTAGACACACGGCGAGAGAAAGTGAGCATAGGACGATGGTTACGTTAGACACACGAGTTATCTTAGACACACGGGTTGAAGAAAAATGAAAAGGGGCCCGATGACCTTACACAGGCTCAAAACATTGATATCTCGCACCTGACCTATCTTTCGCCTATCTCGCCAATTGAGCCCGAACAATAAACCAAGACGGAGGAATAGTTTGTGTCACAGGAGGATAGTGTAAAGGAAACGATTAAGTGAGGATGACGTCAGCACAGTTCAATTGCACACTGCTGCGAAACGGAGAGCTGAGGACATCTCAACGCCTCCAAGGAAGATATTCAGCATTGCATAGTAAATATTCAATTCCAGGTTTTCTACTCCAATTTTTTGAGTGAAGGATATCGTGCTGATATCGTTGATTTACCAAAATTGTGTAGAACCAAAGTCCTTCACTCAAAAAACTGATGGGTTTTATATACCTCTCGCGTTCTGTTTACTGCCGGGTAAGGATCAGTCAACGTACAAATATTGCTTGCGTCCTAAGTCTGTAAGTGGGAAGGGAAATTTGTGTTAACAGGCCGAACTCAATTTTTGGAAACAAGTGTGTCTAACGCAACTTGTGCGTCTAACGTCAAACTCAATTTTCAAAATCGCCGCCCGTGTGTCTAACGTCCGTCCCCCGTTACGAGGCGATCCATTCCTACAGATATTTTATACTTGTCTCCTCCAGCTTTAATTTACTATCGGGAAAATTTCTTCTTTTTTCCAAATGTTTATTCCTTTCATCGACGTCGTTGATGTACTATTTGGCCAGTATGCAAAGAAAACGAAAGCCAGTTAATGCGATTTTTCGGTTACAAATAAAACTACGCGAGTTTCACCATTTGTATACTAAACCCCGTCAAAATGAGGAGTTATTTCTTTCTTATTCTCGAATGACAACATCAACGAAAGATTACATCGGTCAGAGAACAAAAAAACGGCAAGAAGAGACAACGGCTAATGCTACGCTCAGGTAAATTCAATAGGTGTACGCTTCTAATAATGATTCATTACGAGTATAATAATATTAATAATAATTTATAATACGATTCATAATAAACATACTAAAAATGCCCTCCTCTCTTAACAGGAAACCTATGCCTTTAACTGCAAAACAATTACACCTGTACCTTTATGTACATTACTATAGGGAATAAATGGTAACATTTATTTACTATTCGTTTTGTCGAAGCTCTCAAATCAGAATACTATAAAATCCATTTCGTACTGTAAGTTTTTAAACATCATTCAATTGAAAATCATCGAAATCATCATTAAACCTCAAAGGCAACAATTCACCAAAACAGGCAATAAGAACGATAAAATCTCAACAAGAGCTGGTTAACCTACAAAGTTTAAACAAATGCGATTAATCATTTGCGTCCCCACTTATGGTTAATCGTAATCAGTGTCAAATTTCCTATAGAACTGGTCCTCATAAAATTTCCATATGATCAAAGTACTCCCCAGTGAGAGTTGATGGCCTTCTTCTCTCTGGCTTCCACGATACATGGGTATTGTGGTTAGCATAACAGAGAGAAAAGCGGTAGACATTTTATGTCGGGCTAGTGACCATTCTCGCCTTTAATAGAATCACACATTTGTGTTCCTCCCAAAAATGGTACTGGGCGCCCCCAGGCTACCAGTGAATAGACTTACATTGAAGCACCTGGCTGCCCCCCCCAGTTAAGGTTGGTTCGGGGGCAGTGGTTTCAAACCCCTAGACAGGGATCCCTTCCATGTCTATGGGGGAGGAAGTTGTAGCGCGAGGCTTGCAGAGGATCGAGCGCACACTTCTGAGCATGTGAGTTATGTAGCTTGTCCAATAACTCCAGAACCAACCTGGTTGTCGGTAGTGCTTGCTAGAAGGCACGTCTCTACTTGTAGATCACAAACAGGCACTTGGGATAATCTCAAGGACTCTGACTGTTGAACAGTCCCTCTCTAAGGAGGCACTTCCTCAATTGCTTGCGGGGGGAAGAACATAAAGCCAGCTTGGCTCAGTTCTCCTAAACACGACTTCCTTTTGGAAGGAGAGATTGGATTGTTGATCAAAGTATTGTTGCAGTACGCCACCAATTAGACGGAGAAATAGTAAGATGAGAACATCGGACACAACAATCACCTTATTGCAGCACAAACAGGCTGCTAACATTGAAATGCTGAGACTGAAAAGTTATAGTTTTCTTCTTACTGGTGTCCATATTACAATGAACTCATTATTCCTGCTTCGTTTGATATGGAGGCTCACCTTCTATTGAGTATTGGCGAGGACGTGAGATCAGGGGGAGACGCTGGTCCTCGACGAACCAACAGAGGGGAAGCTCCTCTGTTAGAGCGTGGAGGCGGTTCTGGAGGTCCATCGCTTCGCCCTCGGTCTGGGCTGCCGCCGCCACAGCTGCTGAGACCTCTGAGGAGAATCGAGAGCTTTCGTCTGTGGCCACCTCCCACGACTGCTTCCGCCTCGGAACCGTTGACTCCGCCAGACGCAGGAACGTACTTGGACAGGCCGTTGTTGTAACTGAGCTGCCGACAAGGCGAGACTGACGTCGACCTAAAAAGGGATGTTTCAGTTAATGTCTCGAAGTAACATTGCAAGAACCCCCATAACTACCACCAGAAGAAGATATAGGGCCACAGATACAAGACTAATCTAAACCCAATCAACGATAATACTGCTGTTTAAATAGAGAGTCCAGTTTATGCAAGGTGCACAAGTTCTTAAACCGTAGTTGTAGTTTGTGATAAGACCTATGCTCTGCTTCAAGTTGAACGGCCATCAGTAGCCGCTTAAACTTGGTTTTATGAGAAAGTAAACTTGGGTTTCAACTGTGTTGTTTGAGCGTTATTCCGTTATATTTCGTTATATCTCCATTCAAACAGTGCAAAAATGGCATTTAAACTACAAGGTGTTTCCGACATTGCAGAGTTCGTAGTAGTGTTTTGAGGTGGCCATGTGTATTCCGAGAACACCTAAAACATTTCCAAAAGTGGATGGAAGATGAATTTTTTGCGAGATTTGGATGGTGTGGATGGTTCTACAACAAATTGAGGGCCAAATAACCAAATCAACACTGGACATCGCCGTACCTCTTGACGTAAAGTAGCAACTGACAATGCCAGATAATACACCCAGTTTCAGATGAGATTGCGTGGATGAGTCCTCGATACATTTGTATGCATAATGGTACGGAGGATGTCTAAGCTATGAGAGGGTTTTATTCAAAATTGTTTCCTAGATGCATTGGCGCCTTAGACAGGTAATATAAGAAAATAGTTCAGAAACCCCAGAAAGCAGAAATATACAACCGATCGGGACTGATTTCAACATAAGAATCTAACAGTTCACTTCCTCTTTAGGAAAGTTATAAATATAAGATGCTCAAAAACAGTATTTGACAACATAACTAACTTTGTTGAAACTGAAGAAGTTTTCAGAATGGGCATTATGGGTTTTCCCCTCACAAAAAGCACTTTTCCTTTTAAAGAAGTTGATTATTCACTGATAATTTGATCCAAATGCACTCAAACGAGGAAACGGACATAAACATGCGACTCAGATCCAAAAAGTACTAAAATATCAAGTGTCACACATAGACATTTTGTACGTCCAAATTCTCTGGCGAAACCTTGGAGTTGCACATCTTTGGGCCTTCACTGAGCAGGTTGCAGGCGATCAAAAACACTTGAAGGGTCAAATTTTCATGAAATTTCACATGAAATCTAAATAAAAAATAGTGGTTCCCTTACGGAAAAAAAAACGAAGTGTGGATTGGACAATTTGCCACAGTCGAAAAAATTTAAAATAGCGTAGTTCAATGCAGGATTAAACTATAAAGAACACCTGTTTTTATTACACCAAACCCAACTTCTGACCTGGAGAAGATGGCATACCACGTACCCTGCTGGAATCAGATACGTTTCATTGTTCCCACCGCCTTCCACCAAGTCGTGGTTTCATAAAACGACGTCGTTGTATTCGCGCGGGTTTTATACGACCATAACCCGTTTAAGATCAGACCATTGTGTCACCAGGGAACGGCTTCACAAATACGGTCTGTCGTGTACAGATTTGTGCAGATATTGCGGTGTTAACACTGAATCGACACAACATGTGATCCTCGAATGCCCTCATAATTCTCTCCCAAGAATCGAACTCCTCAACTGTGCCATAAACCAAACGACCCTTCCCTCATAGCTTCAGGAAACACTGTAGTTTACTGTGCCTTATATAAATTCCTATTAGACATAAACTTTCATGTAAAATATACATATTCAATCATACTTACCCATATTTTTGTAACCTAACATGAATATTTAGACCTATTTAAAAAAAAATAAATAAATAAAACACCTGTTTTTGCGTTTTTCGAAATACCTATTACGATTTAAATAAATATTTCATTAAGACCTACTCTAAAGCCCTTAAATTGTATGCTGGTTTAGCTCGGGTTGGTCCCAAATTGTTCGGTATTCGTTGAGAAGGTGCTACGAGTACATTTGTTGAGCCTTCATCACAAAAAAGTACAAATTAATCACCTGTGTCTATGAGCTTGTTGTTGTTGATGGTAGAATCTTTGGAGAAGGAGAGGAGACGTGGAGCCACTCCCTGGCCGCCCATCAGGGATGTCTTTACTGATGCCGTTAATCACCGTACGCCGTCCTAACATTGGCGAGTTAAACCTAAAACGACAATAGTTTATATTCACATGCTAGTGGTAAGAGTGTGACAAAACGAACATTCAGAAGGGCAAAATTGTTGTGACAGTCATTCTCACAGGGAATCTAACACCTTTTTCTGGACGTACACCACAAAACCTGCAAAATAGTAAATTAAATACAGTTTTTTTGCTTGTTCGTAGGTCTTTAAAGGCTACAACTTGGTGACTTCTGCTTCCACATCAACCAAGGAGGCGGACTTTTTTGTTGTTATTGCTTCTTTGGCAAATTTTCTTAGCACATCAAGACAAGTAATGCAATGGCTCCAAATTTTAAAAATACACAATGAAAACAATGCCTTCATGGTTTTGAGGCGTTCCCAAAATTATTCCAGAATTTTAACGTAAAGTTACTGAAAAAACTTTATGACGAAACGTTCAATGTGAGTTTTTTGTTTATTTACATTCTATTTATTTAGTTTGTTATTTTATATACGACGATAACTCTCCCGAGAATTGTCACGAAAACGATGTTCGTCCGCCATCAAATCGAGATTCCAAAGGAAAGGACGAGTTCGTTGAGAAGCGCTTTTTGAGCACCACACACTGTACTTCAATAACACTAAAATCAGGTATATGTAAGCAAAGACTATGGACTATGGACACAAAGACGAATAAGTTTTTTAAACTGCAGAAAGGAATGTTTCATTAATATTAGAAAACATTTACCTACTGTACTTATCAATAAATTATCAGTACAACCAAATAACAATAATTTAGTATTGTTCAGATGAACAAATCATAAGTAGGCACTTACCTATAAGGTGAGTCAGGGTGAGACGCGTCAGAGAGCGATCGGTGGTGTCCACTTTGTGAATTGGGGCTCTCACCATCAGGTCTATGAAAAGACATGAATTTAGTCATTTCAAACAAGTCGAAGTATTTTCAAAGAGTTTCCCAACTGACTAATGAATGAGAATTTGGTAGTGTTGCCAACCCGCCAAAGCAAAAACTCTCAATATCAACATGCCAATATCTATTTAAGTTTTGATGTTCGCGTAAATTCACCAAAATCATCTGTTTGCAGTTAAGTATGTGAATCACCCCCAAAAAAATCACATTTAAACCCTACAAGGTGAGGTTAAGCCCTCCAAGTTGGCAGTACTGTACAAGTACTGTACAAAGCTGTGAATTACCCACCTTAAATACCATTTCTTCGAACATCAAAATAAAAATGAAAACTAAAGTCGAAAAGTTTGTTAACACACTTGTTGGACATGTCATCCAACCTTTGCAGCGACTGACCACCAGGTGTGGAGAAGCGATCGCTCCTCATTAAAGATGTATTGGACTAAGACTGTGGCATAGGTTGATAGAATACATTCGTGCGAAACAGCTTTTCATTTTTGATCTAAGAATCAGTTTCTAAGCCCTTCAAAAACTTCTGACAACCTGGCAAGGTTTCAACTAAAACTCCTAATGGATTGGACAAAAAAATCTCATGTCGTCATTTCCTTTTCTTGACACTGATATTTTGACCACTTCACTCAACCAATACCATTCATATTGCATCTTTCTGAAAAGCTTTCTTCTATATCTTGAGTGGGGATGAAATCAAATCCCATTTTGAGGAACATATAAGATGCACAATCACTTGTGACTGTTGGGAGAGGAAAAAATGACATAACAAATAAATTGAAGATAAATTGAGATTGGTTCACCTGAAGGCTGGTGATGGCGATACTGGAACACAATGCGCATACCAGTTCGCAACGTCCACGTTTTCCTCCATATATCTTTTTAAGAAAGCGTGTTCAAGAAGCACGCGGTATTTCGGCCTGACTCGGTAGTCTTTCAATAAACTGTAAGCACATAAATGAAGAAGAATAAGAAGATTATATAAAAAGCCAAGGATTTCCTGTTAGCTTCAATAGGCTTTATCGACAAACAACAAAAATGCCCATGTTAAATGTGTTATTCAACTTGCAAAATTATTCTTAAACATATTGGTAAGTAATATATGTATTACTTTTATTACACACTATTAATTTGTTACATTTCATTATTATTTTTATTATGGGTTTTATGACACTTTTACCCCCTCCACTCACCCGCTCGCATATTTTTTTTTTTTTTTTAATAGAGCGTTTATTTGTTAATATATCAACTAGTTACAACTGAGGTAATATACAGGCAACTATCTAGATATTTACTTCACATAAATTCCGCAATATTATACTCATACTACTTATACTCATTCGTAATGATGACCTCCAAATCGAAAGAGTCACCGATGTCATTAAAAAATACGCAAGGAACTACGAAAAGAGGCTCGCATAATGAAAATTGAAAGATCTGACATGTTTAAAAACAAAAACAAAGTTCATAATCGAACAACAAAGAATCAGGAAAATCGTTAAACTTTTTATATTGTTATTTAGCTGGTTCAAAAAATAACCCTTTGATGCTTCTGACTCACCAGTCCTTGATGAAATCCCTAAACTCTTGGGAGAAGTCTTTATCAGGCGGAAGTGAAGGCGGATCTTCTTGTAACACCCTTGACAATACCTGTGATTGAAAGACAACTCATAAATTTAAGAATGTAAAGACAAGGAAGCGTGGATTCAGTCAAATTAATAAGAAAATGTGTCCTTACACATCTGCTTAAAAGGACATATCCGATACGTAGGGAAAGAAAGCGTTCTTGTAAGAGCAAACTAATCAAAATCAATAATCATAATCATCATAATCATAATAACTAATCATAATTGCTAACCTCAAAATCCGAATTACAGCCAGGGTAAGGGAATACGGAAGTTGCCAATTCGACTAATGTGATGCCCAAAGACCAAACATCAGCCCTGATGTCGTAAGCAGGTTTAGTTGGGTCAGGTGGGTTGATACGCTCCGGCTGAAAACGATTTTTCCAAAACTTATTACTTACATCAATGGATGATGTACTAGATGAGTCCATTGAATACAAATAACTGTAAAAGAATGAATTTAATTGATTGTACAAACGTTTGCCAAGTTTGGCACATAGCTTACCAGCAGATGTCAAATACAATCTTGTTACAACTTTGTGAATGAAAGAGTCGTCACTTACCGCCAAATAGGCTGTGCATCCGGCATTTTTGGTATTAGCTTTGGAATTGATGAGGTGGCCAGAGATGCCGAAATCACACAGTTTGACATTCCCTCTATTGTCGAGAAGGATGTTGGAAGGCTTAACATCTCTGTGAATGACGTCGTGATTCTCTTTCAGATAATGGAGCGCTCGAACGGTCTGTTAAAAAAATATCGGAATTATTCCAGGAGTGATAATCATCATACAACAAAACAATAGGCAAAATAAGCGAGGGTATAATATGTGACTTGATTAGACAATATTTACAAGAACTTACAGCAAGAGTGACTTTTCCAATGATGGGTTCAGGGATGGGAGAAGTGAGACGTTTGAGCAGCTTGTCAAAACATGTCGACATGAGCTCCATACAAATCCAAACCTCGGCCTGGGTGATGAAACAACCGAGGCACTGGACAATGTAAGGGCAGTCGTGGGATTTCAACACCACCTCCAGATCCATCGCAATCCTTTTATTCTCTTCGGGATTGCCTGATCTCCTCATTTGCTGCAAGTTCAAACAACTTATATGAATGAGACTGGCGAGGAAATGAAACATACATGATTACGCGTATACATAATATTAGACATTATTCCATCAAGCTGTGATAGGTATGGACAGTTCTCCTTTTCCATTTTGACATTAGAGGAAAGTGGGATTCAACAATTTTTGAATGCTAAGTCAACTACACTTTTTCTTACTACCCAAATCGTGGAATTGGGTTTCAGGTCGTTAGTTGAACTCGCTGGCTACAACTCCCCAGCTCAGAAATCGTTTGAAAAGCACAAAACTCATCAAAAGCAGCAAAACTCTTCTATGGTAAGTAGGTTTTCAGAGGGAGAATTATAGATGTGAAGCAAAACTTATAGCTAGGAAAGATTGGTAAACGAAAAAGTGCTTCAAATTGTGCAAAACAAATTCAAACACCAATTGAGTTGAGTAGGTTGTAATGATCAGGCCCAATTTGCCTACCAAATTTTCACAACACTGTCACTAAGATTGTCTATGCGCATTAATTAGTCTAGTGCCAAATTTTAAAATCACACTGTGTTTGAATGTGACGGATGTGCATTTATCTGATATCCCTTTTCCTACTTCCTCCTTCGATCCAAATTTCATAACCTGACTTGAGTATTTCAACAGCTGAAGTAGGTAGCAGCTGGTGTACAACCAATGAAATTACAATAATAATGACATTGCAATTATATCAGCTGATTCGATCATCACAGTTTACTAGATGGGGAAATGTATGGGGGGGAAGAGAGGGGATGACGGACTACTGTCAACTGATTCCTCCCACCTACTTGCCATCATGTAACTTCTTACACTGACTCGACTATAGGTACTTGGATAGAGAAGATTTGTGCAACTGACATACAGCTCCACTCTTGAGGAGAAAATAAATTATCAATCCATATAAAAATAATAAAGATTGGCTACAACCCTCACCACCCTTTCATTTGATTACAACGCCTTTTTGAGATGAAGAAATAATACGATACCTTGACAGCAATCACTTCTTGGCTGGGAACGTGCAGCATCTTGAAGACGTGTCCTGATGTGCCGAACCCCAGTTCCCCTAGTTCTTTGAGGTCGCTCATGTCACTCTCGTAACGCTAAAAATTCGTTTAAAATAATTTTAAAAAATTGGAAACGATTATTAGGATGAAAATGGTTTTAAAATGCAATACTGATTTACAGTTTTAGCATAACGATTTGAGGACTAATGTAATAATCAGACGTTGATGGAAATGATGATGTAGGGAGAATGAGAAAACAACCTTCACTATACATATATATCACAGTTGTAAAATGGAGGAACACGAGGTCCCTTTATTTGAGACTTGATAATGAGATATATAGGCTAACATAGTAAACAACAGAAAACATCACACAGCATAGGTGCCAAACACTAAATGAGTATCTAGTAAAAGGGCGTACGTTATTGTTGGCAATTTTTCAATACGAAAACACTTTCAAGTCTCACTATTCAGAATTTTTCAGTAGTTTGGTTACAAACGCCTTTCTGATAACATATGCCCTTCTACGCCTTGATAGCCCAAATTCTGAATGGTTCATGGATCGATCGATAAACGTTAATTCTCGTTCAGGGGTTCGTTCCATAAACAATATTGTCGTTTGGCTACTGATCGATAAACGTTAATAATTAACGGTATTATTATTGTTATAATTATTATAAAATTATTGTTGGCAGGAGGTAGAGTGACAATTTTTGGCTAGTTAGTTCAAGGCTAGTTAAGTATGTTCCATGCTAAAAAAGATTTGTAATTTTTAACATAAGCCTTTCTATTAGGCGGGAGAATGGGTATTCAAATGTCTAGGATAGTCACTTCCTACAAAAAGTGGATACTTACGACGCCATTGATGTGGAGGATGCCGGATTGCTTCATGATTTCCTTGAGCTTCCTCTCGATGACATTGTTGTCGGGCGTCTTGGGCTGCGACAAATTCGCCCCTGGAAGCTCGAACGGCTGCTTCCTGGGTCGCAGAACTGAGCCAGTCTCCCCCACTAAAACCATAAGAGCAACACCATCGATCGAAATGTTCAATGAAATAAGATAAACCCATATCTTCCAAGTTATTTGCAGGCTTATGGTAAACTTTTCACTTTGTTTTGGTGTTTCGGTTTCAACTTTGTATTACAGATGTTCGAGTCACTAGCAGTGAAGGTTTCCTCCCCTGAAACTCATTTGGATTCGGCTAAGAAAATCACCTTCTATCCTGAGACAGCAATGGGAGCATTCATAATCACGAATAAATCATAATGAGGAATTTTGTGGTTGTCAGTACTGTCATGAATATGAATTCATCGGTGAACACATTTTTTGTGATTTTGCAAAAGATCACATTTTTTGCCTTGATTTTTAAGAAAATTATAATTTTTTTAAATGGTTTTTGCCTATAGTACCTATCAGTCCATGTTATTTATAATTGAACACCCTCACCCCATTCCCTACATCTTGAAATAATAAATTTAATGATAATAAGACTGTAAACTTCTTTAATTCGTAACAGGGGAGTTCTGGTGGTGTCACGATCGAATTCATCATTAAAAAATAATGATATTATATCAAAAAATCAAATTCTTTTAGCCATACAGGCTTTTTTGTCTTGCAAAAACCTCAAATGTGCTTAAAAACGCACGTTTTGTCTCATTCAAACTCAATTTTCTCAAAAACTTTCCATCTAAAAACAACCAACTGGTTATACTGTTGGATAGCTGAGGCTTGTGAGCATTTTTCAGGCGTGCATGCGTAAATTCTCCAGAAAATATGAAAAAACTGTCTCTCAATTCTCCTAGTCATGCAGGTCTTTTTGTCCCGTAAAAACCTCTTATGCACCGAAAAATACACGGTTTTTCTCATTTCAACTCTTATTTTCTCTAACACGTTCCCTCTAGAAACAAAAAACTGGTTGTACCGTTTGAAAGCTGAGGCTTGTGCCCATTTTTTTTTAGAGTGCAGGCCATCACTTATCACCCAAACTATAGGGCCTGATGACCGTATGAAAAAAAGGCAATGCTCCAAATTCAACGAACTATCAAGTTCATGTTTTGCGCTCATTTTTCAAGTTCGATTCACAAAAATTATCGTTAGAGATTAAGAAGGCAGCGAATTTATTGCTCTTTCCAATGATGTACTCAGACATGACTTTACTTTTCATGTTAAGAGAGTTAAGGCCTTTTTAATTACCAAAAACAAAAAACACAAGGTGGCACTCTTTGTCGCGAATTTGAAATAGAATACATGGGTGAAGGAAGACGGTTATAACGTGATACACCCTTTCAGCCTGCACAGGAATATGTACGCATTTTTCTCTGCTGTTCATGACTAAACGACGAATTTCAAACGTCTCTTTCTTTATCTCACAGAGAATCGTAAATTCACCACTCCACGCTGTTTCCGCACTTACATTTTGATTAGCTGTTAATATTTGTGAGGGGTAAACCCACGTACCGCGGAATAATAACGTCTGGAGCTGACGGGAAGATCAGCAGTCACGTTGGCGACCACCCAGCTCGAGCCCCAAGGGCAACAGGCGCCGAGGTTGTCGAACACTCACAGGGAATACCCCGTTCTTAAATCAACAATACACGTACACGCAACATAAATTCCGCTGAACCAAAATTATTCAACAGCTTTCAAGACGGTTTTAGTTGAGATGTCATTTTAGTTGTATTCACTATAGATCGACCATGAAAGGGATGCAGATTTCTTAGTCTGGCGGTATAAATTACTGAAACATTCACATCACAGCCAGCAGGTGAACAAATTACTGAATGTTATTTGTGCTACTTCAAGGAGAATAACCCATAATCGGAGAGGTTTGATGAAAACCTCGTAAATTCACCCACCTATTCTATAAACTACGAGGATGCCTCAGCCTAGTAAATTTAATTGCAATATACAAGGCTCTGGTGTAAAGCATCATATGTTTTGGTATTATTGCTTGGGGAGGAGCAGCTTCAAGTGGTTTTTCACAAAAATCTATCTTGAAAATAATTTCAAAAAAACCTCGTAGATTTCCAACAATTGATTTATTCAACTATATCTCTTCTCTCTTTCCACCATAAACATCCCCGATCTCTTCATTATCCCTCGTGCTTGCGCTTACGGTTTTCGACCTACCTTCCAAGCGGTAATCCCCGCACCAAAAACCCATCTATGGAGCACCTCCAGACATATATATTACTCCCTTCCTTATCTTGTTCGACTACATCCTAAGGAACCCTTCCGGTTTCTCTCGCTCAGCCTTCAAACAGAAAATCTTTACTTGGCTTATCTCTCGCGGTCTTTCAAGGTGTCAAGAGACTCCATGGTACACATTCCTGAACATGTATAATTATTTTTATAATTTTTGAATCTATCTGATTTCCTTTTAATATTGTGTAATTAAGAATACGCAACTCCCCCTAGCCGCACAGGGATTTCCCTATGGCCCGGGGTATATTCCATTGTTTTTAATCTAATTATCGAAGATGTCACTTGATTTCTCGGAATAAACTTTCTTTTCTTTTCATTTCATTTCAAAACGGAATCTTAGCTCAAACCGTTGGAATGTTGCAACAAAGGGGGAAAGTTCTCTTTGTTCTAAGGACAAGAACCAAGATTGTCAAGTACACCAATGTGTGATCCGCGTTCAATTACAAGAAAGAGAGCTCAGCCTTTCGTATCGTTAATCCCAGGAAACAAACTGGTCTATTAGTTGAAGCGCTTAATTCCAAAAGTACAGCATTCAGTAATGTGCGTATTGTGTTCATAGAAGAGTGTGATATGATAGGCCCTGCTCTACTTTAAAAGATAAGCCATCGTCTCCAACACATTCTCTGCTACCACGGTATACCATTTGCTTCGTTGAATATGGTCTCTTGTGGTGATTTACGCCAGTTACCACTCGTGTGTCAGACACCAATACATCAGAGGAATAGAGCAAACTTCGGCCAGGACATTGTATGACAATCTTTAGAATACTACCCTCTCGTTCAAGTTAAGCGTCAAGCTGACGTTACATTCTCTAGGATCCTTACCAACGTTGGTAATGGAGAGAGTCTGACGCAAGAAGAAGAAGACGTCGTAGAATCCTGTTTTTTTATAAGAAAAGGTGCAGAATTTGTAACTTTCATGCGTGAAACATTCAATCTAGGATTGAATGGTGATCCAGCTATCTCTACAACCCGAAACAATACAGTCACTGATGCTGTATTCACACGATATATAGATCATATGGAAACAAGGCATTTTATCTCATATTTTCCCTACCATAAACCAGTATTGATGTTAGCTACCGCTAACATTTCCAAATTTTGTTCATTAATGTTCAATGCCAATAATTTGTTCATAAAATATCTTGTGTGTATTTCATTTATTTAATCATTTTAATTTTCTAACTACACCTGTAACAATGGATATATCCATGATCTAATATTTTTCCCCACAAGGAAAAATTTCTTCAAAACTTTTACTACCTAGTTTCTTGATTGTGTCGTCTATCTTTCGTTCTAGTGATTTTCTCTCTCATTTGAGAAATTTCTTTTCTAAATTTATTATTCATACACACATAGTTCAGTAGAACCAATTAGCAAAGTGTAATTATATATACGTGCAAGTGTATTGCGATGGTTTTCGGTTGTTTCGCCAATTCGGTGGGCGGCGGTCCGTGACAGGCGAGCAGCTGCACCGCGGGGGGTTCGCCGTCGCCTAGGGAACCCACCGACTCCTTTGTTGGGCCCCCACGAGCTCGGGCGCATCAATCATTTCGGCAAAGACGGTGATAGTCGGAGGAAAGGGAAATCTCCTATCTTTTTAACTGGGGCGGGCGGGCTTCACTCCAAGGGCGTTTTCTGTCGATAAATTGTCTAACGTAGCACTACCTACGTACTTTTGGACGACAAACCCACTTATGGGAGGAAAAACGACTAGGGACAGAATTAGGGGCAGTTGAAACAATTCAGGTGTCTTACTATCGAATGTAAGCGATCTTTACAGTCGTGCAGGATGTCCAGAAATGTTACGTACAGTAGAGTGGGGTTAACTTAGCCTTTAGACGTACTCAAGGCCGCACACTGCTTACAGCGCCTATCCGGATGGGCAAACTTTTGAAAAAAAAGGAGCATACAAAATACAAAACGATGCGAACTATTACCCAGAGGTTTACTATTTCTGTGTTAGATAGCCCTTCTATGTAAATCACTCATCTATGCACATTAGAAGTAGTATGCGGTACATCATCTAAACTCGATACCTCCTGCTTCGTCACCAGAGTTGGGCATTTCTAGTTACTTGAATACAGGCAAATTTGAGGAATTTTAATGGAAAAAGAACGACCTAGATGTCCCAGTCATAACGCTGCCCTGAGTCTGTCAAATGGGTATGATAGACGATAAGGATGGAAGAACCCCACTTTAACCTAAAAGATCGAGGATACCCACCAGACTTTCTGGTAATTGGTAGTTCTAGACACCAAATTATTGATGTTTGTCTGGTTTAGAAAGAATATTACTTGCGGATATCAACCCTGCCAAAATGACGAGGTACCAAGTTGACGCTCTGCTCCAGGCAAGCTGATGATAATGGAATGGATAACAACCAGGGCCCAAACAGGAGGAGCGTTCATATGATCAGTGTTCAGGGGGCTGCTTTCCGCCGGGCTGATAATGCTTCCAAGGTACACTCGGAAATGTAAGTAGACATCCAACTGAAGTTCAACAAGATAAAATACAAATGCTGGCAACGAGAATGCTTCCGATTGGTCTCTTCTACTGAAGTGAAGCTTGGGTTGTCTTATAAGTAACAAGAATATTGTCTGGAAGTAACAAGATAGTAGTATGCTAGTGTACCTACCACAGGAGGAGAGGTTGGCCTCCAAACACAAAGAAACTTGGGTATCTACTAAATATGACTCATGAAATCTAGTTTTATAGTTAAATTGATGCCAGTAGCTCATGTTGGTACTAATGTCATAATGTATCTACTGATCAGGTAGATAGTCAGGTAGCTCGAAAAGCGTGAGCTGCGGATTTGCAATGCTCCTTTAGAAACAAAGGGGAATCAGAACATGTGTAAGTGCATATTAGCACTTTAAAATACCTATCCGTTATTATGCAACAATCGAATAATTTTTCCATCGCTACTTCTTCGAGATTTTATGCAATCAAGACTGTGAGTAGTACCATAAAAACAAGAATACCAAGATGTTTTGAGATGGCAAGATATGAGCCTCAAGTGATTTCGTGAGATGAAAATTATCAGGAAGGTACCAGGTGAAATTTGCTTGGTAGGTGTAGAGGAATGTAATACAATGCCAATTTCCATTATACCTACTGGTGGATTTACATACAAAGGTAAATTCGAAAAAGTCAAAGGATTAGTACTTAATAAATGAGAATTTTACATGGAAATCAAATGTTGAACTTAAATACAGTGATGAAAACAAATTACTTTAAAAACCAACTACACTGTACTGTACATACAACCCTCAATCAGCGAATATCCTTCAACAAGATGACACCCGGAGAGATTGGTCATCAAAACACAAAGGCATACAAATCTAGCTTTACAGTTAAATTGGCGACAGTAGCTTTTGCTTGTACTAATTTCATAATGTATCAACTGATCAGGTAGGTAGATGGGTACCTTGAAAAGCATGAAATGGGTAACAAAAGCCCTTGGGTAACAAAGGAGATAGAAAATGTGATAAGGCATAATATGTTGTCTGCCATTATCCAATAGCAGAACTACCTTCTCATCGTAGAGTCCAGATCAGCGAACTAGACAGAATACAAATCGAAAGCGTGGACCTATGCCGATAGGAGACATCGGGCTTTTCAATACGGCGACGGTCTTATCAGGAAGGGGTCACCTATTCTCGACTTCTACCACTATTTTCTATAATGGAGAATTTAAACTGGAAATCAAATTTAGAACTTAAATACGTTATGAAAGCAAATTACCTTAAAAACCAACTCCACTGTACTGTACCTACCACCCCCAATCAGCGAATAACCTTAAAAATACGATACCAGAAGAGATTGGTCATCAAAACACAAAGGCACTCGGGAATCTACTAAATATTTCACATAAAAATCGGGTTTTAAAGTTACATTGACGCCAGTAGCTTATATTGGTATTAGTGTCATAATGTATTAACTGATCAGGTAGGTAGCAAGGTACCTTGATGTTTATACGGAATGTCCCTCGAGAAACAAAGAAAACACAGAAAATGTGTTAGTGCATATCTTGCACTTTAGAATATGTAATTATCCAATAGTAGAACTACCTTCTCGTCGCAGTTTCCTCAATATTATATGGTAGAAAAAGAAAGCCTATCCAGTCTGTAAGCTGATTCCCCAAGTGCAAGAAAACCAAAATGTATTGAGGTAATGAGGTGACAAGATGGTCATACGATTATGTACCCACCGCAGGAGGTTATGGGATGAAATTATTAAGTTGGTAGCAATTGAAATTTGCTTAGAAGATGCTGGAGAGATATATTTTAGGGTCAATTGTTTATCGTTTACTTCTGTGCAATAGGTAGGTACTCCAATACGGCACTATATCTGTGCTGGAGAGTCCTACGGGAAGGAAGTCTTGCAAATATATACAACGGCAGAGACAAGACGGAAAGAAAATGACGACTCGATCACTCTATGAATTTATAATCAGGGAAGGGCCACATGTCGTAGGCAATAAAATTACTTCAGTGCCCTCTTTTAGGAGGGTTTCAAGTGGCTACGTCGAATTTATGCGACGACCTCACGGAACCAAAATCGTTCGAGATCACAAGCTTGATACAGGCTACTGGTTCGTTGGAGGTCTAAGACGAAGAGTTCGCCGTAAAAGCGTTTCTTCGTAAATACGTAGTCGATTCGACGAAAAAAAATATATTCCGATATTAAGGTTAACTTACGTCCTTTGGGGCGACCGAGGGCCAGGGAAGGGCGGGGGCTGGGCAAGATCGGCGCCGAGTCATTTTCCTGCTCGACTTTTCCGGTCACCTCCAGCTTGATCACATCCCCTTCCGACGGGCTTTCCATTATTTGCACCGATCCCCGCTAAACGCCTCGACACTCATCTTTTCAGTCGTGATTTTATTATGTAAAAAAAGAAAAGAAACGAAACGTTTTATTACACCGAAGACACGAACTGACCCCACATCCAAACATTCACTGTACAAAAAAAGAAAAAAAAAAACAACAAAAAGCTGGAGACATCCACAACAGGTTGACCAACCTTTCATCGATTTTTTTTCTCGAAAGCGTATCGTGACGCGATTTTCCGACTATTGAATGGAATTTAAGTAGATAAAATCGTATTAAAACGCATTTATGTAACATTCTGTCAAAATTGTAATTCACGATAAATCGGTGATGGGCTGCAACATGGATCTGAGCAAATCCATACTCATCTGTGTGTGTCATGATGCGAACCTAGCGGCAATAAAGGAAAACATATATGCCAACAAATATGTGTGAAGCGGCACAAAACATTGACAACTTTTGAAATGTTATCCCATTTCCAGCCATGGGTACAAAAAATGATGAGAACATACTTTTTGTACTTATTTTATACTTTATTACGGTCTGAATAAGTTCAAGTTTAATTAAAGTCTATTATTATTCAAAAAACCGTTTTAATAAATGTCTCCTTAATTCATCAGTTCCATGTTTCAAAGTGATGTTCATTACTATATCACATGGTCGGATTAGTTAATTAAATATGTCATTACGCCAATCTCTTTTAAGATACCTATGCAAGCCCCTGGCCGCCCCTCCAGCCCCCAGCAACAGGGGTATCAATGAGTCAGAGTCCAGACAAGATGAGGGAGCCCAATTCCCCCCAAGATTGCAGCTTGCTACCCCCTCATTGCTGGTAACTTCAGTAGTGGTATGATCTTTGATTTCCTGTTTATTGTAAACCCCTGCTGCTATAGTGATTCGTTAGATTTCCAGTCATTTTTGCTCCTTCAGAGTCATAGATCCATTGGATCTTCAGTCAAATCTTGAATTGATCTCATAATATCTCACACCGCTTCCTGGTGATCTTACGTTGAACTTGAGAAGATCTTTGAGCGAGCCTTAAGCTCTTATTTCGCCTCTTGATATTTGGATACTAGATTGTGTACATTGACCGTTGTGATTTTGATTTACTATTTTTGTAATATATTGAGCATTTGTTACTCGAGCGTTAATCATTCAACCCTTGACTATTCATCAACGTAATTGGATCATTTTCAGTAACCCCCTTCAGGGGATCTTGACCCTTAAGCATCTGATCTAGGTAAATATGTTCGGACGAACATGGACTGATCGGTATCAAAAGGGAATATCAGTAACAAAATAATGGCTAATAAAATAAAAACATTTGAAAATGGAAAAGGAAATGATGATTGAGATGATAACTGCTTGATGACAAATAACAGAACAGTGCAGCGCTCTCGGGGGAGTACACATAACTACAGGTTTCATTATACCCAACGCAGACTGGCGGCTGGTGAGGGAACCCGGCCCTCCTTGACTAAACGTTCATATCTTCCAAAGATCATGGAAGACGGATGATGAGGGATTTCTTAGATCTCAATCTAATATTCCTCATGCTTATTAAACTCTTTTTTTGAGTATCCGCTGTTCTCGATCGAATTTGACACCCCCGAAATTTCGTGTCAACCTAAATACTTGTTACAATTTTCTTCAAAAATTCTCTAAAAACTTGAAAGATAGAACTTCTTTGTCAAAATCGTTGGGGTACCTGGTGTTCTGGGCGCTGGAAAGAATTAAATTTTAGTCCTGAACCGTTACAGAAGTGAAATTACTTAGTCCTGAACCGGTTACAGAAGAAAAATTTACAGAAGTATGGTCAGAATGAACGCGGTGTCCCCGATTTGAACTAGGCGCCAAAGAAGAGCAAACAGCGCGTGGAGCTGTTGTGAGAAAACAGTGCTTAGGTTTATCAACAGGCAGCGCTAGCTGTACGTCGCTCTGTACGAGATCGAGCCTTTCCTTCTGTTCCGTCCAACCGCAGTTCATCACAAGTTCGACCTGGAACAGCCGTCAACCTCGACCGTCCGTCGGACATGGAACAGCGTTCGGGCGTACTGCGCATGTCACTTTCTACCGTCCGTCGGACATGGAGCAGCGCTCGGGCGTACTGCGCATGTCTGTCCACCGTCCGTCGGACCTGGAACGAACCTCTCAACAACTCGTTTCCCGCGCTTCCACAGTTGTTTCGGTTCCCGACGCCATTCCGCATGTGCAGTAGTGAACTGCGCAGATGCGTAATATTTGAAAAACCGCCTGTTCCCAAGAAATCAGGTGATGTCCTACCAACCAATCACGTAAGAGCTTTCCGGATCGCTTCCGGTTGGATCTGAATCCTGCTTCAGTCGTCCGTCGCGCTTGTGTTAGGTTGTGTCGTGTTTAGTGCTCATTGCAAAATGCTTTTAAATTGGTTTTCCTTCGAATTCGGTACGGGTTTTCGCGGTCGGAAGTGTAGGTAAAAGGCATTCGAAAGCGCTGTGCATTGTGTGTGTGTGTGTTTAAATCATCGTGATTTCTTCTACGCTCATCTTGTTCATCATTTGTTGAACAACGTTCGTCTACAAGGTACTTACCTGCATGCTGCTTGAATATTTCCTACTCACACTTGATTTACGCACCAATTTTACCAAATTCATAATCCTATAGATCGTAGAAGAGGGTGAATGTACGGGTTATTAGTGAAAACACCTGTGTATTATATTGAATCACACAGGGGTGCCCGGTAATCGGACAAAAAATCCCCAACTTCGGAAAACTACTGAAAACGCTGCAAATTCTGGGGTTTATTATTCAATTGGCTTGCGTTCATGATTTGAATTTCTACTAAGCTTTGGAGTGTGCGTGTTTCACAGGTGATAGAGCGATTATTGAATTTCAGGAGATATGCATGGAGCACGTAAATCTGTTCTCAACCAAAATACCTATTTGGATTGTTCAGTTGATCATATTTGTGTGCCTCCTGAAATTCAATAATCACTCTATCACATGTGAAACACGCACACTCCAAAGCTTAGTACAGAGGATAAGGCGTTAGGGTAGGTAGGTACATCCGTGTGAACCGTGGGGCGTTAGGGTACAGAAACAGGAGGCGGTTGGGTACAACGTATTGGACACGGTATGGGCCGTTTAGGTTCATTATTATTATTATTACATTATTATATTCTCCTGTACCCAAACGGCCCATGCCGTGTCCAAATACCTATTAAAGGAAGACGATAATATAAAAGTATACTGTTCACCTTCAACACAAGTATATTCATATTATAATATCTAAACAACCATTAACGGTATATTCATGAATCAGAATAAGTTAGACGGTATTATTAAACTCTCTAATATTAAAAAGCAGAATAGCTTTAGATGAAAAGTACAACCAAAAATTTCACACTCGGGAAAATCAGTTGTAGCAGCTGTGTGGGCGGCTTTCTCGAAATCTACGTGAAGTATGAACCGAAATTACTACCGTTTTACTTCGCCGACTTGGAATCTATTTTCAAATCCATTCCAACCGCGATGATGACGGGTTCACAACTGATTGCCTCATTGTGTTCCTATTATTGTGTTCAGAATCCTATTGATGTGTTTAGAAGATTACACGCTCTTTAGACAATTTACCTAAAAGGCCTCTCGCTCGTGTAGACTTCCGACCTTTATGTACCCAAACGCCAGTCCCCCCGGCTTACAAAGCCTTTTAGGAGTTCACTAGGTTACTGCGATGAAAACATAAACAATAATAAACCAAATAAACGCAAATGTTGGCACCATAAATCGGGCCGTATATCGGGAATGGTTTGAGCTACGAACCTGGGGAAGGGCTCATTCGATTCCTCATGGAAAGTTCTTCAAAAAGAGTCCAAATTTAGGCCGCTTCGACTTTTTTTTGAGGTTTTTAGGGATTTTACAAAACTTTGACAACCCTTAAAGGGCACTTCAAATCAAGTGAGAGTGCTGGCTAAAGAATTTGGGCGTAGTCGGACCAACATTGATTTTTCCTGAAAATTTCAGATATTTTGCTCCAGCCGTTTGGGAGAAATCGTGCGTACGGCGGACGGACGAAACATTTTTTATTGCAGATTCGGATTCTACACCCTTTGAAACGTAAACCATGAAATTTTCAGGGGGAGTTATTGAATAATAAACCAAAAAAAGAAAATTCGATCTCGGATTTCAAAAAAAAAATTATTAATGAAGCAAAATGTAACAAGAAATCGTGGGTGGCTGAAAATAAAAAAGTGAAAAGGTTTGTTATGATTAATAAAAATTGTAATAAATTGTACACTTTTACTGTGGATACTGTTCGAATTTTCTTTTTTCAACCGTTTCGCCGGCCCAAAAAAGTTAGTTTCCCATTAGGGCGATAGGAAATTTAACGCTTTTTCCAATATTGGAATCAGATTTGAAATCGCACGCAAAATGTGGGAGATATGGCCGTTTTAAGGTGGTAAGATCGAAAAAAAACGAGAAAAATCTTAAAAATTGAAAAAAAAACCTCATTTCCAAGGGTGTAAACAAAAATTGCTAAGAGGCATTTTCGATCAGACGTTATCTGTAGAATCTTCTCTTGGCGTGTGACCGTCACGAAATGTAACACCCTGTATAAAATAAACGTATTTTACCGATTTCCCATACTTCTGAGCGCTTAATTTCGATTGATAGGGAAGGTGGCGCGAGGTACGACCCTATTCGTACCTGGCCCCACTTTGGAGGGTTTTAGAAATTTAGCTCTAGAAAACTCAAAAACTTTAAATAACCCATTTCAACAGCTGTATGTTGTAGACAACTTGTTTCCCTAGGGATCTGTAAAAAAACAAATAGATAAATGATAACAAACAAAATAACAAGAATAAAAATAAAAAAATCGAGAAAATCTGAAAAGTGGGGCGAGGTAAGGTTTACCCCATACGTAAATAATTGAATACGCTTGGCTGGAAGATTCATGTTTTAGACAAAAACAGTTCTTTCGATTCCACAGTATGTCAACCAGCAAAACCAGTCCGCTCTTCGCATTCTAAATTTTATTTTGAACGATTAAAATCCAAATCGTATTTTGATAACTTGACGTAACATCGATAGTTCAAACCTTCCCTGAGATATGCCTGGCTTTACGTTTTGAAACTTCCATTTCTGCATTACCCTACTTATTTCGTTCACATATATCTGAAAACACGATATAAATAAAAAGGAAAAGAATTTTGAAAATCCGTACCCACGTGAGATTATGCGACTAGAACTTTGTCAATTATTGACTCCAGGGATTTGGGTTAAATCAATAAATAATTAAACGCAGTTATGAGGTTCAGTTCTTTTTAGTTCATTCAACTTCTCAACTATAAAAAAAAGTTCCTACGGAGGTATAACAAAACTAATAAACTAATACAATGACAACATACATTTCACAATGAGTATGGCGGCATTTGAAATCAAAACTTACATAACAACGCAAAAATGTGACAATCCTCAGTCGGGAGGGCACTGCTAGTTCCAAACATCTTCTCCAAGCAGGCAAGTCCTATTTAAAGGCGAAGGTTCAGGGCTATTTTTAGCGAATTTTCAAAGAAAATAAAGCTTTGCAATGGGTTTAAACATTTTCGAAAAATGTCTCCATCGAAATCCTTTTTTTGGCATCCTGAAATGATTTCTGGAGCTTATCCTTAATACGTGATCGTCTAGAATGACCCACACACACTTTTTTTTTTTTTTTTTTTAAAAATAATCTTCCCTTAAAGGGGATGGGGCACATCATTATAAAAACGAAAAAAAAACTAAACAAAATAAAGTGGGGAGGACGCCCAGGTTTACTCGACGCTGGCCCTTGGGAGGTTGAGGAAGATGGATGGAAGGAATGCCCTTATAGAATGACCACCAGTTAAAGTTAGAGAACTGGATGAAGCAGGTGGTGATACCACAAAGTATTCCTGGCGAGATGCCCAGCTATAGTAACTCTGTGGCACTTTTCCCACACCACACTCCACACGTTGCAGCCAGAACCTTGACGTCATTAGGCACCATTCCTTTTAGCTCAGATATCACTAGTCGCAGGTCGTTTCAATCATATTTACTTTTCTTAGCCCTCCAGGTCTGCTCCACGTCCACGCAACCACTGACAACTTGGGCATCCAGGATTATGGCAGACCCATCGGGCTTAATGGCAAATATCTGGCTGCTCTGGCCACACGGCATATGATACGGTCTCTCTCTTTCCACATCCCAACCCCTGGATGACAATGCACCCCAGACTAGGCAACCACATCTGTGGCCACCATGAATTCGTGGACACTGCCGCACCACATGATACAGGTTCTCATTTTTACCCCGACAGGCGTGGCAAAGGGTGTCTACTACCCCACGACCTTCTCTGGAACACATGACCACAGTGGGTAGTACAGCCACCTGGACATCATGAAAATTTCAGCAAGTGCGGACCCCAATGCCCTCTGAATCCCTCTCCACCCATTGAGAGGAAATGGGAGATTCAGACACTATCGGTGTTCTCTACCATCCACTGAATCATGCAGGGCAGCAGCAAACTCACGAATGAGCTGGACATGCAGCATGCACTTGTGTATGTGTGTCATTCCAGAAGATAACTCTTTGTGCTTGAGCCAAGAATCAAGCATTTCAAACGAAAGGATGAGTTCGTTGAACAACTTCGGATCAAGCCTTTGGGGGCACACTAAATTGGTCAAATATCAAAAATTGTGAGAAAAAAAATCACCAAATATGACAAAAAAAAGAGCTAATAATCGTTAAATTTATATTTTTAGCTGAATTCTACTCAAACAAATACCATCAGCAATGAAATAGGTCATTTGAAGATTAAAGCTCAAATTTATACTGAAAATTAAACTTGAATTCCATTAAAATGTGCAAAAAAAGGATGAACGTCAAAAAAAAATTCAAGATTTTTTAGTAGATGAATTCAGAAAAAGTTTTTACTTCGCGGTACAATTAATGGTATTCCCAAATGTGCCAAGCACATAAGTGACCAAATTTCAACTCAATTTAACATAAATGTAATACGGTAATTTCGGAAAATTCGCTCATGCGGCCATGCTGCATCTTGCTTTTGGAGATCTTGCTCTGAAATACCCAGCAGATATGAGACTGGGATCAAGTTGTTTGGAATTGACAACTATAGTCAGTCGTGGTTGTTTATTTACATGTCGAGATATAAACAAATTGGGAGGTATATACGAGTGCGTAAAACTATTACGAAAAATTAACAAATAGATCTAGAGGTTTCAATAGCTCTAACTCCTAATCTTTTCCGACTAGATTTCTGAGGTCTTCGATCGTTTTAGGAACGGTGGATAAAATTTTGGGGCCTGAGGCAGTAAATAAGACGTCGTCCTCTATCCGAATGCCGATCCCTCTGAATTCCGGTTTGACCAAATCGTCAGATTCGCTGATGTAAACACCTGTAAAGACAACACAACCGTCATTTTGCAAACTGAAACTTGAAAAATCGAAATGTTCACTTTAAAAACCCAGGAAATACATAATTTTTGTGAGAGCATACAGGCACACACATGTAGCCATACCAAATGATTCTTAATATTGCCAATCACCAACAAATAAATTTTCCCAATTCCATTCTCTCTCTTCCTTTACGCAAAATGGATTTTTGTACATCAATAGTACTGGCCAACAAAGGAGTATTGTTTGGTGCCGAGGAGATAATAGTTAGTGTTGTGCGTTTTCAGTGTTTCCCAATCTGAGACCCGTTTTTCGGTAGCAGATCTAGTTTTTGAGGTGTAAGGTCATATTTATATGACTATGACTATTTATATGACTTATAAATAGGCACACCTATTTTCTAGCTATTTTTGAGTCTTGATTATTGCACTACCAAAATCGCAATTAATTTGTCACATTCAACCACTCTCTCTACATTTTATGAGGAACAGAATCCAAATTTGAAATCCGATTTCTATCTTGTTCCATCCCAAGGGAAATAGCGGCAGGGTTGTCTTGGTCGACATATCTCTCTATTTTCTAAATAAATGATGAACATTAAAAATGTTACGAATCGATGGAATTGCGAAGGGCGATCGAGAGTGTCACCATGTATTGGATTCAGCTTGAAAAAATACATGAAATTCAATGTCAAACTCATTTTTTCTTGACGACTTCTTTTTCGGTCTGTAACGTCGACTTTACAGTGTGAAACTGCGTTTTTCTGGTCACAAACGCAACTTTCTTCTCTAATCAGCAGAGTAAAATCAAAATTCATTATACCGTTGTAAAGCTGTGACTCTGGTGCAGTTTTTAGGCTTACTGGAAATAGCTCATAATCTCGAATTATTTGGACATTATGGGCTTTGAAAAACGGAAAGTTTTCAAAAAGTTACCAAGTTCACTTTTCAAGTCGCTTCATTCCCCGAAAAAGTCAACCGAAAACACCTTATTTGGTATTAGGAAGATAGGAAATTTTGCGAACTTTCCAACGGTCTCTTCAAATTTGAGATTACTCTAGAAATGAGGGAGCTATGGTCCATTTTAATGAAGTAAGGTCAATAAAACGGAAAAATATCAAATCGTGAATAACTCTAAATACAAGCGTTTTAAAAATAAACGTCAGGAGGCACTTTTTGTTGCAAATTAGTTGTAGAATCGATCCCTTGAAGGAATGAGACCTGTTTTGCAGACACAAAATGCATATTTAAAAATGCAGTTTTTGAAAAATTAAAATCTGATTTCAAAATCAGATTCAGTATGAAAATCCTGTAAGAATTGCTCTCTATCATTAGTCAAATCTCAAAAAAGGGTCGCTTTTGTGTGAGTTAAGTATAACATAGTGTAAATACACGTATTCAGATTAGCAATGACGATGACAATCAACGGTGAAAATATAATTAAAATCTGGCAAATTATGGCCGTCGCATAAAATCAATTACAGAAAAGCAGGTAAAGGTTTCAAGTTTAGAGGTACACAAGGAAAAAAAAAGCTTGGGGCTGGGATACAAGGGAAACAGTCTTAAAGTTTGTGACATGGGGAGGTAAGATGATGGAATGGTATAGTTGCCCCTTCCATTGAGCTGAATGCGGTTTAATGCTCCGCCACGCTCAGAGGATGACCCAGACGCTTGAAGGCGTCTGATTCATCTCCCAAGGCGACGGATTCAAGGATTAGGAAGGGCCAACTATCCATATCCATCACAAGTTGATAATTCTTAAGTAAGGCTGGTTGATAATTATTTTCTGAAAACATACCAGGCTCTACAGTTATCACCATTCCTTCTTGGCTGGGAATTTTCCTCTTCACGGAGCTGGTGTCATGAACGTCCATACCCAAGAAGTGGCCAACATGATGCGGGCATAACTTGAAAGCCACCTAATGAAATTAAAGTTTTAGTTACTACCTGGCGACCAACTTACTGAAAGCACTATCTAATGGCTTATCTATTTATATAGAACGCATTTGTTGTCTGTCGGTCTGTCTGTTCCCTTATAACGCAACATTTATACCACCAAATAACGTGACAATTTTATAAACATGCACAAAATTACATTGTGAATGTTTCTGGACAAGTTTCATTAAAAATGAACCTTTATATCTGTCATTCACAAGGGTTGATTTAATGCTTAGTAATGCAATTTTCTGTTTCATTATTTGCCATCCCTGAGAATTTATGAACAACCTAGCTTTGATGGCAATGTGTCCATCAGTCCAGACTCAAATTAAGGTCCACTGTCCTTTAGGTTGATTTCCTCTCTTTTCGTATTACCCCTATGGCTCTGTTGAGAGGTGAAACTTCACAATCAATGGGACTTTATAAAGCACATTTGAGTATTCAAAAGCACGATTCCTTCAAATCTAATACATTCCTGACCACCAACATTCAGGATCCAAGGCCAAGTGTACCATCATG
This sequence comes from Creontiades dilutus, assembly GCA_031894815.1. Classification (NCBI taxonomy): domain Eukaryota; kingdom Metazoa; phylum Arthropoda; class Insecta; order Hemiptera; family Miridae; genus Creontiades; species Creontiades dilutus. The sequence goes on from JAVIWC010008310.1 coordinate 839,748, forward strand.
CTGGACCTCTCCATCCAGCGAATACTGAACAGAAAATATCTCCAGATTTATTTCTTGGGAGAAGATGAGCAAGTGCAAAGACGACTGGATTTGCTCATCAGTCGTGTTGACAAAAACGTTATCCGCCAATTGCAACGAATGCTGCATCAACATAACAGCTATGTGAGGCCGTTTAAAATGGCTGCTGAAATAATGGATAGTAGCACTCAAGTCGAATACAGAATCAAAATTTCTGGCAAGGCACCATTGAAGAAGCGAATAGGTAGCTAAGAAATATAATTTATAATTTAGAAATTATTAAAAGGATCCGTTTATTGCACGAAAATAAACAGTTTTTTAAGCTTTTACAAAAACCTTATTTTAAACCCGGGTATTTGCACCTAGTAAACAATAAATCTAATGTACTCATTACCAGTACAAAATATTTGTGAACTACCCACAAGCTCACAATCCAGCAGTGAAACATGATACAATTTAAAACAAAGTAAATAAAGGTTAATTACTGGAAATAAGAAACGTACCATTAATTACCTGCCAATGGGAGTATTTTTCTAGGTATGAATTGTTCGATAAACCCAACATTTTTTAATTTAACTGGTTAATACTAAACTCCCCAAACTAAACGCTCTAAACTCTATGTACAGTTCAATATTTCCTCACCTCTTCTAACTTCATTTGATCACATTTTTTAGAGAGAACGTGAGCCTCCGAGAGTCGCTGGCCCAGTAGTTCCGTCATACGTTTGAAAAGCATATCTAGAGATGGAAAATCGTCGCAGAGTTTCAATAGATCAAGCTGTACGCTTAGAACGATTTCGTACAAAGTCGCTTGATTGTCCGAGAACTTTCCGCTAACAGGCCACGTCCTTGTAATGTCTGAACAGTAACCGTGTAGCTCACAACCTTGAACAAACAAAGAAATCAAATAGGTGAGTGCACACTAGTTAACATAACCAAGTTTAACAGTTTGTGTGTGACAAAGAGATCTAATTCAAATCTCTTGTAATGCAGTTATTTGGGTAATAGATTTGACCACGGAGTTTGCTAGATATTGGGGGTATTGCTATGGAGTATTGATCGTAGTGACGACCAGAAATGAGTATCTGCCAATCAACTGGCAACAGTGGAGAGTTTTTGCTTTGCGCGGTGCTTCATGATGCACCAGAGTGGTTGAGATTGTGAATGGAGCCAATCAGAATTATTACTATCAAATCACGTTGGCAACTGTGGTGGAATTTTTCAATCTCTCCAATGACATTAGCTAACAGCAAGTGTGTGCCTGCAATTGCCAGCGAGGAGGTGCGAGGCTCTACAGAATGCTTTCTGGGCATTAAAACTGGAGTAGACAGCGCCTAAATGCTCAGCTCTCAGTTTAACCATCATTGGCTGTCGAGTCTTGTAGGTTCATATCGGTGAGGGGGTAATATACTTGAATTTATCAAAATACTAGAGGCCTATGCTACGAGGAGTTCGTTCACCAATTCATTTGTGTAGGACTCCTTATTCAAAGAGCCAGAGAGCTCAACAGGTCAAAAACCCCCTATTGTGTCTAAAAGAGGAAGATGGGGGGCTGTGACGTAGATGAGGGGAACAACGGGAGAAGAGTGGAAGTAGGGGAAGATATCAGCTTATCTTCTCAACATTGATGCTGAATTCGCATGTATGCAGATCAGAATGCAGAATGCGTACTGCTTTCTGATTGGCTGAAGTAAGCTGGGGGTTGGGAGAGAACCTTTCCAGTGTTTTGTAATATTTCTTTCGAGCAATATTTTTCTGCAGCTCTTCAACTTCAGAGGAGGGCAGCAGGCCATTGCACAGCCTCTGGCAGAAGAGCTGCCGTTGTCATTTGTTTCGTTGTCATGTCATTGTTTTGATTTGAAGCTTGAGCATTGGTCACGAAGACGGGACAGTAAGGAGGACGGGAAAATCACTTTTTAATATACAGACAAGCTGAATTAGACTATTAAGCCAAATTAGTAATGAAATACCTCCTATTTCCTGGAGCAGGAAAGCTGTACAGGACTTTATGCATCTTTGTGAACGACACCCTGTGGAATGAATCTCTGCACCCCCTTCCTTTGTTACCCGCATTCTGCTGTTCTGCAGATTCGCACACACTGAATCCATCTTGACTCGAGTTAGTACATAAGGAAGAGCAAAGAGTAAGGGTGGGAGTGAACGAAATTAGTACCAGTCCTTTCAGTGAATGGCTTTTTCCATCACTACTAGGTTCCGTAAGCTACATACACGTTCCCTAGTTACTACTGCTCATTCAGGACGCCCTACAAACTTAAGGAAAACATGAGATGTATGGCAACCAGCTAGCTCTTTCCACTGTCCCTTTCTCATGTTAATGACCTGAGGAGGTCACCAACAAGACCATGAATAGGTCCTATCCATACCAATCACCTTTCATCTATATAATCTTCATGTTTTATGTGCCATTATTCTGTCATATTGCTTCCAATTCAATCAATGGTAGCAGAAGTTTTCACTTGTCAGAGTCCAAGGATAAAAATCTGGAAATTCTTGTAGTAACATGATTAATTTCTGCAGCTTTTGATTTTGACATTCTCAGGGAAAGCGCGAGTTAGGTTGTAGATAATCTCCATCAGTTTCATTGCCCCAAATAAATACTTCACTCAAAACATCTGAAAAGGTAAAATCCATCAAGCACCATTCTCTTACGACATCGACCTAGATATCCGATTCCACTCAAATTCAGAGAGAGGTTGGGGAAGAGCAGTTTGATCGCCTAGATAAATTCCAATATCACCTTATCATTTATGACCATTGTTGTTTATTCAACAAGCATAATTTATACAGTTTTCATCCAATTTCATAATACAGTTTATGCTGTGGTCACCGAAGAACTTAATTAATCGTTTTTGATCCACTGGTAACTTTTGAGCACGGGCAAACAACATATATCAAACATCATTTTCTTATTGCCTAATTAACTGATTTTGCCCTTTCAAGATTATTTAAAACATTTATGATCTAGGCATTTAAGTTTTGGATACGAGGAAGCTTTGTGACACACCTAATTTGGTAAATGTCTTACTATTGTTAAAAGAACAGAGAATCTTTCTGGTGGATATTCGAGTACTTCGTTGCCAACGACGTACTTCCTTCCTGTGTAAATTGAAGAAATGGTTTAATTCTTCGTCCATAACGAACATAACAATAATTCAATAATAAGACTATTCTCCTATTTGAAATTGAAAGAGAATGAGGACACCAGCTGAACCCTCTTTAAAGGCTTACTCACGCAGTGCCATAGGCCAGTATAGAGCTCCAAGTTCATATTCTGCCTTCAAGTTAGTTCGTAAGTTTTCAGTCGTCATTAGAATACGTAAAAATACCATTGGGTCGGCGGACCATACCAAGCGAGAACTCACAGATTTTTAAGTTTAGAAACGATTCAAATACGTAGACACCATGCCTGACTCTGCCTATGAGGGAATAAGTCACCAGTAGCTTTGCAGCAAAAAGCAGTTCCCATGGTATGGTATCTTTATAGATAAAGAACTACCCAAACAACTAAATAACGTGTGATTTAAACATACCAGCATCGACTAGGATTAGATCTCCATCTCGCAACATTTGGTTGTTATTAATGTAATGAATGATGGTGGCGTTAGACCCAGTAGCAACAACTGGCGGATACGCCAGGTAATCGGCGCCATTCATCCGACATTCGTAATCTATGGTGGCGAATATCTGGTGCTCTGTCAATCCAGGCTTCGTCAGTCTAATAGCCGTTTCGATGGCTTTCGACCCGATGACTCCAGCTTCCACCATCAACGCTTGTTCTTCTTCAGATTTGATGAGCCTCATCTGATGGAGAGTTGGACGAACAGGTGACACCTCCTAAAAACCACACAAGATTGACTACTGTAGTATATCTAGACAATTTTTAGAAGTAGAAATAGGGGCAAAATAGTACCTAATACTTTTTTTTCCTGATACATTAGCTTGTAATAATAGTTTAAAAATCCATGAATCAATGATATCACCAAGCCATATCTTCACAGTTGAGGAAACATCTGTTAACGTCACCAAGATAGGTGGACACCTTGCATATAGTTAGTATAAGGAAATAAGAAGAACAAAGTGAATCTGAATGTGATAAACGATTAGGCCTACTTCCAACTCATTGGTTGTAAGTCCGTCTTCCGGGTCCGAGTACCTACTCATCACTAATTTTATTATTATTAAATTGTTTGTTGCGTCTAGAACAATTGAATAGGTGTCCAGAAGAACTAAATTTGAAGGACAGCGAAAAAACAAAGGTGCCAATAATTTAGGAAATTAACGTAAGCTGGATGACATAGGCTTGCAGTTGAATAATGAGCCTTTGGCTTTTGCTTTGATTGCGATTTGATAATGCATTTGATAACACAGGCCCTTTTTCCACTTCTTCTTGATCGTTTTCAATTTGTTTACGTGACTTCCCTAGCATCTATCGGATTCTATGGCTACTAATAAGCAAGGCAACGGCTACTAGACATAACAAAGGCCCTTATTCCATGAAAAAAACAAAATTCAGAAAATCATGACATAGGCCCTTCTTCCGGACACACATTCAATTAAGTCTCACTCACGCACAATCAATTGAATTTAACTCCAATGCTTTTGTACATAAAAGAAAACTGCTTGCTTACCAAGACAATAATATGATATCATATAAACCTTTATAGAATACTATTACCACACAAATATTTCACATCATGAATGAAAACATGATTGGTATTCCAACATGAAAACAGAACTATGCTCAAAACGTTGCCGATTCTAACACCTGCGTTTATTAATTTTGGTTGTTATAAACCTCCCCTCGAATTTTATTTGAATCATGGCAGATTTCTCGTGTCTTCGGCTTTTCGCACCTTGAAACGTAAATTGACGACTCATTATTGAAAATAATAAACCATAAGTGATGAAAATCGACATTATTTTCGTCTCCACTCAAGTCTTGTAGACAGTTTCCATGTCACTAACGTATAACCACACAATTTGTTCACCTAGCAGAGAATTCTCTCCATGTTTTATGACAACATTTATGAAATGTACTAGCAATTATGAAAGAGTAGTCAGTGCCCAGCCCTGGGAGCAAATACTTTTAAATGAGTGAGGTTTAGTTCAGTTGAACAGATAGATATACAAAATGGTATTCTGAAAGACTAGAACCATTGTTCGAATGAAACACCTTGACCCACCACATTAGTTGTACTGACCTTATGTTTGCAAATCGACTACACAGTTTCAATTACCTACCCTTACTTATTGGCCACGCCCGATAACTTATCATCATTGGGGAAACAAGTGACGAAACAATGCGATTCAATATGAACAGTTAACTTGTACACAAGGAATGGGAGGTACCTATCACATTACGGAGGTAACTCACTCGTCTATACTCACTTTGGACTTACAAATCGACAGAAAGTTGATGACAGATCGGTGGATTTCATCGTGGGCAGGGCTGGAAAAGTCGTACCAGAATGTAATTTTCTTCAAGTCCTTCCACATCCCGATCAGAGCGCTTTGTATCGTGCTGACGCATTTACTGTGATCGACGCCGAACACTCCTGCGGCGTTTTTGACACCTGACGAAATAAAAACAAAGAAACTGTTCAAAAATAAATTTGATATCTAGGATAAATAAATGTTATCATCTTTCAGTTCAGTAAGCGATACGAAAATAATACTACAATGTTATTTCATTTCAAGCAAATTACTATACTTCTTCTGTTTTACTGGCATTTACAGTATGTATCTAATTTTCTATTCAATAATGCTGTTTCCTTCTCCAATATGCAAAACAGTTTCACATCCGATGTTCTAACGGAAAATAACTTCTAGAGGTGGGATTAGACTGAGAGAACTGCCTCGCGAAGCTGATGCGCGAGGAAATCCTGTTAGCAGCGAATCTGATGCGCGAATCGCGGCCCCAAAGCGAGGAATAGGGCGAGCGCGATTAAGTTTTCAGGCAACGTTGGTGACAACAACTGTTCTGGTTACACCTGTTTTAAATCCAAGGGCCGCCGGAGCCCTGGCCCTCATAATCGCACAAGCTACTTTGCGAAGAAGACGTCAACGGCGTCTTAGAGATTCCGCAAATTTGGATAATATCGGTATTTTTTCGATCAATAAAACACTTTGCTTAGAATCCATGATGCGCGCCCTCCCTCACAGCGTCTAATGTGTCGAATCTGACTCGAGGTAGATGAAAGCTCAAAACCGACACCTTCACCGCTCACCTCGCCCCATCCCACAGCAGTTAAGACTCGCAGTCTATAAAGGTCTCTAGACAGGCTGCGTCTCGATGCGCGAGGCATATTCGCTCTATCTAATCCCGCTTTAGGGGAATAACGTGCAGAAGTTGAAGATAGATTTTTGTGTTATTTCCATATTGATGGTAACTTAATTCATAAAGACGATTACGCGTCGCAGGGTTTCTCATAAATATTCTCGCTTCTGTTCAATTTTCGTTCAATATGCGGTTTGTCTTCTTTACAAAAATCCATACAAACCTATTGCGCTCAAAGTAGGTTTTAAAGCGTAGAGTTTTACAAATGTCTTCCCCCAAAACGAAAATGACAATATTTTAGGTAGAATCAGACGGGGATAACCTTGTACACACGCTATATTTTGTATAATATATTCCTACTTATGGAGATTGTGTCAGCACCTCCATTGTGGAAGAGTTGTAGTTGTTTCCAATGATGATTGCAATATTCGTATTTCACCAATTTGGTGCGAAGTGTCTCACAACTTTCTCACCTTTGATATTCCACATTTCCGAGAGTGATTCCATTCAGAAGCTTACAAGCAATTGGGTGCACTCTAATCGTTCCCAATAGTTCGCAGACATTCAAGGGAATGATCCTAATGCTCCCAATCTAACTTGCCTAGGAAAAACAAGGATAACCGAAAGGTGATTGAGCCAAAGGACCACGTCTGCATTTGGCTTTTCCAATTTTGATGGAAATAAAAAGCTGAAAGTCCTAGCAATCACTTTGTTTGTTCCGAGCATTGATATGTGAGCGTTTGGTGCATTAATCTTCATAACAAGTGCCCCCCCCCCCCCAGGTCACCTCCTCCTAAGTGACCTACTAGCAGAATAAGACAAGGGCAATAAAGAACAAATCGCACTTACCAGTTCTAGGTCCTTCCCAAAGCTCAGAATGGGCGTTTTTCTCCCTCATAAACAGGCAAGAATTGAAACTTCCATCAGGCTCGACAAGCATTACCAAGGCAGATTCCGGTTCCTGGCACCCGGTCAAATATAGGAAGTCTGTGTTCTGTCGGAACACGTACGGGATTTTGTCGCTCATGTAGCGGACAGTCGCGGATGGAACAAGAACCAAGTGGTGGACTTTTGGGTTGCTGGAGTGAATGCGAGCTGCGAACTTCGATCGACGTTCCATGAACTCCTTTTTGGACAAGCCTGGAACCAACTGAAATTCAGTAGTAATAGTGTCACTCGGCAAAACAACTTTGATGATTAAATTTAATTATTTATTTGAAAAATCAAACTGAGGCACCACTTTCCAGTGGGATAGCGTTTCTACGAGTTTTCAGTAGGTCCTTGCAGGCAGGAATGGCTGATTTACCACAGGGAAGGTGAAGGGAATGTGAAATAATGACATTTTCTAGGTTGGGCACGGACCGTGAGAAACACATATCTCAAAAACTATTATTTTTTGGGTCCAAATAACTATTTTTTGCCGTTACTCCATCCAAAACGGGTATAATGAAAAATCGATAGCATCACATGAATCAGCGTTGAAAAATTGTACAAATTCGCGTGCCTCACTCGGGATTACCCAAAATTTGCATTTTGGCCCATTCTGGCGGTGTTTGTGGGATCGCAGTGAGTTGTGTCTGGGCAAAACAAACCGGTTGGGGGGGTGTCAAATTTACATGAAAATTTGAGTACAATTTAAAACTGCAATAAAAGAGAAGGTTCTATTTGAAAAAACGAAGTTAGTGTGCACTGAGCTAATTTGTCCATGTCAAAAAACTGAAAATAGCGTAGTTAAATACAAGATAAGTACCACGTGTTTTTCTCAAAATCCCTCACGTTAAGGATACTAAAATAAATACTGGTATATAGGATTAATTAGTTCCTATGGTTTGGGGCACAACTGGTTGGAACAAGGAGGTGTTGGCAGCAGTTGAACTGCTGTTAGATGGAAATGCACCGGAGGGCCTGTCCCTTGCTGTTAACAAAGGAAACCTGTCTACCTACAGGACTGCCATATATCATATATTATAAACATTCATTGTAAATTTTTGTCAATATTGTTAATTTTTAAAATAAATAAAAAACACGACTTTGAGGTAACGTTAAGTGATGTTATATGGCTCAATTGCTTAAACAAACGTTTCACGCAGCTAACATTATATGTTAACTGCGTGAAACGTTTACTTAAGCAATTGAGCCATACAACATCGCTTGACAAATTTTGTGAATAGTGATCTAGGAAAGTGTGCTCTGTTGCCTACAGCTTATTGACGGCGACCTCGTTGTTGGAACAAACCAATTCTTCATTCAGAATAGTTTTACACGTACAAACGTATAACAAATAATTAATGATTACATGAGCCGAATGCTTTCAATTTTCGAAATTCCATTTCAACAGCTCGACAGACCTTCTAATCTGAGAGCATCAAAATCTATTGGGAAATTGGTTCTGTAGATAGTCTAGGACAGATAATTATCTACTACGCCTAAATCTCACACTGTTCTGTGTTTTATGGCATGAGTCAAATGGTTGAGGTGGGACAGTGGGGAAATCCTCCTTACTTTTAACTAAAGCCAAAAAGAGGCATTTCATTGTTAATGAAAAAAGTGAATTAGCGGGTATTTTCAATGGATGGGTACCAGTTATCTTGAACTGCCAATATTTGTTGCCCTACTACAGTAGAAAGGTAGTGCGTAACTAAAATCCAACCTCGTTAGGTTTGAGGAGATGAGGATGACTGTGATGAAAAGGTTGACCGAGTAGTTTCTCAACATTTTCCGAAGAGCGAGATGCGGTATTTGAACGGGTTGACGAACATTTAAAAGACGAGTTGATTAGATTTCTGCTCAGGGCAAAGGATCCTGCAAAAACAAGAAAAAAAAAGAGTTACAAAAAGAGGAGATGACAATATTCACATTCATGAGTACGAATAGGAGTATATTCACAACTTTGAAATTGAATAATACGAATACGAGTAGGTTAGGAAGAAGAACATGAATAAAATAAGTTTCCATTTCCATTCACGAAAAAGATAAGAGTAGAAACATGAATGGGAACAAGAATAGATTCATATTCTGCGTTCTCAGGGCCTGAGGGCTGGACATACTCATGGGCCACCCATTTCATTGTAAATACCGACAGTTTTAGTTATGAATATGAAATATGGGGCGCACAATACCAACAAACTCATTTTTTGTGCGGAAACGTTTCGTCCCGCTATGGGGACTTCTTCAGTCCTGCATATAGCATAAAACATTTGTCAATATTCACTAAGGCCTATTTCTATAACATGTATTTTCCCATTGCGGGACGAAACGTTTCCGAAAAAGAAAATAAACCTATTATCATAGGCGGCTCTAGACTGATTTTTCTGGGGAGGCTAACGGGCTATAGCGCCCGTTATATATATATTTAAATATCTAGATAAATATTATATTTTAATATATAGGTACATAACATATATTTTTTGCCATACTACTGTGTAATTACCTGTTTTCTATACGTGTTTATCACCTGAGAAAATCCATCATTACATTGTTTACTACAGTAAAACAATGTTTACTATTGTAAAGTAATTTTGCTGATATAAACGAACATGTCTCATGTGTTATTGTTATTATTTGTCTATCAAACATTCCTAACTACGGCTGCAAGTAAACATAATATTGATTTGAATCAGTTGTTACCAAATGGGTCTATCTTAGTTATTTTACTCGTACACAATTATTAAAATTGATCTTTTAAAGAAGATTTAAAGGGTTGTTTTGATGATGAGCTTATAGGCTATCTGGCGAACAAGCGTTCGGCAACAATTCGACCTGAGAATGGTTGATTGGTAGCTAGGTTATGTGTATAAGGTTGTGTACTGCGTAAATATGTAATTGCCATAATTTAAACTAATAGTTAATTTTACAATTATTGTTTAATCTTTGTTTAACTGACACTATGTTTAATCGGATTCAATTAAAAAATATGTAGCTTTTTAACTAAAAAAATCAAGGTTATTACTTGGCTTAGGTAGGCTATATAAACTTTAGGTTGTCTGACAAATCTGGGGGGGGGGGGATAAGCCCCCCCCCCCCCCCTTTAGCCGCCTATGCCTATTATACGCTCCAATCTGATGTCTTAAAACAACTTCTTTACTTCATCCGAGCTGTCAACTTGGTCCTTGCACTTGTCTTCTTCTCGAGAGGTACCTCAAAGGGTGATATTCCAATTGTGGGCAGCTTTTGTATATTGTGAGGTATCAATCCTATAACACCAACGAAGGTAGAACTATTTGCTCATAAAGTGTACAGACCAGAACTACTTGGACTCTTTCCTTAAACTCCCTCTCGCAACTTTTTAATGGCCTCTTCATTCACAAAGTGAACGAGGTTTTCAGGTGTTTCCTTGGCAATGTCGGCGAGTGTTAGGGCACCCTTTCCGAAATGCCGGAATCTTATCGATGCAACAGCAGGACAGTCGCAAAGTAGTGTTCAGCTGTCTCCCTTTCTTCGCCACAGAGCCGGCATTCTATGGTCCTGGCCTTACGCATGTTGTTAAGGCGGTACCTTAGAAGACAGTGGCCAGTGAGGAGTACCACAAGTTTGCGAAGGTCTGTACGCCTCAGTGACTATAGGGAGTGTGCTCGTTTCTTTGAGATTGTAAGAAACCGCTTGGCTTGTCTCTAGAAGTAGCCAATATGTTGTTCGAGTCTTGTCCTCCCATTTCTGGACCTGTTGAGTTATATAACTCTTGGTAACCCCTAGTTGCGGTTCAGGTCCAAAGATATCAACCTACTTACATAAGTTATATTATCAAAATAAAATATGGGACATTCTTAGGGAAAAAAACATGAAATTGCTTGTCCACTAACTTCGCTCGTTTATCGATCCGTCTTTTTTCCTTTTTGAAAATTATTTTCAATAATGAACCTTCAAGATCCACCTAGCAAAAAATCGTAATATCGAAAAGTTTTGATGTAGGAGTACAGTTTTTCTGATTGATTCTTATACAAATACGGTCAGGTTGTCGGTCAGGCTGCAGACCGAATCAAAGTCTTAAACGGGTGAGTGTTGAGATGCTTGTCTGGCGGTAGACCAAATAGTACCGTTCATGATTAGGGAAATTGGGATTGAACAAAAAAAGATGAAAATGATGAATTTATAAAGATTTATCACTATTACCCCCTCCATAATTAAATTTGAGAGCTCTGAAATGTTTGTTAAAACAAGACCAAAAGTCTTCATCGAACCCAAAAAAAGGGGAAGAAAATTGGCAGTACTTATAAGTTGTACGAGAACTATTTATCTGCATTGCATATTTCCAAGTTGACTCCACCCAAAAGATACTGCTGAATCAATAAATGCACACAGTAGGTTGTAATGTTCTGTGTGTAGACGGTTCAAGTAGATATCTTGGTAACTTTAGATTTCGATGGATTAGATAGAAATTGCTTACCTCTGCTGAGAAGATTCTTGACAAACATCATGCCCAAGCGAGTAGCGACGAATGATCGACAAAATCAGCACTGTACGGCTCTCCGCTTATCGTAGGACCATTATTACCGAATAATGAACTTTATTAGCACTCAAACTACTGCTTACGTATAATTGGAGTATTGGAAACTTTCACTTTAACTTGCATTCCTAATTCGTAGTACCTATCATAACAAACAATTAGGTACTAGAAAAAAACAACACGGGACACAGCTGACGAGAGTTTCGCGTGACATCAATTTCCATGTTGCGAATAGAAAACAGTGATAAGGAGCAGTCACGCGAATGTGGAGTTAGATCCATGCATTATGGAACAAATGCGACTTCCCGCTTACTTTCAAAAAAAGATGGACAAAACAAACCGGATACAGACCTGTATTATTGCTACATGATGGTAACCTCCAAGCTTTTTGATAGGTTTCTCGTAAAGAGACCTAAAACTAGTACACGACCAAAGGAACTTATCCCCAATCATCAGTTCGGATTTAGAGAAAAAATTGTTGTATATATCAAATCCACCGTATCACTAGTATAGTTTAAACTCAGAATGCTGTTGTAGTTCCGGAACTACTTCAACTGTTTACATGGTCAGGTTCATTTAAGAAATGGTATGAGAGATGACAGAGGGTTCGCGGGTATGTTTTTGACTTTGGTATGATGTTGGCTTCATCGGAAGACTGAAAGACGCATGGTAAGTGTACTTTTCACTTTTTAATATATTTTTTCTTATTTGTTTCGCTTTTTTCTAGCTTTAAAAATTTGTTTCTTACTTTCACATTGGGATGGATACTCGTATGATTAGTTGGCCCTTGCCGAGTCTAGAATCCATAGAATTGCATGGGCGGATTTAGGTCAACATTTTTGGGGGTGCCAGTGCCCGGGGCCTCCCCTGAGAAATTTTTGAAAAATACAAGCTAAAAAACGTGTTTTCAAGTCATCTGATGCACATTAAATTTTTACTAGTTAATTACCTACTATTTCATAAAACTTTTTCAAGAATCACCCAAATTAAACAATATTGTGTTACTATCAACATCATTCTAACGGTCCAAAACCCATTGTTCGCAGTCCCGTTCGCGGTTTACTTTTTACAACATATGGAAAATCCAGAATATACAGAAAATCTAGTCCTGCAAAATCCAGTCCTGAATATAGAAAGGCAAAATTATAGCTAATGTATATTCATAAATACATATTACCCTGTCATGTAAACAACCACAACCCAACAGATAGCTGAAAGCAGACTCACAAACTACGCATTGTAGTGAGTATGATTCGTACAAGTACGCAACCACGAGGGACATTTTATATATTTGCCCCCCCTCCCGCACACACACCACTTACCTACTTCCAATTGGAGGCCAGTTTTGATGTAACACGCTTATCAAATTCAACGTCGGCGAGAGAATGAGGCGTCTCGATAAATTGATCACGTACCTTATCTTTCATTTTCAGTTATCAATTTTTGTAATGGAGAAAGAGGAAGATATTTATACATTTTTATTCCGCTCCCTCCTTTCCCCTCCCTTTTTCTCTCACTCCAATTTGTTGGTTTACGTTTCAAAATACGAGATTTTTGCGTTTCAAAATATGACATTTCTTTTAACTTTATGCTGTTTATATAATTTTTAAAATTTAAACTTTTCAAATCTCGCTTCAAATTTGTTGGAGCACGTGCCACTTACGTCACTATAATTCTTGGCCATCTATGAGAACCGTTGCATTGTGATTCATCAGATATTTTTCTTGCGATTCATGATACCCTTTCCAAGGATAAGTTCATTCTTGTGCCGTATCTCGTCATGTTGAAAATTTCAATAAATAAGGAACAACCGCGACGAGGATGAGATTGTAAGTCTCCCTTGTACTCGTGGATTCTACCCGTGGTTTTGGGTGCATGTTGATTTTGCGTGGACGAATTTTCGCAATTCTTTTTGATTTTTGCTATTCATATCATTTGGTTTATTATTCAATAATAAACCATTGTAATCGCTCTTGAAAAAAAAATTCTAACCCCCCCTGAAAATTTCATGGTTTCCGTTTCAAAGGGTGTAGAATCCGAATCTGCAATGAAAAATTTTCCGTCCGTCCGCCGTACGCACGATTTCTCCCAAACGGCTGGAGCAAAAAATCTGAAATTTTCAGAAAAAATCCATCTTGGTCCGACGACGCCCCAATTCTTGAGCCAGCTCTCTCACTCAATTTAAAGTGCCCTTTAAGGGCTGTCAAAGTTTTGTAAAATCCCTAAAAACCTCAAAACAAGTCGAATCGGCCTAAATTTGTACTTATTTGAAGAACATACCATGAGGAATCGAATGAGCCCCTCCCCAGGTCCGTAGCTCAAACCATTCCCGATGTATGGCCCGATTTATGGTGCCAACATTTGCATCCACATTCACTACATCACTAGGTTACTGCGATCAAAACAAAAACAACAGGGTTTGTTTTAATCGCAGTAACTTAGTGATGTACCGAATGTGGATACTGGAGTGAACTCCTAAAAGGGTTTATAGCCGATACACGGGTTGAAGCATTCTGATGTGCATGCTCCGTCTTACGAAATTTAAATTTTCAAATAGAATATTTTTTCATTGTAATCGCTCTTGAAAAAAAGGCTGCAAATTCTTTCACTTTGGTTTATTATTCAATGATTCATGATTTGAATTTCTACTAAGCTTTGGAGTGTTCGTGTTTCACAGGTGATAGATAGAGCGATTATTGAATTTCAGGAGATATGCATAGAAGCACTGAAATCTGTTCTCAACCAAAATACCTATTTGGATTGATCAGTTGATCATATTTGTGTGCCTCCTGAAATTCAATAATCGCTCTATCACCTGTGAAACACGCACACTCCAAAGCTTAGTAGAAATTCAAATCATGAATCATTGAATAATAAACCCCAGTGAAAGAATTTGCTGCGTTTTTATTTTTTTAAAGTCACGAGGTAAGTCATTGCAGCTGTGTAATGTCAAAGCGTCACTCGATGTTGATTGTGGTTTTGTTTTCTTGGTTTACCCGTGAAAACCGATTTTGTAGCATTGATGCTAAGGTTTTTGGTGTTCATCTATTGTCCAATAGCCCTCGAATCCTTCTCGACATTTTGATGGACGTCCTGCCATGTTTGGTCGGAGTTTACTTGGGCAACATCATCAGCAAACATGTAGATCTTCTCGGAAAATAGCAAGTTCATTCACACACAGCGAAACAAAAATCGGCCCAATTGAAGTGCCTTCCGAACAGCCCACATAGTATGTAAAGATCACAGAAGCGTCCAAAGAAGCTATTCACTCTGGTTAGTGAGATGCGTGCACTGTACCAAACCGTATTAATTTACAATGCCAACCAAGCAGCTAAAAATCTCAACAATACTCAACAAAATCCGTCTCAAAGATCCTAAATCCACTGTCAAAAGGCACCAACACTCATTCCAGACGATAACTCTCGATAGAATTGAGAGAGAAAGCTCAAATTTGCACACAAAATCTATCTAAGCTTTCAAAAGGCTAAGTTTGAAGATGAGCACAATCGCCTCACTCGAAGGGGAGATTTGGGGCATTTCAAATGGGGGAAAATTACCCGAAAACCCCAAGTAGGTGACTCTCTTTTATATAGGTTTTGTGAACTATCACACGATGGTGAAATCGGATTGGAGATATCTCAATCCGTTCTAAGTAAAGCGTTTTGAAGATTATAAAACAAGGTAGAAATTTCCAATTCCAAAAATTTCCAAATTAAAAAATGAGGTATCATAAATCAGAAAATCAAATTGTTTTTTGAATAATTTTTCCTCATGCAAAACTAGTTTGAAAATTTGCTCGTTTCATCATGCTACATGACTGGAACTTTTTACCATCTTCTTCAGCGTTGAAATACCTTTAAAATGAGATATAATTTGTCACAAAATAAAACTATTGATTTTGCATCAATATTCTTCATAAAAACCGTGTGATAATTATGCTGTTAACTGAAGAGGAAACCGATATCGATTATATCGATGTTTTCACCCGATATTGGACGACATATCGATGACAACACTCAAACATCGACATCGATATCAATATCGATGTTTTGTCTCGATGTCCCATCCCTAGTATAGGACTACAAGAAGACATTACCTAGTACCGGAGTGTTGGTCGGACATTTAGGGATGTTCCGGTATTATTGATATCAATAAATATAGATATTTCTCCTTCGATATTTCCGATATTATAACGATTTAAGGATTTCGATATTATTGTGGTATCGAAAGGTTTTGGTGGACATCGGATTTCGATATTGCATT
Source organism: Creontiades dilutus (assembly GCA_031894815.1). Taxonomy (NCBI): domain Eukaryota; kingdom Metazoa; phylum Arthropoda; class Insecta; order Hemiptera; family Miridae; genus Creontiades; species Creontiades dilutus. The sequence continues at coordinate 855,769 of JAVIWC010008310.1, forward strand.
TTGTTGAGTTAGTTATTTTTATAGGAGGAACCATTACCCAGGACAGAAACCATCTTTCTGGGAAGTACTTAAACAAACTTACATTCCTGGGTAGTTTAAGTGAAAAAGAATGGTTCAAGTAAATCTTTGTGTAAAAAAAAAATTTTGTTTCAAATGTTTTTTTCTTACTTATTATTTCAATAAATATCATCTTTGGGTGAAAATGTTTGTGTTTTAGTTATGCCTACTCCAACAGCACATTTGCAATATACAGTTTCAAAAAATGTACCAGAATCATAATGCTCAAATGTTTATTTCTGTTTTGGTACTGGAAATTCATTGTGTGATTGTTTTGGGTAGGTAACTAATTAACTAAGTAACTTATTTCAGCTAACCTGGAAAATACTTTTTTTCAACCAAATTTTACAGCAAGGAATGAAAATTGCTTTAAATTTATAGCAATTTACACAATTTTCTACATTTTAATTTATAATTATTATAAAATGAGTTTAAGATTGTAGTAATATAATCACGTGAATACAAACAGTTTTGTCATCAAATTGTGAGCAATCATAAAAATTTCGTAATATCATTCGATATCGCTGATATCGATAATTTGTTGCGATATCATCGGTGTATCGATGTTCATGGTTCACATCGTTATCGATATCAAATATCGGAAGATCCTCGATATCGGAACAACCCTACGGACATTACAGTTTGTTAATTGTGGTGATGGTGAAAACACCTGTTGTCACTTTCTCGTTCTATTTTGCATGTTATCGTTCAATGGTCCACAAACCTTCTCGTTGCATGGTTTCAATCTATTCCTTCTCTGTGTCGTTTTCTCCGAACCTGATCGGAACGGTGGGAAACATATTCCTTCTCTCATGCCGAGTTCTCACTGACTCCGTCTCCGTCGTCGGTAAACCGTCCGATTTTTGTTCATTGATAGATCGTTCTTTTTCTATTTTAAATATTGATTGTTAGAGTGTACTTTATGTTGTAGAATAGTAGAATTGGTCACCGCTACTGACTATAAGTTCTTTCTGATCATTTCCGTAACAGGAGAACTGATCGTAGACCCGGTAGATGCTTCATTAGTGACAGTGATTCATCTATCAATTTAGGTACTCGGAACACAGTAAGAAGCAGTGGCGGCTCCAGGGGGGGGGCCATGGGGGCCCTGGCCCCCCCCGAGAACTCCGTTTTTTTTTGGAAAGTCCCAAACAGGACTATACCAAAGTGCATTTTTGTTTATTTTAAATTATTTATTCCGAAATGTATATACAGGGTGTCCACCTTTCAGGTGGACCAAACTTCAAGGATCGATTCTACAACTAATTTGCTACAAAAAGTGCCCCTTAGACTTTTTTCTTAGAGGCTTCGTTTCCGAGTTATTAACGATTTAAGTTTTTTTTTCGTGTTATCGACTTTACTTCACTAAAACAGCCATAACTCCCTTGTTTTTGGAGTAATCTCAAATTTGAGGAAACCGTTGGAAAGAGCGTTAAATTTCCTATCCGTTTAGTGTGAAACGCTATTTTTTAAAGCAATTTTCTGAAGTAAAAAATAAGCCAAAGTCAAAGTTTTAATTTTTTTTCGAAAATCAACATTTTTCAGGTTAATTTGTCGCCTGTAATAAATTGGAATATTGGTGTGCACTCAACGGAAAAAACTAGCCCAAGACCTCAGCTTTCCACCGGTATCATCATTTTTCTCTTTACATTTGAATAAACCTCGTAAAATAACGTTTTGATGCGAAAAAAAGAAGGATTTTTCGTTAAATTTTAAAAAATAGCGTTTCACACTAAACGGATAGGAAATTTAACGCTCTTTCCAACGGTTTCCTCAAATTTGAGATTACTCCAAAAACAAGGGAGTTATAGCTGTTTTAGTGAAGTAAAGTCGATAACTTTAATTTAATGAAAACTTAAATCGTTGATAACTCGGAAACGAAGCCTCTAAAAAAAAAGTCTAAGGGGCACTTTTTGTCGCAAATTAGTTTTAAAATCGATCCTTAAAGTTTGGTCCAACTGAAAGGTAGACACCCTGTATATCGAGAAAAAAATTTCTTAAAATATTTTCAAAGACGATAATTTTTTATTTCCATAGAGCTTACAAATACGAACTCCTAATTTAAGCCAAGTTGACATTTTTGTTCGCTATTCATAATAGGGGAAATTTCAAGTGCATAGCGGGCTGCCGCTATTACGAGGTTTGGTGGTTTGGTTGGGACTGGGGTTGGATTTTTGAGTTTGTGTCAGTCGTCAAGTGTGGTAGCATTGTAGTATCTCGTGAGTTGACTGAGTTGTGTAGTGTGTGATGGTGGTTGTTTGACTGCAAACAAACTTAAAAAATCCTTACAAACTTTTGCATAATCATGAAGAAGGTAAGTAGAACAGTTTTATTATGTATTTGTATAATTAAAAAATTAGAGAAAGAGCTTAAATGTAGTAAGAAGGTAAAGCAAAATTCAAGGGCCAAAAACGGTAGAGGACAGACACGGCGATGGGTTTAGCTTTGCTTCTAGCGACACGTCGGAAACACTTTCTAAACCATTTCTACGAAGTTAATAGATGTCTAAATACACTTTAAAAGTTTTTCCGAGTTTTGCTTTTATATTTTAAGGTGACGTCAGATAAATATCTAATCGTAACCAAGTTGAAGTTCATTTAGCATGTGAGTCAGTATCATTTCAAAGGAATAAACAAATGATTTAATCGTTAAGTACTTATAATTAGAATCATAATTACATAACATGTATATCAAAGTACTACTATCTCGTAGGTAAAGGTATTAATAAACATGTATTGCTGGGGGGGGGGGGGGGTGCTAAAAATAAACACAAGTTTCACTTGTGGCCCCCCCCGGGAAACTATCCTGGAGCCGCCCCTGGTAAGAAGAAGCGATCTTCGAAATGGAGCACAGGTAAAATCATTAGTACTAAGTAGGGTAAGGCATTGTGAAAATTTTCTAGGCAATTATTTAGTCCCCTTGAGGAAGTTGAATGAATCGCACAGCTATACGAGCTATACAGCTATACAGAGCTATCGTAAAACACGTCAACTAACGCATTGCGTCCGGACCTATTCGACCGGTGAGTAAACAATCGCCGGTAAAAATGGGAAATTTAGGCGAGATTTAGGCTTGTGTGAATTAACTAGTTCCTAGGTACCCTATTTCATTGACCAACTTATTCCGATAAGTTCATTTTTTATTTCAGTTTAATTAGGTAAATAGTTACAGATACCTACCTAGATACCCACTCACACAAACGTCGCGATTTTTATGATTTTATGAATTGTGTATATATGCACTATATATAGACTATAGGTAGACAGTTAAAATTTGCAAGTAAAAATTTATTTCCTTCTTTTTAGGGCATTTAAATAAAATCTTTCTTAAAAAGGTTTTTTAACCTTGAAAAGGTTTTTTGCGATGGGACCCCCCGCCGAAAAGCGACAGAAAAACGCTGCAAATTCTTTCACTGGGGTTTATTATTCAATTTCATTCATTTTCCTTGCATTCATGATTTGAATTTTTACTAATCTTTGGAGTGTGCGTGTTTCAAGGTGATAGAGCGAGTGTTTAATTTCAGGAGGCACACAGATATGATCAACTGATCAATCCAAATAGGTATTTTGGTTGAGAACCGATTTACGTGCTCTATGCATATCTCCTGACATTCAATAATCGCTCTATCACCTGCGAAACACGCACACTCCAAAGCTTAGTAGAAATTCAAACCATGAATGCAAGCCAAATGAATTAAATTGATTAATAAACAACAGTGAAAGAATTTGCAGCGTTTTTTTCAACAGCAATTACAACGGAAAAATATTCTATTTGAAAATTTTAAATTTCGTAAGACGGAGCATGCATATCAGAATGCTTCAACCTGTGTATCGTCTATAAACCCTTTTAGAAGTTCACTCCAGTATCCACATTCACTACATCACTAGGTTACTGCGATCAAAACGAAAACAATAATAAACCAAAAAAAAACCGCTGTTGTTTTTGTTTTGATCGCAGTAATCTAGTGATGTAGTGAATGTGGATGCAAATGTTGGCACCATAAATCGGGCCATACATCGGGAATGGTTTGAGCTACGGACCTGGGGAGGGGCTCATTCGATTCCTCATGGAAAGTTCTTCAAAAAACAAAAGCCCAAATTTAAGCCGCCTCGACTTTTTTTGAGGTTTTTAGGGATTTTACAAAAAATTTGACAACCCTTAAAGGGCATTTTAAATTAAGTGAGGGCTTTAGTGCTGGCTAAAGAATTGGGTCGTTGTCGGACCAATATTGATTTTTCCTGAAAATTTCCGATTTTCTGCTCCAGCCGTTTGGAAGAAATCGTGCGTACGGCGTACGGACGGAAAAATTGTTATTGCACATTTGGATTCTAACCCTTTGAAACGTAAACATTTTTTTTTTTTTTTTTTGAGGAGCGATTACAATGGTTTATTAATGAATAATAAACCAAAAGAACGATTTTCCAACAAAACTACTTGGTCATTGGATTTTGAATTTATTGCTAAATTCAAGTTGAAGAAACTGCTAACTGATGAAAAGAAAGAAAAACTCTGTTCCACTTTGGAAGCTGTTTTCTCAGATTCAGTTTCGTGTGGTTTGGTTGCTTTCTGCAGAATGCTGTCCAATTAAGGTTGCAAAACAAGAGAAAAGAGACATTTAAAAAAGAAAAAAAAACATAATTTATTTGGTACAAATTTTCATCTTAATATAATACAACGGTGGTGTCACAAATTAACTGTACACAAGGGGAAGGACATATAAATAAATTTAGGGGGCGTTAAACTAGCTTTGGAATTCAGTACTTGCTGTAGCTTATGGTATCGTAAGCTCCTGAGGGAGGCGAGGAGGATGGGGAGCTGTAGGATGACGAGTGGGAAGATGAAGATGGAGGCGAGCTGTAGGATGCTGAAGGGGAACTGTAGGAGCCTGAAGGGGAACTGTAGGATGCTGCTGACGGGGAGCTGTAGGATGCTGACGGGGAGCTGTAAGAGGCTGACGGGGAGCTGTAAGAGGCTGATGGGGAGCTGTAAGAGGATGAAGGAGAGCTGTAGGAAGATGAGGGTGAACTGTAGGAGGATGAGGGAGAGCTGTAAGATGCGGAAGGAGATGCGTAATTTGACGAGGGAGAGCTGTAAGAGGCGGAAGGAGCTCCGTAGGATGATGAAGGGGAAGGTGATCCGTAAGACGATGAAGGTGAAGGGGATCCGTAGGAAGATGAAGGGGACGAGTACGACGGAGAGGGGGATCCGTAAGATGAGGATGGTGAGCTGTAAGATGGAGAAGGGGCGCCGTAAGATGATGATGGAGCGTGAGCCGAGGGGGCGCCGTAGGACGATGAAGGTGGTCCGTAGGATGTTGATGGAGGTCCGTAGGAGGTCGATGGTGCGACGTAGGATGACGAAGGAGCACCGTAAGACGATGACGGGGAGCTGTACGATGATCCGGCAGAAGATCCGTGTCCTAGAGACGATCCGTGTCCTAGAGAAGACCCGTGGCTGGATCCGTCATAAGCAGCAGCGGCAGGTGCCAAGCTGTACGCCTGAGCAGCGAGAGCTCCGAGCTCGGCCAAATTCGCGTGAGAGCCGGACAGACCGTAAGAAACTGGAGATGCTGATTTCGTCGCGGGTCCTACGCTCTGGTAGCCGTGGCCTCCTCCCAAAGAATACAAGCTAGCGAGGTCGAGCTGGGGAGTGAACAACAAACCACCTGCAACAGAAACAATAAACAATATTATAACAATAATGAAAACTTCATCCAAGTTGGATGCAGCACGAATCTTCCTCTGTCTAGCTAACATTAAGGTATACGATCTTTTGAACTGTTTCCCATAATCTCGAAACATGTTGAATATTAGCTAGTTATAACGATTTGCAAAGCAGAAGTACCGTGGGAGATCTTCTGGCATACACCATAGCCTATGGTGTATATGGTATGGTATATATGTGTATACGTATATGTATATGGTTGCCTATGGTCCATAGGGATGGGTATCGTTAACAAGCATAGATATTTTGCACCGATACTGTATCGGAAGGTAGGTATCGATACTATCAAATATCGGTCAAACAAAGTATCGATAATTATAAAGATCGAGTATTGTTTTCAACATCAATTTTTCAAAATTAAACTGCAAAAAACCTAATCGTATCTACTTAGACAAAATAGAAGATAATTTTTGTTTTGATATTTTGAACCTGTGAGAGGTAACAGTAACAGTTGGTACTATAGCCGTAATATAGCCTCCTACTGCTGCCTTCCTACTTCTTCTTCTTTTCCTGTTTTCCATCTAGTATTAAAGCCACTATTCTTTTACATTCCAGATTCCATTACAAGTGTCCAAAGATTGGTTGGTGAGTTTTTTGACTAGTAAGAAAATCAACCAAAGAAAAATATTAAAACCAATTTTTTTAAGCAAGTGAGAAAAACTTTGCCGATGTTTCGAAATTGAAGTATCGATACTCGATATTATTGGAGGGTCCAGTATCGATACAAAAATATCAATACTCAGTGGTATAATATCGATTTTTTGAAATATCGGGTATCGATACCCATCCCTAATACACCATCGCCTTCAAAAGATTAGTTGACAACCAATACTGGTCTGTCGCGCTTATTCTTTGATTGATATGAGATTATCAGATATTTCTGGACTACCCTGTACATTTGAGGGCGATTAGACCTTTAGAATCTGAGAAGATGATGCTATGTGGATTTAATGTTTAATGTACATGCGTAGACTGATGTATTTGTGATGACTATGTTTAAGTTAATTCCAGGGGACCACCTAACCACCTCATTTAGCCTAAACCACACATTTCCTGAAAATTTCATGAAAATCAGACGATACAGGTTTGTCACAATGATTTAATGTTAGTTCATACGCAGCTGCTCCTAATAGTACTATCGGTTTGGAATTGATTTGTGATTTTGAGATGGTTTTTCCGTGGCTAGTCTTGAAATTTGAGAGCGATCGAAGCTTCAGAACTTGAGAAAATGATGGTCGGTGGAAACCATGTATGCTCACGTGCGGACCGAATTATCGATTTCTGAGCAATGAAACTGAAATAAAGAGATTTTTGAAACTGAAAAAAGAGATTTTTGAAAAATCTCCGAAGAATAAGCTGCGGAGAAGACATCGGACGTATTGGTCCGACCATTTCTCTTTCTACAGTTAGAAATTTCTTAATTTAACATATTTCCTGTTCATGGGCGCCCGCAGAGAGGGGTCAGGGAGGGCCATTGCCCCCCCCCCCCCCCCTGAGAATCAGGTAGTATGCATAAATACCTGGCCATCAATGTTTTTGGAATGGATAAGAGAAGAGTACAATTCTTGTTCTAGTCATAATATTTTACTTCCATTCAGATCATGTCACACCTAAGTTCATTTTGCAAATAAATATTACTTTAAAAGCCTTGTTTCATACCCCCCCCCCCCCCCCCCCCTGGGAAAATATTCTGCGGGAGCCCATGTTCCTGTTCAACTAAGGTGAGAACTACTTCTACAACCAAATGACTAACATTCATCGAATTTTCATTTTGTTAAACATCCACTATAAACATTTGAAACGATTTGCAAGGTTCCACCTCGTTTGTATAATTTACTTATAGGTACAGTTGGTATTGAAAATGTTTCATCTGACTTGGAAACGGATTGATTTGATTTGGAAAACCTCAAGTTTGGTTTGAAATAGGTTTCATTTGGTCTGGAAGGTATTTCATTTTACTGGAAAAAGTTCATTTTGGTTTATAAGATGTTTCATTAGGTCTAGAATTGGTTTTATTTGGTCTGGAAGAGAGTCACTCGACTTGAAAAATTATTCATTTGATTTCGAAAAAGTTCATTTTGGCATGGAAAAAGATTAATTTTGTTTGGAAAATGGTTCATTTGGTCTGGAAGAAATTTCATTTTACCTGAAAAATGGTTCATTTGATTTGGAAAAAGTTAATTTCGGTTTGGAAAATGTTTCACTTGGTCTTGTAACGAGAGAATTAATTGATGATTAACTGTCTCAGTAATGGACCCCAGAAAAGCGTCAATTTGGTTTAGAAAAAGGTTCATTAGGTCTGCATATGGTTGTCTGACGGACCTCTCTTGAGCAATAGACCCCAGAAATCGATTAATTTGGTTTGGAAAAAGGTTTATTTGATTTGGAAAACGTTTCATTTGATCTGCAAGAGATTTAATTAATATTGAAAATGGTTCTTTTTATTTGGAAAACGTTTCATTTGGTCTGGAAGAGGTTGTCTAACTTGGTCTTTCTTCAGCAATAGACCCCAGAAAAGCGTCAATTTGGTTTAGAAAAGGGTTTCGTTTGATTCGGAAAAAGCTTCTTTCGACTTAGAAATGTTACATCTACTCGATACTAGAAATGTTACTCTAGTAGGCATCTAATGTTCATCGTCATCCAAACTCACGGTTAACTGATTTTTTTGTTCGTTTTTAACAATTATTAGGCTCGACGAGAATTTCAACGTCTCGGCGTTCATGAGGAGTTGAAGGACTCAACTTGTAACTTGTGCAACAGGTGCATAACGGAACGGGGACCGTTTTGCGGTCGGAACTCTCGGCCCAAGTTTGCGGTCATTCGTTGACCATTATTGCATTTATTTCATAATGATCGCTTTCCTCGATTCCAAACTGCGAAATCTGTCCCCGATATTTACTAACCGTGCAAACAACCTAAGTTTGTAAAGTAAACAATGTCTACATCTAAGTGAATGAGATACTTGTTTATTAATTTGAGAATTAACGGTAGTTTTTTTGTTGAGGTGAGAAATTCACGATTTAATGTAGAAAACACGACGTTTTGGGGTGGAAATTGACGGTTTTCAAGAAATATTTACGTTGGCGAGCCCTAATTTGTCCGGTAGGAGTTATGATACCGGAAACATTTATGTAAGCGATACATAGAAATGATAAATGCACGTATAGAATTTGGAGTGTTTTATTTTAACTTGAAATATCGAAAAGGAGGTTGAGTTATATTTAATCAAAATGATGATAAAATGGTCGCGATCTGATATTTTGAAGGAGGCAAAATGTTTATCTACTTCAATCTTTAGTTACCGATAAGTTTCTGATTCAAGTTCGGCATCAAATTTTCGTTCCTGAAATAAAGTAGTTTGGTAACTATTGGTGCAGTGTAGTCCTGAATATGAGTGTGAAGTCCCCGGAACATCTGCCATTGAAAAATGAGCAAAAACGGTCGTCGAAAAACGAGCTCCAACTGACGACAGTTGATAACGAAAATTACCTCAACTCGACTAGGACTTCCTGAAGTCCTATCTACGATAATACGTCTTCACGTTGAGTCATTTGTGACGGAGAAGGCGTTTTGTCGGGATAACAAGACTTACGTGAGACGAGGGAGTTATAGGAACAAAGATTCAAAATAGGCGGAAAACCCCTTCGGATACGTCGAAATTTCACGGTCCGCCCCGAAGCGATTATCCGGGGAAATATCCCGCGTCGCGGATTTTCCGAGAGGCTGACAGCCGGGGCCGTTATGTGGCTACGACGTTATAAGCTCACATTTCCTTTCTTCATTACGGAGGCAGAAAACACCTTACGTTTGTTCGAAAAACGCTGACAATTCTAACACATTGGTTTATTATTTTGGTCATTCTAAAATTATGGGTGATTTTGAGGGCAAACAAAATCTCAAAATTGAACTCCGATTTTCCCAATTTTTTTGGTCCCTTCCGATTCCTGAACATGTCCTTAGACACACCCCGGAGTGGGCACACACTTTACTGTACAGTTTTGAAGATGGAATTTTGGAAATTCGGGAGACTTTTCCTTTTTGTAGGTAGTGAGAAAAACGTAGTTGTTCGTCAGCATTCTGACTCATTTCTTTCATGTCAACCTTGCTGAAATAAAAGTCGTGCATTTTTAATAGCATCTGCAATGCAATTAAGAGGTATGGAATGTACCACAGATTACGTCTAATAAACATAGACAAGAGATGTACGTAGAAGGGTTATCTAATACAGAAACAATAAACCTTTGTGTAATAATTTGCAGTGTTTTAACTCACTCAAACGGTCCTATCTTCATTCCCTACAGCCAATTTCTTCGAAACAACCAACGAGGGCTAATTTTTGTTGAGATCTTGGCAAAATCCGATGATTATACATCAATTACATCATTAACTATAATTATATAAAAACCATACTCCTGTTTGATGTATGCATTCAGTTTCTTTTTCTTCAATTTGATTTGGAAAAAGCTCAATTTCTCTTGTAACCAAGTTAATTTGATTTGTAAAACGGTTATTTTGATTTGTAAAAAGGTTTGTTTGATTTCCAAGTGCTACGTATATATATTCAATGTATTCAGTTTCTTTTCTTTCACCTTAAACGATTTTGGCTCATTTTCCAAGGTGAGTTCTTTTGATTTGTAAAGAGGTCATTTTGATTTGTTAAGAGGTGATTTTGATTTCTGGAAGTGTTGATTTGATTTTTAAGTGGTATACACACCTGTTTTGTGGTTTTCCATGTAGTCAGTTTCTTTTTCTTACCCATTCATCGATTTTTACCCATTTTTGAAGGAAGGCCATTTTCTTTCGTAGAAGGGTTATTTTGATTTGTAAAAAGACTAATTTGATATTTAAAAAGCTCATTTTGACATGTCACCAGGTTATTTGATTTGTAAAAAGCTTAATTTGACTTGTAAATGCTGTATAATTTATTCGGTTTCATGAAGTTGGGTTTTTGAATTGGTTTTTAGAATTTGGGATGGTTGTAAGTGGTTAGTGAGTTTACCTTGGAGGAGGTTGGATGAGTAGTCGTTGGAAGCTCCGTGGCCGGCGTATGGGGAGATGGAGAGCGCCTGGAGGCCGAGATGCTGAGCGGGGATGGAGTAGGCGAGGGCCTGGGGTGCGTAGTTGGCGGCGGGCGCTCCGTAAGCGCCTGAAGGAGCGCCGTGAGACGCGTACGCCAGAGACGGCGCTCCGTAAGTCAAAGTGGGGGCGCCGTAGGAGGCGCTAGGGGCTGAAGAATAGGACGGCGAGGAGTACGCGTGGCCGGATGAGCTGTACGCTTGAGGAGAGTACGAAGCGCTGGGAGCTCCGTAAGAAGCGCTAGGCGCTCCGTAGGAAACACTAGGGGCTCCGTAAGAAGCGCTAGGAGCTCCGTAAGACCCGCTGGGAGCTCCGTACAAAGAACTAGGGCTGTGGTATGAAGGGCTGATGGAAATCGGGTTCCTCTTTCCCTTGGGAGAACTGCTGCTCTCAGCAGCCGAACTGCTCTTCGCCCCCTTGATAGGCCCCTCTGCTACTGCGCAGGCCACCACCACTGCTAAAGCTATCTGCAATAAAACAACAATAAACCACCATTATTACCGACGCCTATTAAAATGAAATTTCTTCAACTCTAAAGGTATTGAATTAGAAATAATTGGTTTATATCGTGAACAAATTAAAAACAGCCATGCAACACGATGGTATGAGCGAATTTTCAAAATCAATGTGAAATTGAATTGAAATTGCAGCTCATTGTGCGCCAAGAAACTGTTAACTATACACATTATTGTGAATAAACTTGTTCTAAAAGATTCCAATTTTGGTTAAATTTGGGTTTTTTCTTCCTCTTTCTTGTATTTTTATCGATTTTAAGCGAATTTTAATGAAATTAAAGTATAACTTTCAGCAAAATGAGCTTTAATTTTTGAACTACCCAGTTCATGGTTGATAAACTATTTTTGAGCGATATTCTGCTAAAAAATGTACGGTTTACAAATGTATGTTTACATATAAAAAATCGTTAAAATCCAGGAATCATTTCAAAATGCCTCAACATTGATTTTGACAAGGTTTAAAAAAAAAAATTGTATTTTAAAATTTTCGGAGCCATTGCAATAGCTTTGTTAGTAATTAATGTTATTTAAAACACGAGTTATCGCAGTAATAATGATAGCGATTTTTCGTGTGTTTTGTGTGTGTGTGTTAGATGTGTTTAAACGTTTCATTCATCAATAACAATGAATTGACTTGTTTTATCTGCGTATTTATTATTATTATTTATTTATTAAAGGCTTTAGAAGTTACGTTTTTTATCACTCGAAGTACATAAAAAATTATATTTCATGAAAAATGACTATGTATTCATTCACTCTCAAAGTGATATCGTTTTTCCGGTTCAGAGGTCTTTCTATCTAATCCAGTTTGTGGTAATTGTGCGAATCTACTCATGTTCACGGTGAATATCACTCTCAAAATCAATTTGAGGACTAAGGAATTCAAAAAACGATCCCTTTCAAATTTGACTTTTTAGAATTAGGCTAGTTTTTGTCAAAACTTTGTTTTATCAACATATTTATTTTTAACTCTCTCTTGTAATCACCTCAGTTGTGCTCCTAGATTCCGAAAAGGCTTTAGAAGATAAGTACTTACTCGAAGTACAAAACAAATCATATTCCATGAAAAATAACTATAAATTCATTCACTCGCTAAGTGATATAAGTGTTCTTAAGTCTTTCGATTCATTCGGTGCAAAAATATTCTTATTTGTTGTGAAGATCACTCGTATAATCAATTTGAGGACTAAGGAATTTTAATAATGATCTCTTCCAAGTTTGATTATATAGAATTAAGCTAGTTGTATTCTTTCTGGGGGGTTTTCATGAATCTTAGTTTTTGTCAAAACGGAAGCAAAATGAAAAATTTTGTCATAGAGCCCTCCTGAAATGGGATTTTCCGGATTTTGGAGGCATTTAAGAGTAATATCTCAGTTCAACGTCTACGAAGGGTAAAATATGGAGGGGGGGGGGTTATGACTTGTAGATATGCGTAGTTACTGGTACGAATTCACCCGTTGATGAATGTTACGAACTCGAAAAGGTTTCGGATGTTGTATAATGAGCAGGTAACCAACTAAACGAAATCTCCATGCAACGTTCGAGAGACGACGCAAATGAAAGGGAAATGGGGAAATAGAACGGGTCAGAGTGTGGTGAACAAAAAGAAGGATTTAAAACGATCGGTAAAAAGGAGGCGGTGTGTCTAATGAAGATGGAGTCCGAGGCGTCAGCTCGGATCGCCTGAATAATGAGGGAGGTGACGCAACGGGGCTCGTGAGTGGTTTCTATGTGGATGATTGTCGAAAAATCGGAGCAGAGGCCGGCGGAGTACTTGGACAAGGTCTGCTACCATGTAACGAGAAGGCAACCAAAACCTCTTTTAGACGAACAACTACAATAATTGTCAATAATAGCCAATTGTTAATAATATTATCAATAGGATGCTGCTGACGGAAATTTCAGCAATTCCCTCTTTCTAAGCTGAGGACTGACAATTAGCTTATGACAATTTTATCCCCAAGAGTCGTTCCACTTTTGTGGAGCAATAAAAGTAGCTCCACTTCCGCGTTTGCACGACGTCTAAGATTTTAAGGTTGATCCTCGGAATACGCTGCTGATCAAAATTAAGGGGATCACCGCCGGAAAACTCAATACTTAGCCTAGGCTAGCTATAACGATGAGTTAGATCAGTCTAGCACATGATTCTCCATGCAATTTTGAGTTAGTCCATGATTAAAACTAAAAAATGTCCATTTCTTGCTTTTACTATAGTCTTTTTCACGACCACCGATATGTAGAATCCGAAACAAAACTGAACCTGATTGATCAACTAGCTTTAAAAGGGATGTAAGGGAGACATTTTGATTATTGGAACGAATATTTCGAAGTTTAGCACGAACTTGAATATAGTTTACTTAGTGTGGGAGCAAAATACCACTTCCTATTCAATTCTTGCGTCTTCAAACAAGACTTACATCAAAATCGGGAAGCAAAGGAAGTTGTAAAGTCCTCCAGGAAGTTGTGTTGCTTTATCGGGATCGAAAGAAAGTTGTTTGGGCTTCTTTTGCCTCCTGCAGCTGACGCATGTGACGCAATAGGAGAGAAAACCAGATCCCCGGCGGGAACTGACCTGTTCACGGACATCGGATACAATTTTGCGCGAGTGGACCGCGTTGCGCAATCCGGGGACTTCGAATGAGGAAGGTTGATGGGTACCTAATTCAAGTCCTTCGCCGATTTCAAAGTCTCTCCTACAATTTGATTCTAAACCCTTTATTTTCCGGCACGTTTTCTATTGGGCCATCTGAAATCCACATATTTCACCGAAAAAAGTCGGCCTAAATATCTCCGAAAAACGATACTTGTGAATATATTTTTGGACAACAACGTAAACGTAACATCATGTCACTGTCTCAACCGTTAGATGTTAAGTAGTGTAACCCTCTTTTAAAATTAGGTAAGCACCTATACCTATTTTAATGTGTGTCTCCTTTTTTTAAATGTTTGTTTTGCTGACGGTGTACTCATCCTATTGATGGTTTTATTGTACACTTACCATGAAAACCAATAGCATGTCAGCATATTCCGAATGCTATGAGCATGTTTTGTTATTGTCCTTGAGACCGTGACATGAATCCAGCAAACGACACATTATTGTTATTTTGAATATTTGAAATGAACCACGGTGTCACTACCACCACGGTGTCGTCACCACTCAAATCCACGTAGGAAATTGCGCAGAACTTGTCTCCTAGCGAAAAAACACTTCCCGACATGCGGTAGTCGTTTTTCCACCAAAGACATTCCCAGAACCCTGAATTTCGCCTAAAAAACACGTTTTCCGACGGGGAAACGGGATTTTCTCTCATACTGGCCTGAATAAACTCAAATTTGTGGATACCGTTGGAAAGCGTAGCTTCCTGGCCAAGTTTTCAAGTAACAGTGCAAAATTTTCATGGAATAGAACCAGGTTTCACGGGTGATTGAAAAAACCCGTAATTTCCCGGGTTTGACACATTTTTCATTTCAGACTTAAGTTTTACCCCATTAAACTTAAACAAAAATGTTTGGTTTGGCGTCAGAATGATGCGTAATTTAATGCTCTTTCCAACGGTATCCTCATATTTAAGTTTCATTGGAAAATGAGGAATTTATGGCTGTTTTTGTGTCGGAAAGTCAATAACATGAAAAAAATCTGAAACCGTGAATAACTCGTTAACGAACCCTCTATAAAAATATTTCTGCGAAGCATTTTAGTTGTAGCAGTCACAAATTAGTTTTAGAACAAACCCCTAGCCGGATGTCCACCCTTAACCCTGGAATGCTAACAAGATAGCATGCTGAACTCAACGGAATAGCCAACAAGGAGTATTTTTTACTCCAGCCTCATAATTTGTTTCATATGGGTGGTAAATTAATGAAAAACAATCTATGACAGAAAATTTCTGGTGTAATTAACCGTTGAAATGATTGTTTCAATAAAACAATAGTAATGGAGCTCAGTAAAACAATTGTAGAGAAGTATAAAGCTCTTTTCAATTCGTACCTAATTAGGGTGATGAATAAATTTAAAAAAAAATAATTTTTATCATTCCAAGCAATACGTCAATTAGTTTTGGGTCAAGCAAGATTACAGTTAATTTGACTTTATCTAATGAATCTTATTGATAACATGGAATATTTCTCAATCCCATTACTTTCGGAAACCAAACGCAGAGGGAGCTTTAAATGAATTGACCTCCTCGTCGGAAGCGCGGTAGCTGTCAACGAAACACTTGAAATATCTCTTTACGTTGTAGGATGAGTCAAATTCACTCCATGTTGGCAGTTTAGGGTTAAGTGGGACCCCCTGTATATTGCATCCGTGGGTGGGACTTGATAATAAGTAAAGACCGGGTCGTGCAATCGAACTGAAATTATGATTTGCCATCCAATGTCATCGCGTGCGGTGTTAGCCTCGCGATAGCCTCGCTCGCATCCTCGTCGTTTGCACACGTGTTGAGAAATTCGCGAGATGCACCCAACGGTTGACTTTTGTTTCACCCAGTAACCGACAGAGGGGCGGTCACGCCTTTCCGCCTCGTCCTAACGCCTCATTATTTCCCAGTAAGTTTCTTCGAAATTAGCGGGTGTAGCCGTCGTGGGACGACCATAATGCGTACGATTGATAGATAATTCGTACGTAGGTGCCATCGTCACTAATACTACATTAATAGCAGAGTATCCCATATTATGGTGGTCTTGAGCCCAGAAAGTCCTTCAGACCTCAAAGGAGCTAAGGCTTTCGAAACTTTTTTTTTCCACAATGTTCTCTCTAAACAAAAACCATTTACAATCAACGAAAAATGAACCGTTTTTTAAAAATGTTTAGCCGTTGCAATAGCTACATGTTCTAAGAAAATGTATTAAAAACGACTCATCACTCGAATTTTGGAGAGTATGCGAATGTCTGTTTGCCAGTCACCGATTTAATTTTTTTAATATTTATTATTATTATTATTATTGTATAAGGTACATCACCGAAAGCACATCTTATACAGGTCCAGGTGAAAGGAGATTGAATCCTATTGGCTCAAGGAAGTGAAGGGTAGCGGAGGACCAACCAATGACACCTAAGGCTTACAAAGTGAAAGGGGCACAAAACAGTACCATTATGGAAAGGGGGACCCAAACTTATTGCCAGAATGAATCCATTAATGGCAAAATATTTCAAGGGGTAACCTCATTTAAACATTTTCCTGACCTTGTCATGCAACGTAAACCAACAAATTTTGAGGGGGGGTGTTAGAATTTATTCAAAATATTAAACCCTAATACGTAACATCAACATTTTCTTTTTCCCTTCAAAATCTCTTGCATTATAGAAATTGAATGATTATAAATTAATTAAGAACCACTATGTATTCCAGTTTCAAGAAGACCTGATCTTTCAAAGCATAGCAAATATATTACCGATGGGAAGGAGAAAGTTATTTTTTAAATTCGGCAATCATTCTTAAATGCGCTTTCTGTTTGCCGACCCGTCTAATGATTAACCGGGGTCCGTGCACCGCTATATCGGCCACTATACCTATCATTAGCTAGAGACAACCCTGCGTGTATTTATTCCTACATTTCGTAGACCGAATAGAAAACCCCCGCGACGTCTCGCTTTTCAAAAAGCCGAACAGTCGTCGGAAGATTAAATTAGCGGTTCGCGTTGGAATCTCGCCGATCGAAGTACAACTCAAATGCGGCAGTTTCTCCGACATTATTGCGAACTAATTGCTCGGCCTAGCTGTACTTTCAAAGTCGCATGAAACTTTTTTTTTTTTTTAACCCGAGAAAGCTGTTCGATTAAGCGTATTAGTCGCTATTGCTTTCAGAATTCACCATAAAAGGAAAAAGTTTTGAAATTTACCAGGATAACGGATTTGAATTCCAGTTTTAAAACGTCCACAAACAACGTAGCTTTATTCGCAATCTAGATATACCGCCCGGAGAAACCATTGAAAATATAGATTTTCACTCTGTTCATCCACAGCATTTTTCTAGTTCGCCGTAGTTTGTAGAACATTAAGCTATGTTGAGGCTTCCAAACAACGTAAATATTTGACAAAATAGTGATCCTCAAATCCAATTTGAGGTGTTCTGAAACCTCCATTTTAAATATCATTCCCTTACGTACCTATAACTGTCCGAACACTTTCACGTAATCCAGACCAAGAAATTGATAGGTGAGGGATTCACGTTCATCAATATTACAGAAAAGTTAAGGCAACACTATAATTTACTCTATTTTCCTCAAATATTTCCACAATTCGGTGCAAATCAATCTACGACACTTACAAGTCCTGTATAAAATGTTTGAGCCTTTTGGCATTCTGGGTTCTGATCTGGCATTTTAAATGACTATTTCGAGTATATTCAAAACGAACTGCTAAGGCTTGTTTTCTTGTCAAATCCAAGACAAGTTTTCATCGTAAAGTGACTGCCACCAATAATTTCAAGCCAATAATAATGACAAAGTAACGATGTCAAACTAGCAATGAGTTGAAGATCATTTGCAATTGGTTGTTTAAAGATAAAATTTGAACGATATTCACGAACATCACAAGGGAATCAAGACTGGAACAGTTCCAAAATATTAGGACATTGTCTTCCTGAGAAACCGATTAGTTATATAATTACATTTTGAAAAGCTATATAGAAATGCGGTTCTTACAATACCAAATACTGATATCGGCCACTTTTTTTGCAAAAATTCAATCCTCAAAATTCTATGGTTTTTTATTTGGAGTTTTGATATTATAGAATTGAGAATTTTAAATGACAAATGCTATCGACAATTTATGAAATTTCTAAACATGTTTCATACAACTTTCGTTTAGTTTCATTTGAAAATGGAAGTGATATTGTATCGAAAACTAAAGAAACCTTCGCCGTTGAATAGGTCATCAATAATAAAATTGAACTAAACCAATCACGAATTTTACGTTTAAAACATTAATTACAAACAAATTGTACTGATTTTGTACAAATTTTGTTTGTTGATTTGGGGTTTGGCTACATACAATTTTAATGATTAAATCAAAACTGCATCAAATATGCATGATGAGTTTCTTTTAAGCATATCGTATGAAGTCATTTAAAATTGGTACAAAATATTGAAGAATGAATTTGCTCTTAGGATTTTAGGTTGACAGGTGTTATTAAAATGCAGTAATAGTTGTTCAAGTTGTTAAATTTGTTAATAAATGATGTTTTATTAACGAAATTAGAGTTTAGAGGCCCGTGATATCGAGTGGATAACACATTTTTGTGGAATTATCGGGGGATTTTGGCATTGTGCGAATTCACAGGGTTAGTTTTAATTTAGATTGAGTAATTTAAATTCTGATTGTAATTAGGTCTGATGTAGAGAGAGTTGGAGTCCTCAAAAGCTTCAAATCGGTGATTTGAGGAGTTGTTTGGTACTTACAATAGAATCCACAGAATTAGGTTAACAGTAAAACCCGAAATAATGCACTTTATATGACGCACTTTATCCATAAATTGATCGAATGGCCGTTAAATTTCGATTATTCACTTGAGAGAAACACTTGGAAAACGCGGTGTGTGTGATGGCTGTTCTCGGAGGGCGTGTGTCTGTCTGTCTGTCGGACGGATGTGGAGATTCGGATATGTTTTCAAAAACTTACCCAAATTTTCATGGTGGGTTGTGTGAGGTGCGACTTTGGCTTGTGCCGGGTCCGCTGGAGGTTTATATAGTCGGCCACTCCTACGGACGAAGCCTCCCTTCGGGGGTCCTCCTACTCCTGAGGAGCTAACCCCCCCGAGCCTCACGTGCGCTCCTTCGCCTCAGATACCTCCCCTTGCCTGACGTACCCCCATCACGAACCCCTTCACGAACCCTTTCACGTGCTCCTTCGTCGTCCAGCATCCCCTCGGCAGATCACGCACCTGACGGGATTCATTCGCCTTCTTCCCTGCCGTCTTTTCGTGCACCTGAGCTGACGCCCACGGTACTAAAGGCCAGATTAATTATGCAGCGAAGTTATGTCTTACAAAATGATCTTTCAGGTTGAAAATAAAACATATTGGTAAGTAATACATGCATTACAGGGACATCCTCGACTCCTGTTTTAAGGCATTTCAAAATCAAATTCAACACGACGAAAAATACGCACAAGCCAAAGTGCTTGCCTGTGAAAGAAAAACTTTTATCACTTCTTTGCATAGTTAATATTTCAAAAGTCCAGAAAATAGTACAATCTGTAGCTGTTATTTATGGCACAGCCCGTGGAATCACATCTCACAGATCATGAATTTGGCGTGGTTAAATTAGAATACCACGAGCAGCGGTTTTTATGTTAGAGAACGCACGTTCCACCGGGTTGAGGGTAGGCGAATACGGTGGAAAGTACTTCACTGTGAATCCATGTTGTTCCATGTTGCGTCTTATTAGCATGAACATGATAATCCTGCTGCCTCAAGCATCATTTGGACAGCCTCTCCACTGATGTCATATTTTTCGCCAATGTATTACAAGTATCTACCCGTACTTCACTTAAGTAACTACCAGTACTTTTTTTTAAAAGAGAAAAAAGTCGAAGAGATTTTTTACAAGTAAGATTTTTAATTTTATTACTTTCAAAATGTTAATTAGGTAAAGAAGTGATAGAAGTTTTTCTTTCAAACAAACGTTGATTATTGAATAATAAACCATTGTAATCGCTCTTGAAAAAAATGCTGCAAATTCTTTCTTTGGGGTTTATTATTCAATTGGCTTGCGTTCATGACTTTGGAGTGTCGGTGTTTCACAGGTGACAGAGCGATTATTGAATTTCAGGAGATATGCATAGAGCACGTAAATCTGTTCTCAACCAAAATACATATTTGGATTGATCAGTTGATCATATTTGTGTGCTTTCAATAATCGCTCTATCACCTGTGAAACACGCACACTCCAAAGCTTAGTAGAAATTCAAAACAAGAACGCAAGCCAATTGAATAATAAAACCCACTGAAAGAATTTGCAGAGTTTTTTTTTAATGGTAATCAGAATACTTCAACCCGTGTATCGGCTATAAACCCTTTTAGGAGTTCACTTCAGTATCCACGTTCACTACATCACTAGGTTACTGCAATCAAAACAAAAACAATAATAAACCGAGATAACGCAAATGTTGGTCATACATCGGGAACGGTTTGAGCTACGGACCTGGGGAAGGGCTCATTCGATTCCTCATGGAAAGTTCTTTAAAAAAAGTCCAAATTTAGGCCGCCTTGACTTTTTTTGAGGTTTTTAGGGATTTTACAAAACTTTGACAACCCTTAAAGGGCACTTTAAATTAAGTGAGAGTGCTGGCTAAAGAATTGGGGCAATGTCGGATCAATATTGATTTTCCGTGAAAATTTCAGATTTTTTGCTTCAGCCGTTTGGGAGAAATCGTGCGTACGGCGTGAATGCGACATGAATCATTGAATAATAAACCCCAGTGAAAGAATTTGCAGCGTTTTTGTTTTAAGGCCCATTGACTGTACTTATCCAGAGGACGGTATAAATTCAATAATTTTAATTAGTTTATTTTTTCAAATAATTCTGGAACACACTTTATAAAACATTATCTTTTGGGAACTTCCGCTTTAGGCGACGGTTAATTGGAAGTGGCGGCAGACTTGATACAACAGCGGCCCTCAGTAGGTTGTTGTGGTCTGTCACGCTTCTGTTCATTTTTCTGTACGTCTCTCTGATCAGGGTTGCTACCATTGAGATATTGTGGTCTTGATAGAACGTATTGTTTCGCATGAACCATTTCGCTCTGGGCATGAGACGAAGCACTCTATTTTGGGTAATCTGTATCTTATATTGGAAATAATGAGAAATACGTTCATTTCCTGAGATTGTGGAAACATAAACACAATTTGTCAAGCGCCCACAAGTTTTTCATCGTCTCTCTTTACATCTGCTCCATGCAATTATCAGCACATTTTCCTCAACAAACCACACAGTTTTATAGATTTTTTGAGTCGATTGGAGATAACCTGGGAAATCTATTCCGTCCAGGGCAGGCGAAACGCTACTTGTTTCACGGATTTCATATTCCGGGCCCAAGCGGACTCCAAGAAACAGATATAGCTGTGTAACCAGCCGTCCCAAGAAACCGGATCATGACAGTTCTCTCGATTCCTGTTCGATTGGAAGGCATGAAGGAAGTCCCGGTCCGGTTTTGACGAAAATCCCTAAACTCGACCCAGTCCAACATTAATATCTTCTTTTTTTTTTTAAACCACATATCGAGTTGGGTAATTAAACGTGAAAGGTAAGTTTAGGTTGGACCCAGAACAAGGAAAGATGCACTTGCAAGAACAAAGTAAAGGTAGCTTACTCGAAAAATCGTATACCAAATAGGTATCTGCAATATTGCAATATTTTACCGTCTAATTCAACGTGCGTCACAATTAATTCTGCCTTTTTCTCATTGGTTACAACTCTTTCCCTTTTCAGTATAAGCTTTTTCACAGTAAATTTCATAAAAAAGTTAAATAGAATTTGAAGAAGGTTGTGCTGACAACGAAAAACATATTCGATGTGAAACAGGTTGAATTTCTGGATTTCTTTCTCACAAATAATTATTTCAACTATTAATCTATAAGGAAATTATAAACGCTGCAAATTCTTTCGCTGGGGTTTATTATTCAATGATTCATGATTTGAATTTCTACTAAGCTTTGAAGTTTTGTGTTTCACAGGTGATAGAGCGATTATTGAATTTCAGGAGATATGCATAGAGCAGTTGAATCGGTTCTCAACCAAAATACCTATTTGGATTGATCAGTTGATCATATTTGTGTGCCTCCTGAAATTCAATAATCGCTCTATCACCTGTGAAACACGCACACTCCAAAGCTTAGTAGAAATTCAAATCATGAATCATTGAATAATAAACCCCAGTGAAAGAATTTGCAGCGTTTTTGTTTTAAGGCCCATTGACTGTACTTATCCAGAGGACGGTATAAATTTAATCATTTTAATTAGTTAATTTTTTCAAATTATACTGGAACACACTTTATAATAAATTATCTTACAGCAGACTTGATGGTACAGCGGCTGTCACGCTTCTGTTCATTTTTGGTCTCGAATTTGGTTCCAATCGATTCAGAGACCCCAAAGACCATATTAATAGCAAGCTGACATCCAACCTTCGTCTTGAAAAGCATTTCAGTGAAAAAACAAAAATCGCACGTGCGGGTGTTGACGCCATATGGAACAGGCTTTTTTCGTCTCCAGATATACAAAATGACGTGAAGCTTCGAGTCTTCGAGTCGGTGTCGATGGCGACAGTGAGTTACGGTGCCCAGGTTTGGGGTTTCATGGAGTTTGAAGAGCTAGAAAGATTCAAACGATTCTTCCTAAAGAAACTTTTGCGGTTGCCCATGAATGCCCCTAATTACATTGTGTACAATGAATTGAAGCAGGAGAAGGTGTTCTTGAGAACTCTTGAGCTGAATGCAAAATATATATTAAAGGTGCTCAAGCTCCCCCAAGAACGTTTCCCTAGACTCACAGCGACGGAAGTAATTCGAAGAGGAGTTGGCTGGGCGGGCGTCTGGATGAACTTCATCTCTCAGCTGGTGGTGACATCGGCTCCGGAGCCCTTCGACCCGTCCTGTTTCAAGGAGCTGGCTGGAAGAGTGCTGGACGCACGAAGAGCTGAATTCAAGGAATCACTCGGGATCATGGCAACCAACGCACGGTACCACCTTCTTTACCAGCAACTGGACCTCAGCGTGGACTATTTTTCTTCTTCGTCTCAGTTTGAGGCAATGGTGATTGCCAAATGTAGGGGAGAGCTCCTAAACCTTAACTGGCAGCCATGGATCCCTGGTCGGATTTATTTATGCTCACTGTGCAACCAGGAAGCCAATGAATCGACCACGCATTTTTTGGCCGAATGTCCAGTGTTGGGGAACACGAGACTGAGGTGCCTGGGACGCCCCGTGCTTGACCTGGAGGGGCTGCTGGCGGTTTTGAATGGGCCTGATTGGACCGGGTTGTGCCAGTTCTACAGGGAAGCGTGGAGATATCGGGAATTTTTGATATCCCATTTTAACTACAATCAACAACCATAGTTAATGTCCCCCTCCCTCCTCAGAAATTACTTGTGATATATCTATTTGTTAAGTTATTTAGTAATTTAGTTGTTATTTTGATCTATTAATTATGATATTTAGAAATTTTGTGGTGCTTGTGATTATTTATCTAACTATTTAGTGATTTAGTTGCGTAATTACTGCTTTGTTGTGACCCCTCCAAGATGTGGCGATCTGTCTGTTGACTTTGTAAAAATAAAATAAAAATATGTGAATAATAATAATTTTGGTTGGTTAGGAACTCCGCTGATGGTCGGAAGACCAAAGCGTATCATGTTTTTGTGAAATGTAGTAATCATAATTGTATAAATAAACATGTTATTCATTCATTCATTCCATATTAATAGGACAATGTAATGATCATTTTCTTGAAACTGGATGTCATCCCCGAAAATTGGTTATTTGGGCCCACAGTGCGGCGTTCTGAGATCTTTGTAACTTATCTATGTCGTCACCCTTCAAATTACAATATGCAGTGAATGGATAATCAAAGTTATGGAGTATTAACGACTGGAACTGCTGCCGGCGCACGTGAAAGAGAAAGTCGATGGCCATAAGTCTTAGCTTATATTATAGAACCATATGTAGTAGTGCAAATCTTCGCAACCTGATAAACACGAAACCACGTAAGAGTACTATTCATCCTGCTTCGTTCGTTACTTTGTTGCTATACTGTAATGCTTGACTATTAGAACGATTGCATCATGATTCATGGGTTATTGTTTTTACGGTTGTGTAGTTGCAAATCCTATGATGATGCACTTTGCCAAAATCAACCATTCTTACACCATCTCTCGTCGTGTTGAGAATTTAACCATTAATACGCAACAGTGGATATTGGGATGGGATTCTGAGACTCTTAGCCTCCCGTTCACTCCCGGAATATACCCGTTGAGTCGTGATCCTGGGTACTTGTTGATTTTGCTGAGTAATTTAAAGGGCAAAACTCAGGAAGACGGATGGACGAATTTAGGCATTTTGGTTTATTGTTCAATAATGAACCATTGTAATCGCTCTTGGGGGAAAAAACAAAATTTACCCATCCTGAATATTTTATGGTTTCAAAGGGTGTAGAATCCAAATCTGCAATACACATTTTTCCGTCCGTCCGCCGTATGCACGATTTCTCCCAAACTGCTGGAGCAAAAATCTGAAATTTTCAGGAAAAATCAATATTGGTAAGAAAACGCCCCAATTCTTTAGGCTCTCACATATTTTAAGTGGCCTTTAAAGGTTGTCAGAGTTTTGTAAAATCCCTAAAAACCTCGAAAAAAAAAGTCAAGGCGGCCTAAATTTGGATTTTTTTAAAGAACTTTCCATGAGGAATAATGAGCCCTTCCCCAGGTCCGTAGCTCAAACCGTTCCCGATGTATGACCAACGTTATTTTGGTTTATTATTGTTTTTGTTTTGATTGCAGTAACCTAGTGATGTGAACGTGGATACTAAAGTGAACTCCTTGATACATTTATCGAGACGCCTCTTTTTCTCGCCGACGTTGAGTTTGATAAGCGTTTTAGATCAAAACTGGCCTCCAATTGGAAGTACGTGGTGTGTGTGCGGGAGGGGGCGCAAAGACATAAAATGTCCCTCGTGGTTGCGTACTTGTACGAAAGCTGTTTTGAAATTTTTTCTTATGCTTCGGAAGCCAATTATCTCTGACCCGAGGGGAGGTTTTTAATACCTTTAGTTTCATGAAAATGCAGACAGATATGAAGAACATAATGGCACAATATTCATTTTTATAAAGTCGGCTAGTATCTAAAGGTGCGTTTACACTTCGCGAAATTTCCTCGCTAGACTGATGGGTGAAGCCCTCGCCCGAGACTACACAACGAAACAAACCGTGAAACAGACAACCACGAGGGACATTTTATGTCTTTGAGCCCCCTCCCGCACACACACCACGTACTTCCAATTGGAGGCCAGTTTTGATGTAAAACGCTTATCAAATTCAACGTCGGCGAGAGAATGAGGCGTCTCGACAAATTTATCACGTACCTTATCGTTCATTTTCAGTGATCAATTTTCGTAATGGAGAAAGAGGATACATTTCTATCCCGCTCCCTCCTTCCCCTCCCTTTCCCTCTCACTCCAATTTGTTGGTTTACGTTTCAAAATATGACATTTCTTTTAACTTGATGCTGTTTATATAATTTTTTTGAATTTAATCTTCACAAATCTCGCTTCAAATTTGTTGGAGCACGTGCCACTTACGTCACTATAATGCTTGGCCATCTATGAGAACCGTTGCATCGTGATTCATCAGAATTTTTCTTACCGTTGTGTAGTTCGTGATACTCTTTACCAAGGATACGTTCATTCTTGTACCGTATCTCGTCGTGTTGACAATTTTAATAAATAGGTACGGAACAACCGCGACGAGGATGGGATTGTAAGTCTCCCTTGTTCTCCTGGAATCTACCCGTGGTCCTGGGTACATTTTGATTTTGCGTGGACGAATTTTCGCAATTCTTTTTGAGTTTTGCTCTTCATATCATTTTTTAATTCTCAAATTTTCATGTCTCTCTCCAAATTCGTTGGAGTACTTGTAGCTTTCGTCACTGTAATGCTTGACCATCTATGGTAACTGTTGGATCATGATTCATGAGTTTTTGTTTTCATGATTGTGTAGTTGCTAATCATATGATGATACATTTCTCCAAAAATATATCCCTGGATGTGGTAGATCTTTATTTGGCGGAGTAATTAAAGGCCAAACTCAGGAGGTCGGATGGACTAATTTTGCATTTTTAATAATTTGTATAAAAATTTATGCTAATTATATCATTTTTTAATCTCAAATTTTAATTTTCTCTCCAAATTTGTTGAAGTACGTGCCACTTGCGTTACTGTAATGATTGACCTTCTATGAGAACTGTTGCATCATAATTCATGATTTGTTGTTTTTATGGTTGTGCAGTTCCAAATCATATGATGATACACTTTACATTAATTCTTATACAGTATCTCGTTTAGGAGGATTTTTTATATCTACTCAGCAGAAGGGAAGGAAACATTTTTGCATCTTTTATCATCTCTATAAAAAATTATGCTATTTACATCATTTTTTAATCTTAAATTCACTTACTGGCTCAAAAATTTGATGGAGTACCTATGTGACAATGATGTTGCTTTTCCTATGTTTTTTTCTTCTTTAATTGGCGTTAGCTCTAGGCAACAGCCATGAGGTATTTTATTGATAATTAATCAATATGGATGTGCTCCAGGTTCTCCGTCTTGACGGCACATTTGAGGCAAAGGGCTGAACCTGGTCGTCCGATCTCCTGTAAATGCGCTAAACAGAGACCATGATTTGATCGGAAGCGAGCGATTATTAATATAGATTTTCTATTTAAATCGAACTGGTAAACCATGGTTTCACAGAAACGGTAGGATTACACTTAATTCTCTATGTGTACACTTAATTTTGTAGCATTCGATCGCGTAGGAGTGAGTAAAAATGTGTAAGTTTGCGGACGGAGCCGCAGCGATCGTGCAAATATTCACAATGACAGAGCAGATCCTGGCCTTCTTCTCGTTGGCGCCGTTTTAATGACGTCTTCCCTCCCTTCATCACCGTCGACCGTCTGAGGATCGCGTCTGAGGATTTGCCCCGTCTCAGTTCCCCGTACCTGCTCTGAAGTCACCTTGCGAGCCCTCGTTACGTCGAGACTTTCGATTTCCGCGGCTCCTCGAACGAGTTTCCTTCGAAGCGCATCAAGTTCAAGGGAAACGAGCTCGAGAGAAGCGGATGAAACCGAAATGCGTCCGGCTCAAGCTACTAACTGTTGGAAGAGTTAAGTTGCAGTAATTAGCGAATTCTCCAGGAAAATGAAGCAATCGCAATGCCTCCAACAGTTTTAAAATTCCAATTTTCCAAAATTGTGTTGATCGAAATCCAATTTGATTAATTTTAAAACAGTTATTAGATGTGTATAGCTTTTGTATACCTTAGGAACCTGCCATCGGCTCGGATTAGATTCTAAAACTCATTTCTGACAAAACATCTCCAAGACCATTTTATGTAGAGAAAACTCCTAATTATTTGTACAACAATCCTCTTCTTTGCGCGTTTTGATCTTTGAATCTTGTGGCATCCAATAACGAAATTGATTGATTTTTTAATTCCTTGAGGCAGTTGAGACAAATCTTGAAGAGCCTCTTTCGTTTACTAACATTTGCATACTAAAAAGTTGTAATTTATTGCATTATTTTTTCTTATTTTATTATTATCTATTCTTTTAATTGGGCTACATGCCCGTGTAAACTTGAAAAAATAAATTAAATAAAATAGGTGAAAAAAAGGGAAAAGTTAATTTTGTCAACTCTTCGGAATGACCACTTTTTTGTACTCTGTTAATTTAATAAAATTTCCCTCTTCAAATTTAGCCTTTAGTCCTAAACTTTGCGCCAGAATCAGTTTTTCAACGGTGTACTCAGAATGGATAGTACAGTGCAATTTAGTGGAGAAAATTTCGTTTGAATGCAGGAAAACATGGCTTTTCCTATAAACATCGACGTTTTTCACGAGAAATGAACTTTTCATGCTATAATTACAACATAACCTTTGAGTCACTTGACCTCTTCGATGGGAAGAAAGTTAATTGATTCAGGTTCGTACAAAATCCTAGAATCTAGAAAATCTTGGTTGCACCCTCAACGTGCGCATTACCTGCTTCGCTTCAGAGTTGAAAACTGGTTGGACTAAATGTAGACACAGCTTAGCAACATTTTTGTTCATTCCTTACCGTAAAATTTTGACACTGTTTTAGAACGACAACTAACAATACACACGTGGTAAAACCGAGCCCGCCTTGCTAGTGACGGTCAGAAACCGCACATATGAGACACAACGCATTGGATTCTTTCATACCTCGGGGAATACCTGGGGATTGGGACTGGGAATTGGCCCATGAGGGAACCTTCGTTGCTATTCGTGCACCGCCTCGCTGTCATTCTGGTGTGCGTGCCCTTACAGTAACATCATGTCAGCGTACTCTTCATTGCTGAATGTATTAGGCATGATCATCACCGTACAAACGAGTTTTGGGTAACGAGCACGTTGAGGATGCAACAAAGCCGTTTACTCTAAAGTTTTGAATGAACCTGAATGTATTTACTTTCTTCCCATCAAAGAGGTCAAGTGACTCATAGTTCAAAGGAGTGATAGCGACACCAAGCTCTATGTTGTAATTGTCGCTTGAAAAGTCCATTTTTCGTTGAAAACGACGATTTTTATAGGAAAAGCCGTTTTCCCGCATTCATACGAAATTTTCTCTGCTAAATTCTACTGTACTTGCAATTTCGAGTAAACCGTTGAAAAGCTGAGATTCTGGCGCATATTTTAGGACTATAGGCTAAATTTAAAGAATTTTGTTAGACCTACAGAGTAAGAAAAAACTGGTAAATATGAAGATTTCACAAAATCCACTTTTCCCATTGATTTGTCACCAATTGAACAAACCTACAATATTTTTGGATCCACTAGGGAGGTGTACAATTTAAAGCTCTTTTCAACGGTATAATCAAAATTGAATTTTCTTGAGTTTAAAACGGAGATATGGCCGTTTTAGTGAATTAAGATCGAAAACATGAAACAATCTTAGAATTGATATAACTCAAAAACAAAGCCTGTGACAAAAAATTTCTAAGAGGCACTTTTTGTTAACATCCTCTATGTAAATATCTGTATTAAAAAAAATGTATTGTTTTTATTGTTAGTGTTGTAGCTGAAATTGATTTGGGTGGTATCCCTTCGTCACCCCTTCATTGAAATACCTTGATCACCATCATGTTCAATACTTATCTGTTTATCCAAATTTAACTCTTCCAAATTAGCTCACCCGTTCGAAATTTACATGCTCAAAATTCCGTAACTCAACACCAAATTTTCATCCAGTCAAATTTTATGTACCCTTAAAGGTAGGCGCACACTAGAGACGGGCCGCAACGCATCGCATTGCATCGCAAAATCCGCCAGGTTCGGTTCTGTGGTATTTAAACGGTGAAGCGCACACTACAGGCGGGGCGGAGCGCATCCGAAACATCGCTCTCGAGGCGGATTTTTCCGTTAGGCCGCTGCGACCCGGCCTTTTTAATACTTCCTCGCAACATTTGGAGAAGTTCGTTGTACTTCTCGTACGAAATTCCGAAGTACCTAAAGAATTTATTTTCGTCGTCTAGAAGATCGGAAAACAGTGTATGGAACTCCCCTAACATACTTCTTTTTTTGCAGATTTCGTGTACCCACATCCGACGTTTCCTTTTCCGTTTCTGAGCATGTTCCTCATCCAGCAACATCGAAAAAAATAGGAGTTCCTCGTCGGAGGAATCCCTGATTTAGTTATTGTAAGCAACCTCTAAACAGCGGACTTCTCTTGATGGTCGGATGGGATGATGGACGGATTTCTCATCCGCGATGAGACCCGACCCGCCGCTAATGTGCTTAGCAACGCTTTTGTGATGTGATGCGATGCGATGCGACCCATCCCTGGTGTGCGCCTACCTTAAAGTCGCAACAAAGCTAAAATATTTGAATACAGTAGGAAGACCTGCGGTATCTGAGATAAAAGGAGCGGCGTCTACTACATCAAGGTTATGACTGCGACTTTGCATGACACGGGGTGTGGTGTGGGAAAAGTGTCACGGAGTTACTCCATTTGGGCATCTCGTCAGGAGCGCTTCGTAGTAACCACCACCTTCGGGGCTCTTTCATAAATTGGTGGTCAATTTATAGGGGTATTCACGGAGTAATTATGTAGGACAAAGTCATCCAGAAGTCCATTACATGATACGGAGATCAGTGATCAGCTGAAGGCCCTTGTGGCTAGTTTCGTAGCTAATCGATCTGACGTGTTGAATTATGTACCACTGACTACGTCTAATGTACGTAGATCTGTAAATTGAGTAGACAACCTCTGCTTAATAATTTGCAGCGCTTTAGCTCGTTCTCGAATCCTCAGGATTAAGATAAAACTACGTTATTTCGTCAACAAATTGTTTCTAATGGTCGATTACGTTTGAAAAATTGAGCAACTTGAAGCTGTTGATTACTCGCAGGACGGTTGACGTATCGATACGGGAAATATTTCCGTTTCGTCACGACCCGGGGCCGCAGTGAGGAGGTTCTGAAAGCAGTTGCGCCAGCGGAGGTGTTCCCCACTGGATGAGTCGGCCGTTTGCCCGTAGGCGTGATCAAGGTGCCTTTTTTTATACAGGCATTTTGATGACAAAACATCCAAGTATTATAATGGAACGATCACGGGAAAAGAGCGGTATTGTCACAGTTGAGCCGCGACATTTTGATGAAGGACACGCTTTCAAATCAAACCGTGTCAAGCTGGATGGTGACCTACCTACAATGAATTCTCTAAGAGTAGCGTAGCGTAAAGTGTTGTATGTTGTTTCTGCTACAATGTGAGCTAATATCTAATAGAAAAATTCAGTTCATCGCCCGAACCCTAGAACCACCTACTCATCACAGGAATGAAGATGGATAGACAGAAAAACACGTCGAAGACCACTTTAAGCGCAACTGAAACTCGCACGATCCCTAAAACTGTCAACATTAGATGAAAACTGTAATAATTTGGCTGGATACAATCAAGTTGAAAGTCATAAAATACTATCAGGCCGTACTTCGCCGACTACTCCGAAAATTTGAGTGCTATCGAACCACTAGGACGTAAGCTAATGATGCTTCATGGGTTTTACGTTTGCGCATGCGCAGAGTGATCTATTAGCTTATTGAATGACATCTATTGTTTTTTCGAGCATTCGGTTTTGTGATGGTCTAAAACGGACTTGTATTGATTTATTTTTTCCTCGTGTTAGTGATCCGCGTTGATGGATTCTGATCCCTGGATTTTAATGTGCCGTTTGGGAGGGATCAAACTTCACGGATCAATTCCAACAATCGAGATAGACTTTTTTAAAATTTAAACTGGGTTTCTTCCCTAATTATTACAATAAAATCAAAATTGATTATACAGTTAAAAAGCCGAGATTCTGAGCTAGTTTTTCTCTTTGAGTCCCTGACGATGGCACTATTCATTGCCGGTTATGAAGAAGCCTGAAAAAAAGGAGATTATCTTACAAAATTTAAAACTTTCACTAAGGCACTTTTACATTGTTGTTACCTTGGGAAAAGCTTTACTGAAGTTAATTTTCCGCCAAACGGATGGGAAATTTAAAGCTCTTTCCAATGGTATCCTCAACTTTGAAGTTCATTTTGTGAGTTAAGGGAGTTTGTCTATTTCAGTGACGTACGGTAAAAACAACGAAAAAATTCTTAAAGATGGGTGAAAACGGTAATAAAGTCAAGATTTTAGTCAAGCAAAGTTTGATTTTGATTTTAGTCAAGACTGTTTTTGATTTTGCAAATTAGTCGTAGAACCGGTCCTTGAAGTTTGGTCCATCTCTACCGTAAGCACTCAGTGTACAAGGTGTCCAACAAGGTGAGCCAACCCCTCCCCCCCTCTCCTGCTAAAATCAATATTTATGGATGTTTTTCGTCTTTGCCAAGAATCTCAAATGTGCACGCCTCACATGTACAATTTTTGTAAAAAACAACGGCAATTTAATATCTTCTTTTTTCAATTACTCCCTTCGTTCACCTCCTTTCACCATGAAATTTGAAACTAAAATGAGTTCCACAACTAGAACAAGTTGTGAACGAATAATGAATTACACGAACCGGCTGTAATATACGAAGATTTAACGATGTATCACTACAGTAGAAACTCGTTAATCCGGCACGTCTGGGACTTCGGCAGTGCCGGATTACTGAATGTCGTCTTAAAATAGTCGTTTTTTGCTAGGATAGCGGAAATACCGCTAAAATAGACAGTTGAAAGGGCTATTAATAATTACCAAGCCCTTTTTCCGTGTTATATTGTGATTTCTCTGATTTTGGCAGTATATGTGACAGGGCATTGCACGTATTTCAAATAAATAAATAATTACTCCCTCCAATTTAGATCTTCCGTCGTTAAATTAGAGATTTCCTAGGTTTGCTGCGTGATTAAAGTGAAATTTGGAGTTAAAAACCATTGCAGGCTGGGTAGCACACACCCAGAGAAACACACATAAACAGACATGAACCTATAACTTTTTCTCGGATTCGGTCTTGGAATCGTCTGAAAAGGATTGCTGTGCAGTTTTTATCTCAGGTTTTTTGGTCCCCCTCCTTTCTAGGTAAATGAATGAATGAATGAATTGCCGATTTTTGATTGACCTTGGATATTGCAGATCGCCAATCTTCAAAAAGAACAAAAAGACAAAAAAAGTCAAAAAAATTTTCTTAGCTGATCACTAAATATACAAAATAAAAAGAACTAACTGGCAACTTAAATTGGATGCTAGCTTATCTATTTATATTTAATAAAGTAACTTATCTATCTGATTAATAACTTATCTATTTATACTTGATCTCATTACAATAATGAGTAGAAAGCCATATTCAATCATTGTTTTTCCAACCCCTTTTTCCGTGTTAAATTGTGATTTCTCTGATTTTGGAAGGGTATGCGACAAGGCATTGCCCGTATTTCAAATAAATAAATAAATACCCCCTCCAATTTAGATCTTCCGTCGTTAAATTAGAGATTTCCTAGGTTTGCTGCGTGATTAAAGTGAAATTTGGAGTAAAAAACCATTGCAGGCTGGGTAGCACACAAAACACACAAAAACAGACATGAACCTTTAACTTTTTATCGGATTCGGTCTTGGAATCGTCTGAAACGGATTTGTGTGCAGTTTTTATCTCAGGTTTTTTGGTCCTCCCCTCCTTTCTAGGTAAATTGTAATATTCGTCTCTAACTGTCGGAGCCTGCATCGTAGGGACGTCCTAAAAAGCGGAATGCTCTCAAACGGCATATACGCGTCCATGTCAGTGAGGTCCGTGATGTCGCAGACGAGGTGTGTAAGACTCATCTTCCGGCCGAACCTTAGAATCACACACCCTCTAAGAGGAACGAATATTAATGTGGTTAACTCTTTAGCGTGGGAGTCGACAAAGTCGATGACTTCAAGCCGAATAGGAAATTGAAATAAAAGACAAATTCTGATTGATGATTGTATATATTGAACTTGGGTAACATTGTCCTTCAAGACGACAGAAGGGAACAATGGAGATCAAACTCATGATGATGGGTATCATGATAAGGTAGAACGTCGTAGTCGTGCGGTACGTGGAAACAACGATGAAAACGATCTTCGTTTTGGTTTTATTCGCCTCCCTTTCAATCTCCGAAGTTCATCTCACTCCACCAAGTAAAAGTCAATTACCTTTTCGGAGGAAGAACTCGTATAAGTTTTATCTTGAGACCCGTAGCGGGGTGACTACGGTTGTCATCAGGGTCGCGTCTTTTGACGTCCTTTCCCCGTCACGAGATAACGCGCCGCCCTCGAGTCTGTCATGAGCATCTGGGTGGGTTCAATATCCTGTTCTCCCTTTACCTTTGCACACCGAGGATGGGCATTTTATATCGTGCCCTAATATACTTCATCGGCAGATTTGAAAAGGGGCTGTAATTGAAACAACGGAGGAGGAACAGTCATTGCGAAGCGATAAATCGTTGAAATGCCATATAGTACTTTTCGGGAATTTATCACACGATGTCAAGGTTCTATGGAATTGTTAATATTGAGATGGTGATTATCACATTGTGACTGTTGGAAAAAAATTGCGTCTACGGAAGCATGGAGAGGAGGGATTTCTATTTCCTCTGCATATTGCTTGTTCTGGTTGGATTCCAGATTTGTAATGAAGGCATTTAATCAGTCAATATTGAATCGAAAAGATGTGATTCGGGTCAGGAATGATTGACTGATTGATTAGAAAACGATGGAACTAACTTGACAAGGATAACAGACACCACCACGGGAAAAGTTGGGGGCGGAGGGTATATAATTTATTGCGCATGAGTGCTACCATAAGTCCGGAACAGCAAACTGTCGGAACTAGTTCAATAAGTTCCACAATGGCTGTCTGAACAGCGAACTAAAAATCCCGAACTCGTTCTGTCACTGTGCGTACAGCCAAAATTGGTTGGGATCAGTTCAGAACCAATGTGGACTAACAGTAAAACCGACTAACGTCAAATCTCACACAGACTTTCTTCCTTTCACACGTTCTTCTGCTCAACTGAGGAGCTTACTTTCAAACAGGCACATATCCATTCCGACAAAATGTTCAGGAAGTGAAAAAAAACGATTTGCAGATTAGTGGAGATGTTTTTCTGCAGTTTCTCATCGGAGTAATGAGTGAGAAGGCACAGATAAAGATGCCTCGGAATATGAATCAATTCTCTCCAAAACACGAGGCTGTATATCCATTTTCACTTTGGAAATGTGCCCTTTTGATCAAAACTCATGAATTTGTGCCTTTTTGAAAAAGAGAGAATTCATTCTCCATTCTGTAGGTTTTATTGAAAACTTTACCTGACTCCATATTTCCATTTGTCATGCCTGCCATCTATCGAGTCTCGTGTAAATATTCAATGTTAAGACGAAGGCGCAATGCTCCTTTTTGAAAACCCACGACTTATCGCCTGACGAAATTCGGAGGATATGTGCCATTTCGATTGCAAGGCACTGAAAAAAATGTAGGGGACGGATTTGTTACCTTTTGATGAAAACACATAACTTTAGCCCGGGAATTGAAGTGGATGTGTTCTGTTTTGTTCGGAAATGATTGGGGGATCTGATTAAACTCATATTCAGAGATATAAAATTGAGAAAAAAACGTTTTCTCCCAGATTTGGATATGTGCCTTTTTGAAAGTAAGCTCCTCAACTATGAACATCCGTTTACAACAACAAATCTTTAGAAGATCAACAAGTCTTGGTAGCCGTGAGAGTCAGACATTTGACCAAGTACGGTACAAAAGGTTAAGGATTCGAACCCTCTAAGTTGGCAGTAGTTTATTTGTTCTAGATTTTCGCATCATAATGCAGGATTTTCGCGGAACAAGTAGAGAAACTTAGCTTTTAACTAGGATTCCGATAAATTGATTGAAATTAATGAGTTGGTATCGCAGTGGTTCATAGAAAATGATGACACAATAAAAATAGCAAAAAACCATTGAACCCGCACGTATTAGAACAAGGTAACGAGCCATCGCACGCAGAATTGCATAGCTATTCAGATTCACTCCACGCGCACTTTCTCTCTATCATTTTCAATTTTAAATTTCAACTGCCCTCAAAATTTGTTGTTTTACGTTTCAAAAGGAGTTGAATTCGGAAAAAAACGCTGCAAAACATAGTAGTTTATTATTGTGGTGGAAATGATTGTGCTGTGCAAATTATAGTTCCAGTTTTACAGTCCTATTCTGAGGGGTAGGTTTGCTGAAGTGCCACCATGTATACCGTGTCCACTTTTGAGATAAAATATTGCTAGATGATATATCTTACAATCGTTAGCAATAAATAAAATCAAGAAAGAAATAACCTTTGGGCTCACTCAGTGATCAGACACGCTCTCATCAGATTTCAAACGTTTCACGTTTCGTGAGCTAACAGCTTTTGTTTCGAACAAAGTGACTAGTTGGTCCCTGAGTTTATTCATTCAAGAGGAAGTCTTCCAATTAACTTTGGGCATTTAGAAGTCAATCACAAGGTTTGGAGATCAGTGATCACCTGTGATGAAGCCTTTGTAGTTAATTTCGTTCCTGATCAATCTAACGTGCTGAAATATGGTGCTCTTTTTATGGCATCTAGAATGGACAAGACTAGATATGGAGGCTCCAGGTGCTAAGATTAGATAAAGAACCTCAGACTTCTCCGAATATACCACATCAGTGATTTACCTGGAAGGGTTATTCTACTTCAGAATTAATAAGCCTCTGTGTGGTAATTCGCAGAGTTTTTACAATTCAATTCGTTTTGCATTTGCACTTCTTGAAACCCTGAGATTCAGCTGCATATCTACCCAGTAACTAGCCCATTGAAGGGCTTTAGAGATCCAGTGAACCTATCCACGAGGGTATCCCCTTGAAAGTTGAACCCAAAAGCCCAGTAAAGTAATCGTATACAATGCCCGGGTGATGTATGAATATATGAAATACGTGCGTATCTATCATGTAGATGGCCCAAAAAGTTGGACATTCTACAGAACGCCCAGGACATTCTTTGGAATGCCAACCTTGGATTCGCCCGTAACATACACATAGTGTTTACACAGAAGGATTATTCTAGTACAGAAATAATATGCTTCTGTGTTTTTCCCATGAAAAACGCTGGAGCAAGCTGGTCTAGGAGCTGGTAAATTCCATGAGATGTCTTCAGCATCTTCTGTCCTAAAAACGGGGACAATCCGCTCATAATTGCACCCTCCAGCCACCAATGTCCTCCTAATCATCGTCGAATTGCGTTCCATATCTCCCAGAAAATCTCTTCAAATCACTTTTCTTGCAGACTCCATTCCCGACCACTTCAGTTGCTTTTAATCGAGGGTACCTGTTCATGCGCAGCGCCATGTAATACTCTGTGTTGCTCGATTCCTGTCTCTGATTTATGTACAACGTGGTTCAAAAATGGAATTAAAGTGCTCATTCATTACCTTCCGGCACATTGTCAAACTGTAGTGGAATACGTATAGTCCTTGTCCAGCTTTATTGCAGGCCGTTCTTATCTAAATAGTTTTTCAAACGTTTCGTCACTTTTCACAATAAACTGTAATCTGTAATTGAGGATGACTACAATTTTTTGTCGCTTGCGAGCACAAAAATATTTCTCGTACACAATGTACCACATTATAGTCGTAAGTGCCAGACTCATCCCTTCCCCGTCGTATTATCCATCAAGTTTTTTTGTTGTTGTGACTGATTTTTTTTTGTCAGCCTCGACTTTTTTTTTAAGAGTTTCGGATAGATACTGGAGGATGAGTTTGAGGTGAGGTATAAACGAGCGCATTGACGTGGAAATATCTCTCGCATGCAATTGACAAGAAACGCCGAGAGAATGGGACGGAGGCCAGCGTGGCGAAATGGCGGGCGAAGACGATCCTGTGAGATCCACGTCCTCGCGCGGGTTCAACATCCGCCTCTGAAGGCTGCGTTCTGTACAGACGGGATGCATCCCACATTTAAAGGCCGGGACACACCTGTCCTGCACTCTTCCGATCCAGCTCCGATCATGCAGTCGGACGGGTGTCGGAGAGGGCAATGTATTCGAACTTGAAACTGTGTGGTTCACACTTTTCCGACACACGACCGATCCCTCTCCCGTCCGACTCCGATTTCGCGTCCGATCCTGCACCGGAATCGGAATCTATTCGTTGTCCAGCTTGCGGGAAGGGTGCAGGACGGCCGTGCTCTCATTTTCCAAGCTCTAGTGAATTTGTTCGTGCCATTTTGTGGTGGTTTTTCCAAATTAAAATTAAATAACAATGTCTATCAAACCGGAGGAGCTAATTGAATGTGTGAAGGAATATCCGGTACTGTACGACCAAACCTTTTATTTAAATTGCTTCCAACAAGTTGAAAGTAGACATCGCCATTCTAAAATATTGATAGAACTTGGTTTCATCGTCCAAAGATGAGGTAGCAACGTTGAAAACTCTCCTTCTTCAGGTCTGCTTTTCCAAGCAGCATGCACCCAGAATCTACGTTTATTTTGGTCCTTCGTCACCAAACACCTTCCATTCTTCACCTTCCTCATCGATTGCAAGTGCCACCATGGCCAAATCCCTGTTGCTAAAATTCTTCAACATTTTCCTTCACAGTCACAAGACACTGTGAGGCTACTGGCGGTCGGAGGGAAGATGGTCGCGGCGAGGCGGGACAAGCGTGCCCATCCCTTTCCGATCCCGCACCGATTCGATTTTCGGGGCAAAATCGGATCGGAAGAGTGCAGGACAGGTGTCTTAAGGCCTTAAGAGGTCTATCCCACAGTTATGAGATATGCCGCATACATACAGGGTCTCCCGGAATCAGCCCCCTGGAGCACTGGACCCAACGCCTCAGGGTTGCGAACTGCCTTCGTAAGGGGGCTCGGATTTTCTGTCGTTTGAAGTTTTAGATAGATAGATGGTTTATCTAAATCATTTTACATGTTATATTCTTCAGTTGAATAATAACTGATGACCGAGCTGGATAGTGTAACACTGTGGCCCAGCCCGGAGTTGGCTCTTACATCTAATTTATATCAAGTACCTACAACACTATATTTACTCTACATTAATTATTACAATTTAGATTCCACTTCCATGGAATGACGCACTTAGTAGATACGCCATTTACGTATTTGCTAAATTTGTATAATCATTAATTTTAGTTCATTAAGTACTCATTAATTAGTTTACAAGTTCGTTTTTTGAATGGCAAATTCATTTTGTTATTCTCCTCAACTTCAGTCTGTATGATTTGGATTGCCGCTGTCTCACATCAGCAAAATACTTTCGTTTTTACGAATTAGTTTCAGCGTATTCAATGTGTACAATTGATGGACAGTTAACAAATTCAAATCATGAAATAATGTATCGCTAAAATGGGGCCTGGGCTTATTGAACAATGCCCTTAATGTCATTTTTTGAATCTTAAAAATTGTATCAATTATTTACTTGAAAGTGCTTTCCTATAATACAATGGCATACTGTAAGAATGACTCGAACAGCGCGGATTTTCAGTTGTTCTGATACAAATTTGAATCAACTAAAGTTGATTTGGGAGTGATGTTTGATTATACAATGCTAAATGTGCTTAAAAAGCCATTAACTTTTTTGATTTTCCAACAGTCACACGGTAAGTCATTGCAGCTGTATAATGTAAAAGGGTCACTCGATGTTGATTTTGGTTCTGTTTTTCTTGCTATGTCCATGAAAACCGATTTCGTAGCATTGATGGTAAGCTTGTTGGTGTTGTGTAGAAGCTCCCTCGTTTGATTTCAATTTAGTTAGGAAGTATTAATACAGAATAGAAGATTAATACAGTAAATATACACATACAAAGATGAAGAACTCAATCATTCTCAATTTCCCACAATGGTTACGGAAGTTCGTAGACCCCCCTTTTTTTGGGAGCCCGGAATTTTGCCCCTGGACTCGGATTGTCTCTCCCCGGCCCTGCCCGGAATTGATGTAAACAATTTTCTTTAAAGGTTAAAGCTTTCAAGAAAACTAGGTTTTGTGCCATAAAATCCACATTTTCCATTTGAAAACATTTTTTTTTTTTTTTCAACTTTTGACCACACTTTTGGATTTAGCGTTGTATTTTCTATACTGCTAGTACAATGTCATAATAAACAACTACCGTCTAAGGACCCTAACTGCAGTTATAGTGTTTTTTTTTTCAAACTGTTTCTGAAGATACTTGAACTTTACCTTCATTTCCAACGTGCTGGAATCTGTCAAAATTTAGAAAAACATGCAAATTTAATTTTATGCTATCGCCAACTTTGCGATTTCATTTCGATATTCCAGTCCAGGTTGAAGCTGGACAGGTGTTGAGCTTGTTCTTAATCAGCTAACGAGGATCCCCAAAACATACGTCGATAGCAAAACTTCTAACGGTCAACATTAGGAAAATGATAAAATCTTCGAAAATTTTCTTAAGTGTTATTGGATGTACAAAACATCAACGTTGCGAATCCGTATCGTTTTCATGGAGTGAAGGGCTGGGAGATAAATTAATTTTGAAATAACCCAAAAAGTTTCGATTAATATCTTGTTTGTCGACGAAAGAGAGAAAAAGCATCATGATTCCGATTCCGCTTATATTCCGATGTTTTCTAGGTATGTAACAAAACTCTGAAACTGCTGAATGATGACACGGTTGGTGAATGATGCTGTGATATATAAGATTATGTGGCAAATCGAAACCGTTCCAACGATTTTAGTGAGGCGGAGCTGAGGAAGTGACATTTTCCCTGCAACGGATTCGTTCTAAGTGGGAAGGATTAGAAAACGGCCGCGTTACTCTAGTGACATAATTTTGTCACTTCTACTGACAGTTAGGTCAAAGCTAATACAATTCCCCAAATTAAAAAAATGAATAAACATTGTTATGTAAAATTAAATTAATAATGGAACTATCGCAGAGGAAATTATTTGAATGAGGTAGGGGTAACATTTAGACTTATCAAATAATGAATGTTTAATATGGGCGTACTTCGTTTCGGCACAGTCATCGATTCGGCACACCTCTTATCACGATCTTATCAGATAAGATCGATGTGTCCTTACATCGATCTAATTATCGATCTAAATACGAATGAAAGCAACAATTTCTGGTGTGAAAGCAAAAATCTCCTACCGTCTAGTTTGGTGGTCTGGATGCTCGCTACGCTCGCATCTCAAAAACAAAAAAATATCCTACATCAATCCTTCTAGTGAAGTATAGATCAGAAGAAACAGAAATAGGAATGAAAGCAACAATTTCGGGTTTGAATGGTCGTGATAATAGTTTCAAGATGGCATTATATCGATGTAATAATCGATAATTAGATCGATGTAAGGACACATCGATCTTATCTGATAAGATCGTGATAAGAGGTGTGCCGAATCGATGACTGTGCCGAATCGAAAACCGCCGGTTTAATATATATATTACTCCGTGAATACCCCCATAAAATTTCTACTAGTTTAGCAAAGAGCCTCGAAGGACGGAGGTGGTAATGCCACAAAGTAGTCCTGATGAGATTCCCAACTGAAGTAACTCCATGGCACTTTTTCTTCAACACACTCAGGAGCTGTCGCAGCCATAACATCCGTGTAGTAGGCGCCACTTCTTTTATGCCAAATACTGCAGGTCTTACTATCGTATTTCTATTCTAGCCCGCTAGGCATGCCCCATCTGCTTCTTCGGAGTATGTTCGCGAGTTCCAATACCTAGGAGTATCTTCGATGAGCTCCTGCAAAATCAGACAAAATGCTGAGAGAGCCATATCAAAAAGCAAGATGGCAGTTGGGTGCACCATTTTTATTTTATATGCTCATAATGTATAAATTCAATTATTTGCATGTCTTCAACTTTTTCTAATTTTCAAACATATGATTTATATCGAATCCACGCTGCCACTTTTATCCTGGGTATCCTGAATTATAGCGCGCTCATTGTCCTAGATCAGGGGTTTCCAAACTATTTGCCCTGAGGGCCGTATCTTACTGTGGAGGTGGTGGGGCGGGCCAAGAGAGGGGTCTGGGAAAATAGTCCCCCAGCTGAAGGGACTAGTTTGACACAATCAAAATTAGGCCTAATATATGTACATAAAATTCTGGCGGAAGCCTAATTTTTTCCATTGGCGTCCGCGGGCGGCGGGCCGGACCAAATCCTTCTGCGGGCCGTAGTTTGGAGACCCCTGTCCTAGATGACAACGATCTACTTGGGATTCTTGCCCAAGTCACTCGGCTTATGGTAAAGTCTGTTTTTCACTCCATATTCCAGCCGCTAGATGACGATGCGCAGGCTATTTGCTTTGCAACCACACCACGTCATAAAAGCACACATGATCTGGTTCAGGATTCATCACCACACGACGCAGGCTAGTTTTGGTGTAGAATGATTTTACTATCCTATGACGTTTCGGTCTTGGAACAGGACCTTATTCATGTAGTAGCATAATTTAGGTTATCGTTAGTTCTAACGTAGTACTTGGATTAGATAAACGAAAGCTGGTATGCATCAACACGATGTAGCACGTATATAAGAAAAAGAGCCACAATCCACCGATCATTCCAGATTGCCTAAAAACCGACTTACACAAAGAAAATGCAGTTTCTTTTAAATTTGTTGGAGCCATTTCAATAGTTACATATCCAACAAGAATTGGAAATGTGAAGAAATTTCCT
Organism: Creontiades dilutus; assembly: GCA_031894815.1. Lineage (NCBI taxonomy): Eukaryota > Metazoa > Arthropoda > Insecta > Hemiptera > Miridae > Creontiades > Creontiades dilutus. The sequence continues at coordinate 898,009 of JAVIWC010008310.1, forward strand.
TCATGCGGGCATACTGCACGCCTAGAGATGTAGAACTGTCCTCTTGCCCACACAAAAGCGTATTTTCCACGGTGTAACACGGAGTCTTCGGGGCTCAATCCGCAGGAAATCTGTTCGGAAGCTCTTGAGAAAAACTCAGCACTGATCGCTACCGGTTATGATGGAAGGAACCCGATTCGGCCCGCTCGTTGCCACCAGTGCCAATGTCCGCCCATAGCGAATTCGGTAACAGGCTGAGAGGTTTGCTTTTCTTCAATAAGAGTTAAACAGACCGAGGATAAACGCCGCGTTTGTTCGATTTTTTTTTTTGTTAAGAAATTAGGTTATTTATCAATATTTTGTTATTTAACTGCCCTCATATCTTCTTGCACGGTTATTTTGGTTTCTTTTAAGGCCAAATTTTATCAAAATGTGAATCATTTTCGACATTGCACCACATTCATTCAGTGTAAAACCAATCATTTACTCATCAATCTTCATTTTCCAGGGCCTACCAAGCAGTCGGAATACAACCACCTGGAGAATTGGAACACGAACTCACTCAGACATTCCAATTTACGTGAGTATTAAATTTTTGTGTTTTGTATAGGTGATTACAGAAAAATCGTTTTTATTCGCTAATGGTGGGGCTTAAAAGGCACGAAGGGCCGTTTTAAAGATACAATGGACGGACTTGGGCAAAATACAATATTTCAACTAAGTGGGACTATGAAGCACTAAACAGAATTATGTTCTTGGTTTACAACAAAATGTAACAAAATTTAAATCACGAATATCGGTTGAAAGTTATAACTTTAGGCAAAATTTGTCGAAAAAATACGCTTTTTGGCATTACTCCGTCAGGTTCTCCCGTCCTGTCGGGAAATTCAAAATTTCGGAGGCTTATTGTACGAGGATCAAGTAAAAAATAAGGTTCCCACATTTTTTTCAGGTGTAAGGCATTTTTTATTATAATCGAGGAGTACACCATCTGAAAGCTTGTACTTTAAACTATTTTTCTACATAGTCGCCAGATTTTTCTATACATTTTTGCTGACGAGTTATCCACTTTTGATAACCCTTTTGAAGAACTCCGCCGCCAGGCCGTTGAGGAAGTTTGTGACCGCTTCCTGTACCTCTTCGTCCGATCTGAAGCGTTGTCCACCCAAGTGTTGTTTCAATTTGGGAAACAAGTGATAGTCGCTGGGAGCAACATCAGGGCTGTAGGGGGCTTGTTGAACCACATTCCAGCCGAATTTCCCGATTAAGACGCGGGTCTTCCGGGAAACATGCGGGCGCGCGTTATCGTGGTGCAGCCTAACGCCTTTGGTCAATCTTCCTCGCCGACGATTTTGAATGGCTCTTTTGTGTTTTTTCAACGTTTCGTAGTATCTGTCCGAATTTATTGTCGTCCCTGTAGTCATAAATTCGGAAAGCAAGACACCCTTCCGGTCCCAGAACACCGTAGCCTGCCTTTTCCTGCAGAGAGCGTCTGCTTGAATTTCTTCGGTGGCGGCGATTCGGGATGTTTCCATTGTCGTGACTGCATTTTCTTTTCCGGGGTAACGTAGTGGCACCACGTTAAAACAGTACTTGGGTGGACAACGCTTCAGATCGGACGAAGAGGTACAGGAAGCGGTCACAAACTTCCTCAACGGCCTGGCGGCGGAGTTATTCGAAGAGCGTTTTTAACACGTTGACTGCCAGTGAGTACCAAATTGGTACTCAGAGATGGTTACCCATAGGCCATGAGTACCAAATTGGTACTCACCTACGATCCTGACGTCATCGACTCTTGACACTCCATGAACTGTTTTCGGAATTAGAACGCTGTGTAAATCTTCTAAGAGGTGCGTTAGCATCCATGTACTGTGCTTAGCATCGTATTTTTCCATCTGGCAAAAATTGTTTTGAAAAAATGCATTTCCGTAAATATTCTACTTTGAAGTGAGTTTGGTTTTGAAAAACCGATGATTTAGGTACCTTCTTATTTGAGACAGGGTTCGGCCAATTTTTTTGAATAAATAGTTTTGTGCAAGATGTTAGCGTTGACAGATAATCATTACAACCTATTTTTACCTTTTTTTATGGAATAATTAGAGGTGAGTACCAAATTGGTACTCAGCAAAATGTTCACTCCTGGGCCAGTGAGTACCAAAGTGGTACTCAGGTTTTTTGGGTCCCTGAGACCATGGTTTCGTCAAAAGCCCGGCCCATCAAAATATCATTTTTCAGAGGTGTTTCTACAAGAATTAAAAAAAAAAAAAAAATTTTTTTGGCCTGAGCGGAACCCTCGGCCTACGTAGCCATGGCAGTCAACGTGTTAAAAGTGGAGTGTACAAGCTTTCAGATGGTGTGCTCCTCGATTATAATAAAAAATGCCCCTGTTATTAGTTGTACAAATAGAGTAAAATCAGGATCTCACAGAAAATAATCATGAAAGTCGGTTATGAATTACTGGCAGAGCAGAATCAGAGCAGAGTGCTCGGAATTGAATTTTTATATGAAACCCTATATTGGCGTCCTAGAAATTTGTTAAAACAGTCACTAATAAAAGCTCCAATCATGATCAGAAATAAGTCATATTCAGATGGTATGTCACTTATCTTGTTACGGTGATCTATGTAGAAAGCCTGTCTAAAACAATAGTGTACCTTTGTGTGTTGTGCTATACTAGAGTGGCAACAAATTATTTTCCCTAACAGGGTGTTTTATAAAAGAAACACAATATGCCTCATAATAATATTTCAGATTTATTCTGATAAAGGTTAGTCGCCCTATCTAAAAAGGCCCAAAAATCTCCTTCACACAATAATTGCGTTGTATTTCCTACAATTCCGTGGTTCTAGAATTATTCTAGGAAATACCTCGTCTCGATGATGTGGGGGGGTCATTCTTCTTTCGTTCAACGCGCCGATGTATATTTATAGGAGAGACACGTATTAGTCGGGGTCGCTTCGAGAAACCACTTGATTGAACGTAGTGCTCCTTTTCTGACGTCATCCCAGAGTGATAGTTCACCCGATCGTTGTTCGGATAAACAACATCGTAGCAAAGGACTACTGATCGTGACATGTGTAATTATTCCTCAACGTTTTAGTAAATAGAGGACCAACTATCTTTTCCTCGCAACGATCCCTTCTTCCTTCTGGATTTGATAAATTGAGTTTTTGTTGATAGAATTTCAGTGGAATCTTCATAGTTCCTCAAATTGATTGAAATAGTTCAATCCGAGGGCTCATTGACTGCCTGGTGCCCACCTCGTCACAATAACCACATGTCGACTTCTATTCCGTCTTGTCGAGATAATTGATAGATCTCCCAGTTCTTTTGACGGAATATTTGCATGAATACAGGGATCCCGTCTATCCACTAAATCACAATGAAACTTGATCGTGTTTCACTCAACACATAGTTACATACCTTCTTTATAATGGTGGGTTTTTTCCCTTTTCTTTCTCTACGTCGAAGGCCGATTCTTACCGTCTCAGAAGCATCAATGGATGAGTTACGACGGGTCGCCTCCAGCGCATGATGCAACCTGATGCTCTCGACAATGCTAGTTAAGAAAGGCATCGCAGCCTAGTTTGTCAAACTTATCTCTCTCGCTGCGATCCCAAGGGCGGGCCATTGATCAAGGCGATTCCATCTTCGGAGAGACGTTGAGGTCTTGATCAACCATTTGAATAACGACCTCCGGAATCCGAGTCTCCTCGCGTGAGATCGAATTAACTCGTCGAATTTTATTCGCAATGAGTAATACCTTCCTACGCGCTCGATTTCTTCATCTCTCATCCTTCGACACGAAGTTGTTTACCCGTGTAGCAGGTGCGCGTCCACACTGTTCAGAGAGCGACTACGACATCCCCCGCCTCTGCTTATCACGAAGACTGGACTCATGAAGAATTGAGAAAGATGTTGATGGGAAAGGTAGATGTGACATATGTGACTCCAACACAACTCATAATACTGCGATATTTGGCCATGATCTTATGCTGACAACATTTGAATCCACATTCACTACATCACTAGGTTACTGCAATCAAAATAAAAACAACAGCGTTTTTTTTTTTTTTTATCAGTTAGTGAGGTAGTCAATGTGGATACTGGAGTGAACTCCTAAAAGGCTTTGTAGCCGACACACGGGTTGAAGCATTCTGATGTGCATGAAACGCTGCAAATTCCTTCACTGGGGTTTATTATTCAATTTCATTCATTTGGCTTGCATTCATGATTTGAATTTCTGATAAGCTTTGGAGTGTGAGTGTTTCACAGGCGATAGAGCGATTATTGAATTTCAGGAGATATGCATAGAGCACGTAAATCTGTTCTCAACCAAACTACCTATTTGGATTGATCAGTTGATAATAATAATTATATATTAAATATAGGCACACAAATTTTGTGTGCCTCCTGAAATTCAATAATCGTTCTATCACTTGTGAAACACGCACACTCCAAAGCTTAGTAGAAATTCAAATTATGAATGGAAGCCAAATGAATAAAATTGAATAATCAACCCCAGTGAAAGAATTTGCAGCGTTTTTTCTCATGTTTGTATTGACTCTCACTAACCTGGATCAATTCTATTACACTTCCCTGTATTGTGAGACGTCCATGACCGTGACCAGAAAAAATGCTGATCTGGTAATTTTTATGATTCTAGACCTCTGGTAGTTGCTATTGCGTGGGGGGGGGGGGGGGGGGGCTGTTGATTGATCCATACTAAATCACATGAACTCCAGTTTGTTTGTGGAGACTTTGTTATTCCCCATTCCTAAAACAAATGGCTCTTTTGTTCGAGATTCCCTATCAGAAAAATAATGTTACATATTGCTGGAACCTAGATGTCCGAATTAGCCTGCCTGGATAATTAAAAAAGTGACTCATTTCTGACACATCTTTACTGAGTGTAGGTTATAAACTAGGATGTAACCGTCCTCAACATTCAAACGTGAACGCAAAAGTAGTCGTAATATTCTCCTACCTTGGTAGACCAGGAAGCGACACTTCTCAGCATTGTAAGGTACTACAAACTAGTCGAAATCCCTGTTGCTTACCTCATAGCCTGCCCTGTGTAAGTTACAGTTCACCACTAAAAATAAGCAACGCAGCTCTTCCCATTTGCAATTTATCTTAATCGTCCGACGTCTTCTCTAAATTTAAAGTTTCGCTTCAGCCCGTAACACTTTCAAATCCCCAGTCAGAAACGTTACGAGGGTCGTTCAAGCTAAATGAATGGAGGAGGATCATCCATCGATATTGCGCAACGCCCTGTGAAAAAGAAGAAGAAATCCGGGAACGCTGATATACGCGAAAAAAGAACATCTCCCAACCCATTTCTGGAGCCTCATCGTCCGGTTTTGAGTCACTTCTGAAGCCCTGAATAGGTAACAGGTCCTCGTTACGCAAACCGCCCGAGACCTCCAGGGCGTTTCTTCAGGATCGTCTTCCCTTTCCACGTCCTCCGGCTCCGGTTCACGCAGAGCAGAACCTAGCGGCCGACCGATGTTAGATCGACTCTAGCGCTCCTACTCTTCTCTCTCCGGTTTACAACGGATATAAGTCCACAACCATACTGACCAATACTGAACAAAAAACCACCTCCCATGCTTTGTGAAAGCATCCAGTAGCTGGCGACATCGGACAAACCCCAATACCATACTCGGTCTTTCAATATCGACTGAACGTTCCCAAATTTGCACCTCTCCTGGCTTTATAGATGTCCGCATTCTGAAACTCTTGCAATGGTGGGGACCACCCTGCATTGCGATTTATACCGATGGTTCGCTTCACAATTGTCAGATGGGGTGTGCTTACCAATGAAGTGAGACGAGGATTTACTCATCAAATGTTCTGTTATCTGACAAGCTCTCACCTATGTATGTAAATTCCATACACTCGCAGTCTCTGAAAGTGTTATTGATGACAGATTCCAGAAGTGCCATTTCCAAAATAGCAAACCTCAAAATTACATCCCGTATCACTAAGATAAAAAGTTGAACTGAGCAACATAGTTAAACAGTTATTACTGGCACAAGCCAATGGAAAATCTATTCGCCTCTGCTGGATAAGAAGCCATTCGAACAGAAGACGAAATGACATACCTAGTGGATTGTGAAGCCAAAATAGCAGCTTTTCTGATTGAACCAAGGCCTTCTAGGTTATTCCCTGTCACTGACCTCAGGGAATCAACTAATCAATTATTATATAGGCAATGGAAACAAGAATTTCATTCGTACTCCTCTGGCAATCGGTATAAAGCCCTCTTCCCCAACACTAAAAGGAGACCACGGTTTGATACTTTAACAAGTACCGAACCTACGGCCTTTTTTACAACAATATCCCGACTGCCCACTGGAACTGCAAAACGATCCAGTTCCTCCATAAAATATACGGAAGTCAATCAATTCCGTGCCGCAACTGTTTCTTAACTGAAGAAACCCCAGAACACATAATTTAAGAATGTCCCTTCCTTCTAGCTGTTCGTGAACTCCTCCTGAACGCGATTCAGAACACTATTACCTAAACACACTACTTGCCGTAAATGATGTTGACATTTATTTATACCTTATTTACAGCTTTCTATGGGAAGTGAATAGATACTCTAAGATGCTACTGTACTTCTAATATACATGTTATTTTATGTCCGGCTGTACAAATACATTTCGAAGCCAATAAAGGGGAAAAACTGGTTTTATTGCTATATCGACAAGGCTTCATAGCTGTGTTTAAGAAGTCATGAGAACTTTTCTCTCAAATGAACATATGAAAATATTGTGATTACTTGAGGTTTGTTTGTACAGTGCGTTGTGGACCAGTTCAGAATCGAATGGTTTAGGAATGGATTAGAATAGAATAAAATATCGTAGAATATTAATTTATTGACAGAAAAATAAAAATACAATTCAAAATATCTTACAAAATTGAAAAGTAAATTTTCTTCTGCCCATCAACCAAATACGTTCATACGAACTTGTGGCGGCTAGAGGAGCTGGTTTCAGTCATTCTCCTGCAATAAACAAAAATCTTCTAATATAAAAAAAAAAAACTCTATAGGTCAACTTCCTCGATTTTACCTACCAGAAACTATTCTCTTTAAAATGGACAAAACTGTTGAAGCGTCAGGGTTAACTATGAGTGTGAAGGAACTGCCCAACTTCATCATAAGCATTATTTTTGCATGTTCAGTACAAAGTTAAGGCAACTGAATATTTGACGAGTTTGGTGTACGAGTATGGGTGACACTGCTTCTATGCTCGGGCTTAATACCAGTTTTTTATAAGAGCATAAATGATTGAAATAAAAAAATTTGCCTTACATTGAGCACATCCAACTTACGAAGGAGCAGAATAGTAGGGTGTCGGGAACTTTTCCGAAGGGCTATTTTGATTTTTAAAATTTTTTTATAGGTTTCTCCTGGGACCAATAGGAAGGGGATGAAAACTGTTCATGGACTCGAAGTAGTCCACAGGCGTTTCGAATCAATTTTGAACTAATGATCTGAACACTGTCATCCGGATCCTCCCAATCGCTCAAAAATCTGTGGCATTTCATTTCAGGAGGAATTAGAAGTGGAGATTGGAATTGGATTAGACAGAAATAATGATAAGTCAGACAACGATTACATGTTGATAAATGATTGATTGATTGGATAGTGGTAAAAAGGAATTGACAAGGGTAAAAGCTTCACATGCCATCACCACGTGAAAAGCAGGGGAGGAAGCGTAGTTTACAGTACATGAGCGGACCAGAAATTACGGCAAAAATCCGGAACTGTTAGGGCTGTTCCAATACAGTTTCGTAATTGGGACTCGTTCGTTTTCGTGAGAATCACAACCATTCAATATAATGCCCTGAAGATACGGCCATTTGTGAAAGAGCAAAACTTTGGACGCGATTTCTGGAAAATCTGCTTTGTTGAGGTGTTCGCCTATTCCACGATTGGTGCGATAGGTTGGGAGCAATAGAGTCGGCCTTACATCGGTCAGGCGCTAGCCTCTTCTCTCTGGCTCTCACAGCTGACTCCTCGCGAGTTCTCCAAGACAAGTCAGATCCTCCTTCCCTCGTTCGCCACTTCTCCTCACAAATCGGACGATTAGCGATCCTCCCAACTCCCCGACAGGTTAATATCATTCCGGACAGGAACTTCCTGATGTGACCCTTCTCTTTTACATAGAAGCGATTCTGAGGAACGAGAGTCCGCCGAGTTAGGTTTTTTATACCGGCACCTTAGGCTCCTTCCTCGAAGTTGCGACCGGAACTGGTGATCATCCCTGGTTGACCCAATTGAGTGATTGGTTTACATCACTCGAATTCCAACGCCCTGTAGGTGCTTTGAAAGAACGTTCGGACGGTAACTCTCTTTAGGAGGTATGTTTATTGTAGGACGACTGAGGTATCTTAACTCAACTCAACGCCTGGCGCTTCCATACTTGAAAAATGACTCCATTTAAATTTCAGTACGGTAGAAATATAAGAAATTAAGAAATACATTATCGTGAGGGGGACTGATAATCCTCTTTGACACAATCACTCAAATTCCAACGTCCAGCAGATGCTTTCAAAGAATTTTCAGTGAAAATCAAACTGTTGCACTGGCTCAAAAAAAGTTAAATGCGAAATATTCATCATTGAAATGGTTGGAAATGGTCATCAAGAGTGAGATGAAACTTTACAAGTTTACATAGGTTCATTATTTCTATAGTTTAGGCAAGGTTGGTGTTCACGGTTGATGTTATATCCAAAGTTATATATACAAAGTCATCCACACCCATCTTTGAGACGTTTGAAAGTCAGTGGTGACACAGTAATCAGCTGAAGAAACCTTGTGGCTTATTTCGTTCCCAATCGATATGTCGTGCTGAAATCTAAATGTGGATCTTTTATGGCATCTAGAATGCAATTACAACCGTATGGAGGATCGAGGCGCTAAGTTTCGATATTTTACCACAAACTAAGCCTGATGTACATGGATCAGTGGTTCATTTTCTTACAGAAATAACAATATTCTGTATAATAAGTTGCTGTGTAATGAGAAAATTGTTTAATCCAAAATCAAAATTTCGACGTTTTTAATGTCTAGACAGTTCTGAACATCTTTAGTTGTGGATATTGCTACATGATGTTCTTCTGGCTAAAACAACCCTCATTGTCGAGTCATTTGTAAGGCTTTCCCGGTTGAGAATGATAAATATTGTTGGACCTACAATCACAATGCAATTTTTTTCACACTTTTTATTAGACTGTTGAAACTGAATGAATCGTAATCTGTCGAAAAAAAGAACATTAAGTTATAAATTTGAATTTTTAATCAAACAAGGTAGTTATCTGAACACAATGTCAAAAATTGATACTAAGATTTACCTTTGTGGTGTGTGGGATAAGGAAGTTCAATTGTAGACCGCTGTTATGGGAAAATAGGTTCGGATGGTGGTGAGAAGAGGTTGAGTAACCTTGGATGGGAAAGTGGAGAGTGGAAATCCTAAGACATTAAAGCGAACTTACGGTCCTACTTGACTTAATGCGCGTTTGGTGGAGTCCAACTTCCCCTCCGACTGCTCTCAGCAGCCCCTCGCCGCCCCCACCTGACCTCAGCAGCCCCTAACCGCCCCCGACCCCGGCCCACTTATTTATTCCCACTCTCTTATCCCACCTTGTCTAATCCTGCGGGTACGGGGGAGGGACTACATTTGAATGCAAATCTCTCGTGGGGATCTTGGGAAAGGGGTTTCGACCAGGTCCGGCGTCTCATTACCCCTTGTAACCCCATCGAAAACCGCTTGCCGACCTCAGTAGTCTGTACTTTTACCACATCGTCACGTGGTGAGCAAGTGATCTTCATGACAAACTAGAGGAGTCTTTCTAATTCATAGCCAATTTAATCCTTACTAGTTGGTATCTTTTCCTTACGCGTTAGTTGCTTGTTGAAGCTCAGGCAGCCTCCACCCATTGTAACGAGAAGAAATCCTGTACTGCCCGCAACATTCAATTGTCCGCGAAATTCGAACCGCATGGTTTCGGGTCATCGAATCAGGTCGACCGAAATTCTCAAAGTATTATTATTCATTTATAAATTTATTTTGCATCCACATAATATATTCCTCATTCTCCAATGGCCCGGCATTATTAATTTACACCTCGTGAAACCTTCATCGACACCGTATAACAGAATTTCGATACCAACTACCGCAAGGGAAAATCTCGTGGTCAATAGCGGCCCATCGGAAAACGCCATTTTCGCTTTCGTTCCTGTTCTATTCCTCTCTTCTCGAAAAATGTTATACCACGGAGTCCAGGAATTATTTCCTGAGTCTATTTGGTTTCGACTCCTTGTTGAAGTATCCTGCTCCTGGATTGCTCAGAGGAAGACTCCGAATCTCTCAGTTCACTGCCTAACCTCCTACGTTGCCATTCAGCCATTTTAAAATAAGTTCGAGTTAGGTATAACAAAAGGTATCTACGGCCTTTGGGATTTGTACGTACTTTTCCTGGTTAGTACTTACCGCAATTTACATCTTTGACAGTTCCCTAAGAAAACTAGGAATTCTCCTTTATTTTTCGTTTGTTTATAAATTGATTTTTCAATTTTGTCGAGTTAAACTTACTCTAGAGAAATACATATTTATATTCTCATTATTCGTATGGGTTCATCCCCGTCTTCTATTTAATTTCCCCTTCATGTCGCACCATCCAATTGTTGTACTAGGATATGAAAAGCAAAGACAAAAAGAAGATCCCTGGACCCTCGGATGCTTTTGCTTAGGTGCTTAAAAATCAAGAAACATGGGAAATGTTTCCGCGCTATCAATTTATATATAGAGTGAAATAACCTGGATAAGTGGTTCAGCCTCTTTAAGTAAAATATCTTGGATAGGTGGATCCAACTGAATTTTTTTTTTTTTTTTTCAAATAAAAATTATGATTTATTTGGTTTGACACTGTTACATAAGTATCATTCCTCACTGATAAGTGGGTAAGCGCATAGATAAATGTCAATTCACTTGTTTTAAACAGTTTGAATGATTCGAAATGTTTGTTAATCCACTGGAGTTGTCACGAAATCTAGGATATGGCGTGGTCTGGTGAGCCTTCTGTCAACAAATGATGCAAAGCTGTTCGTAACGAGAGGGTTGAAGTGATTTAAGTAGGTGTCGTAGAATTTTTAATCGCCGATTCCATTTCGAAAACCTTGTAGATCGTTGTATTTCGAACGATTTCTTTGAAGTATAGTGTTCTGCTGACCCTCGAGACGTCTACTAGGGAATCCGAGCGCGTACCCCAGACAGCTAGACCATAGGTCCAAATGGGACGAATTAAGACTTTATTGAACAGTGAAAGGTTGCGATTGTTCAACAATGGTTTAGTTGAGTCGTACTTATTCTCGTTCGTCTTATGATTTCCGTTACGCTAGTGAAATATATTGGATATGTGGAATAATTTCTCAACACATTATTTGTAACGTTTTTGGGCAAATCGAGGCTAAAGCAAGTTTCATTTGGGAGTGGCACTTAGCCTCCTCGTATTGCTAATCTAAGGGTAAAATGTGTTGTTAAAAAGATGTCAAATATTCACTGTTAACGGGGAAAAACAATAAATAAACCAACATGCTACGAGACATGTTCTCGCAGGCATCAACACCTTCAAAAGGTGAGTCTACTTGTTTTACGGGTCGATAGTGCTGACTCAACAGCGGATAGAATAATGACATGACGCAGATTAAATTGATGCGATATTATTAAACCGGTTTTCTTCAACTACCCTACAAGTTTGACTGAGGTCGAACCAATAGAACAGGAGAAAATTATGGTTGATGTTCTTTTACGTTTGCGGATGCGCTGAATGATGTACTGATTTTTGGAAAATGAAAGTAATAGAGGGAATGAGAGGCCATTTACAGCCTAATCCACACGTTGCTTGAAAATTTCATCGAAGTCGGAAAAAGGCTGCAACACACAGGACCTGCGGGCACATGAACAGACACAGGTAGATTGACAGAGAGACAAGAAAAGAAAGGTATACAGAATGGTTTAACATGCAAAAAGCGAGTGAAAACGTTCATTCCATAGAAAAAAATGCCAGATCCACATTTTGAAAACAGAACTTCCGCTACTATACCATAGGCAGACCGAGAGCACAGAGTAAAGGAGATCAATTTTACCAATCACTTTTATCCTAACACAAGTCATCACTAAATAGTTAAATTACGTATAGATTCGATAACTGCTATTAGAACTCCAATAATTGAACTCGGCTGAAAACTAAATATTAGGATGGTGGTTTCTAAAAAGTAGTGCGAATTGTGAGTGGGATAATTCGAGAATCCTCTGAACGAAAAGTCACGAAAATTTGTGAACGGTAGAACAGATCTTATCTTCTCCAAGATCACCCGGGAGTTCGGGGGATTAGAATTGAGGCGAACCTATAAAATTGACCAATCCGAAAAGATTTACTTTCGCGCATGCTCAGTAGCAATTACTGCCGCGTTGAAAATGATGTACGGTCATTAAACCAGTCTTCCCTGACTCCCCTGCAAATCTGAACAAGAACTATCATTATGACTCAATCAAATTCAACGTTTTTTATTAGAATGACGTTCCCGTAATTGCAGAATTGATGCAACAATACGTAGGGAATGTTACTTGAAAGCAATGCTACTTTAGTTGAGTGAGTAATTGGTATTTGCGTAAATCATCAAACGCTCGCTCACGTTCCTATTCAACTGCAACTTTCATGAAAGCGGTTGTGGTTTGGGGGCTCGAAAATAATGACAATCTCATTACGCTTGAGCTCTCAACGTGCCCAATGAATTGGAAGTAGGTAATAGAAAGAAAAAGGTAAAAAACTGCGGAGCTTAACTCTCGTTCAGCTGTTTTAAACGTAGGTATTTGTTACAGAAATATGAATGACTGGTTCACTAGACACGCCCTTCACAGTCGATTCAACGTTTTGAATATTTCCCGATTTCTTACTTCCAGGTATGGAAGGTGGTGTTACATTCCCTTCTTGCCGTTTTCTGAAATGAACACCAATAATTATTCCCTCTGGGACAATATTTTATTCTCATCAGACTATACGGTGTATATTGGTTTATTATTAGAAAGTTCTTGCTTCGGTACCGTACGGTGCTGTCACGTGATTCGAAGGTAACCGAAGTGGGTCTTTCGTGGCCTAAAGGCTCCCGATTATTGCGGGACCGCGGTAACGAACCCCGCTGAGAATCCTTAACACGGACCACCCCTAGCTCTGCCGGGGTAAGGAGTAACAGCAGGAAGGCTTCACTGATGGGACACTATTCGCCAGGTTCCCTCCTCTTAACTGTTGATTTTGTTCGATTCCTAGATTTGTTGACTGTTTGATATTGTTATTGCTTAATTTGTAGATGGAGTCAATTATAATAGAGTTATTTATTTATGATAGAGTGTTCTCTTGTTTAGTTGCATTGAAGGAAGCCACACTGAACAAGGAAAATTGTTCGGTAAGTTTCGATTCTACATTTTTCTGAAAGTGATAGAAAAAACAACTAGTTACAATCGTATTTCTAAGTAGTTAGCAGCAGAGATAAATTGCTGGTGCTATAAATTTTGGCGACTCTGTACAGTAGGTAATAACTTACACAGGTTTTACCCCCCGATCTGAAAGTCGTAGAGCACTGGATACATGATTAACTGGACTTATCTATGGCCCTTAGGTCATTAACTGAACGTAGAGTCATACTGCAGCAATTTTCACTCGTTTTCTAGAGGATTTGCCGAAAAAAAGGTAAAACATGGCACAAACATAGCATTTTCCCCAAAATCGCCAGAATATGGCATTTTACTGAATAATTGCCAGAATATGGCTTTTTTGTATGGCGCCATGGTAATCTGGCAGCTGAAGAGCTCTGATTATAAGGTATGGAGAAATAGTGATCAGCTGACCCAGGAGGCTAATGTTTTTCCAAATCAACCGTGCTGAAATGTAAATGGGGGTATTTTTATGGCATCTAGACTGGGCAAGACTAGGTATTGATAATGTACCCAGGATTACGTCCAATACAGACATCGATAGATGGATAATTTATTTACATCATCTTACGTGTTACATTCCTTAATTGAATTATAACCTATGACCGAGCTGGATAGCGTAACGCCGCGGCCCAGCCCAGAGTTGGTTCTTACTTCTAGTTTTTACAAAGTACCTACAACACTGTATTTATACCACATTAATGATTAACATTTAGATTCCACTCCCGTGGAATGATGTACTTAATACATAAGTAATTTAAATTGCTGTTGATGTTTTAAAATCATTTTGTTCGTTTATAAAGTACTCAAAAAGGTTATCTGTTATTAGTTTTCAAGTTTTTTTTTTAATAGCTTTTCACTCTTATCTTCATTAGATTTTTGATTTTTCCAAAATCTTTATTTACTATTTGCCTCTGTATTTTGTCGTCATTTGAGCAAACGTCTTTTTTACTCTCGTCAACTTCAGTCTATATGAGTTTGATTGCCGCTGTCTCACATCAGCAAAATATACACTTTTGTGTTTACGAATTAGTTTAAGCATATTCAAGGTGTATAATTGATGGACAGTTAACAAATTCAAATCATGAAATAATGTATCGCCGGGCTGACACTTGGTGTTACTGAACAATGTCCTAAATTCCATTTTTTGAATTTTAAAACTTTTATCAATTAGGTACTTGAAAGTGCTTCCCCATATTACAATGGAATACTGTAAATTTGACTTGAACAGCGCCTGATAAAAACTGATTTTTAGTTCTTCTGATAGAAATTTGATTCTATACAGGGTATAGTCACATTTTCTTAGCTTTTGGCACAAACTTTGAATGTGGTGGGTCCATTTCATTTGAGAATCAAACGTCACTCCTAAATAAACTAAACTGTTCACTTTTTTTATTTTTGAACAGTCACACGGTAAGTCCTCGAGCTGTGTAACGTCAAAGCGTCACTCAATGTTGATTGTCGTTCTGTTTTTCTTACTATATCCATGAAAACCGATTTCGTGACATAGATCAGAGATTTAAGTAGAAGGCTTTATCTAACACGGAAATAATAAATCCCTGCGTAATAATTTATATTGTTTCATATTGGACCTTTCGGGTTACGTTGTTCCAAGGCCTTCACTCGGCTCCATTTAGATTGACAGATATATTGATGGTCGGGTCCCCCGACGCGAGTCGAGTTCATAACCCGAAATAAAAGTCGCCCTATTAGACAACTCCGGTAATTCGTCTGGGTAATAATACATCGTTATCGCCCCACTTACACAAGAAGCGAACGAGATCGACGCGGACAGCGAGAAAGTTGTTCTGCGACCGATCAGCTGCTCTCCACCTACAGACAGACAGACGCCAGAACAATCCGTCATCGTTACAAATGAATCGGAATCAAATAGGGAACCCCGAACCTTTCCAATGTTTCCCAACCTCGGCCTCAAGTCTGACCTTTGGAAGTAGTGGAAAAAGACGACGTCAAAGTGTAGAAAGACAGTTTTCACGGTCTCGGAACTGCTCGACTTATGTAACTTACAAGTTGTGTGGCTGGAAGGAACTTTTTTTAACGGCTTCCTGTGTGACTCGGATGTGCTCGTCGCGCGAAGTTCTGATTTCCTTCATCTCATTTCTTGGAACTGTCGATGATATTCGCTCTCTCGTTTTCCTTCTACGACTTGGGCACCTCTCCGCCTCTGATAAGCGCCCATCTGCGCATAACCTGATGCATAAGGGTCAGCCTTGTTCCGGAATGGATTCAGCCTTTCTATAACCGTTACGTGGTAAAGGACTGATGTTTTCACTAAAAAGTATCTCTTTCAAGGGGATCGTTCCTTACTTCCTATGACTCGATTATACGAGGTGTGGCTATTAAATAACAAGCCTGCTTGCAAAAAATGGTTTAATTAAAAAAATTATGGTACAATCGAACTTTCCCCCTCGCCATACACCGCTCCATCCTTTTTTTCCAATGCTCAAAGCAGTGTTCAATATGGTTTATTATTCAATAACAAACCATTGTAATCGCTCTGGAAAAAAAGTCTAACCCCCCCCCCCCCCCCCCCTGAAAATTTCATGGTTTACGTTTCAAAGGGTGTAGAATCCGAATCTGCAATAAAAAATTTTCCGTCCGCCGTACGCCGTACGCACGATATCTCCGAAACGGCTGGAGCGAAAAATCGGAAATTTTTAGGAAAAATCCATCTTGGTCCGACGACGCCCCAATTTTCCTTTATGTGAGCATTCCCTCAATTTTCGAAATTTAAAGAATGCCCTTTAAGGGCTGTAGGTCAAACCAAATTATCACCCGATTTATGTGCCAAAATCGTTTATTATTGTTTGTTTGAAAACCGTCGAGTTGTAGTGAAATACTAGTCGATGTGAATACTTGTAGTGTAGTTAGTAGCCGATACACGGGTTGAAGCATTCTGATATGCATGAAACGCTGATACTATTACTGGGGTTTACTATTCAATATATTACTGGGGTAAATAAGTATTCTTTCACTGGGGTTTATTATTCAATTGGTGTTCCTTTGAATCTTACTTGTGTTTTACAGGTGATAGAGCGATTATTGAATTTCAGGAGATATGCATGGCGTAAATCGGTTCTCATCCAAAAACCTATTTGGATTGATCAGTTGATGATATTTGTGTTTAACTGCTACCTTTGGCTACATGCCTAAATTTGGATTTGGGGAAGTTTTAACGCAATACGAGTGCCAAAGCACAGAAGGACTGCCAAAGGACTTGATAAATTATAGATGTTTTTATTGTGGGGGGGTATTGAGGTTCAATAAAAAAACGCTGCAAATTCTTTCACTCGGGTTTATTATTCAATCGGCTTGCGGATTTGAATTTCTACTAAGCTTTGGAGTCTGCGTGTTTCACAGGATAGGGCGATTATTGAATTTCAGGAGGCACACAAATATGATCAACTGATCAATCCAAATAGGTATTTTGGTCGAGAACAGATTCTCGTGCTCCATGTATCCTGAAATTCAATAATCGCCCTATCCTGTGAAACACGCACACTCCAAAGCTTAGTAGAAATTCAAATCATGAACGCAAGCCGATTGAATAATAAACCCCAGTGAAAGAATTTGCAGCGTTTTTTGTTACGGCTTTCAGAAGTTCCGCCGTTTTCGTTTTCACCTCTTCCATTGACTCGAATCCACTTCCCTGTAGTGCGGACTTGATTTTCGGAAACAGGTAGAAGTTGCAGGGTGCTAGATCAGGTGAGTAAGTAAGGAGGGTGTTCCAGCACTGGAGTACCCCTAGCGACCAAATAACGCTTAACAGAAAGTTCGTTGTGCACCGGGAGTCAAGGTTTTCGGTACCAACATTGACTTTTCTCATATTCAATTCTTCGTGTACAACTTTTCTGACGGTTTCCTTAGTAGACGGTTTCCTGTCCATTAATTTTGTTCAGTTACGTCACACGTGATGTATAAAATTTTGTTGGCAGCAATCGTGAGAAAATGTGGGATATAAGATGGGAACGGTGTAGACAAATTCGACAGGATTTCTCGAAACTGAAAAATATTTGCGGTATTTCGTCCAGTAAGGGGGCTGTCCATTTTTATTTTCGCTGACGTCATAGATACAGTGTAAACTGATTCGTCCTGAAAAATATTTTGGGCGGTTCGTTCAGTGAGGTTGCTGTCGATTAATTTTTTTCGCTGACGTCATGGATACAGTGTAAACTAATTCCTCAGGCTAAACAAAAAAATTATTTTCTGCAGGGTGTTCTGAAGTGGAAAAAATTTTTTTTGGTTGAAAACAAATATGGGAATGGCATTCAGTTTAGGTGCCATTCAAAGACCTCATTCTCGTTTTTCGGCGCGGATATAGCGATTTTTTCTCGATATATTATCCGTGTTATTTATACACGGTGCGAGTGCTGATGTTCCTAGATCCCACCGCATGTTTAAGGTAAGTTTAAGGCAAATATTTTTCAGTTTAGAGAGATCCTGACGAATGTTTTTACACCGATCCCATCTTATACAGCACATCGTCTCATGATGGCTGCCAAAAAAAAATAAATGGACAGGATCCCTCTACTTTCCTTATCGGCATTCACAGCCTCAGCGATCATTCGGAAACTCATACGACGATCATACGCACGATTTCGTTGATTTCATTCACTTTTTTTGACGTTGAAATGGAAACAGGACGGCCCGGACGCTGGTCATCTTTGGTGCTCTCTCGACCCTCAGAAAATCGTTAGTGCCACTCAAAAACACGCGCACGTGATTGAGAACTCTCACCGTAAACCTCTTTTAATGATTTATAGCTCTCGGTTCGGTTTTTTCTTTCAGTTTCATGAGGAATTTCATATATTTATTTCATTCTTTCCTCAAACACAATTCTCAGAACATTGGGACAGAGCATTCGCTGAGACCCACTGAATCGGTGATACAACTTGTGGATGCCCCAGATGGAGCAAGTTGAAGGTAAGTACAATTGCATAAATATCGGTTCTTCAATCACAGCTTGTCGAGCTCATTCGCATTCTCGTACGAATATGGTATTTTATAGGTCAGTTCCTGAGGTGCAGTTGAAGCTTTTCCTTATAAAAATTGAACGGCGACTTACATGACAAAGACCGTTAAAAACGATCGTTCGCTCAACAGGAAGCGCCCTATCCCACTTACATCCTATTTATACGAGTGCTGTACCGAGTGCTGGTTTCAGAGACCGATAAAAAATGGAATTTATACCGACCGGTTACCGGGAGAGACCGTTACGAAATAGGTGAAGGAAAGAGCTCCTTGCAGTGGAAATAAGGGTTTTGGGCATCGTAGTAGGCGAAATGCCCCGGCAAACGTTCGGAGGGAAGACGGCACTTCGCTGTAAAAGCATTTCGTCTAAAAGTAAATCGGAAATGGCTGCTGTACTTTCACTTTCTGAAGGCCGTAAGTGTCGAGGAGTTTTTGGATCGGTGCAAGTAAAAGTGGGGGATTTGGTCCGGTTTCGAGGTTCGAGCGAGGGCGGAAGCGAGTTTCCCCCCTGGGATCCGCCGGCCGTTATGTTACCGGCAGACCGCTCCACCTACATACGGCCGGAGATACGTCTCGGAGATGCAACTTATCGGCGCATAGTTGAGGGAAGGCGGGTTAAGTAGCTCGGTAAGTACAACGTACCGCGGGGGAACCGTTTTCATTTCCGCGTCGCTCTCACCGTCCACAAAGGTCATTTTCAATAGCCCGGAATGAGATTTAAGGACCGTGTGAGCGCGTGTACAGTGGAAAACCGCTCGATGAATTGGAATCCGTAACGCAATTGATGAGTTATCGGTAACGTTGTTGTTATAGTCGGCTGTGTTAGGCGAAATCGAACTAGACTTTCTCGCAGTCTGGACAACATTCTCTTTTCTCATGAATTACAAACCAACTCACCTAATACACCGCTTCGGGTTTATTTGTATTTTGGTTTATTACGGTGTTTCGGCCTTTTATGGACACTGCAAGTTAATACACAAATCAATCAATCATCTTGTGGTACATTATCTAAAATCGGCACCTTGAGCGTCCATGTCTTGTGTTGCCACTCTAGATGCCTTAAAAAGATCATAATCCATTCTAGTATAACACCGTAGATCGATCTAGGGAGAAATGAGCCTCAAGGTTGTAACGAGAGAATCAATTGATGATTAATTGTCTCGCACTAGGTATTAACTTATAATGAATCAACACGTAATCCGTATAACCTTTTATTGAAGAGTGAGAGTTGAGAGTTGAAGCTCTATTATTTTGGTACAATAACTACATGAGGTTACAAATTTAAATAATACAGATAATTCGTATTCTTAGTAGATACATGACCAGATAAGAACAACAAATTTTCATACATACTACTTTTTTTATGATCTCTTTTATCTACAATTGAGTAATTTTTGCGCTCATACTGTTGGTCATTCTGACCGTCGTAGGAGGTTTACGCCGCTCTATACTTTTCGCCCATCACCTTGCCCTATCAGTTCATTCCAACTAAATTCTTTACAATTCTACATTCTCTTCTCGGTTCTTGAAATTCCTATGTCCCAACACTCCTATTCTTTTCCTCTAATCAAAATTAAACTCCCTAACAAGAAATATCCTATATTTGGTCGCCTCCCGAATATACCTCATCAAGTTAACCAACTTCTCGTTTCTGCCGTCAAGAATATCGATGATCTCCAATTCCGTTAGTGTCACCTTCCCTAACCTTTTATTTGGTTAGGACAATTGTTGGAAATACACTCGTCTTCGAGGTACGTACAACTTGTCGAATAATCCAATAAATAATTTAAAAGGAGATTGAATGGAGAAGGGGATAGTTAAATGAATGACGATGCGGTAACGAGCTAGGGCGATGCCTACTAGCTAATAATATGCAGGGAGAGAACTCACCGTCGGAAGATGGATCCGGAATGAGAAGGAAACGTTCCGTCTCGTCGGTTTCCCTTCTCTTGTACCTACTTGTTATCATTACTCGTTGGTGTTGAGTGACCAACGTTCACAAGGGCCTTCAGCTGATCAGTGTGTCTCAATATCTTGTCATTGAATTTTTAATGTCCTAAAGACAATAAGATAACTCCATCATAAATATTACTATGGAAACAGCAATCCTAGTCAATCTAGCTCCTATCTAGTCCATCGGTATATAACAAAAACTTATATCCAAATATCTATAATTGTGTTTTATTCCCCAATATAGCGCAACACGCAGTAAGACTTTAGAAAGCTTAACGTTGAAACTGAAAATGTAGTCAAAAGTTGTTAACAAGTGGAGTAAGGTGAGTTTTTTATGGCTCAAAACGTGGTTTCCTTGAAAACCTTCGAAAAAGCAAGGTAGAAATAGGACGATTGGGAAATTGGCCATTCGGCCTGGATTCTAACGGTGCTGCAGAAAACCCAAACCGTTGAACTCTGAATTTGTTGTGTTGTGAGATCTGATCCTCTAATTTCCACCATTTTCGAGGCCGGAATCCCTTATTTACTGTGAGGTAGATGATTATTAGTCGTTGGAGACACACATGGAGGTTTGTGCCGGTGGTTTGAGGGGGGAGGTTTGACGGTGTGTCTGACAGAAGTCAGATCTCGTGAGGGGGGCGACGTTTCATGTCATCGCCACGCGCCAGTTTAGCGCCGCTTCGGTCCTCGACACGTGACTTAGGAATCTGGGACCCTCCTAGTCACAAGTCACCCCTTCCTTACCTACTGATCTGCGAGGTCATACAGTCAAATGGTGTCGTTTTCGTTCACCTGCAAGAGAGACGATTCTTTGAAATAAATATAATATTTAGGATTAAGCTCAACTCAATAATTAGTACACACTAAATCAATCGCGACGAAATTGTAGAAACCCGGGTAAAAAGAAGGGTTTTAATGAAAAACGTAGTTTGTTCCAAAATTAATGAGTTACAAACGTTAAGCCGTCATCAGTTTGTGATGGATATGGTTAGATCGTACTTCCCGCTTCTTGAATCCGTGGCATTGGGAGATAAATCAAACGCCTTTAAGCGTCTGGGTCATCCTCTGAACTTGGCGGAACATTAACACATTTAATACGTATCTAAAAGAGACTGTGTTGGGACAAATTGTTGATGACCGCTCCAGCAGTCATCAACGCTAAGTGCGTTAAACCGCATTCACCTCAATGGAAGGGGCAACAATACCATTCCATTACCGACCTCACCATGTTACACGAAAGCAGAGCGTGGTTACTACTAGGGATGTCAAGAAAATATCTATATTCTTCCGTAATACCGATATTTTTGGGCGATATTTTCTATTCCGATATATACATGAAATGTACACTATCGGATCCGATAAATCATAAATAAATGATAAATCAGCCGTAAATCATCACATCAACCATATCCTACATCTTAGGCTGCAGAACACACACACAAAAAACGGCTCTAATTGCACTATAATTTTGAATCTTTGAAAGTGTAAAATAAACCGTCGTTTGAAATGGCTGAAGATTGCAAAAAAGAAGAAGAAGCTACAGGTTGCCATTATGAATTTTAAAGAACAAATTATTGAGAAAACCTACTAATCAGACAGAATTACTGGCATAGTACAGGGTTGCAAAATTAATAATGACGGTATTGATATATTAAAACTTTCATTAAAACAGGAAGTAGTTTGAAAAAAAAACGTATTTTTTCACTAATCCTGTAGCAGCGACCGTAACCAAAACGGCATATAATCAATTATTACTGTCAGTGATGTTTCTGCTCAAGCATGGGAAGAATCTGATGCAGTTTGCTATCTTGGGAGATGAAAAGTCTCCCAATCTCCGACCTATCTATTGGGGATGTCAAGAAAATATCTATATTCTTCCGTCGATTTATCGATATTTTTGGGAGATATTCTCTATTCCGACATTAAATGATCCACTATCGGATCCAATATTTTTTCAGCCGTAAATCATCATATCAACCGTATCCCACATCTTATTACTCAAAACAAATTTTATAATTTCCATTGAAGAATAGGGGAATTACGTCAGATGAGGTAGGCAAATCTTAGGTAAAAAAGGTGAGGATATCTTGGAGACTTGGGTTCTAGCCAGTTCGAGGCTTACAGGTGAACACTCAATCAGAAGGTTTTCCTCACCTCTATCCCCAACCAAGATTGTCTGATTGAATTTTTTGGACTCTGTTTTTGGTAGAAATATAGTACAATTTTTGTTTTTAGCATAAATTTGGTAGAAATAGAGTACTATTCTTGTAAAATTTCGTTTTGTTATGCATTGGTGCATTGGTGGAAGACCTAGTTAAAACTGATTTTTCCTTATCACATTCTGTCAATCCTGTTTATTCCACGGGCTGAAATATTAAAAACTGAAAATATCGAAAACTTTCGATATCCTTTCAAGAATCGAATGTGTCCACTAGGACCGCTATAGGTTCATCCGTCCGCTCTCACCATGGGCTTCCTAAATGGTGGAATCAAAGGGATGAAATTCTAAAAACCAGTCATTAACTTTTGAAAAACCACTGAAACTCGCTGGCAGACTTCTCTCCAATGAAACGAATGAGGTCAAATCTTAGTAACGTGCTTCATGGGTTGCGCTGAACCTATCTTATTCCGTTCATCGATACTGGAGACACTATTTCTTATCGCTGCCTTCAGAAGGTCATACTCAGGGTTCACCAACTTCAAACACAATTTGCTCAGTTTTTGACCAGTGATTGACCTTATTGATTACTGTGCATGTCTTATGTAATTCTATTGCTTCTTCTCGCACAATATCAGGTACTGGTGGTTTCAGCGACCTTGCATTTAACAAAAATAATTTACGAATCCACACTTCAATCATTCCTGTTCCGATGGCATCTGGTTATGACATTGGCCATGATTAGCTGAATGCTCACCTCGACCGACTCCAGCTGAAAGACCCTTCGTCCTCATTATGTTGAACTTCATAAGTCACAAAACGAAACCGTATTTTCCAAGGTCTTAGATTTTAGGGTATTCGATTGTTCTTGGATTTTGTGGTAATTTTGTCTACAGAAGGCGGCACCATACGGTCGAAAATATCCAAGTTATTGAGCTGCGAAAAATTGTATAGCAAAAGTGCCATAAAAACGGTCATAGTCAACCATTTTTTCTCTTCTCCTCCTTTCTGACTTATTTAAATTGTGAAGTCGAGCATTTATCTCTTCTTTTCTTTTTGTCTTCTAAAATGTATCGTGAACCATTTCTGGTTGTGTTATGGGTTAAGATTCACTGATCTAGATGGTGATCGTACATCTATTCTCTCGGCAAACGAAAAGATAACGTCCTTCATCATTCTGCTCATTCTTTCAAGGCGAGTTACTCATCCTTCTGCACTTTCTTAAAGTCGCTTTTGAACCTTTCGAGCCCGGATACTCGGTAGCCTCTTACTCTTCACACGTCAAACCGTGAGAGACACCGTGACATTCTGTTGCAACTTCCTTTGTGTTTTCCGAAACACATTAACGCACCAGCTACCGATCACCGAGTAACCCTGTGATATTATTCAGTCAACCTTCCATTCTCCTTGCCCCCAAGTCCCATCATATTGTGAGCTGGAGAATTACACCTGGCGCTAATTTCAACATTTTTTTGTGTTTAATTCAATGTTGCTCTATACCTTTTCAGAGACCTTCCATTATTTTGAGGTTCCATTCGGTCTTACTTCACTATTTTCTCAATGCAACCGCTGGTGCATGATAAAAGATGTCACACACATCTGTTGAGATGATAGTGCGATTTTTTTGTAACACAAGTCTCTTTGACCTTTCAAAAATTAAAAGCTCAATAGCATTTTTGAAAACATTGAGCATCAAAATCTCTTACGGGGCACTCCGAAATAGTTTTTTTCCATAAATTTACATGAACATGTATTTATTATGTTATTCCAATGAATGAGTATTTTCATAGTGATGAAAAAAATTGCATGACTCCAATTCGCCAACATTACGAAGCGCTGAAATTTTAAAACAATTTGCTAGAAAGATCATCTAAAAAGCTTCAATCACGCGGCGAATTATGGTAATATTATTATGTTTGCTTTACGTTTTTCGCCATTTTGTAGAGCAAGCCAAAACGTTTGATTAGGGATAAATTTGTACTACACGACAGTGAATAAGTAAATAGAGGACCCTTTATAGGAACAAATGTTGCAGATCTATTTCCCCCATCATGAAATTCAAGAATGTGGGTCCTAAAAAAAACAGGTGTTACACTTTCGGTTTATTACTTTCAGTAGTAATTCATAGAAATATGTTTACTTTTTAATCGAGTAGTAAACATATTTCATGAAACCCCCTCTCCTTATAGGATAGAAAAGTGAAATGGTGAGGGGTTCACACAATCATTATCACACCCTAAACTCGAATAAAAAATCACTCCTTCCGTCATCCCAACTGTTTTTTCGTTAAAACTAAACTAAACTTTATAAAATTTCGGAAAATAACAATAGGTCTCAACATAGAGAGAGAGCCATTTTGTAGAGCAAGCCAAAACGTTTGAGAGAGAGAGCTGTCTTAACATAGATGATGATCACCTACATCAAAATAGCAAGTAAATTTTTACAGGACCAGCTTTTATACCTCGAAAATTGAAACCACACAACTACAACACGGAATCAAGTTAATTAGTCATTTCTTTTTTGTGATCAACATCGATCATCTCCAATCAATCAATTTTTTTCTTTGAAAAATAAGAGAGAGAGAGAGAGAGAGAGAGAGAGAGAGAGAGAGAGAGAGAGAGAGAGAGAGAGAGAGAGAGAGAGAGAGAGAGAGAGAGAGAGAGAGAGAGAGAGAGAGAGAGAGAGAGAGAGAGAGAGAGAGAGAGAGAGAGAGAGAGAGAGTAAAAAACATAAATACAAAATATACCTATGCATGGAAATGGACAATGTTCAAAAATGGACATTTGATTTACAAATTACATGTCAACTTACCAAAAATTTGGAACGCCAAGCCCGAATCATTTTCTACCCCCGTTAAAGTCTTCCAGTAACTCTGCTTTGTAACTCCAGGCAGCTATACAAAATTTCGCTAGCCGCAACACAGTCAGATAAAGACAGCACGGGTGTTCCAAAATTGAAGCAAGGGAAATCTCCGAGTACTGGACAAACCGCCATGAAGTGTTCCAAGAGCCTTTGTTTTGGCAGTCTCCATGCTTGAGGACATCTCTCTTTTCGCTTAATATCTCCTATTGCGTTCTCCACTCATCGTAATGTTCAAATGCCTGACTGAAAACCGTAATAAAATTATTAAAAAATAAATAATCATTTATATAGTTCAGTGGATTCAGTAATAATTTATATAGTTCAATAAATATATACTTCCCCAAAATTGAATCCGGGAATCCTCTGCTGAACCATCGGCTTTAGATTAGCGCCTTAGGCCACTCTCCCACAAAGGACGGCTGATATCGTTGAATGAGCAAATATTCCCCGCAGCTAATTACTCTTCTAATAAATACTATTTTATTACATTACGTTGTATATTATTTTATCGACCAAATAATGAAACAAAAATGTGATACAGGTGTAACCTGCTGTAATTTCGTGACTTACCATTATTACTTTCTCTTCCCAAATTAAGAGGTATTCACCCTAAACACGTTGAAAGCACAAATATTTGAGCACAGTCTCGTTGGTTTTACCGTTTACCTGAGCCCCGCCGTCTTCAACAAAGCCCGATTTCCCGGAATCCGCTGCAACACGCAAACTAAACGCCGACCCCAGAAAAAACAAACCCGTCGGCCCATCAAACTTTCATAATCGGAAGTCGGAAGCAGGAAGCGAGCACAAAAAACGGGTTCGATACACTGACGATTCCTCGAGACGAGCCGTCTGAAATATTGAGCAGCTGTAGCCTCGAATATAGCGCCCTTTGGCATTTGCTTTTCAAAGAACAGTAAACACAGGTCAGAATTAGGGTATCCGACTTCATTATGATGTTTCTCAGAGGCGGTTAAGTCCCGGGTCAGCCCGAAAAGGAACTAAGGTTTGTTATTTGTGCATTGGATCGGTCCTCTAAGCGAATCACATATCTATGCATGTTAGACGCCGTTTGTAGTATATTATACAGGGTGTCAACAAAACAGGTCTGACGTACTGAAGGGGTCGATTCTACAACTAATTTGCAACAACTTTTGCCTCTTAGCAATTTTTTTTTAGAGGCTTCGTTTTTGAGTTATTTACGATCTAAGATTTTTTTCGTGTTTTCGACCTTATCTCCTATAAATTGCTATAACTCCCTCAATTTACAAGATAATCTCAAATCTGAGTACACCGTTGGAAAGAGCAGTAAATTTCCTTTTGGATTGATGCCTCACCTTTCCCGAAAAGTGAGGTTTGAGACATAAAAAAGCTCTCTGAAAAGCTAATTTTACTTAATTTGGGAAACCTAGAGTTTTTTCAATCGGAAATTGAACTATGAGAACCAATTTTTTTTTAAGATGCAAGAACGGTAAAAACTGCGCTAAGATCTCACCTTTCCAACGGTCTAGTCAATTTTGTCCTTAAAAAATTTTCCTGGGGAGGAAATTGAGTTTGGATGCTGAAAAACATGAGCTTTTCGAGAAAAATCGGGTGATTTACATGGAAAATGACGAAATCAAAACTTTGGAAGTTGGGAGAGCTCGGTGATGGTACGGAGGGTGTTTCGTACGCTGAATCGAATAGTGGCACTCCCGAGCCTTTCTCATTATGTTCAGTTTGTAGATTTCAGGGCACTTCAGACCACGTGATAATGGGGCTCCTGCCCTGGCTGGAACAGGTAAGCTATTGGATCAGACCAGACAAAAGCCTGTCAAATAAGAAAGGAGGCACTCCGAAGCCTTCCTCATCCGAGCTCACGGGTATTTAAAAAAAAAAAACAATAGATTTCGAATCGCCCAGCCGCGCGGTATATCTCAGACCTCCCGTTGAACAGGCTCTGCAGCTCGACTTTCAACCAGACATCGGTTCATTATCCAACAATAAAGTTTTTGGATTGGAATTGATGAGCGAATGATCGTCTAGTAACCCGAGTGGTATCATTCAACGAAACTGATTTCTATCTGGGGAAAAAAAAAACGAAAACAACACAACCCTCTTACATTGACAGTTTGTGAGGTGGTGGAATGGTATAGTTGCCCCTTCCATTGACCTGAATGCGGTAATAATGCTCCGCCACTCTCAGAGTATGACCAAGGCGCTTGAAAACGTCTGGTTCATCTCCCAAGGCAGACAGATTCAAGAATTGGGAAGGGCCAACTAACCATATCCATCACAAATTTAGAGATTTCGATTCGTTTACATTTCAATCCTTAACAATAATTCCTAGATGTGAATAATAGAAATTATGATAATCATTAAAAAAAATATTATTATAATAAAGAAGGATAATATTAATTTCAAAATATTTAGATTAAAAAAAACCATTCTCCGAAGTTTTTCTCTCTGAAACTAGCCTACCAAACTGTACGACATTTGGCTCAAAAATCCAACATCGATTCTGGATGTGCCAGTAATCTCGGCGTCTTGACCAATCAACCTTGAAGGGTTATATTTAATGATTAATCTATTTGAAAAATCGAAATATCAAAAACTTTTGATGCAAGATGGGGGTCTTTTTGTTTCGAATAAGAGAGAAGTTAGTTACCTGTATCGAATGAGACCACTCGGGTTGCTTTACAATCGTGCGTTCACTCACCATTTGAAAAATGTCATCTTCGATTAATCAGGTAGACGGTCGAGCTGGAGCAGCGCTGCAAAGCCCGTTCAACAGGAGGTCTGAGCATGACCGCGTGGCTGGCGGGCGCTCAAGTATTTTCATCTTGGATAAAATCTTGAAACATTCCTTATCATTTAAAATTTTAAATAGTAAAGCACTCGATACACTTCAAATCATCATGCTGCCATTCAAATTCCAACTCAGGTGAAAGTGAGGACATGGAATGTCAATAGTGCCAAAAACTATTTACGGATGAGACGTCGTAACGTAGGAATTTCACAAGTAGAGCAACTGGTATTTTCATCAACTTTCTTGCAGTAGTAATTCAGAAAAGTCCGGACAGCGGACGGACGCACTGTGGTTCCAAAACGGCTATTTGCGGTCAAAACTGTATTTCCTTGCTCCTTGGAGTGAAAAATCCCAAATTTTCCTTGAAAACTAATGTTTGTACATAGAAGATGGGTATTAAGTAATTGTAGAGATAAAGAAATGATGGAATTCTTAGTATTTATGTTGATAAAAACATCTGTACGGAGTCGGCCATACTACACTTCCATGAAATTCGTCTCATGGCTCATAACCGTCCCAAAATAGTCAACGCAAACCAGGCAAATTTGTCACGTGGCCTAAAACCTTCCTTAAATAGTCATATTCACATAGTGAAAATTAAAATAACTAGCCGAGTTGACCCCTTTCCCCTTTGATTTCGACGATCTTACTCGTACATCAATAGCAGCTATCAATAATGATAATAATCGCACCTATCACGAGTTCTCAGGTCAACGGTCGGTCGATTTTTTGCGTTGACTAGCACATAAATGTATGTAATGTAAATGTAATGACTAGCTCATAAATTTATGAGTGCACTCTCCGACCAGAATCAGAGGGGAGGCGGTAGGAGTTCCAAGTGTAGAGCAGTTTGAACGAGATAAACGTCTAACATTAAAGTGAATGATCAAATTTTGCCTGCTGTTGAAAATATTCTCAAATAAGAAATATCCGTTAATAAATAAATTTTTTTATGGCGATGAAAAGTATTTTTACACGAAATAGCAGAACGTCGATTGACAGTATATGGCTTATTGTTAAATAAATGACTTACTGTTAGTATGCTCCTGAAACTTCCAGAAACTTCCTCTAGTATATTGGTACTAATAATGTACACATCAACTGAGCCCATGAAAAGATTTGGAAAAGGGGGGTTTTTACCGCCGTTTTCCGTTTTCGATCCACAATGGGAAGGATGTTTAAAATTCAAATTTTGGATTCTACACATCTTGAAATGTAAAACAACAAATTTTGAAGGAGGAGGGGGGGGGGGATGTGCCTAGAAAAATCCATTGAAAACACAGTCGAAACTGTTTATATTCAAGCTCTGTCATAATAATTATGGTTAGAACACTAATCATTGTGATGAACACTAATTATTAGTGTTCCATTTAGTGCGTTCTAGCTTCATAGAGACTTCATTTTTATCACCTCTGCTACCATGAGAAACCCTCTTCAATGTATTTTGCCTTCTTCATGAAGACGGTAAAGGTCTTCTTATGAATTGACTATGTGGAGGTATCCCAATGAATATTTAACTTTGAATATTGTTTTCAAGCTTATAAACTGGTTTGCCAAAGGTTCAGGGCAAACACTGCCTCGTTTGCTCTGAACGTTCGCCACTGCCTGAACTGAAGTTACACTGTACAGTGTCCCAGATTTATCGGGAAACCAACTTGCAAACCATCATCCGAAAGGACGTTTTCAGTCGTACGGATTTATGCATGAGATTGAGATATATTGAGGAGGGATGTGAGGAAATCCAATCCGCCCGTCACATGACGGGGGAGTTGGAAAAGCGCCTGGGCCTATTTGTCTTTTAGGGTGCGTAGAAAATACAAGTTCCGAGATGTTGGATAATTTGTTCTTCCTCTTTCAAACTTACTCGATTTATGACGTTAAGATCGGGCTATCTTGGCAAGTGGCTTCTTCGATTTTCTCGTATGAACTTCGAGGTAAGCGTACATTTCAAATCTCGATCTTGTGTAACAGCTATCCACACCCGGAAAGTAGGAAGGGGAGACTACGCCATGGGAGTATGGCTGTCAAATTGGTTACTCGTATCTATCTACAACTAGCTGACCCGGTATACATTGTTTTAGGCATAACTTATTTCCATTTTCTAGATAAATTATAGTGTAGACAAAAAGTAACTTACTTATGCGTAAGTATGTGGTATATGCGTGAAATAGGCATGGACCGCTGTGAACGAGAAGGGAATATAAAAATAACAAACGGCAAATAATATTATTTTCAAGGTATTATAGTTTATTTCTTTAAATTCCATATCACATATTAATTACGACAGTAACACTAACAAACAACATCAATCAGTAGTGTGAACACTATATTTGTTAGCCCATTTTAAGAATATAAGATTGGTCACACAAGGCATACATCGGAATTAAACTTCAATATTAAAAATAAATGTTTATTTTCATTTAAAAAAGTTTAGATTTGTCATAAGCTAAGGGAAATTTTAATCGAAGTACAGTTGAAGACACTGTAATTGATCAGTATCGAGCGGGATGATAATGATTTAATTGCTAAAATGGCTATAAACATAGGGGTTTCTGATAAAAAAGTAGAAATTTAGGGTTGTATGTATTTTTAATGCCACATTATTAAAAAAAAAAAAAAAAAAAAAAAATTCTTCCAAAAATTGAAAAAAGAAAATGTTGAGGGTGAACATCCCTTATCACTTAGGGGTATGAAAAATAGATGGTAGCCGATTCTCAAACCTACTGAATACGCATATAAAATTTAGTAAAAATCGTAAAGCCGTTTCGGAGGAGTATGCTAACTAACATTGTGACACGGAAATTGTATATATTAGATATTGATGAAAATGTTTACGAAAGAATTTACTCAAAAGAATTGTAAAACATCACAGATAAATTTCCATCATGACCTGGTATGCTATTGTCATTCTGCTCCACCTTCTCATTTCTGTTCAGTTCTTCAGTTAGGTATATACACTTCGTGAAAACTGGGGATGGATATCTGGTTCTGAGTTTATTTTGTGTGCAGAAGGAATCTTTGTTTTATTTTGTCAATAAACTTTTTTCTTCTTCTTCTTCTTCCTGTTCACATAATGTTGAATGCTCTGTGATTAAATCGGAATGGAAACCATCTTGACAATCTCCGATGAAGTGAATGGCATCGACGGAATACATATGATGTCATGTGCGTGACAAGTAGGTGTTGCTTCAGTTGTGGGAAATGGAGGAAATCATCGGGCCAATGTACAAGCACAAGGGGACTTCCAAATGACCAGGACTCGTTTCATCGCTGCAAGTAGCATCGCGTAATGAAGACATCGTTATGTGATATCAAGGCAGCGGTTAATGGAACGTGGGTCATTCTTTCTTAGTCCAGGCGATCTTAATCCATTTGGCCAACATCCTGGTCCGTCCGAGCGCCACCACCGCATCAAGTCAATCCGCTCTCAAACGCTGCAAATAATATTTTTTTCAATATCCCCTCAAAGGCTAAGGGGACACACCATGAAATAAAAACGAAAAAAATATAAACAAAATATTTTTAACCAAACGTTCGAGAAATGGATCAAGCAATCCCTTGATTTTTCGGGACGTACAATCCAAAATTCGAAGACGTTTATTGCCTTACTGCAGTCCAATTTTGTAGAGACCCAAATTCAAAATTTTAATGCTTAAGATTATAGCTTTTCCAGCTGCTTTCACAGTATGAATTGTGTATTATTTCTATCCCGTCTCTCCGGTTTATCAGAACTGGACTGCGCAACCAGATTCAATGCTTCCTTGTTGCATTCGGAACACATACAGATTCAACTGAAACCGAACAAAACCTGATATTCGAATAACTACAATATTGTAGTACACTGCATGTCGCCACGTCGTATAAGTCCACAAATAGAACAATTTCAGCTTCAATTGTCTGCAAATATTTATCCTAAGTTATGAGAAACTCGAACGGAAATGGCAATATGACTAGTACTTATATTATACATACATTTGCAACAGGGCTGTATCCAGCCAGTTTCAGCATCCATGTGTCTACAGCCTGATCGGTTTGTAATCCCTTAGGGTAGATTGATCAATATGCCAAGATTGCTGGCATATCCCGGATCGACGTATTTTTACCCAAATTTTGAATTTTTTTACAAAAGTAGAAATCCATGAGTAATCTGTCCTTACAAATGAACTAGGCCTACGTGCCCCCCCCCCCTCCCCAAGAAAGTAGATACCCAAATAAACTGACTTGTGATTTCTTTTGAATAAAGCCTGTAGACCACAAGGACGAGTTATATGATTCCAACGTGTCAACAACGTATTCGATATTAATGTTTGGTTACTGCCAACTCAAGCTACGACGACATGAGGTTAAGATGTGGTAAACGGTCACTGAGTGACAATTTTAACGGCAAGTAAAGACTTGCGAGTATCACACTACGATTCGTTTGTTGTAGCTTCTAAGGTAAACTAGCTGAAGAGCCCATAACATTGAAATTGCAATATCTGAGAACGCGAGAATTCAAATTAAAATGAATTGAAAATGAAATTTATATAATGTTACATTATTACATTTGATATGACATGACAGATTCACACATTTCGTTCAATCACGACATACTGTCATGCTGCTGGATGGAAATTTTCTTCGATATTTCGTTAATATTTTTTAGTAATTTGACCTTACGTACCCCACCACACCTACGTGTCTCCCAGTGGAGTAAACGGTATTAAGTAAGTAGATACCCAAGTAAACAGACTGTGAGGTTCTTTTTGAATAAAGTCTGTATCACAAAAAAATGACGAGTTATATCCTTTGTATGTCGACAACGTATTCGATATTCATCTTTCGTTACTGTCAGCCTAACAAAAAAACCACGAATCGAACAGAAGCGACGCGACGCGGCTATGACTCGGGGTAAACGGCCAGTAAACAATCGTAACGGCGGCCCGTAACGACACACAAGTAAGATACACGCGTGTAAACCGATACCCATCCGTATTATAACATAGCTCGGTCACGTCGCGTTTTGCAAAGTGGGACGAGAGAAGGTAACCGCATTCAACTGACCCACCCACCTACACAACTTTCTTGCGAGTGACCAAAGAAATGTCCCTCCCTGACCGCTCTCTCTGATTGTGATGTCATCCCGTTTTTCCTCCGAGTCATCGGAGTGCGGAAGTCGATGACTTAATGACATCCCGGCTGGTAACTATGGCAACTTCGATACATCATGCATCAACAGGTGCCGACTCGTTTCAACCCTTCATGTTTATAGCTTTTCCAAGTCAAATTCG
Organism: Creontiades dilutus; assembly: GCA_031894815.1. Classification (NCBI taxonomy): domain Eukaryota; kingdom Metazoa; phylum Arthropoda; class Insecta; order Hemiptera; family Miridae; genus Creontiades; species Creontiades dilutus. Next base: position 931,513 of record JAVIWC010008310.1, read on the forward strand.
GAATTCTCTGAATCAATTTCACCATTTCCCAAAATAACTTCAGAATTAAAAAAATGTTTTAAAACTAATTACTTTTCAATAAACACAATAATAATATCCATAATATTATACAACGATAGGGTTAAATACAAGAGGAATTGACACTACTCAAAGTTGGACTTAACCCTGACCTACGGTGGAAAATTATTCCCCAATATGGGCCACTACCCGCGGTAGGGGAAGAGCCCGTCCCGCCTGCAGAAATCGATATGACTGATAACAGAAATGAAGAAGATTGAGAAATACATTTAGAAAAATGAAAGAAAGAAAAAACTCTGGATGAAGCTATTTTTGTTCTACATCATGTTCACTATAATAGCCCTTTAATAATTTGAATTAGAAGATTTCAACTGTTCAGCTCGCAAATCAGAGGAGAAAGTGTTAATTATATTTAACCTTCAATAAATATAGAAGTTTGCGCTAATTTTTTTTTTCCCAAACCAATTTCAGAATTTTCCAGACCATGGATGTCTCTACCGAAAAGTAACAACTTTTCTTATTAGACTTTTATTTTACGATCTGGCAATAACTCATCCGAAACCTAGTTTCCCGACTGTGATCCCTCAATTTGATCATTGGTATATAGCTTTTCAATGTCAAATTCGGAATTTTCAAAACCAATCCCAGAATTTTGCAAATGATATTCAGAAATTCCCAACTCAAATATAGAATCGTCCATTTGAACTACAGAATTATTAAATTTAATAATGCCATCAATAACCATCAACAACTAGCCTAGCTCTCCCCTACAGTAATTATAAGATTTTGTGCTTAAATGTTTAAATCTCCTCGTTCATGTTTGATAACATTTCTTGGAGCAGTATTCTAAAAAATCGAAAGAAATCGGTTTTTCGCTTTTTTTTCCATTTTTAGCGATTTTTGTTCACGGATCCGGTCTTGGAGTGGTCCGAAACGGATTTACACGGAATTGTTTTATTTCTCATGCTTGGTGTTTTCACACCTGCCTGGATAGATTCCAATAGGCTCCCCTCTATTGCCGAACCAATGCCCCACAGGGACGTCCTAAAGAGCGGAACCCAAGCTGTGATACTGTTTAAATGGTGAAGTAGGTTCGTATGTAGTAACTAATCATCTTTCTAGAGTTCCCTGTATTCATTCATCCTAAATTATTTAATCATAATTTAGTAAATATGATTATGTGCAATAATGTACAGGAAATCTCGTTTATTTATTCAATTTTCATTGGTCTCTACAAATCGTTGTGCACTTACAAAGACGCTCTCCGCTTTACCTCACTTGGCAGACTTTATTTATCAACCGTTGGTTGAAAGTTCAACAGTTCGCTACAGATAATAATTAATCTTCCATGTCCTGATGTTGTTAGTTTATCTTCTCGTAGTCAACTTAGCGAGAGTTGCTAAATGGCGGATCTTCGTATATAATCTTCTCATCGCCCCCCCAAGATGCTCTTTGGATCTTTCCTAGACCCCCAAGTCGAATGGAAGTAATTTATCTCGCAGATACAAATCTCACTTCCTGGATGAGCCTTTAAATGTAAAATCTGAGTCAATTTTACGTAACCGGTGACGGCTTCTCGACTTTCTTCGGGACAATGGGAGGAGCCGGTGGTGTTATGAGGAACCAGAAATACGAGCCGGACCGCCGACGTCGCTGAGACCACCTTTGACCTTTTCGGGGTGAATTAATTTGAAAATTCCTCGCCGATTTCTTTATTACGGAGAAACTGTAATTGTAAAAGGACGATCTATTGTAATAGCCAGTAGATACAGTACCGTTCGAATTAATGGAAACCAGGCTGCAAAAACAACAATTTTCAGTAAAACTCGAAATTTATTATTATTGTAATGGTAAAACAAATGTTCAATATGGGATATGGCCTCCCTTGTTATCAATGACCAACTGTACTCGTTTTGGCTTAGAATCCACTAGGGATTTACAGTTTTCATCAATTTTATCATTTTGGAACCACAGCTGGATGGTGGCACTGATAATTTTCTCCTTCGTGGTGCACTCCTGCTTTTCCAATGATTGCTTCAGTATAGCCCACAAATTCTCTATTGGGTTCAAATCAGGGGAGTTCCCGGGACAATCCTGCATCTTGATGTAGTGATCAGCAATGAATTTCTTTGGTGCTTCAGAATTCTGGCATGGAGTAAGATCAGGCATGAAAATGCCTTCCTGCATTTTGGAAAGTTGGGGTAACACTCGGGATTGCAGGACTTCTTTATACTTCTCTGATTTCATCATTCCTTTGTCCATTATCCCTCTGTCCAATTGAAGGACGACCAATTATTGGTCATTGATAACAAGGGAGGCCATACCCATATTGAACACATGTTTTACCATAATAATAATAATAAATTTCGAGTTTTACTGAAAATTGTTGTGTTTTCAGCCTTGTTTCCATTAATTCGAGGTACTGTACGTGCACTCACCTGAAGTAGGTGAAACTTGAACAATGCTCCGAATTTACTGCTGCACTGTGATTAAAAAAACACACCAAACTTGGTTTCTGGTTTTTCGGCCTACTGAACAAAGTCCATTTGGTTCTATCATCTCATAAATTTCAAATTCCCTCAATTTTTCGCAAAATAACAGTTTGTAGATTGTTTTCTTTTTGGGTCGCCTTGGCACCGCTTCCTACGTGAGTTGTACGATCAATCGGATCAATTTCACAAATAATTTTATGGTTAACCTGTATGGTTGATCGATTATGTGCGATGGTATACTGCTTATAAAAAACGAGATGACGCATTAATCGAGGACAAGAACGCAATTTTCTAAAAAAAAAAAATCGATGGTGAAAATTCTTCCTCTTGCTTCCTCTGCTTCATTTTTTTTCTAATGAATTTTACTAGAAGAATCAAAAAGAAAAAATGAAGCAAATGCGACGGCAATAGCCAAAATGTATAGCGATCCCAGCAGAGTGGAAAGCTACGATCACATACGATATTTCTTATAGAACGAAAATGATAAATCGATTCTTTAATAACGATTTTTTGAAAAATCAGCGGATTTTCTCAAAACGAGAATTTATTTTTGGTTCTCTATCGTAAAATAGGAAATTGGAAACAGCTGTATAGGTGAATGGGTTTGGACATGACGAATCCATGGAAGTAGGAACTTTCATTCCATGCATCCATGGATGAATCAGATCGTAGAAGAAGAAAGAAGGAATATTTCGATATTAATTCAAATTCGTTGACCTGATGTGTTTTGAATAATGTTTTTTACCGATACAAAAAATGTTGTTGTTCTTTGTAGGCACCTTTTTCACTTACATTCTTTTCAAAACAATGAAAAGATGAAAATAAAAACAAAAATCAATTTTTTTGAAAAATCGAGTTTATTTCTATAGGAATTGATTAAGGTTTCGATTTTGAATAAAATAAATAAATAAAATAATTAACAGTTGCACCGATTTCCGATCCTTATAACATACCTAACCTGAATGGTATCATTATTATTATTAAGATAATTATTTAAGAAATAGGATCTCATTAGAAAAGTAACAACTTTTTAAACACCGATTGTATAAAAAATCGATACTTTTGTGACGATTTTCGGTAAACCGATCTTTTGGATTCAATTTTGAATCGATTTAAAAAAATCGGCTTTTTATATCGATTTCCCATCCTTAGTACAGAGGTGTATTACGTGCGTTCTGCGGCTTCGACAAATCAGAAAGGGTTTTTTTGAAAACTAAAGAAAAACACCAACATTCCGCGTAACACTGTTTGTTGGGAGACCCTCTGATTCACACGTAAATCAAACCGGGCAGCGCACAGTTGCCGGTCGGGCCTTCCGAGGTGGGTACACGTATGATTCGTAAGAAATGTCGGAACTTCCTCGTTTCATATGGCGGCGAAGCAAAGCGAGAGGGGTGCTGGGGGGGAAAAAAAGGGCGTACGAATGAGGCTCGTCGGTATAAGGCACATCAAACCCGTGACGCTGTCACGGGTGAACGGCGAAGTTGTTTGCCCTGAGATCGAATCTCACGCCACGCTCACGTATCTAGGTGCGAATATTTCCGTCATACGGGAACCGAACAACCGAACAGATGCAGTATGCGCTCTGAAGGGTCCGCGGTATCCGCTCTTCAATGTACACCGAGAGAGCTTAGACGTCAAACTTGGGCAAAATCGAATAAACAATTGCGATCAAAATAGCAGCACGATTACTATTAAATTTTTTTTGTTTCATATTATATATTATGTTATTCATTATATTATCAAATTCAACATTATTATAACGAGTTGTTCCCCCCTCCTAAAATCGTCCAAATGGGAGTAAACAAAAAAAAATTGTTTTTTTGAATCTTCATAAGTTTTTTCCAAGGATCTCAAATATCATATTTGCGTACCCCGCGCAACTGCGCAATCTTGCGCAACTGACACTAACTTTCTTATTTTAAATGGGAACCCCAATTTTTTATTGTAGATTCGGATTCTACTCAAAATTTCATGAAAATTTGACCCCTCAATCAATTTTTTTGATTGCGCGCAACCGGTTCAGCGAGCACGCAAAGTTGCGCAACCCCAAAATTGTCAAATAGTGGATGATGGTGAACTCTGAAGTGTGGCACATGAATTTTCATTGTTTTTTAACGCTGATTCACGTGGTGCTATCCGTTTCTTGATTCGGCTCAATTTTTGTGGAATAATGACCTAAATTTGGTTATTTTTCGAGAAAAAATCATCTTTTTTCGCGCGTGTGTTGGCACATGAAATTTCATAGGTAATTATCCATTTCCTTTCCGTCCTCCTTTCTCAACCGGACCTCGAAAACTAATCCTCGTAAAAATCTGAAAACAGGCGCCTAAGATTTAAAAAAACGGACGAGAAATAACCAAATTTAGGTCATTATTCTGCAAAAATTGAGCGGAATCAAGAAACGGATAGCACCACGTGAATCAGCGTTAAAAAACAATGAAAATTCATGTGCCACACTTCAGAGTTCACCATCATCCACTATTTGACAATTTTGGGGTTGCGCAACTTTGCGTGCTCGCTGAACCGGTTGCGCGCAATCAAAAAATTGATTGAGGGGTCAAATTTTCATGAAATTTTGAGTAGAACCCGAATCTGCAATAAAAAATTGGGGTTCCCATTTAAAATAAGAAAGTTAGTGTCAGTTGCGCAAGATTGCGCAGTTGCGCGGGGTGCGCAAATATGATATTTGAGATCCTTGGAAAAACTTATGAAGATTAAAAAAAAAATTTTTTTGTTTACTCCCGTTTGGACGATTTCAGGAGGGGGGGGAACAACTCGTGGGACACCCTGTATTTATATCTTTCCTTGTCAATTGGGCTTGTCCCGTATTATGTACATAAATAAATAAATAAATAAAACCGTTTTTTTAATTCCGAATTTTATGTGTCCGAGAATAAAGATCTGCATTTTCTGGAGACAGGTTTTGTCTGATTGGTGCTGCCGTCAAATGGACGAACGAATATAATATGTCAAGCTTGTCAAACCGCAGAATGGATATGACCCCTTCTGATTCCAACAGTTGATGTTCATATACTTACCCAGTAAGGAGAATTGGTTCTCTTTGTAAGCAAGCAGGCTGATAAAAATGTACGGGATGGAAATTTTCCCTTCTGATGGTAACACTCATTTTTAGGCTGGTTTTAAGCAAGAGAATGTTCTGATTTGAACACAAGTTAACCACTAGTAAAAATTCATATTACAGAATAAAAAACGCTGCAAATTCTTTCACTGGGGTTTATTATTCAATTGGCTTGCGTTCATGATTTGAATTTCTACTAAGCTCTGGAGTGTCCCTGTTTCACAGGTGATAGAGCGATTATTGAATTTCAGGAAATATGCATAGAGCACGTAAATCTGGTCTCAACCAAAATACCTATTTGGATTGATCACTTGATCATAATTGTGAGCCTCCTGAAATTCAATAATCGCTCTATCACCTGTGATGGAAATTCAAATCATAAGCCAATTGAATAATAAACCCCATTTAGGTTTATCAGAATACTTCAACCAGTGTATCGGCTATAAACCCTTTAAGGGGTTCACTCGAGTATCCACGTTCACTACATCACTAGGTTACTGCAATCAAAACAAAAGCGATAATAAAGTAAAATAACGCAAATATTGACACTATGAATCGGGCCATACATCGGGAATGGTTTGAGCTAAGGACCTAGGGAAGGGCTCATTTGATTCCCCATGGAAATTTCTTCAATAAAGTCCAAACGTAGGCCGCCTTGACTTTTTTTGAGGTTTTTAGGGGTTTGTACAAAACTTTGACAACCCTTAAAGGGTACTTTAAATTGAGTGAGAGTGCTGGCTAAAAATTGGGGCATTGTCGGACCAATATTGATTTTTCCTGAAAATTTCAGACTTTTTGCTCCAGCCGTTTGGGAGAAATCGTGCGTACGGGGTACGGCGGACGGACGAAAATTTTGTATTGCAGATTTGGATTCTACACCCTTTGAAACGTTAACCATGACATTTTCAGGGGGGGAGACATTTTTTTCTCAACAGCGATTACAATGGTTTATTATTGAATAATAAACCATAATGGACATGTTCCCCTTTGAAAGTGAATACTTCGATGAGTGAAACAAGATTGGTAAACACTGATTATTACCATAATCTACAGCGGCGGCGGGACGGTTAAGAGGTATCTCCTCAGAGCATCTCATTTCGCTCCTCTTCCACATGTTAATCCTTTCATTACCATTTCCGAATAACCTTAATTCCCAATCCCCACTGAAGCTACTCACTAATCCCCGAACATCGGTTCAGGATTTCGGAGACTCCTCAAGTCTTGCACCTACTGAGGCAAAACCCGACTTTCGTCACCAGAAGGTTCAATGGCCGCGAGGGCTCATTTGCGGAAATCAACGTTTTGGTGGTAGATGGGGTTCTAGGGGGGGAGTGTGGAAAGCTCCTCATCAAGGCCTATTGTTGACTGGTAATCCCACGGAACAATATGCCCTTTATCTACGTCACGCAGCGGCCCATGTTCACCTGTTTTGGTTTGTTATTTTCGAATGAATCTTCGTAGTCAATCGAGAAGTTCAAACGTATTGGTAAATAATGCATGCATTCCAGGAATTTCCCCATGTCAGTTTTATATTATCACACCAATAAACCTAATTACCAACAATAATAATTGCTGAGAATTCTAGTAGAATGAGCAGCGCCTCAATCCACCGGCCATTACCCCCTCCATCCCCTCTTAAAACATCAAATATAAAATTTCTGTGATTTATTTCACGACAACAATTTGGATGGGTAAAAATGCAAAAGACAAAGAATTGAAGATATAACGATATATTCCCCCTCTCCTCTATCGAACAGGTTGTTGGAGCTCTTCAAAAAATCTTTATTGTCATGGATTTCGATAGTTGTACGTTTCACCCATGCAACGTGGGCTTCTTCAGCATGTATTTTCTTAATTTTATCTCTTTAGTATTTGACATTCTTCGAATTCATTTGAATCGTCGTCAACATCATCAAGATCATCTTGGAGGATCAGGATCCTCTCCCAAAAAACGTGTTCACCTCCCATTGATTTTTTCAAAATTGACATTCAAAGGCAAATTATCATAAAACTAAACAAAGTCAACCAATTAACATATCAACTGATGCACCTGGTGGACAGTGCAGTTAACAAAAATAAGATATGCAAAGCCATCAGCAAGCAGAAAAAGATGATCTTGATGATGTTGACGACGATTCAAATGAATTCGAAGAATGTCAAATACTAAAGAGATAAAATTAAGAAAATACATGCTTCTTCAGATTACGTTGCATGGGTGAAACGTACAACTATCGAAATCCATGACGATAAAGATTTTTTGAAGAGCTCCAACAACCTGTTCGATAAGAAAAATGGTCAATCCATACCCCACCAACTCAAATAACCCTCTCCTCCATTTACCCCATTGTTCAAACCAAATGAAATCTTTTCCGTATCAAGTGAAACCTTTTTACTTACTTGTTTCAAATTCTACTAAGGTGAGATCTCCTTCGATAGTCCTACGCCTAAGATTCATAGAATTTTCAATGCCATCTAGCTGCAATTTGCAGGGTACACAACTGTCTAGGTACCTCATTTCATTCATTTTCTTAATAGGTTTCATTAGTTTGGAAAAATTTTCATTTGGTTCAGAAAAGGTTTAATTTAGTTTGAAAAAGGTTTCATTTGTTCTGGAAAAGGTTTCATTTGTTCAATTTCATTTTAATTTGATTTTTGAACAGGCATATGTCATTGTAGCTGTGCAATATCAAAACGTTGATATGGAAACGGTTTCATTCGGCTTGGAAATGCTATATTTTCCCCCTCATTTTGAATCAGGAGGATTTCGGGTTTTTGCAATTCGGACCACAGAGCGACGGATCATTCCGTTCCATATTCCGCGCGACTCGAGTCTGTTGTGGGGGAATCAACCTCCAACGGCCGCCCCTCGAAGTGAAGCTGCTCCATTAACCCGGATCCCGGGTCCTCTCATTACCCGCACAACCGCCGCCCCCGACCGCCCCCATTCGGAACGGCCGACAACAAAACAACAACAACCGAGGGGTCCGCCGCCTCCACTTCCTTCCTCTTCTCCTCTCTCATCGTCGCTTATCACTTTTTCACCTTGACACATTAAGCGGGTAACCTCATTTTCCCTTTCTCAAAACATCAGGTTATGCTGTTCCCACATCTCTTCATAATATCCTCAAAATGAACTTCAAAACGCTGAATTTATTACACATAGTTTTAGACAACATGCACGATCATGTAAGCGATTTTTCTACAATGACCGTATTAAACTTACTGTTATGAAATGATGAAACTCTATTGTTTTGAACGCACTTTGCTTACGTACATGTACAAGACGTGTTAAGATTAGAATTTAACCTCAAGTTTAATGTAAATTGTATGGTAAACAATTATTTTGAATAACATTCTGCTATTCAAGCATTGCAGGATCTTAGCCATTTTTGAAATACAGCTTTGATCGTTAAAAATACCAATTTTCAGCGAAAAACAGTAATATTTACTCAAATTTGTCATAATAATTTCCCGAGAGAATGCATAAATGTTCCAGTTGGTTGTTCAATAACTATTTTTGAGTAATATTCTGCTAAAATCATATTAGTGACATGTGTCTTTTTGAGCTGTTTTTCTAATTTTTGTTTGGGATTTTTTAAGGTGTTGAGCGTTTTTGGCTCTCCCACAAGACCCCTGGTCCCTTCCAAGCGCCCCCGGCAACTTCTTTGTGCTCTTTAAGTCACCTGAGCTCAGCAGAGCGCCTCAAAATTGCACCTGACTCCTGCTGAGAGCATCCCTGCACCAACTACATTCTACTTGCTCCTCCTGAATGCTTCATGTGCCACTAAGTGCTGCAAGTGCCTCTCTGTTGGACGCTAAGCCTCCTGAGAGTTGCCTGCTCTTCTATGATAGCTCCTGAGTGCTACCTGTTCCTCTCGATTGCTCTCTGGGTCACTTCGTTGCTCCTGGCACCTCGCTCTTTGCTCTCCGTTCACACTCATCAAGCTCCTAGAGGTTCCATCCAAGTTGCTCCTGAGCGTTTCTATCACTAACTCTGTGCTTCCCTCCACATTTGGTGCATCCTGCGCCTTCTGAAAGCTCCTGTCACCGACTGACTGCTGCCAGCTTCTCTCTATACTACCTACGTCTCTTGAGGGTTCTCTGCTCTTCCCGAGTACCCATGGCTTTTCCTCGTTGCCCACCACTTTTCTGAGCTCGACGGTTCTTCAGCACCCATGCCGCCTCGTCATTGATGCCCCCAGCGTACAATGAGTTAAATGGCTTACATTCCTGATCAAAACATCAAAAATTGATGTTGAAGGAACCGAGGTTGTTATTAGGATACATCCTTTGGTCATCAACTGAATACATCAATAATCTCCCTTCCCCCCAAAAAAACTGATGTTTATTGCGTAAAAAAGGTTTTGTGAAATAATGGAGACAACAATTTATTACTATTCATCAAAGTAAGCAGACTAATGGATAGTTTTGAAAGTTACCCATCAGTTTCCACAAAAATAATTAATGTTTATTGATTTTACCTCTGATTCGTCAACTTACAGTTTGTTTTTATGGAACAATTATGGTTGCAGGGTATGCGTTTTTCTGTAATATTAATGGTTTGGTTTAAATGAAACTCTTCATTCATTGTACAATATCCATAACGTTTCGTGGGCTGGCGAGTCTTCTTATGTTCGGAGTTTAAACACCACCATTAACCAGAGGGTTGTAATGGTTATCATTACGTTCAACAAAGGAGATGCAACATTTATTGACGATCTCAATTGGAGGTTCTAACTGTACGTCTTGATTACAATGTTGCATTCGTTACGAGAGGGATCGTTGTTGTTCCATCCTTCGGAATTCTGATTTTGAACAGGTACCGAAGACAGCTATGGCATACGTCCACATAGGTAGGATGAAGGTTTTACATAAAATAATTTTGTACTGGATTGATAATTTGGGCTTTGAAGGGAAGACTTGAACGGGGCAACTCGATGTTTGACTTTCTGTATAAGTAAGCTAATATCGTGAAAAGTTAGCCGTTTGTTGCAATATCGATATGCACGCAACGTTTATTGGAGTTTTCGATTGGAACTCGCTTACTAACCCAGATAGTGGAACCGGACCTAGGCGTTGATTAAAAGCACAAACGTACCGTGCTGCAAGGCCTTATGTACTCCAATGCCTTAAGGCCTCCTGCTTTATGGTGTAACATCAAAAAGATAGAAACAATTCTTCGGATTTAATGATTTCTCCAATTTGTATCATTTGAATTTTAACCTGGAATTCTGTTTATTCAGTTCTAGAAGCGGCCTAACTTTATTTTGCATTAAAACCGAATTCCTCCATGAAATTGACACCGAATCGCCAAGTTGACCATAAAACTGGAAAACTGTTTAAATTAGCCAGTTTTTCGGTAATTTTCCAGCTTTCTGGACGTTTTCTTGAAAATTCAATTAATGTACATGTATTTTCAGAAAATTTTTTAATTGTTGAATGTTTGAACTGCAATTGCGGTCTCTTGGAGTTCGTTTTTAAGTATGAATGAGGACTACACTTATTGGAAATTTAACGCTAAATACGAAAATGTGATCAAAAGTTGGAAAATTTTTATTTCAATTGGATAAACATGGGGTTTTATGGCAAATAACGTCGTTTCCTTGAAAAACTTTTTTCATTTCTTGAAAAAATTTAAAAAAAAATCATATACCTATGTGCATTTGACGTATTGGGAATTGAACTCTGAATTCGAAAATGTGGACATAAGTAGGAAAATGTTAGTCTAAATTGGAAGAACAAGGGTTTTATAGCAAAAAACGTGCTTTCTTCGCAAAAAAAAAAAAACTTCCAAAAAGAACGGATTACCTCCTCACATCAACTTTCCTTAATCAACACTGTATAAAATGAATTTGCTTTTTATGGTCGAAGGGGGTTAGAGAGAGACAAGAATTGATATGAAATGAAATTAATATATATTCCTTCATAAAGTAAACATGGTTACAAAATAAATTACTATACTCATAATTTACATTACGTTCCTTGGAACCAGGAACTGCCACACACCAAAAGTACGAAGTTCTGTGCTTGGTGGGGAAGCAGACTCTCGAGTCCCGACTATGCGGAACAATTTCAATCGATTTAAATGATTAAGTGTGATTACTCCAATTTTTACAGGAATGGATACCAATACGAGAATTGAGCGAATTTCCAACTGCTTGCTTTTGTGAATTTCAAATGTTTATTATCTAATATTTACAGTACATCGAAATTTCATTATATGAATAATACTGGACAAATTCTCATGTGCTTAATATATTTGTAATGTTACAAATATACAGACAGCTGCAACCAGTTTTTTGTGCACTGCTCTGGAATAAATAGATGTTTTTTTTTTTTTTTAAGGTAGCAGGTACTATGCTCATCAAGAGGTTAATGGTAAAACACTGTTTTTTGACAGTTAGGATTTGATGAGTTTAATACGAACATATTTACATATGTATGAATGGAGGTGAGATTTAAGAACGCAATGGTCACGGACGTCGCGACATCTGGGTCAGAAGATCCGGTTTGACCGATGACCTCTATACACCTAGGAGGAGGGAAGGGCTCGGTTATGACAAAGTCGCTGGGGAAAGGAGGAGGGAAAACACCAACTAGGGTTTGTTCCAACTAGAGCGTTCTAAAGAGGTGTTCCAATACTGTAAAGGGGGCTGTAAAGGGGAGTTGAGGGGGGGGGGGGGGTATTATCAGTTGTGTCTGAGAAGGAGCCGCCCTTGTGTAGGTTGCCGGGCCCTTAAGGGCAGAGCCCTTCTCCCTTCCCTCCCCACGAATTTCCCCTTTTTCCCTTCAATCCCCCTCCAAGATTTCCCCTTAAACGGGGGTTTTTCCCCCCACCCCGGCCGCCCCTCTCGATGATCCATCGAGGGAGGGTTTTCGCCCCGCCCGAGTCTGTACATCGGCATATTGATTGTCAAGACTGCAGCGGTCCCCATGGCAACGCCTCCACTGCGCATCCTCAACCCACCCCCGTCACAATCGATTCTTTCCCTCGCCCCGATAATCGATTCTTCGCTATCGATTCCCGTCTCCGCTACCAGCCAATTTAACGTTACATTACGTGCCAAGCCCGGCTACCCCGCTAAACTGAGTGTAATTTTCCCTCCTTTCGACCCAGCTCAGTTTCTTCACGCGTTTAACTCAGCTCGGCCGCGCGCCGGTTTGACCTCTCCCTTCAAAAATCCCCTTTGAACTACTCCGAGACCCTGAAAGAAAAAAACCACACTGAAACCCTCACAGATCCGCGCTTTTCCCGAAAAGAAAACACCCACCCCCTGACTAAATACCCATTTCAAAATCCCATTACCCGATCGGGATTTCGGATTTCCGCAGTATCGCGACCGGCATTTCGAAACGCGAGATCCTTCATAAATTACAAATCGTGAGGGGTGAGATATCGAGAGTGCCCCCTCCCCTCTCACCCTCGCAACCCCCCCATATCGATGCTCGCCCCAGTCGCCAGCTCGGCGTGCGCCTAGTGAACCGATACCGAACATTTCGGAATTTTTCAAATTTTTTGAGGTTCTTCCAACATCAAATAACAGTCGCCTACCACCAGTTATATTTGCCGCCTAAAAACGCAAATTTCGGAGTGATTACCTTCGAGACCGTCAGTTTCCTGTGCCCGCCCTAACCGCTAGGAAGCCAGGAAACCTCAAAGGACCAGTTCGAGGTAAATTTTTTTTTTCAAAACACCTACGCTTCCCACATTTTTTATAACCATCCCGATCAAACTCCCAACTTTGCAACAACCCTCAAAAACCACCCCGATCACAAAAATATATTTCTAAAAGAACTTATAGTACAATAAACAACAAAAAAATCCTACCCCATCAAATATGAGTGGTCTGGTACTTTGCCCTGACCAGTACATCATTCTGTCATAGGACCCCACCCCAAGAGGAAAGGTACAGCGAGCTTTTCTCGACGTTAATCGCGTTTCACGATTTTCACGTACGCGGAACCGATTCACGAGAACCTGAATCAAAATAAAGAAAATGGGGAATGAATGGATGCGGTATAATGAATGACAAGCTAATAATAAAGGCAGAACGGGAGTTCAACGAACTCAAGATAACAAATTCTGCCTTCCGCAATATCAACCTAATGAGTCCTTGCGAACTTGGATTTTTGAAATTTTAATAACTTAATCTTCTTCAATAATGACTTAACATCCCCACTTGAAACTTTAAAATCTATCAAAATCAATACCATATCATTTATTATGAATAAGGTGTGTTTTGACAAATTTAAAATGATCCTTGAGGTCAAACTTAAATAACAAAACTCAAATCTACTGTACAGTTGAATTCTCTTAAACGAGTTTGAGGATTATAACTCAACTTTTTCCACTTAAGGAATCAAAATGAATTTAATTGTATTCCACCTTGAATATTCTTACTTATTCAAGTTTATTAACTCGTAACGAGTTATAAATGTGATAATTTCAGAAAATATTTTAAAAAGAAATTTAGGCGAATGATTTAATTTGGTAATTTGAAGTCATTTAGTGATAAGAGAATACGTTTTAATAGGTTTTATTTTGGTGTAATCGAGATTCGGAATCAAACGGTTTAGGTGGTGTTAACTTGTTGGTCGGAGACCTAAAGTTGCATTTGAGATGCAGTTGTTTGTTTTTCATGCTACGTTTACATTTTTAAACATTATTTCTCGTTCTATAAATCCCCAGTTTGGCGAGGAGGAAAAAGTATGAAATGCAACACACCCAAAATGGCACTAAGCTACAAACTCTTTGTAAGAATACTTACCTAGTAAATTCTGCTTGTATTTCAGTTAACTACTGAAAATGGGCGTTCGACTCGAAATTGTAATTGTAGCAACGCCAGGAAATACAAGTGACTTGTAGCCGAGTCGTGGGAGTGGTAATTCACTGCAGATCTAGGACGACCCCACCTAGTTTTGCTAGGACACCTCATATCTGACTCGGTTGAAAGTTTTCATTGATGAAAATTGTGAGTTTGTTGACGTATTAACGGAGCCTTTCGTATGATGCACCTCATAATAATTATGATTGATCTAATCGCCATCCAATTAAATTAGGAAATTTATTAATTGGGGATATTATATTTGTAGATAACGAATGATATTACACAAGAAAATAATTTGACAAATTCTTGACAAAAATGAGGAAAAAATAGAATTTTTAAAAATTAATTCTAAATCTATCTTGGGAGTGTTCAGGAAAAATTCCTTACTTTGCACCTTTTTGATGTGAGTATCAAAATTAAAAAAAAAATGTGTTCTAGTTCCTGACTGTTTTTATCAATATATTAGTATCTATTACAATTCCGTCCGTCTTGAGAGTCAGTTAAAGGTTACTGTTTAGCCACAAATCACTGTTTTGATGGCCTGAAGAAGTTCTACAAATAGAACGAAACGTTGGCAATCAAACTATCGTTCTCTATGAAGTTTGATTGACTTTCAAGTTCTCCACTCAAATTTCATAGATATCACAATATATTCATTATAAACACCTGGTAATAGAAATGAACCAGAGAATGTACGACCTAATAATCAGGGCACTACTCAATCCTTCCCGCAAAAACGTAGAACAAATGAATAAAAATAGTTTACACAATTGTGCAAAAGAAAATTTGGCCTGCAAAATCCATCAATAGGGTGGAAAATCATCCAAACGCCTAATATTACAGTCATACTGCATGGCAGTATGAGCTAATTTTCGTAAATGATCGTATTGTGCAATTTACCCAAGAAGGCGATCTCCCCCTTCCCTTTAATAAAATTTCAATACTAAATAGAATATCAGTTTTTCTTTCAACTTTGATGTTTTTCTTTTTCTGTGAGGAAGTCAAAAGTGACAATTAGGGCGCAATAGTGCAACCTTGTCCAATCAATATCAACTTTGTTTTTTCGAAGAGGAACCTATTTTTAAGGTCGTCCCCCTGACACAAGGCTTTGTCGATACAGGGACGCCTACTAGAAAGAGAGTTGAAGCCTTGATCTAGGAAAATGAGTGACAACACAACCATGAAAAAGTCTATGACCATGAAAAGTCCTTTATCATATGAGCTAAATTGAATCAAAATTGTAAAAGTTATACCTGTTTCAAGAATTTCACGTTAGCGCACGCGCAGAGCTCACCGCTGATTATATTGAGACGAAATTCCTGTGGGACCTCAAGAGGCCTTATCCACATAATCCCTCAAAATATGGGCTAAATTCATCCAAAATCGTGGAAGTTATGGCTGTAACAAGGAAATGCCGACAGACAGACCGATAGACACGGAACCAAATTTATTCAGTAGGCTATGAAACGCAAAACGCGAGTGAACATTTTGAATTCGGACAATCTTTTGGCTCCCGAAAGTGAACACAAGTCTTGCTTCGCAGACTCAGAAGCAAAATAACTGCACACAGTCCGTGTTCGTGAAGAAAACTAATGGTAGGTCATATGTGTTGGGTGTGTGTGAAGACAGTAGTGATGAGTCATCATTTCTTCACTATTTCCATCCTATTTTATTGATTTAAAAACTTTTTTTTCCGTTCGACCCTAGTTTTAGTGTAGTAGTGCAAAGAACCTCGGAAATTTTGAATTTTCGTTTAGGAGGGGAATGGAGGGGTTAGCAGACAATCCATTCAAGCGACACTCATACAGATTATATTGTATCTCACTCCCTACAGCTGTCACTAACCAGAGGTATACAACTTCCATCGTCACTACTCAGCGAAATATTTAGTGGGGCTGTTATATCCACTTAAACTATGAAAGAACATACCATCTACAATGGATATCCGCCTCAAGAAAAAAAATTGGATCAAATCAAGTAGCCTTATCAGCCCATTATTTCAGTGTCATACGGTTTTTCCTCACTCCCTACAATGTTTTGAAAAGTAGCCCCCTATTGACAGGAAAGGGTGTTTATGAAGTTGCTTCTGTTTTGTTGACATCCTTTATTCAAGATGGTCCCAACGCTGGTGGTTGGATTTTGCCTAGACCTTCCCAGTCAGTTCTACCGGGAAAACCATCCCTGGAGGCAGTAGTGTGGGTTTTTTTAACTCCCACTCCCTACTCCAATAACATTCTGTGGCAAGTGAAACTTGATCGCACTTGTTGACAATTAGTGTAGTTGTTGGAAGTTCGTTGACAACATTTTGGTTCAACCAGTTTCAATTGATTTGTGGCCTGTGAAGGCGGTGAAAGGCCACTCCCTACTCTCTCACTCCCTACAATATCCAGCCAATAGCCCCTTAAATTGTAGGGAGTGTGATCTGCCTGTAGCAAGTGAGATTTTGGCAAGGAAACCTTTGTATTTACTGTAGCCAAAAATTAAGCTAATTTGTGCTGTTCCACTCAGCTAAATTGAAAGACTTGAGCGGTGATTCCCATGAAGGTCGGAGGCTCAAGAGGGGAAAAAATAGTAGCATATACCTCACTCTCTACAAAAGTTCATTTATTCAAAATGGCTTATCAGCAGAACGGTTCAGGATTATGTGTGCTCACTTGGGTCATATGCCGAGAGAACCGCAGTGATTGATTAGGAGCAAGAAAACCGATCAAGTTTCAAATTTTTTGTTTTAGAAAAGTCGATACCCAAATGTGACCGAAATTTTGAAATGTCCTACGTACTAAGTGATTCAATGTATGAGCTTGTCAACAATTCATAACGACTTCGTGGATTCGCACCATCAAATGTACTACGATATGAGAGCTGATTAACGAATGATCGAGTACTTCTCATTCTTCACGCATTGATTGGGCGAGTCAGTGCCGAATCATTAATCATACTAACAAACCGCCACAAAAGCTATTCAGTCTATTTGTGTCGTTATTAGGTGGGTCGGCTCCAACGGTGATGAAGGAATATCACAATCGGACTAAACAAACATCACATGAATATCTTAGCCCGCAATTCAGTCGAAGGAGGAAGATCGGGTGGGGCATGATTAGCTCGAGGGTGGTTATTTGTGTTGCGTGAATTCGACGCCCCCACCTGGCCATTTATGAATGTAACTGATAATGCGAAGAACCATCTAGAAAAGAAGAAAACGGAAGTCAAATGAAGAATGTTCTTCATTTCCACGAAATTAATGAGTTCAAGGCAACGTTAAATCGATTTTGACGGTTTCGTAATCATCAATAGCAAACAAGAATTGAATACAACTCGGCAAGGCTGTGGATTTTTCAATCCAATCGCACTAGGTGTAATAATGTTTGTGTGAAGCAAAAAAAAAAAAAAAAAAAAAAAAAAAAAAAAAAAAAAAAAAAACGCTGCAATTTCACACAGAGGCTTATTATTTCTGTGTTAGAATAACCCTTCTACTTAAATCACTGATCTGTGTACATTTTACATGGACGTGTCTGTGGTAAATTATATAAACTCTGAGCCTCTAGCCTCCGTATTTTCTCTTTTTTCATGTCATAATAATAATAATTCATGTCACAAAAAGAGAGGCATTTATTGTTCAGCACGTTGGACGAAACAGAAACTGATATCGAAAGTTATAGCTCACAAAGCTCTCACATTCTTGTTAATTCAAAATCCTTTACATTGAAAAGCATTCGATTTACCTCAAGTCACCACGTTCCCATTCAAGTTTCGTGTTTCTAGGGTGTTTCTTTTGTTATTGATAAGGGCAGAAAATAGCCTGTGCAATCTCTCACCTGATCAGGAGCTCTCTCGTGAGGTTTCAAATGTCCCACGGTACCTATCGTTCATATGTCAGCTTTCGACGTTGATTAGGATATAGAAGAGCCCTTATGCTCCCTCACCTGATGAGAACCGGTTTCAGCTGAAAGTAAGGAGGTGGGATGTTTGTAGAATTGATCAAGTCAAATTCAACTTTGTCCAACCCATATTCAACCTCTTCACCATTATTAAGGAAATGAGAAAAAATACGCACAAGCCCTGAATGTAGTACAAAATGCTTGTTTGCGATAGGGGACTGGGCTGAAAACAATTTTCCAAACGCAAAATCATGTTTCACTAAAAAAGAAAAAAAATATCACTTTCTAAAACAATTTCTGAATTTTCCAAGCCTTATTCAGAAATTGTCAAATCAAATTCAGAATCGTTCATTTCAGTTTCAGAATACTTCTCAACGGTACTAACCGCCGGAGTTCTTGCATCGGGCCACCTTTTCTATAACAGATGTAATCTGGGGGTTTGGGGGCCTAGTACCCGCCACAACTCTTGCGTAGCGCCAAATGAAACTTTGCTTGAAAAATGATTAAAAGTGGCACAAAAAAGACTGCAAATCGTCAAAAATGGTATTTTTCAAGAACAACATTTCGAGAAAGTTAAATATCTTGCTGAAAAATGTACTTAAATTCTATTAAAATAAGCTGAAAATCGAAAAAACACACAAAAATTGCCAAAATCTACAAGTTTATTTTCTACTGGAATATTCCTTAGAGATCATTTGGTATAAAATATATGTGATCAACCCATCGTTGTCCCCAATGTGCTCGAATCTCACCACAATTTTACATAAATGTGCACTTAATAAAAATTCTCTCGTACAGTCATGCTGCATGACTGGAGCTCTCTTCTAAGCTACTGCTACAAATGAATATCCCAATTTTTCGTTCAGAGCTCCATCAATCATCTCATACATACAAATATTAGTGGCATTCTAAAATTAAAATGGACCATTCTATAGTTGACACGGTAATTTCTGATTATGGTTCGGAAAATTCTAAAATTGGTTTGGGAAAATCTGAAATTGGTTTGGGCAATTCTGAAATTGTTTTGGAAAATTCGGAATTTGACTTGTAAAAGCCCTGTCTTCAATTTTTTCCACTTAAAAATAAAGTAAAGGTAGGTTCTTTGGTGAAATACGAGCAGGTACTTGTAATGAATTGACAAAAAAATTGACAACACTGGAGAGGTTGTGTGAAATGTTGATTTAAAAAAAAAATTATAGTTGTTGTTGATTCCAGACAAGCATTTGGTGCTACATTTCTGGGCTTGTGCGTATTTTTCGTGATTTCCCCAATATTGGTGAAATGGATAGATTTTACCTGGAAAATGTTGAGTTTGACGTTCAAGTACTGTAACCCGGCTATGGTGCAAAATAGTGCATAAAAACACGACGTACAAATCCACGAGAAGAATAACTTAAATTCAGTTATTTCAAACGCTAAGTTTCACTTGTACCAGAATTATATTACCTAAGACTTTAAAACTCGAATTCAAAAGGAACTCTTAGAACGAAAAATTCCGCTACAATTAAATTAGCTGATTTTATTCTCACGTGAAACTTGGCGATTTTTGCTATGTCACATTCGCATTTGTGTTTCCATTCCGTTAGGGAGAGCGAACAGATGAACATAAAACGGTCCGGCTGGGCTCATGCAATTCGTTGAAGGCACACTTAAACCTTACGAAAATGAAAAGAATTCTGTTGTTTCGAAAGTTATTGATTTGCAGATCTTTGAAATTTCAGCTCTTCGAATTCACAATTTAGGATTGACTGAGATCGATGCCGAAAATTCAGTTCCAACGAGACCCAAAGTGTGAGTTTCAATCACTCAGCAGTTTCGGAGAAAAGATGTGGACAGCGGATAGACGGAATCTTTAAATTCGATTTTCGGGATTCACACTTCTGGGGATATAAAACAACAAATTTTGATTAGGGGGAGGTTGTTTTTTCTTGCTTGTTGAACCAAAATAGTAAATGTTGGATCAGTATAAATTTACGAAGTGATTAAATTCGGAAAATCGTTTCTAGAATCTTAAATGGTTATTAAAAATACAAAACATCTAACATTTATGAACTACCATCGTGATGAAGCATGACAAAACAGGAGGCTCTTAACCAAGTGTTTGAATAGGTGACCGAGGTTATCTCGCCTTCCCACTGGATTTTCTTCATGGCATCGATACGGTGTCGAAAATTTGACCATAACACTGGAAAGCTAATTGAATTTTCAAATTTTCCTGAAATTTGACAGCTTTCAGCAAGTGTTTTTATATATTCAGTTGAAGTTCATATATTTTCCAAACCTTATTTAATGTTGAACGTTTGAAATGCGATCAGGGTCCTTAAGAGTTCGCTTGATACGTCATTTCTATTTCGAAACACCCGACATCGGCCATCGCCGTTCATATGTGTCCCATCACAAGAGGTCTCGTCTCATTCCTCTCGACTCTGATTTGCTTCTTATCGGCAGCATCTTCCCACGACTTCTCATTCCAGTCGGCATCTCGAAACGCAAAACACACCAGCTGTGTTTACCAACTTCAAATAAAACGTGCAAGACGTCGTAACGAGTCTGTTTGATTTTTGGGTTGTCCTATATTATTGTATTCATTTCTTCGCCTGTAAACGATCTTAGGATTTAATTCAAGTCATGCAATCGTTCTGCAAATTTCTGAATGGTTAATTTTCACGTTGCAACCGAATATGTTTCACTAAGGGACAGAGAGGGGGGAGCTAGTAATCCACGTGTACCTGTCACATGACTTTCTTACCCATGCACATCTCTATAATGCATGCATTACTTACCACTATGTTTTATATGATGCATGTGATTAGCATCCATGCGTTACTCCATGAAACATTTTAGTAGGAGAGCTCAACGATAGCGTGTTGATCGTATAAGAGGGATGACAATTTGATCCATTAAAGGCCCCTCAAAGAACGCCCCCCGTTGGTTTGAAATCAAAACTGTATACTCCACGATACACCACCTTTTCCGTTGTACCGACACACGTTCCCATTGATACTTTCCATAGTTGTCTTTGTTAGAGTCAAACTCGCTTCCTATTACCCTTAAATAAAATGCGCAGGGGACCGTCAGATGTCGATTTATTATTCATGTTACGTAGCAATTTCCAACGAAATAAGAGACGGAAACTGAGACCGTGTAGTGGCGAGGTTGTCACAAGGGGGGTGTCTGCCATGAATATTACAAGATTGCATGTTGCCGGGCTGAAGTGGGAAGGGGCAGCAGCTCAGAGGCCTACACGAAGCCAACAACAACCACTTCTCTATCTTGGCCCGCTCTATACCTTATTCTTCCTTCTCTTATATTTTTCTTCTTCTTCCGACCTCCCGTTCTTCTTCCTGGGGGTTTCCATTATTTATTTGTTGACTCAGGTCCGTCTTTTCTTTCATCTTTCATTCCCCGTCCCCAAACGATTCCGCCATACGAAAGCTGAGGGGGATGAAGGATAAATTAGGTTCTGTTGTTTTTTTTTTCCTCCCTCAGGATCAACGGGAAATTTAGTGCTACTGAGGAAAATCAAGGGAGAACGACATGTAAAACAAATAGTGTCTAAAGCCTGGTAAAAATCACACCATAGTCCAACAGGGAAAAAACTGTCTCCCAACCAAGGTGTGGCACATAACTTTCTCGTATCTGTAATAAGAATATGTGCTCCCTCTCGTCTATACAGTACAAACAGGCTCATATTCTTCTCTCCCCCTCTTCTCTAAAAGCACCCTCCTCTCAAATGCGGCAGCCGGAGAAATTCTTAAGATCTGCCTTCAAGACATTGTTATCTACATGGCTGATTCAACTTTTTACAAAACCTGCACCTACATATCTCAATTGAAATCAAACAGTTAAGTAAAGTCTTAAGGCTAGAGTCAGATTAGGCAGTGAATCATCAAGTTTGAATTCTACGATAAAATGGAGGAATTTCAATTATGTCTATTCCTTTGATTTTTCTGCAGGAACGTTGCCTTCGAAAGCGTCTAAGACGAACGAGGAAAATCTATTACTTCCTTCAAAACTCCATCTGCATTTATTTCGTCAAAATGTTCCGTTAGGTTGTTCGCCAAGTCTCGCAAAGTTTCATTTGTCACGTTTGCAAATTTAGAAGAAACGCTTTCCATGCCAGATAAAAGGTTTTCCAATTCGACGAGAAAACGATCGATGCATTCGAACATGCCTCTGCGAAGTTCCTCGGATAATTGTAACTTAATGACACATTTTTCTAGCGTCTAACCGGAAATCTGCATATATTTGTGTGCTATATTTCACCTCTTCCAGGACTTGATTCCAAAAGTACATATAGCATAGAAAGGAGAAATCACAAATATTCGCATTAACTATTTGAGCTCCACTTCTTGTATCAATATTTTCTCTTGGATCGCTCAAGAATCTAGAAACTTCTAGTGTGTTCGCAAATTTTATCGCAGCCAATGTTGCCATGTCTCCTTTAAAATATCCAACAGCCCGAAATTTTTTGATGTGTATGCCCCTTTCATTTTGTTCAGCTTTTCTTTTGAAAAACTCATAGTTTTGGTTTATTATTCAATAATTAATTTGTATCACTCTGGAAAAAAATTCTAAACCCTTTTCATGGACGTTTCAAAGCATAGAAAAATGCAATAAAAAATTTTCCATCCGTCCGCCGTACGCCGTACGCACGATATCTCCCAAACGGCTGGAGCAAAACATCTGAAATTTTAAAATTATCGATGGTATAAAAGTTTTGTAAAAGGACGCGCCCTGAAAAACCTCAGTCTAGTCGAACTAAATATTGTGTGATAATGGCCTCTTCCCACTTGTTCCAAACATATAACATGTATGAGCCCATTTCCTTAAAAATGGTCATCGACAACATATTGAATAACAACGCCGAGTGAAAGTTCTGCCGATAAAGCGTCATTGTTGAAATTTCGTTAGAGTGAATTTTGTTTATTTATTTATTTAGAGCCGGGCAAAAAACACTTGAAACATCTGATAATATAAAAATAGTATAATATTATCGATTCAATATTATTACTGAGGAACTTCACAACACAACATTTATGCGAGGAAAAGTATTCTTTCACTGGGGTTTATTATTCATGGCTTGCGTTTAGAAATCTTCTGCAGGAAGAGGCGTGTTGATACAGGTGATGAGCGATTATTCTACAGCAGTCGCAAGTCTGCACGTAAATCGGTTCTCATCCGCACGCTGCAACTAGTCTCCAGTTTATGATATTTGTGTTCCTCTACATCTGTGGGACCTTTGGCCACATCGCGCAAAATCGGATCTGCAGCTGGGAAGTTTGTAGTGGGCAATACGAGTGTCCAGACGACTTGATAATCCATAGATGTTTTTAACCAGAGCCCTATAAAGTGACACAATTAAAACAAAGCTGAACTCACGCGTATTCCGCTTAATGAATGATTTGAATTTCTACTACGCTTTGGAGAGACTGTTTCACAGACCTGGCGATTAGAATTTCAGAGCTCACGATATGAAGCACTCCCAATATAAATCATGGATGATACAGCCCTAGAGCCCCCCTCCAGCATATAGCTATGAAGATTGGGACCGATGAAAGGTCATTACGGAGCATTTAGAAGGGTTGAGAGCCAGGCCATTTTGTGGTCAAATCTGGAGAAGAGCGATTGAATAATAAACCCCTGTAAGGCGATGCAGTTTTTTTGGAAAACTCATAGTCAGCCCGCATTTTGGATCCGCCTTCAGATTGATGCCCCTCCCTTAAGTCGCTACTGTCATTAATCCGTCAATCTACGGATGAAGTTGCCCGGTTGGTCACCCTCATCTGCAGCGATATTGATATGGCAGCGCCGAACGCGGCGTTTGAAGCGAAATAAGGACGTGACTCTTGAAATGTCATGTCGTTGGAGCGGGGCGGCTGCTGTTTCGTTCGCGTGGGTGAAAATGACTCGCTATTGTTCACAGCTCCGAAGGCACCCGGTATAATAACCAGCCAGTTTCCCCTTTAAAACTTGGAAGCTAATCGATCCGCACTCGAGTCACAATAACAACAGAGGTCTCAAGTAGGCGTTTCCATGAATGAAGATGACCTCTTTTACCGAAATTTCGTGGACAATTTTGTTTGTTTGTTATTTATTTACATATTTATTGTTACGACTGATCTAAATTAATACAAATCATCTGGCAACTTGATTTATAATGAGGTAATGTCACTTTTTGTGGTTCAGTAGATCATTATCTAAGACCACTACAAGTCACAAACACTAATCAGCGTCTGGTCACAACTAGGTCCGCTGACTTGGTCCTCTTGAGTCGCCGTACCTCTTCTCTGTTGTCCATGGTATACAGGATTTCCAGATTTTGCTGTCTGTGCAGCCGAAATTTGTGATCCGCTGCAATTCTTCTGATCGCGTCACATTTCCACTTTGAGGTCGCGGTGGAGATCAGTTGCCCTGATATACCAGGGTGCGTTGACAATCCTGTTAAAGATTTCATTTTGGAGTGTCTGGATAGTTTTTACATTTCTATTGCTTATGCAGATCCATAGTTGGCCGCCATATGCCCAGACGGGCTTAATCATTTGCTGATACAACAGCAATTTGTTATGGGTGGATAGTTGAGATTTCCTACTCAGCAATCAGTTCAGCTTCCTCAGCTTAGCGTTGATCTCTTCTTTTTTCTTTTAGACGTGTTCTTTCCAGCGTGGCTTGGCGTCAAGCGTCATGCCCAGATATTTAGAGGTATTTGAATACGGAATTGTGAATTTATGGTGATTGGGATGTTTTGAATTTTGCGATAAGTGAAGTTTATATGCGTACTTTTTGTTTTATGAAGTTTAATTCACCATTTGGAGGTTCATATCAAAACCGGACATAGGTGACTTCCCTGTAATGCACGCAACACTCACCAATACGATTCAATGGAAATACACCTCATTCTAACTTTTTATGAGTATGATTTAATTTTAAATTCTGTTAATACATTGTTCAATGAAACACTGAGACCGAGTTCGATAAAGGATTCAAAAGTGAAATGATTATATAACATAATTGATCAAATTGATTGATGAAAGATAGCGTTTTCATTGACGTAGAGAGATTGCTCCGGGTTCCTGGGAAAGGCGATCGCAGAGGAGCAGAAGGCTTTCCACTTCATCCTAGAGCTCATCACTCACCCCGATCACGAGATGAATAGCCAAACTAATATTCCCCAGAACGTTAACCTCCCTTAATTAGTAGCCACTCTTGATTAGTTGAACAAGTACGCTGGTAGGACCCTTACAAGTTAGATAGACAGTTGGACACAAGTTAGATTTATTCAATGAAATTGGTACTAATACTTGATAGTGGATGGTACAAATTCGCTCCTCACTTTAGAGTACTTTCCCAATGATAGGCTGCCCATGATGTTGGGGAAGATATTGGCGAATCACTCATGTCTTACTCACAACCATTTTGGTTTATTATCTGTTATACAAAATACATTACTGTATTACAATATTATTACTTACAATATTAATATACAAAGTGTCATGTCTTTAGTAGGGAAGACCTCAACGATCAATTCTACAACCAATTTGGAACAATAAGTGCCTCCTAGCGTTTTTTTAAAGGCTTTGTTTTAGAGTTATTGATGGTTCAAAATTGTTTCTCAAAATTCTCTTGTTTTCCACCTCATCCTGCTAAAAATTGCTGATTCTTTAATTTTTTAATTAATTATTAAAACCAAGGTTTTTTTTTTTTTTTTTTTTTTACAAAAACTTATGTTCAAAGTGCTAATTTTGTAAAATTCTGAACATTTGGTTTTCGATCTGATTTCTCCCTCCATAAAAAAAGAACAATCGTTTGTAAATACGGCAAAAACGTCGATATTTCATCAACTTTCCAAAGTTATTTTTTTTTTAAATTGATAAAAGTAACAACAAGGAGAGAAAGCGAAATTTGAATGCGAAAAACGTGGTATTTTTTAATACTATCGATGGATTTCAGGAAAAAACGATCCCCCACGACTCTATGACTTGAATGTCGAATTCTGCATAATTGTTCACGATGAATCGAGTGGAGACACTTGCAGACCTCTGAAACGGTTATAAAAGCCCTTACACCATCGAACCTAAGAGATGGGCCCTTTAAAAACCTCTCTTAGAGCTACTTATAAAAAATCCAGAACGTCATTTGACAGGTACACCGTACCTTATATTTTATTACTGTGGAGGGGTGCACACTACTTCACATGTATATCAATGAATTTGTACACCCTATCTTGCATGTTGTAACAATGAAGAGTAACCACTATCTTACATGTTATAACAATGGAATTTACACCGTACCCTCCATGTTATGACATTGAAGGGTACACCCTACCTTACATGTTATAATAATGAAGGGTACACCCTATCATACTCATTAGAACAATCGAGGGTACACCCTACTTTACAAGTTATAACAATGAAGGGTACACCCTGCCTTACATGTTATACAAATGAAGGGTACACCGTGCCTTACATGTTATACCGATGAAGGGTACACCCTATCATACACATTACAACTATCAAGGGTAAACCCGACTTTACATGTTATAACAATAAGGGTACACAGTACTTCTCATTTATAACAATGGAGGGTACACCCTACCTAATATGTTTTAACAATGAAGGATACACTCTACCTTATATGTTGTAACAATGAAGTGTCACGTTTTCTGGCCGAACAAAATCTGGCCAACGTCACGGTACTGGACCAAGAAAACCAGGCCATCTCTAAATTAATTAAAAGCGAAACGCAAATGGAAAACAGTACGAGGTTTCCGCCAACTGATCACCATCGGCTGAGGGAGGCGAAGAGTCGTGCAGACCTTGATCTTGTATAATCGAGTGACTGTAATCACTTATGCACCGTTACGTGATATCAAACGGACGGGACCCGTGACGAAAAACCCGTGACCTACCGGATCCCGAACCCGGGTCACCTTGATCCCTCCTATGGAAATCATCGCGGTCCGGCGCACGGGCGCCAAATGCCGGAGAAAGCTCGTTTGGGATCAACCGGTTGTCAGATTCCGAGCCCGACGAATATGGTAGCGGAAGGAGCGTTTTATCGGGAACCGTTTCCTGTCTTGAGGCTCCAGTTCCCTTTTGACCGCCTTCTACCCTGTAATTATAATTGAGAACTAGTCGCTATAATTAATTTCATCTTTCAGCGCGAAACTATTTACGTAAGGAATTACACCGTCCGACTGCATCGTGCAGAAGAAAGTAATCTAATGATTTGCTATCTTGATTTGATTGAAATAAATAAAATTGCGGTCGAAATTGAACTTTATAGAAGAAACTCGCTTTGCTTGTTTGGAGGCGGAAGACTCCCAAAACCCCCAAGATAGAGCATCACATACCAGGCAACTAATAGTGTTCATCAAAAAGCATGCAACAAAATCACACTTTTGATTTCCAAAATGTTAAGATTATAGATAATGAGCATCATTTCAGAAAACGTAAAATTTAAGAAGCATTTCATATAAACCAAGATAAACAAACTATCAATTTTAAGCGTTTCACCGCGAACGAAAATCAAAGAGACTCAAGGAGAGGAATCAATGAACAGCTCAACGAGTTCGTGAGAGCTAGGTGGCCTCGTTTTGAATTAATATTTACGGATGGGTCAAAGTGCCGTGATGCAGTGGGGTGTGCATTTTGGAACGAGGGAAAAGAGCACGGAGAATGTTTCAAACTGCCTTCGATGACATCCAGCTACCACGCTGAAATGGTGGGAATAATCAAAGCCATTGAGTTTTTAGTCTATGAGAAGGAGGTGGAGACAACGAAAGTTGTATGCTCTGATTCCCTGTCTTCCCTACAAAAAATCAGCGCAACATCATTCAGTAGAGCTTCAAATGGATTGATGACCAGGTTACTCCATCTGCTCCATGTCTGTAGAGTGATTGGAGTAGATGTCAAACTAGAGGTGTGTAAACTCAGGTCACCTGAGGGAGTAGACTCCCTGCAGGTCACTCAGTCCAAAGACAAGGTCAGTGAGAGAAGTTCACCAGTTCACTCCTTGGATGAATGCGACCTGGAGTTTGCTCCGCCATTCAATTCGTGAATGAATGGGACCTCTATTATCTTCGTGTACAGTCAGGGTTCGGTAGATGACAAACGTCTACTGTACTCCTTACATGAGTACCTCTTAGTAAAACCATGAAAGGTACCAAAACGAGTTCATTTTCCGAGTCCTCATGAATAAATTGTATTTGAATAGTAGAATCCGCTGTAAATGAACGGCTACCTGCCCAGGTTGTCAGGTGGGGAGAGTGAAAGGTTATCTTGAGCCAAGACTCCTCAGCAAGAGCCGTTTGCAACCTGCAGGTCTCGAACTTCACTTGCCACGAAAAGTTGGGGACCGTCTGAGTGGTTCGAATGTCGGCCACGGGGAGCTATGCTGTCGCAAACGTCTTGTGATGAACTGCAGGTCTTCCTGCCGCTGGTCTTTTGGGACAAGTTCACTTGAAAGAGAAGTTCTTTGAGACAAAGTCACTCACCGATCTCTTCTTCACTCCCGATCTCCGCTCTCTCTCGACACCAAACGACTTATCTACCTGGTACTGATTAGACCCATA
Organism: Creontiades dilutus; assembly: GCA_031894815.1. Classification (NCBI taxonomy): domain Eukaryota; kingdom Metazoa; phylum Arthropoda; class Insecta; order Hemiptera; family Miridae; genus Creontiades; species Creontiades dilutus. The sequence continues at coordinate 960,384 of JAVIWC010008310.1, forward strand.
TGGGAGTATGGGTGCCAAATTTGGGGTGGTGCCTCGAATTCGCAAATCCGGCGGATTCAAACCTTCCAGAACCTAGCACTAAGAATGATTACCGACGCGCCTTGGTACGTCAGGAACACCAATCTGCACAAAGACACTGACGTGCCGACGGTACAAGAAGTTCTTCTCCACTCATACTCACGATTCAACCAACGGCTCCACCACCACCCTAACCCATTAGCAGAAGCTATTTTGGATGCAACTCCACCGGACCGTCCAAACAGAAGGTTGAAACGCAAGCGCCATACAGACCTTCTCACCACATCCCAACATAACAGCACCTAATTAAAATCACATCTACATACCTACCTAAATTGGAATTACAATCATTATAGTGGGAGAAAGTCGCTGGACTTTTACTCCTATGCATGCGTCATGTTGTGTAGTAAATTAAATTGTTAACCAAACTGTAATACATTTCTATGTAATAAAGTTATATTCGTTGGAAAAAAAAAAAAGGTCACTCACTTACTATCCACCTCTATGTCAAACTGTTGTGGGTGAAAGCACATGTGGGGATTCGTGGAAACGAAATCGTCGATAGAATGGCCAAACATGGAGCAAGTGAAGGTCAGAGGCTAGCGATGAATATCGAGGTCGAGGATTATTTCCCTTCCATCCTTAAGCATTATTGGGCAGACAGGCAGAACAGATTCACAAATAGCGAAGGAGGAACATTCTACAAGATGATTCAGCCTGTACCACCTTGTAGACCCTGGTTAATTCGAAGGGAGGTCTCTAAAGACTTTGGGAGAACAATGTGCCGGCTGAGAGCGAACCACGGGATATGCGACAGGTACCTGTTTTTCATCGGTAAGAAGTCATCGGCAGAATGTAGCGGCTGTGGGCATCGAAATGGGTCTCTCGAACATATAGTTATGGAGTGCATTATTACGAGGTGCTTTACTCCATTATTCCGTATATAAAGAAATTTATGAATTTTTGAGATTATGTAATGTACATGTTTGAAATGACGGATGATGAATAACTATATATATGGCTACCAATAATGCCAAATGAATAAATTTAAAAAAAACTATCAATTTTAAATCAGATTTTGGTAACACGGTTTGTATTTACCAACAGCTTGTGTATGGTTCTTGAGTTTTTTGTGAACTATTGGCTACCCTTCAGGTAATAACATACAACGTGTGTTATCACCTCCAGTGGTGTTAGGTTGACAATCAACTGGGACCACGTTGTTGCTGTTGGTGAGTACAATCTGAGTTATTACAAATTTGGTATTCCTCTTCTTTACCATTTACCTAGTCCTTTTTCATTCTAGTCATGTCTCACCTAGTTTAGTCTTCAAACCAATGAATAAAACCTCGTCATTTTAAATTTTGTTTAGATCTAAGTAGGATCAGATTAGAAGATTGTGGAAAGCTCCTGTTTAATAAAAAGTTTAAAAAAATCAAGTTTGTCTCCCTAAAGACTTGTGTAATTTAAGAAAGGTCCTCACTAAAGAAGTTTGAATTTATTTATTTTGGGAAAAGGTTTAATTCCAATTGGAAAAAGGTTTGATTGTTTCGGAACAAGGTTTAATTCTTTTTGAAAAAGGTTTAATTCAACTGGAGAATGCTATGTAAGAATTGGGGAGAAATATGATCTATTCAGTCAACTAATCTGTCTGGTTCCAGCATTTGCTAATGGAGTGAATTGGCATCGCTCATCACTCATTCCCGTACAAGATATCTGACTCGTACTAGTGTGCTGCTTGCCACAAATTAAGGTGGGAGGGTGTTGGAATGGGGGTTATAGTTATATAGAATGATTTGCGGTGTGCACTACGTATTTTAGGGTTAATTCTATTTTACCAGTAAAAGTGTAGTGGAGGAAAGAATGTAAATATGGGGTAACTGGGTAGTGGAGCACAGGTGAAGATTAAGTAGTTATACGTGTGTTGTAAAAGACGAAATGGGGAAAGTGGCGGGGAAGTATCCTGAAGGATGGGGAGAGAAGAGGGCGACCACGCCTTGCCCTCGGCCTCCCGCCGTTCCCTGTCCCGCTCCCCTCGTCCCTCGTCCCGTTCCCACCCAAACCCACTTCGTCCCTTCCCTTCAACGGAGCGTCCCCTCCCGTTTTCACCCTTACGGAGCGTCCCTTCCCCGCAGAGCGAGGTGGGGGCGCGCTCGATACCAGTGACTCGGAGTTCGCTGCTCAGACAAGATGGGTCCCCGCCACTCCCTGCACACCCAGCCTGAGCCCATGCCCACTCAAGTTTACCACCAATTCACGGTAACGTCGAAAAGAATCGAAAAACGAAAAAAGAAAAATTCCCTCCCCCCCCTAACCTATTCCCTCCGAAAAAACAGAACCCCCAAAACACCACACCCACTCAAAAAATCCACTAAAAACCTCACTAAAACCACCGAAAAACTCCAATAAATATTAAAAATTAAAAAATCGAAATTCCTCAACTTTTATATTTGCATGGCATGGCGATAATCCACGATTTGTTTAAGCTCCCATCACTTTCACCTAACCACCCACAATTAGCTTCAAAACGTAATCAATTTAATCACTCTTTGGATTTTATCGGGTTTCCATACAATCATTGAACGATTCAGAGGTAGTGTGATACTTTTGGTGGTAGTTAACGCCTTTTTGTGAAATTTCGTAGAAGGAAACCGTCGGCAAATCCATTTGTTCGTTTTTGTTTTGATATTGATTTCAATAGGTCGATGTCTGGTGATTAGTTACAACCTTGGGCCGTCTTTTGTAAAATAACATAAAATATTCTTGACGCTCAATTTAAAAAGAAAAATCGGTATAACGTCGCTTCGTCACGTTTAATGGAAGAACGAGGCACCGTTCATATTGTTAATATTCTTTTTCGCCCACTTTGAACCTCACAGACCCCAGAATTATACACAATAGACTACACGATACGGTTTTAAACGCATTTCGAAGTAGGGAAGTTTGTAATAACAGACAAAAACCCCAGTCCTCAATCAATTGCTCGTCCTAGAAACGAAAATTAAACTCATTTCGTATTACGAAACTCCCAAAAATTGTTTAGAAAGTTGTTATTGGATGTTTGTTTTTTGGATAACACAGTTTTTTTTTTCAACCCTTACCAGCACAGCATCTGCCCTCTCTCCTTCTGTTCCTAGCATCGTGGGGTCAAAGGTTCACGGCCCTTCCGCGCCCGTACGAAATAAATTAACCCGAAAAATTAAGAATAATCACCGCAATCTCCTAAAAAAAAGAACAGCGTTTTAGAAAATACTCATAAATTCGTATTTGGAATGGAATTTAAAGTAATGAGGTGAACCTCAGAAGAACACAACACAAATCAAGCTTCAAATAGCATCTTAACGTTCGCATTTTTCGTGAAGTTGACCAATTCAAAATAGACTATTCACGGTTTTCAGCAATAATAACAATTAATTGTTTTATTTGGTTCTCTACAACAACTTGAAACATAAATATGATTAGAAGTGATTATCACGTATCTCTCCTTTGATTCAAGTTGTGTTTTAAACAATCAGATATGAACCTAATGAAATCCGAAATTAACTTTTTATCCGATCATTTAAAAATACTGTATATAAAATCAATTTTGATCGAATCAAATTATTTGTGCTGTTTTAATATTGTATCGAAAAAATGACACCAGTTTTGTCTAAAAGTTCCCCAAAATATAAATAATTGTTACTAATTATCAATATCCGATAGTAAAATCACCACTTGGTGTTTAGGAAAACGTAAAAGTCAATAAAAGCTTAACAAAACAAAATAGTTACGAAATAATTAAATGACATTCAGTTAATACGTAGCGCTAATTTTTGCTCTAAAATTTGATGAGTTCTCGCTGAAAGGGCATCAATAAATAACTCTATGGATAAATTATACCTTCTTAAAATTTTATAACAACGCCAAGTAAATAATTGATCGTTTTAAGAGAGAATGGACCCATGTGTTTGTACAGCATGAGTTAGTTCATCAAATTTAGATGACTAGAGTGTTCATTGAATGGTTTTCTGAATATTGTAACTTGTTTGTGAATGAGCTGGTTAACGTGAATTTTTTAAATATAATTGTATAGTAAATCTTTTGATGATAATCGTGATTTTATAGTCGTTGATGACGAACGTTTGGTTTGAACAATTTTCATCCAAGGAAGAAAAACGGAAGGATTTGATGCGATTATTGAAAACTAGTCATTTTTTTTTAAAATTTACACACATTTTACCTGATCAATCCCATTTTTTTTTCACCAAATATTGCCATATCATGAAAATTGAGAGGTGAGATGCCATTTAAGAGTTGCCACAACTTTTAATTTTTTGTTGGAGAAATACAAAAAGAAAAAACTACAAACCCTTACATCCCTGTAGTGGCCAAGGAGGGGCAGAGAATTCATGAATGATTGCAGAAAAAATAAAATCTATTCCAGGCACTACGGACACCAGCTGCCGGCAAATGGAACCCAGGCGTCCGAAAAACGCCGGAATCTGTCGATTAAATCCAAATAAAATATTTGTGTGTCTATGGTATTTCATTCTATTCCCTATTTTACCTACAAAGACGTAAAAACTTTCATGGAAAGCTAATGCCACCGTTAACCTCGCCCGTCCACTGTTTATCAGCAATTCACTACGGTTAACTAATTTAGAATTTGGGTTGGGTGAGAAGAATTTGGAAATGGACATTCACTACTTGGGATCCAAAGTTTTGTATCTCACCTCTCAATGTAGTGATATTGCATTTTGGGATACGTGGATTGCTGATCGAATTAAATTGTGTACAAAGAAAGAAAACATCATCAAACCAGGCGCTAATTGTCGGATAATGATACGCGTAATTGCATTTGAACCATGAATTTTGAAGGTTCCAATTCGAATTCTATCATCAGGTGAGAAATGTGGACGAAATTAGATTCTGCATCCGACATACATTTTTTGTAAATGTGATATTCGAAGGCATTCAACTAAAATGAGAGTAGTCATCCTTTCGAACCTGGAATCTACATATTATATTTTACAACATTAAATTATTCGAAAGTTCAAATACATGAGGTTGTGTAGGTCATGTACATTAGTCGTAAGGAAAATTTCACGCTGAATCCGAAAATGTGGTCAAAAGTAGAAAAAAGTTGTTTTAAAGTGGAGAAACGTGGGTTTTTATGTCAAAAAACGTGGTTTTCTGAGAAAAAAAAACTTTAAAAAATTATATCTAGAGAACGGGTTGAGATAGAAAAGTGCGGTTGGCGGGGTTTTACTACATTTTTGATGCAGATTAACAGAAAAATTGTTTTTCGTCACTTATCCGCTTCCACCCTGTATAGGCCCAGGCGAAAGGAGATGGAATCCGATTGGGTCAGGAAGTGAAAGGGGCGGGGAGGACCAACCAATGCCACTGAAGGCTTACAAAGTGAAAGGGGCACGAACAGTAACATTATAGAGAAGACAAGCTAAACTTATTCCAAAAATGAACCCATTAATGGTGAATTTAAAAAAAGTTTCAATGCAGAATATTTTCAAAAAGTTTTAATGTAGAAAAATGTTAAAATTAAGTTATTCTTCAAAATATTTCACCATTAAAGGGTTCATTTTTACAATAAGTTTAGCTCCCCTTCTCCATAATGCTACTGTTTGTGCCCCTTTCACTTTGTAAGCCTGAAGTGGCGTTGGTTGGTCCTCCCCGCCCCTTTCACTTCCCTGAGCCAATAGGATTCAATCTCCTTTCAACTGGGCAAATATAAGATGTGGTATGGGTGGTGTACTTTCAGTTCTTGTTACTGATGATGACCTAACCGTCAAAATCGATTCAACTGAGTATTTGTTATTTTCGTGGAAATATACACAACGTTCTATTTTACTCCGTTTTTATTGAAATAGGTTTAGACGACTTCGTCGCGAGTGACTTAGTCCGTTGAAGGGGGAAATGAACCGTTTCTTATTTTCTGGAAACATTGGATACTATAGGAACCTGATTACTATCATATGAAGTGAACTATATCTGCTCTGATGAGTCTGTTCTCCTGTCCAGTCGCACTTTTAATAGAACATCATCTATTCCCTTTTGGATTACCCATGGTCTCATCCAAACTAGCTGTAATTTTGGCTCACTTGCGATGCGGATTCAGAACCCATACCCAATCGCCTTCCTGTGAAGGTTCGAGTCGACAATGTCTCTTGAAAACTTTTTTTAGAGCGTTTTCATCATCAACTTGGATTTCTGAGTGCTGCATCTCGAATGGTTACTCTGGATGGTTATTGACATCGAGAACATATTGTTGTTGGTTTTTTGTATGATTGAGGAGGTCTTAGGAGGGTTTCATGTAGTTGCAAATTTCGGCCACAGACTAACTGAGCCGAAGGGTGGTGGTGTGCGGTGCAGATCTATAGGCCATCAGGAAAAAGGGAATTTTATCGTCCTAATCGCTTTGGCCCTTGTTGACGAAAATTTATATGCTCTTAGTCAAAGTCCGATTCCCCACTTCATCGTTTCTACTCAACTGTACACCTTATCAAGAGTGTGTACTGTCCAGGATCTTGGAGTCATTCTGAGTAGGCAGCTGTTCTCTGATCATATATCTTACATCAAGCAGGGGAGAAGAAAATGCTATGATTCATTATAAAATTTGAGGGAGTTTGATGATACACCGGTGATAATTACCCTTCATTATGACATTGTTGTAACAATCCAGGAGAATGTCTAGGTGATATGATCCCTAGCCTACAAATGCTATATCAACCAGTTGGAGAGAGTCCACCACATTCAAGTAAGTTGCATTCAAGTTGTACATTACCCATTATGGCGTGAATTACTATAAATTAAATGAATATTACCAAACACACAGGCTCAGCGATAGAACATTTCTGTGTAACTTGTTTCTTTTACAAACTGGTGATAGGCTATTTTGACTCTCTCACTTTTGTCCCAGATATGCTTCTGGATCCCTGGATCATCTGGATCTGGATTTCTCGTATGAATTGCTTCTTCTGGATACCTTTTTTTGGCGACAAATTAACTCCGGAATGCCTCATCTCCTGCTGCTTGCTGTTCCTCATGGAGAGAGGAATTGATAGTTTGGTGATCTGATTGGCACTGTGTCCCTCTTTTACGCTCTTGTAACGCTCAGACCCTGGAAATCTTGGGGTAGAAGAAAAGCAGAAAGAACGGCGAACTTGGTCATCAGAGCTTGAGAATCTTTCTGGCCCAGTAACTGCCAGGATCTCTGGGATGGTAGTCTGGCAACGAACTATCTGAACCCAGCTTGCTTCCAGAACTGGTACTACGAATTCGGGAAGCCTCAGGATACAAGCGCATCGCCTTTTCTAAGCTCCACCAACCTGCCCTCCAATTGGATTCCTGTGGGCAAGCTTGGGTTAGATGCCATGTGTTGCAATACCCAGGCCCATGGACATGGGCTCGCCTGCGCTTTACTTGTGAGCTTTGTGAATTGCCAAAACCTTGGACGCCGGACCTGCATACTTCGAAAGTACGTCATAAAATGTGGATCAATGCGATTACTGAATGCAGCTGGAGGGGAGACTGCATGGGTCAGACCCACGGCTCCTGAAACAACATCGCAATAAATTGAGGAATAAATAGTCTAGTGTGAGTTTTGAAAGTTTCCAAAAACTCTGGCACTACACCGCCATAGTTCACAAGTACGAGCTCAAATGTGTGCCACACCTCAGGACCAATGCAGGTACTTGCCTTGAAAATACACTGATTGTGTTAACAATCCACTGCTTGGAGTGTTTCATCTCCAGCTGCTTGCATCTGGCAGAGCAGCCTTGTGTTGCACTACCCAGGTAGGGGTCCATGGCCTTAGGATCGCCCGAGCTTCAAGTATGAGTTTCATGAATTGCCAAATCCTTAGATGCAGTACCTGAATAGTTGGAAAGTACGTTTGGATCAACGCAGGTACTTGCGTTTGCTGCATCCGGCTGAAGGGGACCGTACAGGGGTCAGACCCACGACTCGTGAAACAACATCGCAATAAATGGAGGAATATATAGTCCAGTGATCCGAGTTACCTGATACAGAAATCCTGATGACCTTTTGTGAGGTAATTTGCAGCGTTTTAGGTATATCAGCGTAGATATGGTTGTAGGCGATTGTTACTTCAACTATGAGTACTTCCTTGAAACGAAAACGCATGTAGGAGACTCCGTGTAATGAACACACGGACCGTTTCGCTGATCAATCACCGGAGTTAGGAGGTTAGTGGTGCAATAGGTAGGTGGGGCGCGCGTCCGGAGGTTGCAAAGTGTGTTTTGGGATTCGGGGGAGGGAAACAGTCGGAAAACTCGATGCGCCACCCGGCAGCTGGGCGGGCTGAGTCTCGCCGACCGACCCTCGTAGATCAATACGCATTTTCGTCTCACCATAAAAAGGAAAGTGAAAAACATCTCGGTAATGCGGAATAATGAAAGAAGGTACACAATACGTTATGAGTAACAAGGCCTGACATTCTCTTCTGACAGTCCCTGTGAGGTATGTAAGCATCAGAAAACCCAAATAAAATCAAAACCATTTGCCATTCTATTACAGAAATCATATTTTCCAATGGTGGCTTCAACTGCAAGGGTAGGGTTTTGCATCAATATATTACCCACTGATGCAAACACCGTCTTGCAGATGCAAGCAGAGAGTTCCAGCAATGACATTTTGTAGGTGGACTGAGTTGCACCCTTCGGGTACGTCGTTCTTATTAATTTTTCGCTGTTCAATAATTGACGTCAGTACAGTGCCAAACCATATTATTTTCTCTGTCATATTGTTTTAACGTCGGATTTTTCATTGAAAGCCGCTACTGCAAGAATGCTGTTTTGGATCAGTTTATTATTCACTAACTCACGCAGCCTCCTGAAGATGAAAGCAGAGTTCCAGCGATGTCATTTTTTTGGTGAACTAATTTGCACTCTTCGTTTGGGCTAACTTTTCCCTACGAAAATCACTATTCAGAAATCGATACCGATTCGTTGTGAAACCGTAAGTTCTTGGTTTTATCAAGTCATATTTTGCCATTGCTGGCTTTTTACTGTAAGGACACCGATGCAAACATGATCTTGCAGATGAAAACCGAGGATCCCAGTGATGTCATTTTTTAAATTAACTCATTTGCACTGTTCGAGTAAGTAATTTGCATTAATGTTTCTCAAATCTATTAGTGTTTTGAGTGGTGCAGCAGGATTGGGACTCAAGGGCCCCAATTTTACCCTATTCAAAACTCTTCATTAGTCAGAAACCGATGTAATTGGATTGTGTGCACGAGAGATTGGCAGGAAATAACTCAAAGGTGGAAGAATTTGCATATTATCAGACAGGCAGGCAACTCTAAAGGCCATCTCTGCCTCCCTCTAATCTCATAGCTGATCTAGAGGTGTCTCAGCACCCTCAAGGCTGTGGCTCAGAGCAACAAACTAACTTTGCTCTGAGTACCAGGTCATGAGGCAATAGAGGGAAACGAGGAAGCTAATATGCTTGCCAATCGGATTTGAACCTCAAGTGGGGGTTAGGAAGAATTATTTAACTCAAAAGGCCCAGAAATGGGAAGAGAAGAGGCAAGCCTCCTAAGCGGAAGCAAGCCGAGCCGTTCTTAACCACCCCACGGGTTGTCAGTGAGGTGCAAATACCTTCGCAAACTTCTGGTACTCCTTACCGGCCGCTGTTCCATCACATTCCAAATGGGTTTACTAAGTTTGTAAGGGTAGCACAATAGAACGCCCGCTCTGCTGCGAAGATTCGGAAACACCTGAATACTACGCGATCCTGTTGCTGCGCATATAGATTCCAGCATTTTGAAAAGTGCTCTAAGACCCACGGTTATTTCCATGGAAACGCACGAAAATATCCTTCACTTTTGTGAATGAAGGGGTCATTAAAAAGGATCTGGGTTAAATGGGGTTAGTGTCATAATAGATCAAACTGGTCTCAGTGTCTTCTTCCGACCCCTTAAACGGAGGAGAAAAAATGGACTTGTTATGGAAACGAAGAAGCATGTGCCACAGCCGATTGGAAGATATTTGTTTCTTTCAAGTATCATCATGGTTCCTATCTGCACATTTACTCGGTAATAGTGTTCTTCCGATCTGATTACAATCTACAGTTCCACCACGCAGAGAGCCGCGAGGGCCCGTCATTGGCCGGCTCACTTACCACTAATAGCTCGCTCGTTTCTTCCCTAATGGTCCGCCGCCCCAGCGCGAAAATCCTTCGCCTTCTTCAAACCGGCCTCCCTCGCGCCCCTTTACAGCCGACGACACAAAGACCGGGTCGGCTTTAATTAACTATTGACTGGTTGTACAGCTCAGCGTGATGGATCTCAATCGATTAACCATCCGCGGGATCTATTGAGACAGTCGTGGAGGACATTACGCGACAAATGGCCCCCCGACTTGGCTCGGCGAGGTTTAGTTGCAATAAACTAAGTGACGACACCCTATTCCGTCGGAACCTCGCATTATCTTCAATGAGAAATAAGACCTTAACTGGATAAAACAAAGAATATATAGCTCAGCACCGCATTGTCATCGATTTTGTCGTCGAAAACACCATACGAAATACTGGAAGTGTGCTAATGATTTCCCTTAAAGCAATGATGTCGCTACCCTCACTTTTCATCTGCTAGAAGCAGTTTGCAAGATACCTATGCTAAATAATAGACTTGCAGCTGAAGACACCAATCACTTTTTTTAAATTAATTTATTTTAATTCCAGCCAAGTCTGTTACAATAACTTATCAGTAACTTATTTCTATTATTATAATTTAATATGCAGTCCTCTTGTACATAACAGGAGTTTCTTTTGTTCTAATAATAATAATTATTTTTTCTTCGCACTTCACACGCGATAAGTTAATTTATACGTCAAGTGTCAGTTCGAACGGCTTTTTTCTTTTTAGTCTTCGAAAAAGGTTGTCAACGTCAAGGAAATGAACGGCCTCTGCGTTGACGTGGCCCCTTAGCCGTTCAGAGTGTCTAACGGCGAATTTTCTGATTGTAGCTCTCGATATTCAAATCATTATGAAGGTTGTCGAAGCGACCAAAGAAAAACTTGATAAAATGACAAATTCATGGTTTTGCACCGGATCGTCACCGATTTTCGTATGGCGAGAATGTTAGCCTAAACAAATTGAGAGTGGAAATCAGCTCACTTAAAACCGCTGGAGAAGCAGAAGATAATATATTGACGCTTGACAGCATTCTGGCAGCATCATCAATAAAAAAATTTTAAAACGATATACTAAGATGGATTATGGTTTCGTACATAAGTTATCCCGAACGCTATAGCCCATCAAAAGCGGCTACAACTACACGTCAAAGAAGAAGCTAAGCAGCTCCTCGACGTTGACGACTTATCCAGACGTCTCTAAAGAAATAACCCTAATGATCTGTGACGTGAATTAAGGTGCTCGCAATAACAAAATCCGCACAGTGAAAAAAACGCTGCAAATTCGTTCACTGGGGTTTATTATTCAATTGGCTTGCGTTCATGATTTGAATTTCTACTAAGCTTTAGAGTGTGCGTGTTTCACAGGTGATAGAGCGATTATTGAATTTCAGAGGCACACAAATATGATCAACTGAGGAATCCAAATAGGTATTTTGGTTGAGAACCGATTTCATCTTGTATAGAAATTGAATAATTGACGTGAAAACGCAGCTCCAAAGCTTAGTAGAAATTCAAATCATGAATCATTGTTGAAGAATTCAATGGAAAGTACTACTTAATAAAATGAAGAATTTAAGGTTTTACACCGAATCGGCATGTAGATTGGAAATGTTAGCGCAAACTACATGAAGAGTACAAATAAGCTCACCTGAAAAATGACAGTGCTGAAACTCGGCTTTTCATCTGCATGACTCTGTTTGCATTGTGGATTCTTGCAGTAGCAGCTACCACTGAAAAACACGACTTGATAAAACGAAGAGTTTATAATCTTGTGCCGAATTGTCATCCATTTCCGGACAGTGAGAATATTAGCACAAAATACTGGAGAGTGAGAATGAGCTCAGCTAAAAAATTACATTGCTGAAACTCTGCATTCATCTGCAAGACTCTGTCTTCATCAGTAGATGATACACTGACGCAAATCAGCATTCTTGCAGTAACAACCACCAATGAAAAATACCACATAAAAACGATGTAATGCAAAATATAAAAATGGTTTGTCACTGAATTGGAACACAATTTTGTAGTTTTTTTTATGCCAAATTGAAATGGAAAGAGCATGTCAAGAAAAAGCAAAAGGAGCTTGATATTATGTTTCGAAAAATGTACTGGCTTATGGGCAGACGCTCTCAGCTGTCAACGTCAAATACGCTTATGTTATACAAGCTGGTCCTAAAACCTGTGTGGACCTATGGTGTGCAGTTGTGGGGCTGCACTGCTAATAGCAACATCAAGATTGTACAAACATTCCAGAATCAAGCATTGAGGAACATCGTCGATGCACCTTGGTACATTCGGAACGACAACCTTCATAATGATTTGAAGATCGAGAGCGTCGCTGCCACATAAGACAATTCGGCGTTAAACACTCTGAACGGCTAAGGGCCTCGTCAATGCAAAGGCCGTCCATCTCTTCGACGTTGACGACCTTTTTCGGAGACTACAGAGAAAAATGCCGTTCGAACTGAAGCGAGTGAAGTGCGAACTAACAATTATTAGCACATAAGAAACTCCCGTTATGTACAAGAGGATTGCATATTAAATTAATACTAGAAATAAGTTACTAAGTTGTTGAAACTGACTTGATTGTAATTAAAAATAAATGAAAAAAGGCCTTAAGTCCTTTTTAGTGCTTCAGCGGTTTGTTAAATTCGTTCCTAATTTGCCTACCGTTCTTAAATATAAATGGGTCTAGAGGGCAGTTACCAGATGTAGGCGAGAGGTGGCGAGAGACATAATGTGCCACAGACTACATCTAATGCTCTTGGAGTGGATTTACGCCAAAGGGTTATTCTAATATTGAATTAATAAACCTCGGTTGGAAATGTACAGCGTTTTTGCCTTCTAATATTGAATCAAAAGCCATCTCTGTCGACTTGAATTTGTCATCTGTTGAGTCATCATTGGCTGGAATTAATAACGAGTATTATGGTTTCTAGCGTCGGTACAGAGCACCATGGAAATGATCGGTGCAAGTGGTTGGTGTCCATTTCCTGGACCAACAATGCGTTTTGTCGAGTGGATTCGAACCATTCATCGTCCATTATGTCCGCTATCGACCGGCCTGCTCGTAACTGCAAGTGCCTTTCTCTGCGATGCGCCGCCTCCTTCGTGAAAATCTCGTTCTCCGCCGAACGCGTTTGTCCGTCACAATGCGTTCCGACAGGGGCCCATTCGGAAAGTGAACTGATCTCTTTTCATATCGCATTGGAAGTTATCATTTCACGCCGGAACCTTGAGGTCTTTTCGGGTGGAAATTGATGAGAAGGCGGACGGAAAGAGTTTGGTTACCACACTGCGTCCTTTTATGGTCTTTTTATTTCCCGTATTCCACTGATCCGAATAGAAACTGCCTTCGTTGACCCTGAGCCGCGATTCTGTCGGGAGATGGAGTCCATCTGGATGCCAGGAATGGACTAAATCCAAACGTTACATATTACGACCGTCTTTGTTGAGCTTTCGCGCCATAACTAACACATAAATCAACTATAAACTTCAACAGTATCGAACCATCAATCAATTGCAATACACTCTATTAATGCTGATTTTAGACTACGAGTACATTCAGAATGTATAGGAGATGATTCGCGTAATTCAAAGGACGAGACTTGGCAGATTAAAAGTAATATTTTCAAAGGTGGTCGTTCTACGTTCATCCATTCTCTCTTACTAAAAACAAGACTTTGGCAGGAAACTAACAGTTTCACAAATTTTAATTGCTGTAATTGTCATGTAATTGTGGGCACAATTACGTCAATTACTCATTGTCGGGCTGTATTATGTTCTATTAAGGGGGAGTTTGAATTCCCCTGTTCGAACTCCACGACGGTTGCCGGTACTTAAGTTCTTAGTGTTCGCCCCGGCGAGATCTTGCAATTTTCCCCTTCTAAAACTGCGTCCCAAAATTTCTTTGTTTTACCTCAACACCCCGTGGAAAGGACAATTTCAGCAAGAGAATGATATCCTACTATTCTTTATTTACAAATTCTTTAGACTGAATACTTTTGTGCCACAATGCCACGTATTGAATGTTCTCTACCTTGTGATGTTCAGAAGGTCGTGTTGAGGAAAGCCGCTTGTGTGTTGGTTAACCCTGGTGCAGCTTGGGCTGAGGTCCGTCCAAGTCCGGAGAGTCTTCAGCAGGGGGGAAGGATTCGCTCACTGCCCGAAACAATTGATTCGTCAATCAGACGAGGAATCTATTAATTTTTCCGAACCGTTCTTGAGGGCCCTTTTCCAAATCCTGGAGGGAGGTATTTTTTTGCCGCTGCTGTGAGTAGTGGGGCATCGACGACTGAGAGAGTTGACAAGCTCAGAAGTTCTGCCCTTTAAGCTAGGCAAGAGCTCCCAAGTTTCGTTTTCAGTGGGTTTCCCTTGGAGGCCGGCTTTTTGTTGAATTCCTTCCTCACACTCATGATAAAAACTCAGTTTGTAGCTGTTTATTCCTAAAATGAGCTTTTGTGAGCATATCGAGGAGGAAAATGTATAGCTCCCTCTCCTAACGTTTCGCCCACACGTTTCAAAGTGTGTAGATTACGAATCTGCTATGTACCTCCAGGCCTTACTTAAATTGATCGAAAAAATCACCAACACCGCACACAGGCTCCATTTGGGGTCTAGTAGGTCCTAACATCTCGCCAGGCCGACTCCCTCATACTATGGGATATACAAAAAAATGTTGCAAAAGAGGTTTTTTCTGGGTTGTTACGAACTTTGTCGAATGGGGTGCCGTTTTCCGTGTAATTTTTAACGCTGAATCGACTGAAATGGGTTCCAAACTAAAGATTTTTAGGGTTAGAATCTCGAAATTATGTTATCCCGAATAAATATGAAAAATTGTAGTTTTTTCACCTAGTAATTGGTAATTGTCAGTGTAATTACAGTGGTTATAACTGTGAGTGCATGTTCAGTGTGTTTACGTATTCAGTTGCATTTCTATAGTTGTTGGTAAAAATCCCAATCGTTTTTGCCAATGTAATTGAAAATGTAATCAATTACTTATTGTAATTGATTAGGTACTAACAACTCTGAACACTAGAATGGACTGTTGGGTTACTAGACATGTGACACTCCACCATAACGACTTTGAGTAGTGAATTCAAGGCTAATGCGTGTTCAATGCTACAAATTGGGATCATAGAGGAATGGAATAATAATTGGGATCATGGAAGAAGTAATATTGGAAATACGAAGAGACATCTGGCCGGTGGAACTAAGTTGCTTTAGGTATTTCCCGGAAGATGCGTTCAATCTCACGGGACTAGTGTTATTTGCATTTTTGTTCTAATTGAACCGATTTTCCAACAACTACACTAATTGTCAACAAGAGCGATCAAGTTTCACTTGCCACAGTCAGAATGTTATTGGAGTAGGAAGTGGGAGTTAAAAAACCCACACTGCTGCCTCCAGGGATGGTTTTCCCTGGATGCGTTTCAAAACATTGTAGGGAGTGAGGAAAAACCGTGTGACACTGAAATAATGGGCTGATAAGGCTACTTGATTTGATCCAATTTTTTTCCTGAGGAGGATATCCATTGTAGATGGATCTCTTTCGTAGTGTAATTGGATATAACAGCCCCAATAAATATTTCGCTGAGTAGTGACGATGGAAGTTGTATACCTTTAGTAGGGAGTGAAAAATACGGACTTTGGTATTTTCTCCTGGGTCCTGTTGGTACAACTGTTACATACTTTTCCATCGAACATGTACATCCATATAGGAGAAAATTTTAAAACACTTACAAAACTGTATTTAGTTGAGATTTGACGGCGATACTGATCAGTGACATAAATGTGACCGAAATTTTGAAATGCCCACTTTGCTGAAATAAAATCTTTGAGCTTCTGCAGGTTTTCAGTTTAAATGCTTTCAGCGTAACCTTATCCGCCCTTCGTGTGCATATATCGACCTTCTCTAGTTTACTCTTTAAGTATTTTTAGTGGGTAAAAATCGAAGTAGTTTTTTCTATTAAATTAAAAATGTCCATAACTTTAAACTCTCGAAATAATAAATTCGTAGGATGGGTTCTTTTTTTTCAGTAAAATTTTTATTGGAGTTTTTTGTATAATTAAAACAGGTTGAATTGACTGATGATCAGCGACATCACCTATATCAAAATTGCAAGTAAACTTGTAATGGAGCAGCCACGGAAATGAAAATTAAAAATTGAAACCACACAACCACAACACTAACGAATTACCGTGGGATTACGAGAATTACCGTGCATTTGGTAACTCTGTAGGTGATATTGGAGATGTGATAGGATGGATGGGACGGTGGACGTGAAGGTGCAGCGGAGGGTCGAAGAGGATCATGCGCTCTGCACCCCACGTGCCGCCACCTTCCTCGCCCGACCGCCCCCGGGGGCGGCAGAGGTCCGGAGAGAGGGAGGTTCGGCGCGGATAACTACGAGTTAGCGGGAGGGAAGAGGGAACTTCAAAGAAAACGGGGCAACACTTCGTTTACCGCACCGAGCTGACGGAGGGTCCCCCGCCCCCGCCTCATTCTCGCTTCTACATTGTTAGCAAAGGCATAGGAAATTACTGATAAGAACCATAAAGACGGAAGGGGGCGAGGGCTGACGGCGGCGTTGTTAGCGGTAGATTGTTGCTACTATTGTACGCGGTTGTAGCTCACCACAAAGGCCCCTCTGACGTTGAGGCAGACATCGCGACGTTGCCCTCAGGGGGGGCCCGGTTTCCACTGAAAG
The DNA here is from genome assembly GCA_031894815.1 of Creontiades dilutus. Taxonomy (NCBI): domain Eukaryota; kingdom Metazoa; phylum Arthropoda; class Insecta; order Hemiptera; family Miridae; genus Creontiades; species Creontiades dilutus. Next base: position 977,270 of record JAVIWC010008310.1, read on the forward strand.
ATGCCACACGGTATTCTCGCTTTTCCGACCCACAAACGATTCATTGCAACTCACAAAATCTGTCATCCGGAAAAAATCTTAGTAATTAAACTTTGTTGAAGATTATTTTCAAGAAATTCCACTCATTATTCATTATGATAAGTTGCAAGTTGTAATTGGAAATGTTGGCATTGTCGTACAAATTAGAATTGATCCGAGATTTATCCGGGGGAGGCGCTGTTTATCAATTTGACAATATGAGGAAGCCTTTTAAAGTACAAAATTGATATAATTTTCAAAGTTCGAAAAATGACATAAAGAAATTGTACAATTAGTCCAGGCGTCACCCCACCGATACATTATCTCTCTATAGTAAACTCCGGGCAAACATGGCAGGAGGTTCATCAAAATGCCGAGAAAGATTTGAGGGCGATAGGACAATGGATGAACACCAACACCGATGCCACGAAATCGGTTTTCATGGACATAGCAAGAAAAAGAGACCCACCATCAACATCGAGTGACCCTTTGACATTACATAGCTGCAATGATTCACCGTGTGACTGTTCAAAAATCAAAAAAAGTGAATAGCTTAATTTATTTAGGTGTGACTTTCGATTATCAAATGAAATGGACCCACCACATTCAAAATTTGTGTCAAAAGCTAAGGAAATGTGCCTATACCTTCTATAGAATGAAATTTCTATCAGATGAGCTAAAGATCAATATTTATTAGGCGCTGTTTGAGTTAATCTTACAGTATGCGATTGTAAAATGGGGGAGCACTTTCAAGTGCCTAATTGACAAAATTTTTAAGATCCAAAAAATGACCCTAAGGGTACTGCTCAATAAGCCCAGGCGCCATCCCAGTGATACATTATCTCATGATTTGAATCTGTTAACCGTCCACCAATTGTACACATTAAATATGCTAAAACTAATCCGTCAACACAAAAGTATATATTTTGCTGATGTGAGACAGCGGCAGTCAAAATCATACAGACTCAAGTTGCCGAGAGTAAAAAATAAATTTGCTCAAATGACGAAAAAATACAGAGGCATGCAGATAGTCAATAAAGATTTTGAAAAAATGAGAAATCTAATGAACATAAACAGTGAGCATCTATTCAAAAAATAAACTTGTAAATGGCGTGTATACTAAGTACACAATTTTATGGAAGTGGAATCTAAATTGTAAAAATTAATGTGGTGCAAATATAGTGTTATAGGTACGTAGGTACTTAATAAAAATTAGATGTAGGAACCAACTCCGGGCTGGGCCACAGTGTTACACTATCCAGCTCGGTCATCATTTATTATTCAAACGAAGAATGTGACATGTAAAATGATGTAAATAAACTATCTATCTATCTATTATTTCATGACTTGAATTGGTTAATTGTCCATCAATTGTATACATTGAATACGCCCAACTAACTCGTAAACTCGTAAAAGTACTTATTTTGCTGATGTGAGACAGCGGCAATGGAAATCGTATACACTGGAATTACCGAGACCTAAAAATACATTTGCTCAAATAACGACAAAATACAGAAGCGTACAAATACTAGTAAATTAAGATTTTAAAGATAAGGATAAATAGAGATTTCAAATGAATTGAAGATCAATATTTATTAGTCGTTGTTTGAGTCAGTTTGACAACAGCAACTGTAATATGGGGAAGCACTTTAAAGTACCTAATTGATACAATTTTTGACATTAAAAAATCGTAATGGAGAAATTGTTCAATGAGCCCAGGCGCCATCCCACTGATACTCTTATTCCATGATTTGAATTGATTAACTGTCTATCAAATGTGCACATTGAATGTGCTCAAACTAATTCGTAAACACAAAACCATGAGGATAAATAAAGATTTCAGAAGAATTTCAAAAGAAGAAGAAGAAGATCAACATTTGTGAGGCGCAGTTTGAGTCAATTTGACAAGATGGGGAAGCACTTACAGATGTAAATAATTGATATAATTTTCAAAGTTCGAAAAATGACATAAAGACATCGTACAATTAGTCCAGGCCCCATCCCACCGATACATTATTTCATGACTTTATTCGGTTAACTGTCCATCAATTGTACACATTGAATATGCTCAAACCAATTCGTAAACACAAAAGCATAGAAATAAATAAAGATTTCAGAAGAGCTAATGCTCAATATTGATCAGGCGCTGTTTGCCAATTTGACAATAGGAAAGGGCAAATCGCCAAAAAGCGACGACACATCAGTACAAAAGTCAAACATTATTTTGAAAAAGAAGAAAAAAAAAACCAATTTATCTAGAAAAAAAGTCTCAGCGTATTCGTTGGTCCAGTAGGACTGGGGAAAAGCTTCGAAAGGCTTATTGCGTTTCTAACGGATTTTTAATTTTAAATCCATTTTTGAAATTCACGTATCTTGAAACTTGAGCAAACCACTTTCGAGAGGGGGTTAACAATTTTGGTTTCTTGGTCGATTACGAAGGTTCATTATTGAAAATAATAAAGCGAAGTGGACATTATTTTTCGCTTTATTTTATTGATCAAATTTAACAATTTTGGTTTCTTGGTCGATTCGTTATGAAGGTTCATTATTGAAAATAATAAAGCGAAGTGGACATTATTTTTCGCTTTATTGATATTGCATTACTTTCTTGCGTTACGTGACGAATTTTATTGGAAGACCCTCAGACTTGAGTCACATCTGTATCGCTCTCTTATGTGAGGGGGATTCATGGGACGAGCTTTTTTCTTCTGCTAACCGGGACTTGAAAGTTTTGTTCGACTGGCTATCAGCAAATACGCTGAGTTTAAATCAGTCGAAAACTAAATATTGTTGTGACGGCAAGAGTATGGAGAGCTGTTCGTGTCCGAGATTGGATAGGGTTGAGAGTGCAAGGTACCTTGGTGTCTACATAGACGAAGATCTACGATGGCATACACAAATTACCTCATTATTATTACCTTAACAAAGCGTGTAGCAAAATTCAATTATTTTTTTTTATAGGTTAAGAAAGCTAGTGCCATTAAAGTTCCTCCTTATTCTATATAAGTCTCTAGTACAGAGTATTCTGAGTTTTGGAATCTTGGCCTGGGGTGGGGCCTCACAAACTGTTATGTATTCTTTGGAAGTAGCACAAAAAGCAGTTCTAAAAATATTAGCCTCCAAGCCTAGAAGGTTCCCGTCCGAAAAACTTTTCACCATTGTACCAGTATTTTCAATTAACCAGTTATATATAAAGTCTGCACTCATGTACTTCCATAAGCATTCCCATGATTTCAGCTACACCCAGACTATGCCCTCATATGCGTTTCGTTTGACTACACAATGTGTTAATCCTGCGCCTCCAAGTCGACTAACACGTACCTCACGGCATTTATTTTTTAGCTTACCTATTTTGATTAGACAACTGCCTAGACCCCTTGCTGTGCCTGCTGCAAATAGTCGAGCCAGTTACAAAAAACAAGTTTTTGGCTCTTTAATCGAGAAGGGCAATCGTGATTGCGAGGACCTATTTTCTAGTGTCTATGTTTCTGATTAAAGTACCTGTAGGTACACACTGTAGAAAATACCCAACATATACGAATAAAATAGTATTGTGAGACCTTAATTAAGTATTACACCAAATGTGTTTACTAAAATAACTAAATTAAATCATAACAATTAGAATATTAATACCATTGTGAAAGGTAACTCCCCCACTTAGCACGGAACTGTGTTCCAAAAAGTGGGGAAATTCCTAATTTCATCATTGCATTATTAATTGTATACCATGGAGGAATAACAAAATTTTTCATTTCATTTCATTGATTTGTGAAAGTCGCTGATATTCGAGTTGGTTTCGAACCGGCACCTACCGGGCTATTCAGGGGTCCAGACTCCTTGTCTCCCTCGGACACGAGTTTTATAACGTTCAACTAAAAACTGATCCTGATAGCCGGCGGTAATGAGCTATTACGTCGGGGTCCGTCCCCCAGCTCGCGGTGCCCCTGGACGCGTGTCTGTCGTAACAGTCCGCCCCTGCCACACACTCACACGACTTCCTTCGGTAATTGAGAGTGGTTTTCACCCTCGGACTTCCTGACCGGAACCGGGCCCTTCCCAACCCCCCTGGAGGGTGTTTACCGATTTATTCGGCCGGAAATAAAAATTAATTGAATTGCCGCCCCCCCTGATAGCGCTAAAAGTCTCGAGGGCACTAATTCACTGCTCTAATATCCGGAAGGTACTAGAAATCTTTAGGGTGCGGTGGGAAATTGCCTGTACGAACTGAAATAACGTATTGCCGACTAAAAAGCGAAATTTCTTGAGAAGCAGTAGGTACCTAGCAAAATTATAGAAATAAAGGTTTTTTTTTTTTCAAAAGGAAATTTATTATTTGAAAACCAACATCTTGATTTTGCTAACAATTGAAGGGTTTCTTCCAAGAACCAAATAAGTCCAAAAATTAAAAACAAAACGAGATAGAGGTGGCATTGTACTCCTCAACATACAAGATATCTAGGGGAAAGATTGTTTCAGCAAGAACCATGTATGTCCACTTGCTGCAAGGCTTCAAACATTGGTCTGATGGCAAGAAGAAAATAAGATCTCGGCGTTTCAGACCAAAATAAATCAAATAACCAAAGCAAATCCATTCAATCAGCTGCTAGGTAACCTACGCGAGAGGTTATTGCATCTCAGTTTGCTGTGTTATTGTCACGTTGCTTCTCTGTTTTTTTCCGTTGCGCTGTGCTTTACGTAGATTTAGATAATAGTCTAGGCTCTCCATTCAAAAATGCCATGCGCTGTGACCAGCAATCAATATAATACACATAAATATAAAAATAATATGTTGAACAAACCTTAACTAAATTAAACAGCTGAAATTCCGCAAGAACCCAACAAGTCACATTTTAGCAGAGAGGCAGCTTTTTATGCGGATTTGGCATTTACAAATGAGCGGTCAAGACAGTTTGCGATTTTTGGATTTATTTGGTTCTTGGAAGAAACCCTTCAATTTGAATATAATGGATTAAATATCTAACTAATATGAAACATGAATTTCAGGTACAACCCATTGGTTGCCCTGTACTAGTCATTAACACAATAAACAAGAAGAGCATCTCGTGGTCGCTTTCTTTCCAGTCTGCGTCTGTTTGGCATAGGTGGGGGATTAGCAGCAAGGTGTGAGGCTATGATGTTTGGATGGTTACTCATGCGGTTGTAGAGAACATTGCAGGTCCTTTTGATCTCTTCGGGGATTCACCAGTTTAGCGCAAAGCCCTAACAAGGTATTAGTACACAGGGGCGACTTAGCACAGGAACGGATTCGGAGTGGAACTGTTAATCTTGGGAACAGGGTCGATTTAGCGCGGCGAAAACAAGATTATGTATACGAAGGGCAATCTTTTTATAAAACCGGAGCAGTAAACCGACAGAATTCATGCGATGTCGTTTCATGACAGGTTGTTTTGCGTAGGTGATCGGTGGGTGATAGGTGGTGATAGGTGATCAGTATTAATATGGAAGAGCTACTGAGCGAACGTGGACATTTCCTTAAAGTAGTGGAGGAACGTAAGAACGAGATACATAAGGAACGTTTGAGCAACTCGATAAAACGTATAGCACAACAAGACCTCTCACTCCGTCCCATGAAGCTAATCAAACAAGAAGTATCATCTTCAGCTCATCGACTAACAAGGAAGAAGCTTGAAAATATGCGACGGTGTTGTAATCGGAACAGAAGGGTTTTTGATGTTGCCAACTACCTCTTGGACACCTATATTTATGACTCAAGCTCATTTCCGCCGTCATTATGGGCCTCTGATTCTATCGATTCATTCAGAAAGGCAAACGCCTGTGAAAGCTTTCATGCGACATTTAGACTGCACTTCACAGCACGCCACCCGAACATTTACCACTTCATCAGTGCTCTGAAATTGGAGCAAACTAACACTGTGGTTTCAATGAACAGTGTTGGGTCACCTCGGAAAAAAACTGCGACATACAACAGGATTCTAGCAAATGTGAATTCCGTTCTCGACAAGCACAAGTCCGGACAAAAGAATCCCATTCAAGTCATCACCATGTTGCAGTCCTACTTCGGCGAATAACGTCTTGAAAACCCCACTTTCATTGTGTCGACGAGAATTTTTTTCATCATTACATTACTTATCTGACTTGGGGAATAAAGTACCTCTAATTCAAATTTGCCTTATACAATTTAAAAAAAAAACCTTTACCTTTAAATTGAAATAATTTTAAGAACAGTTCAACAGGTGGAACAGGTCGCGCTGAATCGACCCTCTCAGTTTTTACAGCCTGCGCCCAATCGACCAGCTTACAGGGGATTTGCGCTGAATCGAGATACACCCATCTCTTCGGCTACGTAGGGGATCGTTGCGGAGCGTTGCGTTTCGGACGTACCATGGAGCCGCAGTGATGAGCCTCAGCACACGGTTTTGAGTTACCTGAATTTTTTAAACAGTTTACAAGACTACGACCAGATTGGTTTGATGAGCGAAAGGTAAATAAGTCTTTTTGTGCTGAGGGAAATGGGTGATCTATCTCCAAGTAGTGGCTTTATTTGCGTTATTTCGTGAGGAGGTACTTTACGTGCTCACTCCAAGTAAGCTTGCTGTCCAACTGAATTCCAAGGTAGCGTATTGAGCTCTATTGTGGGATTTTTCATTAAGAAAAAGAGATCCGTGGAAGTTTTGACGGCAACGGGTGAAGGGCACCACTGACTTAGCCGGATTCATTCTGACCCTCCATCTCGCACACCGATCCTTTATGTCGTTAAGCGTACTCTGAAGATGCACCAAAAATAACCGCCCGTTTGCAAGAAAGCTGTGTCATCAGCATACTGTGTGGACATAGAGTTGACTGCAAGTGAAGCACGATGATTGTGAACGTACACTAAATTCAGAAATGGATCGAGCACACTGCTTTGTGGTACACCAGCAAGAACAGGTCGGGATTCAAAAGTTGCAGTTTTATACTTGACCGAGAATGTCCGTCCCTGTAGATAAGAGTGAATGTGACGGTAAGTGTGGCTTTAATTTTGAGAGAAGACCAGGATAAAAACCTTATAATATCAAAATTCCTCACATTGCGCCTCCATCTTGTATCTGTTGTCGCGACTGTGGGAAGACTTTAATTCTCGCTGGAGTGTGACGAATGCGAACTCAATATTAAAAAAAATTTTATTCATCACCGTATCTGGAATTAAAATTTCGATCAAAATTACGTTTCAAAATTGCCTGTTTTTCATCTCGCCTGGAAACCCCATGAATGCTTGAACTGTGCAGGCCTGATAAAACGTGCGCCAAACTGTCAGCTTTACAACGGTGTGGTCGTTTTGGTTTTTTAAAATATTTTTAGTTAAGAAAATGGTGTTTAACTGCAGAAAAACGGCGTTTTCTGTTAAAATTGAGGTTTTTCCGTAAGTTCTGACGAAAAAATGTTGGAGCCGGAATATACGTAACTTATCTCGCTGATTCGAATGGCGACAACGCCAGACCTCTAAAGTGACGATCCAAGTTGGTTTTGGCGGATGCATAAACCCGTTCGTTAGTGAACAGCGTCTACGGCATTCCAAAGCTGTCCCGAGAGACGGCATTTTGACAAAACTGGCATTTGGCGCAGCAATTGCACATCTTCAATGTAATAAAAAAATATTTTCTGACATCAAATAGATGGAAAATTTAACGTTCTTTCCAACGGTGTCATAGAATTTGAGCTATCTCCAAAATTGAGGGAGTTATGACAGTTTTAATGACATAAGATAGAAAACACGAAAAAGTCTTAAATCGCGAATAACTTGGAAATGAGGCCTCTGGCAAAAAATTGCTACGAGGCACTTTTGTTTGGAAATGAGTCGTAGAACACGTAGGAATCGGGTAGTGCATAACTCCTGGGACACCCTGTATATACTGCGTATTACAAAAGCTCTTTCATTCTTAGGCAAAGATGGACCCATATTCTATTATATTTGAATAAACTATAAACAACCTACGTACCAGGAGATGAAGTAGCGTCAGTGACGTTGGTTGTTGAGTCTGCAAGCAACTCAGGAATTTCAGGGACTTCTTTAGGAGCGACGACCTAAACAAAATTTGTATAAATACGAACCCCACCAAATCTTTTCCACCAAAACCCCAACTCATCAGGTGATGAAATGGAGGTCTTTTCCCAAAATCATTTATTGGGCCCCATTGTGCGCCCCTGCCGTAGGAAACATCAAAACTATTTCAAGCTCATTTTGTATTTGTTGTTTCAAGCTATCCACGAGACAAAAAATACGTAGCGGATCAGGCACGTTTTATCCAATTTCGAATCGGATGACAACTTGGTCAGGGTGGGATGACTCCTGTCAAACTCCGGTTAACACGTGTTGGACACGTATCCCATTATGAGATTACGCGGTGCGTGCATTCCGCACGTTTGAGCGGCGACCGTTGTAAAACTGCAGGCGGCTCCGCGAGCTCCCCGCATGACTGACTGACTTTGTTTACATCTCGGCCGGTTGTGGGTGACAGAATAAGACGCGTCGATCATCGGCTTTCACCGTTCGCAGCTACATAACCCATCGGACGGACCACGTAACCAGCCCGGTCACCTCGACCAATACACATAATTAGGGAGACACGGAGTTGGCGAGGTTCAATTATGCCGGAGGCTTCCTAATTAATTGTCAGGCCGTCTAGAAAAAAAAGGAGGAAATACAAAAGAAAAAAAAATTAATCTTGACTTTACCAGTAAAATGGTTTTTCCCTGAGGGTGAGAAAGCGCGATGAAGGCTAATTAATTTAATTCACTTACTCTTGGGTGCTTTTGTAGGTGTGAGAAAATAAATACGGTCTTTTGATAACACATTTCGAAATATTAGACCAGGAATCGATCCAGGGATATGTGTACTATATAAGTAAAAATATAATCTCCCAATCTGTTTGGGGCGTAATAATTGACGTTTTGTTCCACCCTTTTGGGGAAAAAAAATTGGACATTACATCACAATATGCTGTAGAAATAAAAATAGACATTACGAGTACTTCTCAATCTGTGAAAGAAGTAAAAACGGACATCAGTTTCTCTTCGTAGAGATAGTAATGATGCACACATCACACTGTGTTGGGGATACATAACGTTCCACTTTGTGGGGGTAGTAAAAATTGGACATAACATTCAAATCTGTTTGGGTTTGTAATGATTGACTTCAAGTTCCACTCTTCAGAGAAGAAAAACTGGACTTTACATTACACTTTGTAGGGAAAATAAATATGGACATGATATTCCGATCTGTTAGGGTAATAATATTAGACGTTAGTTTTCACTCGGTTGGGGTAGTGAAAAAGGACATTTTTTACCAATCAGTGTTGAAGTAAAAACGTACAATACTTTCCACCCAGTTGGGCAAGTAAAAATGGATATAATTTTCTGATCTGTAGGGATAAAAATGGATATTTCATTTCAGTCTGGACATTACCTTATACTTTGTTAGGCTAGTCAAAATCGTACATAATAGTGAGATCTGTCTAGGGAGTAATGATTGACGTTAAGTTGAAAAAAAAGGGCTTTCCACTTAGGTAGAGAATGGAAAATGGACTTTAGGTTACACTTTACAGGGGAAATAAATATGGACATAATATTCCGATCTACTGAGGTAGCAATAATAGACGTTAGTTTTCAATCGGTAGCGGTAATAAAAGAGGACATTAAGTGTTTCCAATTCCAATCAGTGTTAAGTTAAAAATGGACATTTCTCTCTGATCTCCGTGGGGGGGGGGGGCATCATCTGCAGAATCATAAAAACGCTGCAAATTCTTTCACTGGGGTTTATTATTCAATTGGCTTGCGTTCATAATTTGAATTTCTACTAAGCTTTGGAGTGTGCGTGTTTCACAGGTGGTAGAGGGATTATTGAATTTCAGGAGGCACACAAATATGATCAACTGATCAATCCAAATAGGTATTTTGGTTGAGAACCGATTTAAGTGCTCTATCCATATCTCCTGAAATTCATTAATCGCTCTATCACCTGTGAAACACGCACACTCCAAAGCTTAGTAGAAATTCAAATCATGAACGCAAGCCAAATGAATCAAATTGAATAATAAACCCCAGTGGAAGAATTTGCAGCGTTTCATGCATATCAGAATGCTTCAACCCGTGTATCGGCTACAAATCCTTTTAGGAGTTCACTCCAATATCCACATTCAATACATCACTAGGTTACTGCGATCAAAACAAAAACAACAATAAACCGAAAAAACGCAAATGTTGGCAGCATACATCGGGAATGGTTTGACCTACGGACCTGGGGATGGAATTCCTCATGGAAAGTTCTTCAAAAAAGGCCAAATTTAAGCCGCCTTGACTTTTTTTTTTGAGGTTTTTAGGGATTTTACAAAACTTTGACAACCCATAAAGGGCACTTTAAATTAAGTTAGAGAGCTAAAGAATTGGGGCGTTGAAGTAAAATGTTCATAAAATTGGGTGTAGAATCCGATTCTGCAATAAAAACTGGGGGGTTCCATTTGAAAAAACAAACTTGGTGCGCATGCGCGATGCGCAAAAATGCAATGGTTAAATTCTTTGCAAAAAAATAAGGGGAGGTTACTTCGACAAGTTTTTTGATTTCTCCACAATCAACGGAAATAGAAAGGGTGGTTCGTTCATTAAGAGCCACCCTGCATATGGTGTCTACAAAACAGTGCTTAATCCTTCAGGGTATCGATTGTACAACTAATTTTCAACAAATAACGCTGCAAATTCTTTCATTGGGGTTTATTATTCAAATAGCTTGCGTTCATGATTTGAATCTGTACTAAGCTTCGGAGTGTGCCTGTTTCACAGGTGATAGAGCGATTATTGAATTTGAGGAGATATGCTCGAGTACGTAAATCTGTTCTGAACCGAAATACCTATTTGGATCAGTTGATCATATTTGTGTGCCTTCTGAAATTCAATACCCTTTGAAACGTAAACCATGAAATTTTCAGGGAGGGTTAGAATTTTTTTTTCAAGAGCGATTACAATGCTTTATTATTGAATAATAAACCAAAACGGCACAGATGTTTGGCAACTGATCTGGTAAAAATTATTCTCTCTGCTTTTCAAAACTGTTATACCCTGGATAAATCAAGTGAAAAATTAACAAAATTCATCTGAAAATCATTCAAGTATGAACGAGTGAACGGTTGTGAGTTACTGATAACACCTACGCACGATGATTATGTAGAGTAGTCATTCATGCAAGTTTCGAGTTTTTATTTTCATTTTTGAACGCCCTACGGCAATTGAAGCTGATTTCATCAGATATCATGTTCTTAGTTTACTGTAATATAATATACATATGTGATTTGACCATAATGCAATAGTCACTATGTTATGTGGACCATTAATTGAGGGTGTGTAAACGTGGACCATTAATCAGTGTTATGGTTACCGAAGCTTACAATTTACAATATTTTTTCAGAAATAATTTCTCTCTGTACGTTATTGAAATAATACACCTACGTGTTTTGAACCATAATGATTTAGTCATAACGATTTTATAGCTAAAACGCCCACCTTCTTGTGTGGGCCACTAGTCAGCGTTACTGTTAATTAAACTGACAATTTATATTTTTCCATAACTGAACTCCTATTTTTAATGAACAATCTTCACAACTCACCTCATCATTCGCATCAAGCTGTCTCAAAAGATCGTGTGCAAAACTCATTCTTTGCACAATTTTGTTGCAAAACTCGCTTCTTCTCAACATCACTCTTCAATTTCTCGTTCATACTTGAGTGGATTTTATTAATTTTTCTATTACTTTATCCAGGGTGCAAGTGTTTTTCAAGGCAGAAAGAATCTTTTTTTACCTGATTAGTTGCAAACGTGACGTTTTTGATGATTTCTGGAAATTAAATTTGCGTGGAATGAGTGAATTTTTCAGCTTACCTCCTCATTTGGATGATCTATTTCTCAGTAAGCGAAAGTTTTGATTCATCTTCCTGAGTACGATGAATTCTCATCCACTTGTTTTCCTGTAACGATGAAATGTTCTACAGGAAATCGCATCGAAGAGAAATGAAAAGGGGTAGTAGGCACCTCGGAAAAGGCGGTTTCTAAAAATAACCCCTACGTGAGAGTTGAATGTCGTTTTGGGAGTTTTGTCATCAGACACGCGACAGTCCGCGGTCACGTGACCCGCCGCAATCTCAGCTCGCTAAAGGTCAATATCGGAGGTTCAATGTCCCATTCACGTTTGCCGTCTCTCTCCCTTTCGGACGCATCGATCAAATATTCCTTCCTTGTTTCTTCCTCTGATGTGCGGTCGTTTTCATTCAAGGTTTTCCATCTTTCGGAAGTGACGCTCAACACGTGGCACCGTTTCCTGCCCGGGGGTTGGTCGTGACATTTGGCGATTATTGGAAATCGTAAGGTGAACTGTAGCGTGACGTTACCTACAATCCCCGGGAAGTGCCGTGTGTTTTCTTACAGTCACAACTGCAGCCCGAAGCTGTTGGTAAGACTCCGTACACATAACGGAGTTACAGAACCACAAGCAACATCGAGTGACTTTGACATTACACAGCTGCAATGACTTACCGTGTGACTGTTCGAAAATCAAAAAAGCGATTGGTTTAGTTTAGTTTATGAGTAACGTTTGATCCACAAATGAAATGGACCCACCACATTCAAAGTTTGTGGCAAAAACTAAGAAAATGTGCTGAATCCCTTGCACCTATAGAATCAAATTTCTATCAGAAGAGCTATAGGTCAATATTTATCAGGCGCTGTTTGAGTCAATGTTACAGTACGCCACGGACTAAGTCACTCGCGACGAAGTTTTGGAAACCCATTTCAATAAAAACGGCCTAAAAAATGCCTTGAGTGGTATTGGTTGGTCCTCCCCGCCCCTTTCACTTCCCTGACCCAATAGGATTCAATCTCCTATCACTTGATCCTATATAAGATATGCTTTCTGTAGTGTACCTTCAGTTCATGTTTGTTACTGATGATGAACTAACCGTCGAAATCGATTTAACTGTGTAACTCTTTACTTTCGTGGAAATATGGACAACGTTCTATGTTACTCCGTTTTTACAGAACGCCATTGTAATGTGTGATACAATTTTTAAGATTAACAAAAAAATGACATTAAGGACATAATTCAATAAGCCCAGGAGCCATCCCACTCAAACATTGTTTCATAATTTGAATTTGTCAACTGTCCATCAATTGTACCTAAACATTGAATATGCTCAAACTAATTGGTAAACACAAAAAAATATATTTTGATGATGTGAGACAGCGGCAATCAAAATCATGAAGACTGAAGTTGCCGAGAGTGAAAAGTACATTTGCTCAAATGAAGAAAAAATACAGAAGCATGCAAATAGTCAATAAAGATTTACAAAAAAGAGAAATCTAATGAAGATAAATAGTGAACACTATTCAAAAAAGAAACTTGTAAACTAATAAGAGGTAACCCGTATGAGTGGTTCATAAACGAAAATTAATAATTTTATAACATTAACAGCAATATAAATGGCGTATCTACTAAGTACATCACTCCATGGATGTGGAATCTGAATTTTAAATAATTAACGTGGTGTAAATACAGTGTTATGGGCACTTAATAAAAATTATAAGTAAGTAGCAAGAACCAACTGTGGGCTGGGCCACAGTGTTACACTATCCAGCTCGGTCATCGAATTTTATTCAATTGAAGAATGTAACTTGTAAAGGAAATGATGTGAGTAAACTATCCATTCATCAACCTAAACTATCTATATATGTAAGCTCTCCAGAGTTCCATCAGCTCTGGAGAAAAATAAAGCACTCTAAAATATTAGTGTATTGAGAATAGAATTGGCTGTGTTGAGAATAGGTGTCTTCAAGTACACCGTGGTCTCGGTATGCTAGAATTGGGTGTACTCAGGTACACCTTGGTACGTGCATGACGAAATCGGTGTACTCATGGACACCATGGCCAGGGGAAGTAATAAACTAAAATGTGAAATCAAAATAACTTTTCGACTTGTTGACTTAAATTTATTTATTAGAATGAAAATAGGAAAAGAATAATTCTTACTATTCCACAAATTATTTGTGGGGTAATTTTATAATAATAAAATTAAAAATTGCAAGCCGAACGAGACACTGCACTATTGAAAACACCCTGAAATCGTTGACGAAGAGATCATTTCCCTAAACCTTTAAAAAAAATGCAGTCTCATAAATATTAGAGAAGCATCATTACGACAATTTTCAAAAAATATAGGACTATAGGAAAATATAGGACTCTTCTATTGAAAACAAAGAAAATAGGCACACAAAAAAAGTAGCCGAAGGGAAAAATCCGTACGAAACAGAATAGTAAGAATTTTTAGAATGAAATGAAAATTTTCAAGCCGAAGTAGACACAGCACCACTGAAAACACCCTGAAATCGTTAACGAAGAGCTCATTTCCCTAAACCTTTTACTGAAAATTTCTGTGTTCCCAGGTTCGCTGAAATTGAATATGATTTTTGAAAAGGCTTTCAAACTTTGTTGGGGTCTCCTCCAATGACTTTTAATTCTTTCGGATTTTATTCTCTTTTCTTGTGATATCTCTGTGATATTCGAAAGAATTAACCCCCAACAAAGTTTGAAAGCCTTTTCGAAAATCATATTCAATTTCAGCGAACCTGGGAACACAGAAATCCTTACCTCATTCGACTTGGCGCGAAAAATCAAATTTCAACCCCTAGGAGGAGGTGATTAAGGGAAGAAGAGGTGTCTACGGACTCTTGGAAGTTCAAATTCGATCTCAGGAACCCCAAAAACATAGAAATCCATACCCCACTCGACTTGGCGTTAGAACTCAAATTTCAACCCCTAGGAGGGGGTTGCGGAGGGTTGTTGAGGGGGTGGTAGTTTCCCCAAGTACTCTACTTGTCTGAAGTTAGAAAAAATGTGGAAATTCACCTAAAAAGATGTCACAGTTCATCCCAATCTCATTCATTCTCATCATTCACTCAAAAAGAAGGTTCTGACACCAATTAGAAGGTAGTTTTTTGGCCGTAGCTCAAAATTTTGGGGGTCAGGGGATTTTTCGGACCTTGGATTCGAATTCAGCATCGAAAAACTCATAGGGATACCCTAGTCTACTTTACGGATCTTGACTTTTTCTCTTTTTTTTGAGTGGGGCTGTGTAATTATTGAGGAATATTGTATTAACTATGGTCTTAAACAATTAAACAATAAATTAAATATTAATGGGAGGAAGCAATGTACTACACTTAACTAAGTGGATTCTTTGAGTTATTAGTGAGGGGAGTGTAGCTTGCATTTCTCTCTCTGTACGATGTGTGGCGCAGAATTTTCGTTATCGCATTGCTGAGAGGCTGCAGAAGAGAAAGGTAAAAGTAGGTAAGTGGGGAAGAACAAGGACGGAGAATGGAGCGGTGTCGCGAGATGGAGGAAGAAGGGAAGCACAGTAGGTGAAGTGTTACTGACTATAGACATGAAGAGAGAAGTGCTATGAAGGGCAAAGTAGGTTGCGGGGTTGGCGAAGGGGCGATTCTAATTATTAAGGGGGCAGGTTAGGTGAAGAGCCACTCGATGGATGAGAGGATGTGGAGTCAGCAGATGATGACGTCAGCTGTAAAGCCCGGCAGCTGACGACATGACATCGTTTCTTTTTTTTTTTTTGTCGTCACGTCTGAAGGGGTTCGCCTTGAACAGACTCGCCGCGGAGGCCGTAGGAGGCACAATGTTCTCCAACTGCGCAACTTGCGTGGCGGTAGTGAGCACGGGGCCGCCCCCGGGGAACCTTCAGAACCTCTGTCAGCCGGCGACGGCGGCGACGTTGACGACGTCCGTCCCCGGAGCGACGGCAAGCCTGCAGGAGCTCCCGTCATTGGAACCTCGCCCCGAAGACGCTCCAGAGAAAGAGAAAGAGGCAGAGAAAGTGACTGAAGACGCCGCAGTTCAGGCTCAGGACGTCGCTAAGCTCCAACACGACTGGGCCGCTATGTGGAAACGCGTCGTCAAATCCGCTCGTCATTATTACCGACGACTATCTCGCGTTTCCCTCCCACGCGTGACTTTCCCTCGACCGCGTTACCGGCGTCGCCCAATCGTCATCGATTATGGTGACGATGAAGACGACGAAGATTCAGATTCTGACGTGAGTTTTCGTTATGAATTCATAATTAAAATATATTTAACATTTTGAACCGATGAAACAACAATATTTAGGAATTCAGGAATATATAGCTTTTCCAAGCCAAATTCAAAGTTTTCCAAGTCTTTTCACCATCATTAGGGAAATGACGAAAAATACGGATATGCCCTAAATGTAGTGCCAAATGCTTGTCTGTGATTGGGGACTGGGCTGAAAACAAAACTCCGAACTCAGTAGGGTCATTTTCCCAGAAAGGGCGAATCCGGACCACTCGTTTTCGGAAAAACTAAACTTGAAATTGAGTAATGCCAAAAATCAGGGGTCACCTTTACACTATGTGGATTATATTTCAAACATAGGCCGCGCTATAAGGCACCTAATTAATGATTTAAATATTGATACCTAATGAATGTACCTGCACATTTTACTTTTGCCTGCCCATATGGAGGGCAGGCTAAAGACACAAGGTAGCGCTTGGAAACTTGGTTTTTTCACCTTTTCTCGGGTTCTAGTGATGTTTTTCAGCAAAACCACGATACTAACGGAACAAGCTCGGTAAACTCTACATTTTGAGACTACAAAAAAATGAATAATTTCAATTTCTTACCGTTCCTCAGCTGGCAGACTAGAGAGCGAAGCTGCTCGGAAAACCACTGAACTCCCCACCACACACCTCCAGATAAGATAACAAGGCCTTTTTATTTCATAACCTAACGTACAACCGCATATAGTGAGGTGGCGGTAAAACCGCAGGAAATGAGAGTACGCCGCCAAAATACAAAAGCACACAGAAGGCAGACCAAGGAGATAAACCTCCGGACACTCGAATTTAAACTCCTGCTCGTTTTGTGAGCTTCTTAGAAAATCCGCAAACCATTTTTTTTTTTCATCTTAAGATATGTATTGAAGAATCCACAGAATCCCGGGACTATAACTGTAATCAGTGGTTCACAATGTTCGCTCAAAGTTGGGAAAATTTATTTCAGTACAGGCAGACTACAGGACAATGCGCTGTTCAAATTTAAATTTAAGTATTAAATTGTATGTAAATGCATAATGTTTTGTGTGAATGCATATCTTAGACCAAGATTGATAGTGTATCGGACAAAATTTCTCCGGACAAAGATTGGCCATTTCTGGGAAAATTACCCTGTAGGTTATACATAACATAAAACCAAGTTTTACTAAAAGAGAAAAAAATACATATAATTAAACAAATCGACATTTGTTTGAAAGAAGAACTTATTCACTTGTTTACATAATTATTATTTTAAAAGTCTTAAAATTAAAAAAATCCTGCTTGTAAAAAGTCTACCTTCGCTTTTTTTTTTCACTTAAAAAAAAGTACAGGTAGGTGAAAGTAAAGTAATTTAGTGAAATAGGAGTAGGCACTTGTAATAAATTGACAAAAAATATGACATCTGTCGCTTTTGATTAAGCAGGATCATCATGTCCGTAATAATAAGACGCAACGTGGATGAAAATGGATTCACAGTAAAGTACTTTCCTCCGTATTCGCCTACCCTCAACCAGGTGGAACGTGCGATATCTAAAATAAAAACCGCTGCTGGTGGTATCCTGAGTGAACCACGTCAAACTCATGATCTGCGAGATGAGATACCACGGGCCGTGTCACCAATTACAGCTACTGATTGTACTAACTATTTGAGGATTGTACTTGAAGGAATGAGACCTGTTTTGTAGACAACCTCTGTATAGGATAAGGATCCAAAGATGAAAACATTATCATGCTCATTGAAAACATTTAGGATCGCGTTGTTTAATTTGCAATCGACCGTATAATTACGCAATTAGAGCTATAATAATGGATCAGCTTTCCGTAGATCTACAATCAGGTGAGAGATATTCCCTTGTGTAGTAAGTTGAGAGCATTCCAACGAGCGCCGAAATACTAACAATGTAATGAAATGAAACGTAAAAATGAAATGAAGCGACGTAATGCACGCTTTACTTATAAATGGGTACGTTTTAGCATGGAACATGCTTTAGCCTTGGACTAACTAGCCGAAAAATGTCACGCGGGAGGGTATCGCGGAAGTGTCACACGGATGTCGGCAAGGTTGGGGTATGTTCGTGACCAGCCGAAGTCAAGAACCATCTCTCCCGGTAACGTCTAGTGGCCGCAAGTCCTTGCTGACGTAATTCTCAGTCTACCTCCTGCCGACAATGATCGTTTATCGATCTATCCATGAACCATTCAGAATTTGGACTATAAAAATTCGAACATTCCGAATTACTGAATGCGGAAAATTGGAAAGCTTAAGATAGCGGCCCAAATAAGAGCAAACAGAAAAAAAATCGCGGCAA
Source organism: Creontiades dilutus (assembly GCA_031894815.1). Classification (NCBI taxonomy): domain Eukaryota; kingdom Metazoa; phylum Arthropoda; class Insecta; order Hemiptera; family Miridae; genus Creontiades; species Creontiades dilutus. The sequence continues at coordinate 995,720 of JAVIWC010008310.1, forward strand.
AAGCATGTTCCATTTTTTAAAATTTCAGCCGCAGGCTGTAAGCAGTAAGCATCCGTGGGTCTAGGGGGCTTGCCCCTTGTCGAGGCGCGCAGCGCCAGGTTTTTTGTCGCTTTGTTGTTGTTTATTGATTACTGTGGTATAAATGGGAAAAAAATCCAATTGAAAATTAAATTAATTAGTACAATACATTTAGTAAGAATAAGAAAGGCAAAACGAACAACGCTACGTGCAAATAAGTGTCGATCTAACTAGTTGGTGGTTTGGTGGAAAACTAACCCCCGCCAGCACTCTGCACATCTGTTAATGTGGACGGAATAGCCATAATTATAGGTCATCAATTATAGGTGAGGTTTGCAGGGGTCACTGATGGGAGTGCTGGACGGGGGAGGGCTAAACTGTTGAAGGTTGCGGGGGGATGGAAATTGAGGGGGAAATGACGGTTGGGAAAATTACAGGGAGGGAGGAGGAGGTGGAAGAGGAGGACGGAAATAGAGCGTGAGGACCCCAACACCGTCAAATGTCGAAGGGAGCGGTCATTTCAAAAGGGGAAGCGACGCGGCGAGGGAGCGAGAAAGGGACGTCGTCTGGAGTCTCAACGATCCAACTAAGGGAGAGTGGAGGATGTGGGGGTGAAGCCTCCCACCACCACCTTCATGTCCCTTCCGAGTCTACCTACAGGCTCATCCTAATCGTCCTAGAACAGAGGCCTCCAACCTTTTTTCAAGGTGGGCCAAATTAAAATTTTTCATCAAATGCACAGGCCAGGAACGATTTTTCAGGCAGAGAAGAATAAAATAAATTTATTGGGAACGCTTAACTTGATATTCCAACGTTGAAGGAGAGCACTTCGATGTGAGGTTTGGCATTGTTTGTTGCCCAAATGTTTACGTGATCTGGTTCAAATTTAGTCGTTTATATCAACAGCTTCCAAATTGTTCATCACTTAAGTTGGCCCTGCCTTCAGATTTTATGAACTTCATCCTCGAAAAAGGTTTGTTCGCACAGGTTGGTAGAAAAGAGATTCTCAGGCGAAGAGGGCGATGACGGTTCTGAGCGTACTCTAGCTGGATTTCGTTCAACCATCAATCTCCTTTCCGCTCTCTTTGGAGCTTGAATTTGAATGGAGAAAGAGAAAACGAGTTGATTGTTTTGTCTAATGCTGAATCTAGTCGAAAACCTAGATTCTAATTTCTAGGTGGCTTTTTCTGCTTCTATAGTTCACAATTTTGAAAAGTTTTCTTAAAATAATTTAAGAAAGATTTGGAAAACCACAGCCGTCAAAAAAGTGGAGCCGGAAAAAAAAACACCAGTGCAGAGTCATGGTCCGAGGATTTTGGAGTTCCTTTTTTTACGAATCTGAATTCTTGTTTTCCCTTATAAAAATTCATCAGTGTCATTAAACTTGAAAGATATCTCGTTCATGACGTCATAAACCGAATTTTAGTGTATTTTATCGCCTGTTTTAAGAAATGCGCTGCACATGGAATAACTGAGGACGAAGTCTTTATTCTTTCAGGTCAACCACTTGAAGGGTTCCCACCGGGTTCATGAGTTTTCATGTGCCCCACCAAGTTGCACTTCAATTTAGCGGAGTATTTTCAGTGATAACACTCCAAAATCTCTCTCTTGTGGAGTCGCCGACGGTGATCTTGTAGGGATATAAAGTCGCAAAATGACTTGGAACACTCGGAGGACATTGTCACACTGACTTTTGTAGCAAATTAATTTAGAAACACGATACTATTCACAAGGAATTGACTAATAGTAGGCGAAAACTGAATTGGAAACCAAAACACCAATTCAGGGTAACGCCGTGTCCTAAGTGAACGGGAACTAAGCGATACCAGCGGGTCGGGTGGGTTCAGCGTTTTTTGCGGGGCTGGCGGTTTTCCGATCTAACTGTGATAACAGAGTTGGGCGTCCTGCATGCACACGCTCTATCGAAAATACGAGTCAAGTGTGGTTTCCAAGAGGTAGTGACCAAAACACCGAAAAACTCTTCATGATCAAAAACCATTTTAGATACATCTGAACAAAGTAGATTAATCAACGGTTCTGCCATTTCGTAACTCAACTTTTGATATTAAAATACCTTCTGCTATGCTGGAAGACCTTGAACCTGGTCAATGGAACTACGTCACTTACGGCTCTCAAAGCCAAATACTGAAGATGGTTCTTCGCCCTGGGTGCTTTTTGTTCGTATTCATTTCGTACCTCACCATCAACAGCAGTGGCGGCTACTGCCCTGAAACCCCGTTGGTGCACCGAGACTGTAAGGGACAGCTAAAAAAATCGAATGGGGACACACACATCTCCACAACTGCCTAATAACCCTGAGTAATAGGAAGGTTTTTGGTGATTTTTTTCAGGACGGGGGTTTGGAATTGAAAAAAATTATTAGTAGAGAATAGGAACAGCTTTTTTTTTACATAAGTGAAAGACTCGTAGCAAGTCCAGTGGCCTTCCACGTTGTTTGCGTCATTCTGGTTTGGTGGGGGGAAGTTGTTAGGAATATAGGCAATGAGCTCATTTGGATGGTTTTGCATAGCAGCGTGTGATTTCTTACAGGTGGTACTCAACACTTCACCAACTTCTGGAATTTGGGGACAGGTTGTCCGAGCGAGCTAAGGCATCAGTCCTTTGGCTGTTTTCATTCAGTGGGAGTACTGATTTGCCCGGTTCGAATCCTGCAGGCACCAATGATTTGGGCCAAAGTCCTATCAAGGGTTGTATACCTGTCCTGTCGTTAGACAGTTCACCTCTGATCTCGATACCACGTGAATCCAAATCGCTCCCAACCCAGGGGCGTGAGGCAATGGGAAGCCACGAGCGAAATCGTCAGACCTAGTTCCGATCCTCTCTAGAGGACGGCTGGCGACGTCCGCGACACCTCCGGGTAGTCGGACGAAAATCCTAGGTGAAATTCCTTGTTTACTTTACTTTTTTACTTCTGGAATTTGAAGCTTTCTATGCAGGAGGGAGTTTCTGAAATACCACGGGGCGATACTTTAAGTATAATATAAAATTGGGTAGGTATAATACAAAATCCTTCCCACGAACTGTGGACCACACTACAACGCCCGCTTTCATAAACATAAAGTGTACTCAGCAATTAACTCGTGGACTGGGATTATGGTAAGCTAATCGTGGTAACTCGAACTATACGGCGAAACGGAGGTAAGGGCCGCTACAAGGGAAACGTTACGGTGCCCTTATCCATATTCCCAGTTTCCCACCCTCTGATAATTGCGTACGCCTCTGTAATCAACTCAGGCCGGGCCCTCTTGTTGAATATTTCAACTCCAGCCCAAGTTCACCTCCGAGCTCGCCCAGTTTTCGTTCGACGTCAAACTTCGAAGCGGATCTTCCCAACAAAACATACCTTCACGCCTCATTGTGTATTTTGTAAGTTGAATGGTAGGAAATATCTACATCTAAAATATCTAAAAACACTGAAAATTATAACACAAAAGTTCATTGTCTGTACTAGATACCCCTTCTACGTAAATCACTGGTCTGTGTGAGGCCTTCACACGAGCATCGAAAGTTGAGCTACTCCTAAAAAATTGCGCTAAAAAAGCTGTGTGGAATTTTTTTCCGCAAGTTTTCCTAGTGTTACGAGGAAACAGTTGGCAATAATTGTTGTGTTTCACAGTAAAGTTAAGCAATAGAAATTGCACAAATTTTGGCACGGAAGTTGGTACGAAAAGTTGGACTACACAAATGCAACGGCCAAGCGTGCTACTTCACTCCCGGAACCTCCACCATCACGAGTATTTTCTTTCGCAGATTTGAGACGCTCTGCCAATAAAATAGCTTTTATTATTAAACTTTTTGGCATACCCAGCTGGACACCGGTATGAAAGCACCATTTCCTCTGAAGAAGAGCCCTTGGTTTGATGCTATATCACAATTAAAGCCGTTCCTTCTATGAAACCAATACCAGATTGCACCGGTCATTGCAGGACAAAATACTATCTCCATAAAATCGACCCAAGTCTTTCCCCATTATGCCGAAAAAAATATATATGTCCGAAGAAACCTCTCAGCATTTGATATTGGAATGTCAAATGCTTGAAGCTGAACGAAATCAACTCTTACTTGCGATTGAAGGAAAAGCGACGCATCCTCTCAACCTCGGCTCAATCTTAGCAGAAAACAGCAACGAAGTGTACATTTCTCTTGGAAATTCTTCTGTGAAGTTAACCTGGACATATAAATATTGTAGTAATTGATGTATACCTAGAAAAATTCAAGTTCATGAAATCTATTATTTGATCTCTGTATATATCTCGGCTGTATAAATGTATTTCGAAGCCAATAAATAGATTTAAAACAATGCATGAATTATTATACAGAAATTTATTATTTTTGTATCAGGTAGCCCTTTTACGTATATCACTTATCTATATACAGGGTGGCTCTTAATGAACGAACCACCCTTTCTATTTCCGTTGATTGTGGAGAAATAAAAAAACATCAAAGAATTTAACCATTTGTTTTTTCAAATGGAACCCCGCAATTTTTATTGCAGAATCGGATTCTACATCCAATTTTATGAACATTTTACTTCGACGACTTTTTTTTTTTGGACGCACCCAGGAGCCTACGTTTGCCTACGCCTGAAAAGTGGTGGTTAAAAAAAAAAAAAAAATAAATGAAAAATCACCTTATCCTGGCTCTTGATCATTTTTGTTTTACTTAGATGAGTTTTTAGGCAAGCGGTTCGGTTCCTTCGCCCAGAAGGATACTCGGAGAAAACAGGAATGTTATGTTGCCAAATACGTTTGAATAAAATTGATCCACTAGAGGTAAACAACTTGGATTTATCGCCGAATAGTCTCGACAAGATAATTTAGATACTAACCCACCTGCCTAAAAACTCATCTAACTAAAACAAAAACGATGAAGGGCCAGGATAAGGTGATTTTTCATTTTTTTAAACCACCACGTTTCAGGCGTAGGCAAACTTTGGGCGCTTCTGGACGCTCCTGGGTGCGTCCAAAAAAAAAAAAAAAGAGTCGTCGAAGTAAAATGTTCATAAAATTGGATGTAGAATCCGATTCTGCAATAAAAATTAGGGGGTTCCACTTGAAAAAACAAAGTTGGTGCGCGCATGCGCGATGCGCAAAAATGCAATGGTTAAATTCTTTGCGAAAAAATAAGGGGAGGTTACTTCGACAAGTTTTTTTATTTCTCCACAATCAACGGAAATAGAAAGGGTGGTTCGATCATTAAGAGCCACCCTGTATAGGGTGTCTACAAAACAGGTCTTAATCCTTCAGGGTATCGATTCTACAACTAATTTTCAACAAAAACCGTTCTGTAACCATAACGTTTTTCCCCATTTAATCTTACTTTATTTGTAGTGCTACTGTAAGCCGTATGTAAATAAATACATTTTAAAAAAAGCCTTATTTTTTTTTTTGTCTAAACGCTTGTGTTCAGAGTTGTTCACGATTTAAGATTTTTTTCCTGTTATCGGCCTTACTTCATTAAAACGGACATAGTTCCCTCATTTCGAGAGTAATCTCAAATTTGACGAGACCGTTGGAAAGATCGTGAAATTTCCTATCTTCCTAATACCAAATAACTTTTTTTCAGTTGAATTGTACGGTGAATAATTTGTGGCATATTTGTTGTTGCAGGTTGATGGCGAAGGGTGACACGAGGACCCAGGCTCGGCTCTAGTCATGGGCAACAAGCTGAGCTGCTCCTGTGCACCCCTCATGCGGAAGGCTTACCGCTACGAGGACTCCCCCTGGCAGGCGTCCAGGAGGAGGGATGGACACCTCCTCAGGTACGGAACAAACCAAAGCTACAGAATACCTTTTAATTGACAATGGGGATTTTAAATCAATATTAGATTCTTGAATTTAAGTCAAATCCTATAATAAGGCCCTGGAATCATGTTTAACATTAGAGATGGCAGTAATCAATTACATTGGGCAGTGTGAATAAAAACGAGTACGACGAGTATTTACTTACGAGTAAAGTATAACGAGTATTAAAACTCCAAGTGAACCGACGCTAATATAAAGCGTCGAGTTTACTTGTGATCGTGTACTCGCCAACCCGATGGTATACTAGCAAATATTTACTCCAACAGAATTCACAAGAAAGGCTAGCGAATCCTTGTAGCGCCACACCTAGCGGTCCTTTCCTGTTGTGACTTGTTCTGTTTTCACCGCTAAACTAATTTGACTCCCCGTCATTACGCACTGACGGTACTTCTTTCAACCCCCATGTCATTGGCAACACCACTTTGGAATCCTGGATCACTAACGTATCTCAGAAAAATGTCCATCTTTTTCCGTGCGGTTAATCTTCCACCCCTTTCATCAGTGTTTTCATCAATAGAGTGCGAATTGAGAAAATCTACGTTTTCGCTCTAAAACCGTAATAGTCCCTTAGATAGATCGGGACTTATATCACGCCAGTCTCTATAACGTTTCACACCACGCAGGTTCATAAAGGCAGCCGTCTTTCGTGTACCTACAAGTACGACTGCAAGTCTGGAGTCGGGTTGACTTGCGAATGGACGAGTATTTACTTGCTACAGAAGTATTTACTTGCGTTTATTCACACCAAAATTGGCATTTTCGGGGTTTTAATAGCCTCTCAAGTATTTACTCGCGAGGAAGAGTAAATACTTGTTTTATTCACTTCCATTTTGGCGTTTATTTGTCATTTTAATATGTTCAAGTATTTACTTGTCCTACTCGTTTTTATTCACACCGCCCCATAAGTAATTTATTACTTTTTCAATTACATTGGTAAAAACGATTAGGATTTCAACCAACAATTATAGAAATTCAGATGAATACGTAAACAAACGAATTACACGTGCAATGATCACCACACTTGCCTCCCCCCAATTACTAATTGTAATTGGTAATTACATCGAAAATTACCAGTTACTAGGCGAAAAACCGCAATTTTTCATATTTATTCAGGATAAGTTAATTTTGAGATTCTAACCCGAAAAATCGTTAGTTTCTAGGTTTTTTGTGCATTTTCGCGTTCTGGGAGTATTTTTAATCTATTTAGCGTTCAAAATAACATGGAAACCCATACCTCGCTCGACCCTGTGCGTAATAACCTGATATGTTATGTGTACATACTTTTAAACGTGAGGTTGCAACGTTAGGGGAGGGAGGTATACATGTTTTTCCTCGATATTCTCACAAAAGCTCATTATAGGAATAAACAGCTACAAACTTGAGTTTTTATCATGAGTGATTGAAGTAACTGTGCCCTCAATTATATGACATTTATTGTGATTGAAATGGGTAATTGGAATTGAAATTCCATTCTTCCCAACATTGTTTAAACTTGGAATTGAATCGAATGCCCAAGGGAAAGAAATTACCATAGGAAAAAATTGCTAAGCAAGTGAAGCCTCTGTCAAAAAACACCGAGAAAATCGAGGGAGCCTGAGGGCCCGCGTCTAAGTCACTCGCCAAGTTTGCCGCAGTGAAAACTCTGGACCAGGCAAACGTTGTTTTGCCTTACAAATTATTTCTAGTTTCTAGATAAATTACAGTGTTGACAAAAAGTAACTGACTTATTTTAAGTGTGTAAGTATGTGGTATATGCGTGAAATAGGCATGGAGCCTATTTATATCAGCTAAAATATAAAATTTCCATGTCACAATGTTAGCTACTGTACTCCAAAATCTCTTTACCGATTTTACGAAATTATAGTCGTACATGAGTATTCAGTAGGTCTGAGAATCGGCTACTATCTTTTTTCACATCCCTAAGTGATAAGGGTTTTTCACCCTTGACATTTTTTTTAATTTTTGGACGAAATGTTTCATTTTTCTTTTTCTTATAATGTGGCGTTAAAAAATACATACAACCCCAAATTTTTACTTTTTTATCACCAACCCCTATTTTTATAGCCATTTTAGTAATTTAATCATTATAACTAAATAACTCCCGATAATAAAATAATTTCCTGATAAAAAATAATTATAATCCCGCTCGATAAATGATCAATTGTTGTGTTTTCAACTGTACTTCGATTAAAATTTCCCGTAGCTTATGGCAAATCTAGAATTTTTAAATAAAAATAAACATTTATCTTTATTATCAAGTTTAATCCTGATATATGCTTAGTGTTTCCAATCTTAGATTCTTAAAATTTGGCGCGTCTTTGCTGTTGAGTGAAATGCCACACTATACAGGTGTCACACAGTGTGTTACTCTGAAGGGTTGGTTTGTTGAAATCTCACCCTGTACATCGTGTTCATTTATGAGATAAAATATTGCTGGATGATGTATACTACAATCAGTTGCAATAAATAAAATCACGAAAAAAAACTTTACTTAAACTGAAGCCGGTCTCCTGTTCCACTCACACAATAAGACTTCCCTCACTCCCAACACAGTTTTCGGCTTCTTCGAAAGAGTCGTTTACTTGGAGTCAGACCACTTCATCAGCAAATTGAGCTAGTGTTGCCTTTTTTAACTGGGGTAAATCGTGAGTATATATTAGGTATAGGAATGGGGCAATCACGCTCCCCTGGGGTACGGGTGAAAGGATCGGCTTGGAGGGAGATACCGCGTTTTGTTCCTCACCGAGAATGTTCGTTGTGAAGTTCCAAGTAAAGGGAAAAAAAGGGTCTGCTTCATGTTCCTCGGTTAAGCCCGTTCTGATTGGGTCAACCATTTTTGGGTTTAACCCCGGCGATTGCATTCGATGAATTACCCTGAGAAAGTGGAACGGACTTCTGCTAACTGAATTAGCGTTGTGTTAGCGAAGTTGAGAGAACTAAAGCTCTTTCGCCCAGTTAGGTAGTATTTCACGTTACTTAACAATGCCCAAGAAAATAATCCAATATGCTCCTTCCCATTCCGTTTCCGTCTAAAAAAAAAATACTTGGATGGACGGAAGGGAGGTTGAAAAAAAAAGGAATGAAAACGTAAAAGAAAACTTCCAGATAAAACGCGTCTGAAAATGAACGTTTGAGAAGGAAAAGTCTTCCTTTCTCTCTCGACTACGTTACCCACACGGCGTCTCGTTCGGGGTCATCTGAAGAAGAAGGAAAGAAAACGCCCTTCCCATCCAAAGCGAGAGTTGGTAATAAAAAAGTTGGCAGACCGCTCGAATAGAAACCAAAGCTGTAAAGTTGTAGATGGGGGCACGAGGTTGGCACTAAAGTAGATGAGTTATACAGGGCAGCGGTCTTGGGTTGGTTGGATGGAGGGGGGAGAAGCGATGGGGTTGGCTCATTAAAAACGCAAGAAGTTTAGGTTGAGGCCCTTTTCAGCCGAAACTTGGACTGGAAGGAGCGGCGGAGGGGGACCTTCTATTTGAGAGGACTAAAGGAAGATCGAGACGAAATGGATTTCTCTCCAGACGATAGATGGAAATAAGTTGGGTCTAGATGGAGAAAACCTGAGGTAGTCTTATTCCGACATAGTCAAGTTGACGATCGGTATTTTGTTATTGGCAGGGGAACACATCGTGGAGCGATTAATTCGCAGGACATGTGGAATGTAGACACTGTTTTTAAAGAGACTACTGTAACTTGTGAAAGATGGTTCACACTTTTGGATTCTTGAATCTGCTGCACCTGAGCACCTACCTGGTGCGCCCGGAGTATTCTGTGGGTGTTGCATGCATTCTTTACCCCAGCTCATGAGAGGAGCCACTATACCGTTCCACCTCCATGTTACATGGTAGCAGATCTTGGTTATAACCCACTCACCCAATAATATTGACCGTTTTAACGCCCCTGAAAGAGAGAGCTCTTTGGCTTCGCCATAGGCTAAATGCACCTTGAAAGATTACTATTACTATATTACTAATAATATTTGCCACTCAAACTTTACAATTAGCCCCTGCCCTGCCTTTGGGAAGCCTTCTCCCTGTTCAGCCCCTCACCCTTCTGTTTTAAAGTCCAGGGAGTCGTGAGAGATATGGATGGTTCCCTCTTCCAAACTTTCTAATCTGCACCCCTGCGCAGAAACCTGATGCTTTCTACCGGCAGGGGTATCCTCATAGTGTAGCAGGCATTAACCGCCTAAGCCCTTGGAAGGGTCAATTATAGCATTCCATCACATCCATGTTACATGGCAACAGAGCGTCTTTACAATCCACTCACCCCCGGATATTGACTGTCCTGGCACCTTTTCCCCTCATCCAATTCATACCCTTTGAATTGGGGATGGGACATCGACATCAATATTATTGAAATATCGATGTTTTGCTTCGATATTACGATGTTTTGCCATCGATGCCACATGTTCGATATATCGATGTGTTGGCTCCGATAACATCGGTTTGGTTTTCTCTTTGGTTCACAGAAAAAATTCCATCTAGTTTGCTTGCTACCTAACGTGGAAAAAGAGAAATATTAAAAATTCTTTCAACTGCCGTAGTATTAGCGAATTTTCGAAGAAAAAGAAACTACCTATTGTTCTCGGACTAAAATATTTAAAATGAGAATTTTCAAAAAATGTTTGCTCCAAAATCCGTTTTAAAGCATTCTAAATCCACTGTCGAAGGACACCAAAAACACATTCCAGACGATAACTCGCGATGAAATTGAAATTAAAACTCAAATTTGCACTAAAAATCTACCTAGGCTTTCAAAAGGCTAAGTTTGAAGATGAGCACAGTAGCCTCACTCTAAGGGGAGATTTGGGGCATTTCAAATGGGGGAAAGTTACCGAAAACCCCCAAGCAGGTGACTCTCTTTTATAAAGGTTTTTTCACGCTGAACACGATGGTGAAATCGAATTGGAAATATCTGAGTCCGTTCAAATTAGAGCAGTTTGAAGATGATAAAACAAGGTAAATTGGCAAAATTCGCCAAAAACAAAAACTTCAGCATTCAAAAATTTTGAAATTGAAATGAGGTATCACAAGTTAGAAAATAAAATTGTCGGTTTTTGCGTAATTTTTCCTCCTGCAAAACTATTTGCAAAATTTGCTCAATTCGTCATGCTGCATGACAGGAACATTTTTTACCATCTTCTTCAACGTTGAAAAATGAATAAAATGAGATATCATTCCCCAAAAATAACATTGTTGATTTTGCGTCAATATTCCTCTTAATTTTACTCCCACAGATATTGCATCTGGCAGATTTGGCGTTGGTCTTTTGATAAAAAAACGCCACCACTTACTTGGAGACATCTTTTTGTATATTCACTCACAAACGCTTAACGAACGAACAAATAAAATCCTCAGAATACTAGCAAGAAGCGATGGTTAGTAGCGAGTAATAAGGATACTGTTAACTAATAAGGACACTGATATCGAAAACATCGATGTTTTCACCCGATATTAGAGGACATACCTACCAATGCCGCTCTCATACCATATCAATATCGATGTTGTCCCATCCCTACTTTGAATATTGCCGCTGGTTTGAATTCCGTTGAAAGGAATGTCTGTCTAAAAAGCATGCAATTCGCATTACAATTGGTGGGTCATAAGTCTAAAAACCAGGAAAACCATGCACGCTCAGCGCGATGTATGCCAAAAAGGTACTTTCAGAGAAACAGAAACTCACAGCCGAACGGAGCGGGAATGAGGTTGTCGGATGGCGCTTCCATCACGCCAGGTATACAACAGACAATGTCCTAGAAAGGCCCCTTGTACAAGTACAACCGCCTCAAACGGACATGATGTGAATCAATCAGGGTAGAACAAATGACAGGCATGAACAAAGAAAAGCAAGGGCTTTTTGGAAGGGGCAGTTCAAATTTCGGCAGCAGTTCGTTCTAAATAAAACGTCAGCTTCTCTCAAAAGCTCTAGCGTTTTTTGTCAAAAGGGGTGAAAAAATGCATTCAACTTGTTTCCCCACGTTTTTGTATAATATGTTGCCTTGTTCTAAGTTAATTAGTTTAACAACGGTTTAAGCTGTTTTCAAAGTACAACTTGGTGGAATGAGGCCCGTCGTTTAGCTGCAGATTCCTGTACCAAATCTAGAATACCCAACTATGGGTGAGGGTTAAATTTAGCAGAGTTCTGAGCTACCACCCGAGTTATAGCTCGGGAAAACTTCCTCCAAAAGCCTTAAACTAAAAAATGAATTTATACTTGTGGAAATAAGGACAAATTAACAAAAGGCAATATGAAAGGAAATGTCGCTGTATTAAGCAGTGAACATTAAAATCAGTAGCAACGAATCGGTTGTAAGCGAAAACCATCAGAAATATTTTCGTGACGATTTCTTCGTGACGCTGTCCGCGTTACATTTTCGAGTTTATGTAGCAAAATAAAGACATAAAATGTTAAAGAAAACAGCTTTCGTACAAGTACGCGACCACGATGGACATTTTATGTACTTTCCCGCACAAACACCACGTACTTGCAATTGGAGGCCAGTTTTGATGTAAAACGCTTATCAAATTCAACGTCGGCGTCTCGATAAATGTATCACGTACCTCACCAATTTCAATTTCATTTGTGGATAATGTAGTATTCATAAGCAGATTTTTGCGTAAACGATATTCGCGCACTAGTTCCAACGAGTGCCGTTTTGTAGGACCCTACGTTAGATTGTGCTCGCTGATGGTTGCGATGTAATGGTTCCATCGTTTGGTCACTGAGGTTCCGAAGCAACGAATGGTAAACTGTAAAGACATAATCATCACCACTCACAGGACTGTAACAGTTAGTAAACAATATGGTTCCATCGAGTGGTCACTGAGGTTCCGAATGTCCAGGGGTTAACGTAACAAGATTAAGTAAATCAACAGCTTTCAAATGAGTGGTGAACGAGTTTTGTACGATCACAAATGTCGAAGATAATGATCCGTAGCAACGAATCGGTTGTTAGCGAAAACCATCAGAAATGTTTTCGTGACGCTGTCCGCGTTACATTTTCGAGTTTATGTAGCAAAGTAAAGACATTAAATGTCAAAAAATGAATAACCTTGTCCTCAGGTATAAAAAGATAAAAGGGATAATCAAAATTGTAAATTATACGTGAAATCGAACCTGATTGTTGCTCGCTCCTTGAAGACTTTTTAAATGTGAAATGAACGCACTTCGCACAAAGTAGAAAGTGAAAAAAAAGGAAAACCTCACTGAGGAAAAAATTGTATCGCCGGGGGATTTCGGGTGGAGAATTACATTTAGAAGAATTAAGTTGTTGTGGTGCTGTTGAGAGAAGGTTGTGATGCGCGGAGGAAGATCCGTGACGAATCTGAGATCTGTAATAATTGAATAAAAATTAATTGGTTTGGCCCCGGATTTTTTTCAGATTCCGAGATCTTAGATACATGTTTTTACCTATTACACCAAACCTAAAGGCCTGTTATTTTATTAATACAGATCATTTGAGAAGTTCAATCCAGTTTCCTTCGTCATGGATGTTTAACCAACATTCATACTTTTGAATCTCATACCTACCCTATGAGGGTGATTCTCATTCTACGGGACAATCGAGGTTTTGATTCTGACTAAACAATTTTGTTCTCCTAGATTTATGATTTTTCTATTATACAGTCTAGATGTTACTCTAATGGTATAGTGATGTACAAGCACGCATGATTTTCGTTTGTTTCCTCAAAATTCAGGTTTTAAAATTTTATAGGACACGACAATGGTATGTATCCATGATAATTAGCTTTGTTAACCAAATAACGATAGAATCATGTAAACGATGTGAGGGTAAGGTTGAATGAGACAGATATTTAAACCAAAAACATTTCAATTCCTAGTTGAAGCTAGATGATTTATTCAGTTGTACTACCACTCAATATTAGATGTATCAAAATAATCACGGTTCACAAGAGTGTAGGTGGGCGGGCATCTGATTTCACTTTTTCCTGACTTTGTGCTTGAACAAGTATCACATTTTATTATTGGTATTTATTTAGTAACAAATACCAAACTTGAAAAAAAAATGTTTCAAACAGCCTTGACGGCTTTTGTGGTAGACACAACAATGAAGTTTAAAATCGCCAAGACAATGAGAAATCAACAATTAGGAGTCTAATGAACACTTATTGAAATTGAAAATTGCATTAAATAGAGTTTTTACATCTCTATCCCAAAATAAATGCTTAACAATGAGAAGTATGAAACGCGCATACCCGTTTTAGAAACGGCTAGCTCCATTTTTGAGCCCCAACTATATAGAGATGGCGGAAGCATGGTGTTTCCTCAAAGGGCAGGGTTATCAACGCTGAAAAAACTTTAAATTGCCAAAAAAATGCCCTCATTTGAGGGCATGATTTCCTTCAAACCCATGACAATGAGACAGAAGGTTTGGGACAAACTTTGAGTACTTGATTCGTACAGACTATCTAAAAGTTAGTCCCACTTGTAAGCGCATCAACATCCAGTAACTAATTCTAAAAAAAATACTAGTTAAAATATTTCCGGTAAAACGTGCTTTGAGCGGATAACATTTCGGACTAAGTTCAAATTCTGACTCACGGACAGACCATGACAAGGAGATAAGAGGTACATTTCGATCAATTACCGGCATGTAAAATGAAGAGTAGTCGAACTTTGTGACAGCCATGAGTAGGCCTAGTTACCACATAAAATCTACAAAAATAATTTTTGGAAAATGTTGAACAGAAAATTATTTACCAATGAAGGACAGCGATTGTCCCGTAAAATAGGAATCACCCATATGAATCGAGACTCTTTCCATCCGCGAAAACAACTATTAGAGGTCTAGAATCAGTATAGAATCATTGTATCATTGGTCTAGAATCAGTATAGAATCATTGCTGTATCAGCATTGTTCCGGAGACGATCATGGAGGTCCCCCAGTAAAGGGACGACTGTTAGAATTGATCCTGGGGGGTGGGACACTAACCAAACAATAAAAAATAAATGAAAATAGAAATTAAAAAAAAAAAAAAATCGCTGAATACAAATCCGTTTTAGACTAATCTAAGACCAAGGAAGTGGGGAAAAAACCTATAGCTGTATGTCTTTCTATGTGTGCTTGTGAAAAATGTTATATACCAGGGGTTCCCAACTAAATTTTTCCAAGGAACTAGATTTTTCCCTTCATTAAGCTACTGTAGGTTTCCTCCAAGTACGGTTCTCTATGTTTTTTGGGTCGCTGATCCGAATTTCAGGATTCAAAATTGGAATCACCCGTGTCCCGTCGTCATTAATATTTCTTGGAGCAATAAGCTGTGTCGTATGAGGAGAAATTGAGAGGATTGCATGTAATGTAGGCGTGCACTAATTCATTATTAATGAAATGAAACGATGTCCATTTGTTTTGTTTAGGTTGTGGGCGGAGGTGTTCCACGTGAGTTCGAGCGGCGCGGGGACCGTGAAGTGGCAGCAGGTCTCCGAGGATCTCGTCCCCGTCAACATCACCTGCATCCAGGACTCGCCCGAGTGCGTCTTCCACATCACAGCCTACAACAGCCAAGTGGACAAGGTCCTGGACGTCCGCCTAGTCCAACCAGGTTCGTCCTTACGAATTTTCCATGAAAATTCCCTACAAACAGTTCCTAATTCAAAATTAATGCTGGTCGACTTATGATGGCCGACCACGTATCGTACCCGTCGTGGAATACTGTGACGTTTCTCAAAAACAGAATCCTGAGTTTTTCAGCATTTTTCCGCATTTTTTCAGCAAGTTTTCCGCATTTTTATGTGGACCTCAATCGTCATCCAGCTATTTATATTTCAATCTCTTAATTCAAGACTAATCTCCCAAATCCTACCAACAAAAGTTCAATTTGACTTGAAATTTAACCAAATTTTTCCGTTTCTCCCACAAATTTTGTGTTAGTTGCACTATTCTACGAACAGTTTCAAAATTGCCTACACTATGCTAAACTATTTCAAGGACTGCTGTCAGCTTTTAACAAATTTTGTTACCACTTTATTTTTCTTTTTTCTTTTAAAATCGCCTTTTGAATAGAAATGATTTTAGGTACTTAAATAAATCCAAAACAATTGTAAACAAAGAACGCATGGTTTATTTCTTTAATTTAGACTGAAAAAAGTAATGAAAAATCAGTCTTTCTTCTCGAATTTAGGTTTTCGATCACGAGGTTCAGACTTTTTATAGAAGGTATTCCATTAAAAAAACTTAATGTTAAATAACATAAGTAGATATTCACTATGATTCAAATAATTTATAAAACAACAGATTAACTTTTCCAAAAAGGAAATATAAGTTTATACGTTTATACATTGAATGGTTAAGTCTAACTTTTTCAAAATGACACTGAAATTTATAAGTACAATAAATACTAACTTTTTCAATAAGGAACTAAAGTTTACGGGAATGCCCCATTTTGTGAGAACAAGAAATTCAAAGAATTCCTCAACATTACATTGAGTAGCTGCATCGCAGAAACTTAACTTATCCGATCCTCGAGTACACCTTCTCTGGGTCTTTCGTTCAAGAGTATGTACCCTATGTTAATCATGAGATTGGTACGATGTACCATCTTCATAAACGCGAATAGTCCGGGGGTGAGAAGAAAACTGACTTGTGACAGTCTTTCATGGACACAACGGGGTAATTTCCTCCACTGTAATACCGGTACATCTGCCATCTTAAGGTGATCAAACGAACTACAGTTGGCGTTGTTTTCACAGTATAAACTAACCACTTAGACAGATTGAATTCTATAACCAACTCAAAATTGGCAATTCTCGAGATGTTACAGTACTCCACGACGGTGCGATATTTCGTATATTGCGCTTCTATTCACGCGTATAGTTATAATGTCAGTTTCCATCGCTCTTGCATTGGCTTCGTTCACTTCGACAACTTTCATACTAAGAGTCTTCATGTTAGCTTGTGAATTTCTACGTAGTGTCATATAGTACACCGCACCATTGTAGATTCCATTGTTGACATTCGATTGTCATGCCCCACTGGCAAATATAAGCTCTTGCGTCCCGAAAAGCTGTTAAGGTTATTTTATGTCCTCAACAACCTGGGAACCTGAAATGTGAATGATACCTTCTGTGGGACATAGTAAAAATTGGCTAGTATCATGTGAGGATGATATCATGTAGCTTGCTGGTAGCATGATGATTTGAGGTAATTCGAGGGCTCTACAAAGTAAGATGTTAAATGATACG
Organism: Creontiades dilutus; assembly: GCA_031894815.1. NCBI lineage: Eukaryota > Metazoa > Arthropoda > Insecta > Hemiptera > Miridae > Creontiades > Creontiades dilutus. The sequence continues at coordinate 1,012,771 of JAVIWC010008310.1, forward strand.
GAATACTATCCTTGGTCAGGCGATCAGATCTGTTTCGTACAAACGACTTGTTACAGTTGGTGTTCACAGAGTTACATTTAAGACGAAACTTTGCAACTGTCTTCAGACACCTAGAAGTCAGTTAGAAAGTAAGGAGACACACTGATCTGTTGGAGGGGCCTTATGGCTAATTTCGTTCCTAATCGATCTAACATATATGGTGCTCTTTTCATGACATCAAGAGTATACAAGACAAAATATGGAATTGACGAGTTTAGATAATGTACCTATGTTTTTAATTAGTTTTGTACACTCAACCGTATATCTAGGCTGTATTTAGATAATGACCAAACACTATTTTTGGTAATTAACTACAGTCCAATGATCTGCGTGAAAGGGGTATCTTTCATGATAAAAAATGATAAACTCGTGTGTTAGAATTAGCAGCGTTTTTTATTTGATTTCCGGTTTTTACACATCCTGATATGTGATAAATTTTAGGAGTGGGGGGGGGGGGGGTAAATGTTTATTTTTTAGTCAGTTAAAAGATTAATTATTGAGATTAACAACCCAAAACATTGCCATGTTTGGGTGACCCACCTTCAACACAAACTGCTCCGTACATTAACAATTTGTATCTTTTTCTTCTAAGAATTTGTTGCATCCCTCTAAGAATGAAGGTGAGTTTTTAAAAGGAACAAAACCCTCTCGAAGAAGTAATACGTTTTTATGATTAGTGCTGAACCAAAACGTCGCTGGAAGCAGATAAAAAAATGTATCGGTTCGTTGTTTTATTGCTATAAATAGCCGTTCTGACATAAGGTGTCCATCTGTAACAGATCATTAGCAGTAACTTCCCCGTAAACAGCGGGAAAAAGCCGCCAATGCGAACAAAATATTCCGTTCCCCGACTCGGATTGGTCGTTCCCGAGACCATCCGAGTCGTAAACTCCCTGATGTCCCCGTTCACCTGACGATTTAAGACCCTTTCACCGTAAACGTCGCCCTACGGTCGTTAAAACTTAAATTGTTTCCTCGGGACCTGCGAGCGAAAAAGTAAAACAAACAACGACCCTGATTAGATTACGTAAGAACCGCCGAGTTCCTTTTCAATGGGGTAGAATGTGTAGAACGATTAGTCTAGTTTTGAGCGGTAAAATAGCACTAAATACAGAAGTTTAACGAGTAGGTACGTCGCAGATTCAATAACTGCATTACTTCAGCTATTCCATTTAAGACAAGTGATAATTACCTAACCAGCACTAATTGATGTTCACATTATGACATGAGCACCTCTTGAATCATTCGTTACGCCGGCCACCGAATGGCCGATCTAGATATTCAAAATTATTGTTGAGCCTATTTTTAGGAATTTTAACGATGATCACGAATATACCTCATGTCCCTACACCCAAATGTCATCTTCTAACATCGAGCTACGCTTTGACTTTACACAGCCGCAATGACTTGCCTTGTGACAGTTCGAAAATTTTTAAAAGAGTAAATAGTTGATTTAGGCGTTTAGATGTTTAGTTCCCAAATGAAATGGACCCACTACTTTCAAAGTATGTGTCAAAAGCTAAGAAAATGTGCCTGTACCCTGTAGAGAATCAAATTTCTATAATAAGAATTAAAGATCAAAAGTTGTCATGCGCTGTTTGAATCAATTTCGCAATACACAACTGTATCACGTGGAAGTACTTTCAAGCACCTAATTGATAAACGTTTCATGTTTCGAAGAATTACATTGCAGACATTGTTAACCCTTAAAACCCAAAATCCAAAAATCTTGATGAATTTCAATTTTTCCCACATTCAATGATTTGTCTTTTGCTTTCTTTAAATGCATAACTTATTTCAAAAGGATGAATGATTAAATTCTATTTTATATGTATCTTGTACGATTCCTTTTTGAGACACCCAAAACTCATGGTATCCTGTAGTTCTGCATTATGTTTTGTGATTTGCTCGATTTTTAGAAGACACTTTTACAACTCTAGTAATATTTCTGTTAAGTATGATATAACCATCGCTAAAACACCAAAAGTTTGGAAAATGATTTTATTGAGTTCAAACGTAACAACTCCCCGAAGAGAGGTATCCTGGTTCATGTTCTCTGGCATACCACTTAGAAACCGGAAAAAACAAAAATGATCGTTGACAGATACTTTATTATGCCAATTGGGTTTTAAATTAGACTGAGAACCCATTTTTATTTATATCCTTCATTCTCCTTTTCGGGGGTGGAGGTTGAAGGGAAGGTATCCAGGATGATACCGTGCGTCATTAAGAGATGAGCAAGCCCACGCGCCATTCCACCGATACATTAAATTATGATTTTAATTTGTTTATTGCCTGCCAATTGTACACATTGAATATGTTGTAACTAATTCGTTAACACAAAAGTATATAGTATTTTGCTGATGTGAGACACCGACAATCAAAATCGTTCAGACTGAAATAATCGAGGGTTAAAAAACACAGAATGGAGGGAAGGTTGATGCTGTACGAATGTGCTAGTCATATGGCCTTTTTCGATGGAGTTTTCCATAGCTTATTTACATTTTTGCTATTGGCGAGCTGGGCCACAGTTTTAGACAGTCCAGTTCGGTCATAGGATATTATTCAATTGAAGATTGTAATGCGTAGGAAAATATGTACAATAAACTATCTACCTACTTATCCATCTATCGCCACACCTCTATTGACGAAGCCTTGTTTCAGAGCGAAGTTATGTCAAAAATGAAATTTGATAACCGTGATCAGTTGATTCAGTGATTCCTTGTTGCTTCGGAGGTGGGTAGATTTGTAAATGTGAAGAACTGTCAGGTGATTACCGGTAGCTCGTCTGTCCTCCGCGAACCCCCGACGTTGCCCCAGTTTGTGTGACCGGCGGCGGGCGAGCGGGGTAGGTAAGTCGGTCACAGCGGGGCGATATCGATTTCTTAGACACAACACGCCCTCGCTTCCCCAATTGCCCCTTCGGCCGCGGGACATGTCACCCATATAACTCCCCAGTTTTACCCCCATCCCCGCCCTCTGCACTCCACCACCGGGTTCCTCATCCGACGTTTTTCTCCCTTCGTTTTCCCGCCACGTTTTTCCCACCCTTAGGGAGGACGGGGAAACGTCGCCGGTGGCTGCGACCCAGGGGTTGGTCGTTATAACGAAAATCCCATGCGGTTGCCGTCCCCTCTTAACCCTCTCCGCCCTTCAACCCCCATGTGTCGCATCCCGCAGTCACCCCTTCCTGGAAACCGGAACCGAAATTCATCGTAACATATTGTGTCAGTGAATCTTATTACTTCCAGGAGAGTGAACACGTGTCTTGTTCATTCCATAAACAGCAAACAAAGAACTATAGAACTGATGGAAGAGCTGATGGATCCTTACACAAAAACAAATACTATAATTGCTGTCATATTCGATACTGTCAGGGTCTCTTAGAGGAATGGAAGACAAATTGAACAAGGAATATAACTGACTGAATTTACTCTACAATTAATTCCTAAATACTTGTACAATGATTATCTTACCTACTCCGCCAAAGTCTCTCCTCGAAACTCCACTAACTTTGACCACGACGACGAAGCTTAAATCTGCGAAGATAATGCGAAGGGTCTTGGTGATATTTTCGATGAGCCCTGATGATACTGGACGAGACGTAGCTATGGTCTCGGATCTCTTGAAGTCGGTCGGGGAAAGGAACAACGGCTCCGGCGCTTATTTAACCTCGGTCGGAGGTGGGGACGCTGCTGTGGCCCATTTTTGTCATCAGCCCGACTAGGTAGCCCGACAGTTCGGTTCTGTACACAGATGGGCCGCAGTGTGGAGACCAAGCAGGGTGTGGCTTCTTTGATGAAACAAATGAAGAAGGTAGAGCCTTAAGTCTATGGAACAAGACCTCAATTTAAGCTGCCGAATGTTATGCTACAGTTCAGGCGTTGCGGTACGCAAACGCCTTCAACAATGACCACTCTACTTTAATCATCTTCACTGATTCAAAAAGCGATACAAAAAACATTTCGGAAACACAAGAGGAAAACAAGTTGTGCAAGTTGCCCTAATAGCGCTCTTGGTTTTGTACACTTGGATGGTAGGTTTTGTACGTGTAATGGGATGGTAGATGTATTGATAAATTTCCTCCTAAATACATAATATAAGATACTAAACAAGTGGAACATGTATGCAGCTTGTACAGGAATCAGGGAGCATGAGAGTTTTTCTGAAACTTTTCTCTCATAACCCTCTCCGCCCTTCAACCCCCATGTGTCGCATCCCGGAGTCACCCCTTTCTGGAAACCGAAACCAAAATTCAACGGAACAAATTGGGTCAGTGAATCCTATTACTTCCAGGAGAATCAAGTGACTTGTTCACTCCATAAACGGTATACAAAGAAATGAAGAACTGATGGAATAGCTGATGGATCTTTATGAGAATTGTGATAGATATGGTTAGTTCCAACCTCACGACTCTTGAATCCGTCGCCTCTGGAGGCATATCGGACGTTATCCACTGTCTGGGAAATGGATGTTGCAGGCTTAAACAGCTTAGAACTTGGAGGGATCAATTATTCCATTCCATCACCTCTCATGTTACAAATTAGCATGAGCCCCTTATTATTCCGCACTCCCTTCTCTCATTAACCCCTTTGCTCTCTCTTCCATTCCCTCGCATAACCCCCATAAGTAAAATGTCTTTAAATATTGCTCAATATTGGCAATCAGTTGCGGATATCAACTTTGCCAAAATGAGGGAGTACCAAGTTTATGCTCTACTCCAAGCAGCAGCACAGCCACAGATATTTCACACGGCCAGATTCGGGTAATTGGTGAAACCATTACCTGGCGTTAGTAACTGAGCTGACACGGGCGGACTTTCCTCTCATGATACTGGAATGGATGACCACCAGGGTCCTAACTGGAGGAGCATTCATGTGGTCAGCGACTTCTCCCCGCCGTGTAAGGAGGCTGGCTGAGTTGTCGTCTCTGGGCCTGGAGCTGGACTCACAAAAATACGAAGGGGAAGAGAAATACCTTCTGATGGTACAACCTGAAGTTATATTACTCTCCCTTCACCAGCACAGCGGCAGACCGACTCAGGACTGTCCCGTGTTCCAATGCTTCTAGATGGATTCAGAAACATAATCCTTAACAAATTGAATGCGACTTCTAAAACAGGTTCCATCCTCCCGGACGGGAGAAAAAATAGTAAGCAAGTTAACATAAGATATATTTTTCTCTTGGAAGGTCTTGGTTGCATTTGAGATGAGTATGACGTATTTTTGACCATTTTGGAACATGTGACCACAAGTATACACCCGTGACCTGAGTATGCATCCCGCAAGACACCCCTATTTCGTCTAGTGGCGATCTTTACACCATGATGTACAACTAGTAAATTTTGTGATATTTCTTACCCATTTAATGAAACATTTTCTCTCGATTAGAAAGGTTCATCATTGAAAATAGCAAACCAAAACAAAATTGGTGACAATTGCGCACGTTAGTGACGTTGCGCAATTCGTAACTCGGCCAAATGTGAAAAACCCGCAAAAAATCATGAAGATTAATAAACAAAATTGTTTAAATGTCCATTAATAACGATTTAGGAACTGTGATCCCATAACCTAATAGACTAATGTTGAGAATTAAGAAAAATCTGAATAACTTATTTATTTAATAATTATTTTTTCCAGTTTTTCATCTTCATTTCACACTTACATCAACTCAGTGATCCTTTAAAGGTTCAAAAAAGAATATGAGGGGGAATTCTCGGATATTATGACGATAGAACGAAAGAAAATAACATTGTCTCTCGACCTGAGCCCTAGTTCGTTATAAGGGACGTCCCTTGCGATGCCTAACTCCCGTTTTTCGGTAGCCTATGAGCTCCCCCTCAGGTTTGAGTCGTGGCCTCCACTCAACAAATTTCAAGTGTCGCATTCCGCAGTTCCCAAAACCGAATTCATCTCGGTAAATTGCGTTTGATCCCTCGTGGGAAATTTGTTGAGGGAGTTGTTCACTCTCCGAGGCAATCGTAAACACAAAACGGAATTAAACTTTTATATTTACCTAAACTCAATCACGCAATGTGTTCAGCAACCCAGAACACACTGTGTGCGGTGATATATGATAGAGAGTTGGGTTGCTGTTTCTAATAATTGACCTTTCTAATCGTGAAGCAAACAATTTTTAGAACACTATCAAAATTTCGCCATTTTACGTTCATTTTTGTTTCCAAGAATAACAATAGGGAATGTGCGCGGTTTATGATGTGTCTCTGCCAGGTGACTTAGTCTTGTCCTCCCATTTCTGGACCTGTTGAGTTATATAATCTGAGAAATGGTAACCCCTAGTAGGGCTAGTCGATCAGCTTCTTCGTTGCCTTCTATTACTTCATGACATGGTACCCAAAGCAACGTTAATATGTTGCCGTGGGCTGCAGCCTTGAGTGAGGTGATAAACTCCAAGTCAGCTTTGATGTTGTTGAGAAGGCAGAAATAGCCTTTAATGCTGCCTGGCTGTCTGATAGTATGTAAATTCTCGCACCTTTGAGTCAATGGCAATCTCTTGTGCACATATTTCTATAGCATGGGTTAGAACACTATCAAAATTTCGCCATTTTACGTTTTTTTGTTTCCAAGAATAAAGTGCTAAGATGTGTTGCCAATGACCGCTGGTACATTCGTAATGACGACCTCCATAGGGATCTTAATATGGAAGCATTGTGTGAAGTGATAAACCAGAGTGGAAACAAATACGAACAGCGACTTAATGCGCACATAAGCGCAAAAGCTCTTCACTTTGTAGACAACAGCAAAGTGAAAAAAAATCTTGATAGTGAAATACCTTGGAAAATGAAGCCTCGAAAAAGGCAGTTTTACGATCACTGGATTTTTGACCATTAGGTCTTTTACATCCTGTCTATGTTGAAATAAGGGTAAACGAGACTAAGACACGTTACTCAAAGTTCCCATCTAGGGCAAACTATCAATTAAAAGTCCATAAACGACGGCAAAACCGTTCCAAGTCTTCAATTTTGAAAAAAATTATTATTTTGATTAGGAGTAATCAGACAAGTTTTATAAGGCATTTTGACGAAAAATGTTTCAGATAACATTTGTGGAAGTTTCACAAGGTATTTCCTGAACTAGGGGTAACATGGCATTTTCCAAACTATGTCATTGTCGATCCATTTTGTTTAAAAAATATTATTTCTTATTGACAAGCATATATCAAGGTATATATGTTGTACTCAACCGCCGAAAACGGCCAGTGGCCGAAAAGTTTGCTCAAACCTAGGGCTGGGAATTTTGTTCTGCTCACTCCGCGGAGAGAGACTATCTAGGAATGGTCGTTTCGAAAGTACCGAGCTCGGTCAACATTTCCAGAGAGATGTAGGTTGGCAACTCTGCTCGCTTATCAGCTAATCTGACTGATCAGCTCGCTTATCAGCTAATCTGAATTTAAGTTTCGTACCGTTGCAGTACATTTCGAGTTGATGAGTTAATATAACGAAGTTCATGTGATTTTTCAGTAGGTACCTCCTCACAAAGTTCCTTCAAAATAAAGTATTATTATTATTATTATTATTTTATACCTAACAACAAAATAGGAAGGGGGGATTATTTTGCTAAGCTTAATTTATTCAAGCGTAATGAGTCCCAAGTGAAGTTGGTTTTTCAGTACAATTTCAAGTTATTGAGTTACCAAGTTGATGTGAAACGACAAACAAGTACCATCTTCCAAGTACCTTCTTCAAAATACTCATCTTGAAGAAGAATCATTTTTGCTAAACTTAATAGAAAGAATTTCACAATGTTTTTAGTAACCGTATCTTAACATTCCTGAAATCCCTGGAAATATTTGAATCACCAAGTTTTGTAATCTATGGTGACGCTTCGGGTACCATAACATTATTTATAAATCAATTCCAAACAACATGAGCCTTAGACGATAATTTAGCAGGAGGTTTCGGGCATTGAGCGTTTTTTTCGGCCACTGAGCGTTTTTTCGGCCACAGAGCGTTTTTTTCGGCCACTGAGCGACTTGTTCGGCCATTGGGCGTTTCACAAGATGCTCATTACCCGAATAGGCATACCAATGGATTATTTCTAAACTGTGTCATTGTCGATCCATTGAGCAAAAAAATATTATTTCTTATTGACAAGCATATATCAAGGTATATACATTCTCCGATAGTTAGTCTTTTTCACTTGAACCATTACAAATGAAGGTCATTTCTGATAGCTTCATACAATGCACTATAAAGGGTAAACTAACAGACTCCCCTTAACAATGTCGAATATAACGATGTGGCAACGAATTTCATGTTGACGATTTATTTCAGGTACTCGGATAGGGCAGGCTTCAGAATGTTTCGTCTACTGGAAAGACCCGATGACCAACGACACTTGGGGCCTCAATTTCACCTCTCCCATAGACGCCAAGCAATTCCGAGAATGTTGTGTAAGTAAAGTTGACATTCCTATTTATTCTGTTTGTTTCACTTATTTATTAGTGAAATACTTTATAAAGTATTTTTAGTTTCTGTTGCACATGGAATTTCCAACCTGATTTGCATGAAGGGTCTCCAGGGGAGGAGCGATATTGGGCCATTAACTGATCTCATTGTAGAATGGCAACTAGGTCGGACTGCATTCGAGCGTGAGTTTGTTAATTTGAGTTGGTCCACTAAATTTCGATCAAAGAAGAACAAGTTGTTCGATAGGTGAACGTGTAAAAAATTACAAAAAATTCGGCAAGCCAAGTGCATTCCCGGATGCTTTTACATGGACCTACGGGCAAAATTCAAGAAACAAGGAATATGCTTTAGCAGCGCTCTTGGGAGAGTATGTATAGTATGTATAGTAGTAGAGACTATGTATACAGGGTTTCCGACTGAAGGGTAGACATCCGGGTAGGGATAGATTCTACAACTAATTTGTGACAAAAAGTACCTCATAGAAATATTTTTGTACAGGCTTTGTTTCCGAGTTCTTCACGGTATAAGATTTGATTTGATTATTTGAGTACCGTTGGAAAGAGCATTAAACTACCCATCTTTCTGATACCAAACCAAAAATATTTGTTTAGATTGGTTGGAAAATGATTAAGTTATTGCTGTTTTTGTGGCGGAAAGTCTAAAACACGAAAAAAATCATAAGCCGTGAATAACTCGGAAACAAAGCCTCCACGATATTTCTATGAGGCAATTTTTGTCACAAATTAGTTGTAGAATCCACCCCTGGCTGGGTTTCAACCCTTAAGTGGGACACCCTGCATATTGCCCACTCCCCTTGGCAGCCTGTGTACGGTCCTCTTTATGCTCTTGGGAGAGCGTATACTGCCCACCTACCTTGGTGTTCCGTATGACACTCCTGGAAACATAGATGTTTCTGAAACACCCTGAACCAGTGGGTCATATTTAAAATGTAAATGCTATAAATCCTCCCTTTGTATTTAGGTAGGTACTAGTTTTCGCCTTACTGTTGTTCCAAATTTAAATCTATCTCTGCATGCTTATCTATTATCCATTAATTTGGTGATAGTTATTCCGCAAAAAAAGTATATAAATCTACCCTCATTATGGATATTTACATTATTGCTTTTGAATTTTCGATACAAACGTCTGAAATTTGTAAAATTGCGGTATTTGGGAATTAGCTACTACGTCAGCGAGCCCTTCGTTGGTGGTGAATTGTAAAGAACGAACGAGGTAAGCCCCTGGTGTTTACTTGGATAGGCAAGAAAACGCAATGCTCACCTGATATGCGGAACTGTAGCTTAGCGCCAGAGTTAAGTAGAGTAATATTCGTACAGATCCATAACAGCAATAAGATTTCAGCAGAAAGTAGTTACATATCGTTGCCTTACCGAAACCGCTAATCTCTATATCTGTGAAGAAAGAGATCAACATTTCAATTATGTCGAACAACTTGAATTTCTATTTCATTGTCAATGGCAAACTTTTTAGTTCATGTAACTGCAACCAGCTCAAAACTCACTAATAAAAAGGACCATAGAGCGGATTCGCGATGTTAGCGTTTTGAAAGGAGATAGAGAAGTCAGGAAAGTGTATTTTTAGAAGAAATATTAATTTCATTAATATTTACATGGATTTTTCCTGATCAGTCCCAACTTTGAATACGGTTTACTTAGAAGCTAATTTTGCAGTTTCGTGGTTTAATTCAATATATAATTTTCACAAAGTAAAATTGGAAATGATTTATTCCTACAAAATTATGTTACTTCTTCCAATTATAATTAGTTCATTCTTTTATCATTTTAGTGGTGGTTTTGAATGGAAATCGGCATGGGAGACCTCTTTAGTGAAATGGTGAAAGAGCACCAACGAAATACACCAAAAGCTAAAAAAAAGGATGAAAAACAAACAGCATCATATGACTTTATTGACTGCACACTCACCAACTGTTTTTCTCGTCCTTTCACCATATTCCTTTGACGAAAACTATCGTAGGAGTATTTTCGTAGCATCAAATCAAAGATCCACCGGTGAGCTGGAGAGAGAGTTCCAAGCTCACAACGTTCAATGAGTTTAAAGGCACATCATCGATGATGCGTGGTGCAAAATGGAAACAGGTGTTTTAGAGCGGACAGTTGAAGATAATGAGTAATATGTCCTCTTTTAGAAGAAGGCAGAGCTTGAACAACGCCGATGCTCCGTTTTTATCTTGGGTGTAATCGGAAAAATCGTGATGTTTGGGAAACTGCTACGGTGTATACGATTTCTCGTTGAAGGTAGTATAGTATTTATCAAAAAAGATCCCCGGTGAGCTGGAGAGAGAGTTCCAAGCTCATGAGTTTAAAGGCACATCATCGATGATGCGTGGTGCAAAATGAAACAGGTGTTTTAGAGCGGACAGTTGAAGGCATATGTCCTCTTTTAGAACAAAACGCATGTGCTTAACTGTAATCGGAAAAATCGTGATGACTGTAGCTTAGCGCCGGAGGATGTTAGAGTGCTTAACTGTTATGCGAGACTGTAGCTTAGCGCCGGAGGTAGATTGAGTTTATTTAATGAGCTAAGAAAGCTACAGTTTCGCATATCAGGTGAGCATTGCGTTTTCTTGCCTACCCGAGTAAACATCAGGAGCCGTCTTTGTTAGTTTAGTGTAGGCCCATGACCGTTACCAGATTTCAAAATAAAGTGGCTGCATATGGAAACTACGTTGGACCGAAAAAGAATGGAACAATTTGATTTCTACAAAATAGTATTAGTTCTTCTGATTAAGAAATAGCGGTTTCAGTGGAAAGTTCCAGTCATGCAGCATAACTATCCAGTTAGTTTATGGGAGTTTTCCATAACTATCGTATTATATTCATGAGTACACCACCGAAGAAAATTCCAACATAAATAGATGCATTTGGATGTATAGGTGAAGAACAATGGACGACCGCGATTTAAACATGCTGCTATTCAATTATTGGTACAATCGAAAAATTTCCAACGGCAGTGGCTTCCAACATCCCTGGATGATTATTCTTATTACTTGCAAATTTAGAGATACAACTGCTTAGCGATGGGGACCGAACGGCTAAACATTAATTAATGACATTAAATAATAATTTTGACTAACTAATAATAGATTTATTGATTAAATATGACAAAAATAATCGATAAATTGGGAAAATGGTTTGCTAAAATCTTACGAAATCGCACGAAAATCATACATTTACGTTAAATTGTGATGATATTTGAGCAGTTTGGGAGAAAAAAACTGTTTTGAGTATTGTTCTGGTTTAAAATACAAACTTCATAAGGTTCAACATTTTATTAGTAATTTTATTGCATTTTGTGTCTAATCTGACCTGAATTTTCTGTGCCCAAACAGTGCTGTGTAATGAACTCTTTCTTTTAAGATTCTTGGTTTTTTTTCAGCTGGAGAATAAAGTTTTAATCATAATGTGTACGAAAGGTATCGCCTGAAAAGAAACAAACACACAGACATACAGACACATGAATATTTATTAGCTACAAAATCCAGGATTTCTTCAAAGTAGAACTTAAGGAGAATAAAAGGATAAACCTTTGTGCAAGAAGTTGCAACGTTCTCTCAGTTGATCCTACTTAAATTCATTATTCCTAAATATTATATTGATATCTTAAAAGTGCCTATAAAATAATTAAACATTATTTTCCTAGTGAGAAACTTTATTTAATGACTGATAAACTTAGAACACGAATTAGTACATTTTTTCTTCCTGTAACTTAGAATGCATACCTACTTTCCCCTATCTTCCCGACACCTACGTATCATCCACACTTTTGTTTAAACGTTCGACAAGTTTCTCTTGATTTTTGTTCAATTAAAACCCTGCATAATAATTTAACTAAGAAGAGAACACAGATTGGAAGAATTGGTATGTTAACGCTTGTTTTCCTTGTCCTTGATGTTACTGCGTTCTCCAGCAACTACTACAACAGCAATGCAAAATGTTAAACAGATAGCTCATTATTCCGGAAAATAGAATAGAATCTGCTCATAACGGGATTTATATATGCGGAATAAATAAGACAACCCCTAATAAACACTTGTTCCGGAAAATTATGTAAAATATTCATGAAATTGAAACGGAGTTCACGATTATCAAGTGTCACTCTCAATAAATAAAAGAAAATAAAACGCTAAAATCTGCTAAGTTTCACTTCTGTGATTTCGGAGAGATTGTCTTATGTGTGCTATTATCAGGTTTTACAACTATCGAATCATTAGACAGCGTTAACCATCGTGATTTGAGATTTCAGAATATCCTATTTCACCTAATCAAGTTTTGATTCTTACAGCGATATTGCCCTGAGGTACTTTAAAGAATTTATATACTGTATCGTTACCTCGTAGATGTTTTCCTCGTGGTCTTTCAACTGCATCTCGTGAGTCGCTATTGCGAGATTAATTGACGTTGATAAACTTCACTGACTGGCAAATTTATGAAATGACAGGTAGATCTCCTGTGTTTTGACTTGATGCTGTTTCTTACCTTCTCAGTTCACAACACAGACACAATATCGTGATACGATCATGACTCAAAACCAACTGTGTGAAAGTTAGGTTGCTCGATGTCCTGGAGCGGATTGCAGCAGTTAGCATTTCATTGCCCTGAGTTTTTTGATCTTGTAATCGTCGTTTTTCCAATCAAGCCCATCAAATATAAGTTGGGAATTCGTTTAGTATTTACGAATTTACTCAGTTCGTTTACCAAATGATTGTGAGCTTGCTGTAGATTTGCCGTTCCTCACGCTTAAGCCATGTGTGTCAATGAACTATTCTCATTTCGAACCTTCAATTTGTTTCAGTCACCTTCGTTCAAGTTCAGTCGTAAGGCCTCATCTTCATATTCGCTCAAATTGGAACCTCCGAACAAACAGAACAAAGTGAAAACGAAAAGGAAACCGCTGTCGACGCCGGCGAGTCCGAGCCGGTCACGAGAGCCGCAGTGCACGTGCATGACTGCCGACCAGTACGCCCGCCTCAGGGCGCAGGACCCGCGCTATCGAGGAGGTGGGTGTTGACATCTACATCATAATTTAAATTTCTCCTTAATTAAGACGATTTAGTCCTCTGATTTGAGAGCTAAACTTTTCGAACACTTCAAATAAAAATACTTTTTTTGGCTTTGTACAATTGCAGCATTGCAACACACTGCATGTCTTGAAATTAAAATATGTTCATACACTTAAATTACAATATATACAGAAGCAGCACATACATGCTAATGTCTTAATCTTAGATTATTTAGAATTTCATGTATACAAAATAAATTTTCTCTTCAAGAATTTTTTTGTAATGCATTGGCTGTTGTGCCCTCACATGCTTGGAATTGTGAAGGGCTATCAGGGAACAAGTATTTCTGCCTATAAGCAGCAATCAGCCCATGGTTCGAGCACAACCGACATAATTGAATACAATTATAGTTTTTAATACAAATTATTAAAAGACTATTATAATGAAATTACAATAGAACAAAAATAGCATGATTTAGAGTTTTTTTCTTAATTTTATTTCATTTTTAAATGCATTGCGCCATCTTCAATTTTGTTATCAGCTTTATCGATTTCTGCAGGCGGGGCTGACTCTTCGCCATATTGTGGAATAATTTTCCACCGTATGTCAGGGTTAAGCCTAACTTTAAGAGTGTCAACGTCGTTATTTCTATTATATTTAACCTTTCAGTCCTATCAAAGTATATTACTGATACCATTTTTTAATGAATATAAATTGGTCACTTTAAAAAACGCTGCAAATTCTTTCACTGGGGTTTATTATTCAATCGGCTTGCGTTCATGATTTGAATTTCTACTAAGCTTTGGAGTCTGCGTGTTTCACAGGATAGGGCGATTATTGAATTTCAGGAGATATACATGGAGCACGTGAATCTGTTCTCGACCAAAATACCTAATGAACCCCAGTGAAAGAATACTTATTTACCCCAGTAATAATATTGAATAGTAAACCCCAGCAATAATATTGAATAATATTTACCTATATATTATCAGAATGCTTCAACCCTTGTATCGGCTACTAACTACACTACAAGTATTCACATCGGCTATCACTCCAGTATCCACATTCTCTACAACTCGACGCTATCGGACGGACATCACTAGGTTACATACAAACAATAATAAACGAAAAAACGCAAATGTTGGCACCATAAATCGGGCCATACATCGGGAATTGTTTGACCTACGGACGTGGGGAAGTGCTCATTCGATTCCTAATGGTATGTTCTTCAAATAGGAAAATATTTAGGCCGATTCGACTAGTTTTGAGGTTTTCAGGGATTTTACAAAACTTTCTTAAAGGGCACTTTAAATTGAGGGAGGTGCTCAAGAATTGGGGCGTCGTCGGACCAAGAAGGATTTTTCCTGAAAATTTCAGATTTTTTGCTCCAGCCGTTTCGGAGATATCGTGCGGAAATTTTTTTATTGCAGATTCGGATCCTACACCCTTTGAAACGTAAACCGTGAAATTTTCAGGGGGGTTAGAATTTTTTTTTCCAGAGCGATTACAATGGTTTATTATTGAATAATAAACCAAAAATGTCTATCAGTGATTTTTTAAAAATTTTATTTCATTTTTTGAAATACCTAGTCAACGGTAGAGAGCCTCTGGGTTTCGACTTAGTGGGATCCTTTGGGACCACTCCACTGCGACCCAAAGGATCTATTGTGGGTTGCCCCCCGGCTGCATTAGCCCGATGAGAATGGGTTTGAAAAACCCTTTCCCTCCAAGTCTTAACAAACCGGAGATGAAATAGCACCGTGAGACGATACATCACTTCCTAGGATATTGTATCTAATTCGATCAAGTGCATCGCAGTAAAGCATGCTATGTTCAGCATTACCAGCATTACAAAAGTGGCAGATATCCGTTATTACTTTCCCAAGTTTCTTCAAATGATATGAAAGTGAGCAATGACTAATTAGTAGGCCTATAAGTATTCTGATGTCTTAAAACTTTTAGACTTAGTTAGGCTTGCCACGTATTGCTTTTGTGTTTCTTTTCCCTCTCAGTTGTTAGCCATATTCTGTAGACAGCTGTTAGAGGCTCCAAATATTGGTTCGGGTCCTGTAGACTCTGATCCTCGTTTACCAATACAATGAGCAGCAGATTTAGTATGTGCTTTCATTACCCTCATAGCCAGGAATCCAGAGAGGACGACCTGATTGCTCTGGGCCATTCTAATCATGGCAGTCAGACACTCTCAAACCAGCTTCGAGGTTTTATTAAAGGGAATAATGTCCTTTAGGGTATCTGACTGACAAATAAAATATTGCAGCTTACTTAGCATCACTTCAGCATTCAGTTGAATGCCATAGACCTCTGACTGACAATCGTGGTATTTGTCCCAAGAGACTTGATGTAGGAGGATGAGGAACTTACGATCCCCACAACCATCTCCATGAATTACTGATTTGTCCAAGTACCACATTAATGAGTCCAGAGGAAACCTCCATGACCACTATAACGACTATTTCGAAGTTAAGTGGTTTTTTCATGTGATCGGTGACTGTCAGTGCCATTTCACAATCACCATTGTCTACGATTCCGTCAAAGTTGACTTTGGATCCTAGTGTTATGAATCCTAGCCGCAGCCTTGCTGCTTTCACACGTGGATGTGCATTCGTGAGAGGTCAAGGAGTACCTTTATAGCTGAGGTAGGACAGGTCGGCATTGGGCCTCCAATACCTAAGCATGCTTGCCTCTGGATTTTGTTAAGGGTCCCTTGGACAGTACCTTGCTTAATTTTAGGCCACCGAACAAGGACAGCATGGTTGGTTGGAAATCTAAGAGTAGTGGTGTACCGGTTTAGGCCCACAGGTTTTGCTGAACATTCTCTGTCCAACCCATACAATGTATCTTGCCATACTTGTGGGTTCCATGTTATGTGATGATCCATGGTAACTCCAAGATACTTAACCATCTACTAAGTATAAGACTTCTTATCCATGAATCGATAATGCCATCCAAATAAATTTAATGCAAGATAACGATCGGAATATTTCAATACATCCAGATCAAAACCATATGAAACCAGCTAAATTGATTGGGAATCCTAACGAGGACGAGTTTTCCAGTTCAACCTTGAACCACGTGGGATAAATACAACTCTAGTTTTTTATTCTCCCGTGGAAACTGGGTACACCCAAGCCGGTGAATGACTGCCAAACTGTACCCAAAGCAGAATGCATAGTATCTGTAGCAATTGCAAACTGAATTTAACCTTTCAAACAAATTTTTTACATGAAAATTATTGAAGAAAAAGACGTTTGAATACGGGAAAACACAATTTTATACCGCAAAAACAACGTTTTTCACCCCGAATCGACTTCCTACACAAAAATAAAATAAAAAGTTTAGCGTTGCATTTTATGACCATTTTAGTCTGGTTTTTGTGTTTTCATTTAACCTGCTACGTTTCTGTCCTGGAGCAGGACCTTAGTCATTTAGTATCTATAATCATAAAACGAGTACAGCTATTAAAACAAAAATTACTAAGACTATTGTACTAAAACACAAAAACCAGACTAGATTGGTAATTTCTCCACCTCCATTATATATATAAAAGCGTCAAAATCCAGAATAATGTCGAAATGCCTCAAAGTGGATTTCGATGAAGACATTTTTCGAAAAGTTTCGAGTATTTTATATTTTCAGAAGTATTTGTAATACATTTATTTTCTGTCAGAGTTCCCTAAAACGTGATTGTTTGCAGGTTCATCGACGCTGCCGCGGGCGAGCGGGCGAACGGTCAGCGAAAGCGGAGTCGACGGCCGAGCGTCAGCGCTTGGCGACAAAGTGGCGGCGGCGACGTCCTCCACCTCCCTGTACGACAACGTGACGAGCGCTCAACAGCAGATGGCGGGAGGCGGCGGCGCTGCTGGGACGACAAACTCAGCGGCGGGAGGCGGCACGGGGGCGGCGGCAGCGGCGGCACGTCAGAGGCAAACGAGGGATCAAGTGACGTCGACGACGGCGGCGGCTGCGGCGGGCGGCAAGGTGAACGGCGCCCTGTCCACCACAGCAGGATCTCAGACCGACGAGGTCCTACATCCAATTCCTCATACCTACCTCTCACTCTCGCTCTCACTCTCACTCACTCCACTCTGCTCTAATCTCTGCCTACAAAAGCAAATTTCACTTTTCTCCTGCACTGTCCATCTCATCACAACACCACTACCGGGAATTACAGAGGAAATCAAATTATGTGGGTCATTATCACAGAAAAGGCCAGTTTTGAGTTTGATTGCGAAAAAAATGAAAGTTTTACTATCAAACCGCAAAAATCAGGGATTTTAGGATCTCTTGAACCTAACAAAATCGAAATATCAAAAAATTTCGATGAATGTGGGTATTTTTTTGTTGGATTAAGATAAAAAAATCAGTTCCCTGACTCATGGATGGCCGCAGCTCAAGTATTTTAATATTCTAGTTTAGATAATGTTCCACAGACTACATTCAATATGCGTGGATAAGTGATTTACGCAGAAGAACTGTCTGAAATAGAAATAGTACACCTTTTTAGATTTATTATCCAATATTTTCGACAATTGTTGACAACGATGTCGCTGCATTGAGTCGCATTATTTTGAAAGTAGTCTCGATTCAACACAAAATTCAAATATTGAAATCTACGTCTAATACGTATTATTGTGGTGATTCGGTGATCTTGCAGTCACGTCGTGTATTAGGAGTCTATCTATTGAATTTCAAGTTATTAGCTCCAAAATAGAAGTCCGCAGAGTGGAACGGGCATATGGACACACTGAGAAATACAGACAAACTAACATAATATGTTATTATTATGTTATATTATATTATAGGAGTCACAGAAAAATGCAGGCCGAGTCAAAGTAAACTCCGTCCGTCAAAAAATTGAGAGTAAATTATTGTCCATTGTACAATAGCTCCTTTTGGGGATTGGGTAAATTATTTGTAGTATAATTTTAGTATTCTCAATAATGAACCTTTATGATTGAAAAAGGAAAAACATTTTCAACGTTCCTAAACAGTAGTGTACCTGTTAAAATTGAACTGATTGATTGACAGATATCCGTACTAACACACTGATATACACACAAAGAAACTCAGAAATATAGAAATACATATAGAAAAGTCAGAAATTTCTAGTAAATTAATTAGTCCGTTGTGTAGTAGCCGCTGTCGGGGTGTGGGCAACTTTTTTGTCATGTAGTTTTAGTATTTTCTATAATGAACCTTTCTGATTGCGGGAGAAAACACATTTTCGACGCTACTAAACATGAACCCTGCCCATTAAATTACAAGTCAATAGTTCCAAAACAGAAGTTCGAGGTGTGGAACGGACACACTGAGTGAAACAGGCATACCGTAATACACACACAGAAAAATGCAAGAAGGGACAAAATAAGGACTCGTTATTCAAGAATAGCGAGTAAATTATTCCATTGTGTAATAGCTCAAGCTTGATATGTGCGAAGTTTGCCATGCGCAAGTGACACTAACTTTCTTATTTAAAATGGGAACCCCAATTTTTTATTGCAAGTTCGGATTCTACACAAAATTTCATGAAATTTTGACCCCTCAACCAATTTTTTTGATTGCACGAAAAGTTGCGCAACCCCAAAATTGTCAAATAGTGTATGATGGCGAACTCTTAAGTGTGGCACATGAATTTTCATTGTTATTTAATGCTGATTCGCGTGATGCTATCCGTTTCTTGATTCGACTCAATTTTTGCGGAATAACGACCGAAATTTGTTTATTTCGCGTGAAAAATCATCATTTATGCTGACTTTCAACTATCAGATTAAGATGATTTTTCACTTGATCACTGAAGAAGGTTTCAATCTCCTATTTTTACATTTTTCAACTAGACCTCGAAAATTAGTCCCCGTGAAAATCTGAAAGCAGGCGCCTAAAATATAAAACAACAACTCGTGCCGCACGTATAGTTTTAGTGTTTCTAATTATCAACCTTTCCGATCGACAAGGAAAATTAATTTTCGACCCTCCTAGACATACTAGGCTATTGAGAGCACGTAGATTCGAAAAATCGGGAATGATTTTGGCGCCGAAAATATCGCTCCAGGAGATAACATTTGAAGATCGCCTTATGAACTGACAACGTGAAAATTTATTCGTTTTGTTCGTTTTCAATCCAATTGATGTATTGAAAATACTGAGCGTTGTGTACGACTGACCGTTCACGCTACAAGAACCGTACAAAGAACAAACCACTGACGTGAATGAGTTAAAATTGGATCCTATAATGGTGATAATTAATAATAAATTAGGCACCTTCGTGATTATAATTAATTTAGCCCTTCCTTTTTTTAACTACTTAGACTCGTAAAGTACCTTTCAAACATCATCTGTCAAGCTTGTGATGACAACTATTCACGGAGCAGTGGCGTGTATTGCATCATTGAGATTAAACCCAGTTGCGAACATTTTCAAAAGGATTTGTGGACGTACGACTCCATTTATTTCTATATGAAGATTTGGACAAATCACGTACGTTACTGTTCCTGAAGTTGGTGTTTCCCTGTTCCGTTCCTTCTTCAAGTTCCATTTCAACCCACGATACTCGTACCTCCTTCACATCTTCCTCTCACTCTCTGCCTTGTAGATCTCTTCGTGCACTTTCTCTCGTTGGATCCATATTCAACTAGAACTAGATTCAGATGAAATTTGTAGCGTATTCATATCATTGTAATATATGGTAATTATCTTGGCTATCAATGCCACGAAAAATGGGTTTAAAAATCAAGTTTTCCCAAAATGCAGTCTGGCATGAATTACCACTTAGACGCTACATTCAATTTTAAATTCTGTTTTGTATTTTAAAGCCTCTTCGGTGTTCTATGGGGGCAAATACGTTTAAAAATCAATAAATTCGTTGACCAAATGGATAGCAATGTATTAGGTGAGATTTGTTACGATGTATTTATGGGAGTATGAGTGTGCCTTGTTGAAGTCCGAGGTTTCGAGTTCTTAGGTTTTCCTTCTGACTGTATAAATTTATAGTCATGAATTGACATCTTGAAATGTGGGATATGGGAATGGAACTGTAAACGATTGCCAAGTGTGATTTGATAAACTGAATTTTGTTGTTTACAGGGCGAAGAACGTGGTGGCGACAGAGAGACGCAGAAATCTGAAGGTACGCAGGCGGGTGTCAGCGCTGGGAAGACGAGCACGGGAACTTGCACTCCGCGGCTGATCAAGGACAGCCAGACGCAGAGCGGAACGGCGGAAATGCAACCCAACAACAACAACATCAACAACAACAACAACAACATCAACAACAACCAAAGCAACAACAACAGGAAAGAACTGGGTTCGTGATTTACAGGAGTTTAGTAAAGGCACCAGTTGGTAGTATGTCCATATTGACTGGGAACTCATAGTCTAAAAATGAACCCATCGAAAATACACTTGAAATATGTTTTAAGTGTTCTTAATGCAATCTTTTGAAGTATTTAAATATAAAAGGAATGGCAGCTTTAAAACTCATATTTACTTTAACGCGACAAAATTGAGAAAAGCCATGTCAAGAAGTCCGAAACGTTCACGTTTTGGTTTTGAAAGATGTACTTCCCATATTTTATACTCCAATTGCTTTTGAAAGTTCAAAATCGGGCCTGAATGTTCTTCAATAACTGAATCAATTAATAATAAATTATTGATTTTGACAGGCCTGTAGTGGATTGTCAAAATTGGACAAATTGGGTTAAAAATATCTTAAATCGATTTTAACCTTCTCGTTTTTCTTTGAAATTTCTCAAATTGGTTCGAAAAGATCTTAGTTTTCTACGTTCTAAATTCTGTTTAGAAAGTCAGCAAATTGGTGATCTATGTAGAAAATTGTAGAATTATTTTGAAATTATCTCAAATCGGTAGGAACACATTCTCAATTTTTTTTTAAATTCAGACTTTGTAGACGAAAACGTAGTTGGTTTCCATAAAAATTAAAAGAGTGGCGACGTTGAATCAAGAAAACATTGTTAAATGGTGACAGGCGAAATGGAGCTTCAGTCCCATTGGTCAAGAGGTGAGGGGACACATCCAATCATGCGGTTTCTATGAAAGTGAAAGGAGATACATTTCTATTGGTGAAGGAGGTGTGGAACAATTTTAGGAAAAAACAGATAAAGGTAATACAACAAACCGAAGAAAAGTGATAAGACAAATCCATTTTAGAAATGAGCGTATTACTGGAAGAATGTGTCTAGGAGTATCCTCATTTAAACATTTACCAGCTCTATCGCTTCTAACTATTTCAAATTTTTCGAAGACATTCAGAACACCACATTTTGGAGCAAAGTAAGGAATTCTACTAATTGTGATTGATTTTTGATATATGATTGGCAAATGGGACTGAAGCTACCTTCAACTGTCACTAATGCAGAGGTACCCACAGGGGGGGGGGGGGGTCCAAAAAAATGTTAGGGGGAGAGTTTAAGTTGATTTTAACAGTGTTTAACGTGACGACATTCAAAAATATATCACATCACTGGATAAAACGTAAATAATGATGAACCCAGTAATTATATTAAATATGGTTGTTTTTCTATCTGAAAATGTATAATTTTTAAATTTTTCAATACCTATATAAATGTTCATTAACTTTTAGATGAAATAAGGGGTGCTTACGAGTATTCTACATTTTGGTTTTGGGGAGGGGGTATCAACTTACATGGGGGGGCTGGTTCTAAGTTTGGGGGGGAGGTGCGTCATGAAGTTTTAGGGGGGGGGGGCACCCTTGACTAATGTTATGTTCTCGAATGTACATTAAATTATTATTCTGTCAAAGTCATCAACATTTCGTCCCATTCTCCTGATTTAGAGGAGTTTAGTAATGGCATCAGTTGGTAGTATGACCAGATGGACCGGGAGCCCATTGCAGAAAAATGAACCCGTCAAAAAATACACCTGAGATATTTTTTAATGTGGTATTCTAAAGTGTTTAAATATAAGAGTAGTGGTAGCTTTAAAACTTATACTTTAAGATCATGTAATTAATTACATTAATAACCCCTGAGTGGGTAGAACGAGAGCAACCACGCGGAAGAAGTGTTGCCCAATTTTCTAAAAACGTAGATTTTCAGAGGCTTGGAAACAGGAAGTCTAATTTGGAACCTGGTTGTCCAAAACTGCGACATCTCAAATTTGGTTAATCATTTCCCAATTCTGGATACCCAAAATTTGGGAAAATCTTATTTCTAGATCAATTGCAGTCACTTCCTAGCAGTCTAGAGTTTGCAAAATGAATTCAGTAATAATTTCATAAGACTTCAACTGTAATTAAGCTTTAAAAAAAGAACATTAAATAGTACAATTAAATTCACGGGATGGATTTCCAGTAAAAATCAGTCAGGATTTATTCTATTACAAATCGGCCGCCATTAGCAACAAACAAGACAAGAGCTTGAATAAACTAGTCAAACTTTCTGGAGAAACGAAATTTGTTATATGCCAAATTGAATTCTTAACTAGGGAAAGCAGCTGCCGAAACTACTAAGAGGCTCTCGCAGACAAACACCAAAGTTTATTAAGAATGAGGATGTGAATTCAATAAACTTGTGCCTGTAACCGACAATATAAGACAGTAAATTCAAAATTTATGTTAACAGAGATTTTCCGAAGGATGATAGAGCATTCTGAGCAAGACGTTTCTAGGGCTATTGTCTGCAGTGAGAGTGGAGCCATTTAAAATTGTTTATTGAATATTATTGCGACTTGAATGTATCATATCTATTACAGTTTCCGTACTTACAATGTATCTCTATTTCTTGAAATCGCATAATACACGATTTTAAGATTTGGACAAATTATTTTTCAACAGTCCTATGAAATTTTCTGTTTTATGGATGGTGGACCAGTAATTGATAATATCTCATACTGTACCTAGATCCGATTTATTCACAATTGTTGTACCTGCTTTGAGCATTAACTAAAGAAATCCATTGCTTTTCCAGGGCGAGAAATGTCTTTAGACTCGAATACATTAAAGCGGATGTTGAAACCGATGCCTTCGCTCGAAAGTCCGGTGACGAGCCCAGAAATGACGAGGAGGCGATACAATTACTACAATCAGTATCTTCAGCAGAACAACAACATGAGGGGAGCGGCCAGTCAGCCGAGAGACGCTCCCAGACGATCAGGTAAAAATGATGATAAAAATGAGTTTCGTGTCCCACAATCCTTTCTCCTCATCCAAACCTCATACCTACGACGTCTTTGACATCCTTTCCCGCGCCTCCATGTTGTCACGATACTCCAAGACTGGCCGATCGGTACCCAAAGTAGCCCATTTCGCCTCTTGTCAAACCACCAGCTAACTTGTGAAGTCTTATCACTTGCACACGTCTCGTGCACTATTCTGTCAAAATTTCTTCCGTGGGCTGTGACGACTTTCTAGATCAGTGGTCTTCAACCCGTTTTTTTCTTAGCGGCCCGCTAACCTATTTACTCGTAGTTTGCCAAATTAAATGGCTACTACGTATTTTGAGACAAACCTCGTTTTTCTCGGGAACGTTCGGTAGTGATTTTCACAATTTTAAGGAACTTATTGAAAATTAATTTTGACTGTAATTGGAAGAATGAAAATTTTTTTCTTCATTATCCATGATTTCTTTTCAAAACAAAAGACCAGTACTAGTAGTTATATACTATAGTAGTTATATACTATACAGCTTATTGTGTAAGTGTGATGTACATATATGTTAATAGTTATTCAGAAAAGGCGTCTGGGGGTTTATTGATGTTCAGCCTTGAATTAATATACTTACAAAAAACTTTTTTCGAACGTTTTGGAGTTTTATTTCTCCATTGTCCAGGGGAATATGATGGGGAGGATCCCCAGTTCAAGTCAGCAGTGTGCACTGCTAATGAGAATCGGACAGTTTTTGAAATTGAATTGAAAGGTATTTGCAACGGTATTTTCAGATTTCATATTTGGCAGCTAAATAAGTGCATTATAGCGTTGGAAGTCTCGAGATGAGGGTGATACTTTGGGTATGGGCAGGTTTGATGAACGTTGGGGATGCTCCCGTTGTGAATAGGGAAAGAATTCGAACATTTGACGAATTCATTCGAACTTATACTATTGGATGTTGGAGCAGACTACTTGGACTAGAGGTGGAGAGGGCTACTCTGGGTACCGAATGTCGAGTTACTCTATGAACAATACTGGGTTTTCGTCACTCCACAAAGGAAAGGCAACCTAACAGGTTCGCGATAAGGTTGGAATAAAACTTTATCCACTTAGTGTTCATACTTCTGACTTCACTTCATGCTAGCCATTGAACAAGGTGATATAGCTTCCACTAAATCATTCGTGAAGCTATGTAGTTTTATGTGAACGGCGATGGTAAGAAACAGTCTGGCGTTTTCCCTTTTATTTACGTTATATTAAACCAAGTACTTCCTCCTTATCGGCCTCATTAGGGTGGTGTTTTGTTGAGGGGATGTTTATGATTACGTTGTTCAATCTCATCATCAAACAGAAGAATTAATTTTTAATTAATTATTAATTAATATTTTCTCTCCCATCTTGTTTATGAATCTCCTCAAATTTTCGCAATTTTAACCATTCAACAAGTGCCTGTAATGTCAATTTACATACAATTAACATTCGAGCTTGTGGTGATAACAAAATTTCTGTATCATCAATCCAAACATATCACCCTACAATAACGAATTGCGGATACTAACGAATGATCTACATGTGAGGGGGTAAGCAAAAAAGGACCTCTTTTATGCACCTTCGAATTTAAGTTATCATTTTTTCTAAATCTGTAAAGGCTTCTGAAAAATGTAAGACCAAAAGCATCCTTGTAGCTAAAAAATGACAGTATTTTAATGTTTTATAATAGAAAAAAGTGTATTTAGGAGAAGCGACCATTTTCCTCTTCGTTCATAACTCGGAATATTTCGCCATCAACTCGCTTAGATATTGCGAGTTTTCCTCAGGGAATTACCCTTTCTTCACGATATTATGTGCAATACGTAAAAGTAAACCAAACCAAATCATACGAAAGGATTGCAACCTCCCCTTCAAGAGGTTCCTTTTCTTCAATTCCATATTTGCTTGTTTTTGTTACTTTCAATGAGATTGTTTTAGGGCCAAACAGGCGAGTTCAAGGTCCAAGGCCCAATATTCATACGACAGTGAAAAATCGATAATTTCGACCTATTTTCGCTTTATTGTCTTTTTCTCCGCATCAACTTCGCCGACAAGATGCCCTCTTTCGCTTTCCACCTCACATTTATGTCTTATAAGACTGGACAATGTAAATGATAAACTTTCCCTATTCGTTCGGGTTGTGAACGATGTGTGTGTTGGTGGTGAAATTGCGGAAGAAGGCAAGAGGGTACCATTTTGACGTTTACGTTCGCCTTTCTCTAACTCCACTTTTTTTATTATAAAACATTTAAATGCCATTTAAATGTCGTCATTTTTTGAGCTACGCTAAGCTTCGAATGCTTCTGGTCTATTTCATATTTTATAAATCTTTTCAGATTTAGAAAATAGCCATAACTCAATTTCGAAAACGGCAACAACTGATCTTTTTTCGCATTACACCTCTCACATAGATCGTTAGTTATTATCCTGAATTCGTTATTGTTGGTTGATAAGTTTGGATTGATGATTTACAAATTTTATTAATCTCTCATTGTTCCAATATTAATTGTTTATAAATGGTCATAAGGGTACTTGTTGAATGTGTAAAATTTCAAAAATTTAAGGAGATTCATTGACCACATGGGAGGGAAAAAGTTGATTATTAATTCATCTATATGATGATAAGTTTGAGCATCGTAAATCATAAACCACTTTTCAACGATAAATTAGCCCGATGAGGCCGATAAGGAGAGTGTACGGGATTTAATAAAACGCAAGTAAAGAGGAAAACGCCAGACTGATTCCTCCCCTCAACATCAATATAGTGGACAACTATTTATGGCAAGCACCACGTAATAGTGTATTGTATTGTTCATCCTATTAAAGGAAGTCCACAGAGCTCAAGACTTAATTAATAATTATCTCTTTCTTTTTTTTTCAACTTTCCCCATTTAGCTTGTAACAGAGGGCAGCTGTATTCAACACATTTGTTTAACTTGAATAGATTGGAATACCGTACTACGGTTGAATAAGAACAACGCTCCTCTACCAAGCCACGTATTATTCAATGGTAATATGTGCGCATGATTTCAGAAGTCTCAACGTATTAATCAAAAATTATCGCGAACCTATTTCGTTTGATCGCCATTCCATTGACGACTCAATATTGTCGCTGGAGTATCGTTACACTGTCCAAAGTTTACCTGAACGATTTTATGGAAGCGTTACAAAATTGGATTTTCTACCAAAAGTCACCACACGATAAAACTACAGAACTTTTATGAAATATAAGCAATATAAAGAAGACCAACAGTGGATAACGAACAAACCAATCTAACACCTATAGATATGTGTGTATTAAATTGTTGAAAATATTAATTTGCACAACCTGACGAAGTAATAAGATTAGTTGGATATTCATTTTAAATGTTTTAAAATGTCAATGGATTTTATTCTTTAGAATTTTGACACGCACCGCAAACACCTCACGTCACACATTTATTGCACCCTCTCACGTGGGAACATTCGAATTCCCACAAAGAAAATCAAAATCCGGAAAAAGAGAATATGGAAGACATTGCTTCAGGCATTAATTATCCCACATCATAAGGTGGAAATAATCCCACAATATCAAAGTTTACAGGAGAGACCATAGCTCATGTCTTGCCTTCAGTGGGTACCATGCAAAATTGCAATGGTTCAAACCGTTACCAAGGATATCTGGGCAGGAAACGGATTTATTGGTGCTCACCTGTTTTTGAAATCGATTCTGCCTGGATACCAGCGAATTACCCTGAAAAGTCACAGAATCCTTGCTCTGCATATCCCTGCTTCGAAAAACTCTTTTCTGCTTCTCCTTCCCTTTTGGGATCCGTGAATTGAAGCAAAGAAAAACTGACACAACCATAAAATAGAAAGGACATAGAAGTAAGTTGTGGAAATTGCACAGAAATACCGGTTGAACGAAGAGAAAGTCGGGAGTTAATCAGTGAAGTAGCGATGAAATCCTCCTGCCCAGTGTGGGGCTACCTAAGCCATAAACTTGGAAATATCAGTAAAATGAAACTAGTCATCCCAGAGGACGTAATTGGTGTCCTAGCTCTTAGCATCCCTTCAACCTGGACGGGACTCTACTTCCCAGTGTGACATTCCCACACTAAACTTTGATAAATCAATAAAAATAACTACTTACAAGCCTTGACAAAATCCCCTACCCAGTGTGACGTCACGGCTCTTATAAACTTTGAAATATCATAAAAATATAACTAGTCATATCTAGGACATCAGCTTGTGTCCCAGCTCTGAGAATCCCACTAACCTAAACAGGACCCAAGTTCCCAGTATGACATTATCTCTACACTAAACTCTGATAAATCGTTGTAAAAAATTACTTACTTTAGGAGTGTGCAGTTGGTGGTCACCAGCCTTGTCGAAATCTTGCTATCGAGTGTGATAGTAATCATTAACTTTGAATTATCATAAAAAATGAAACTAGTAATCTCTATAGACGTGGTTAATATCCAAGCAGTTAGTACCCCTCCAGCATGGGCGGGACTCTACTCAGTGTGACATTATCATCACACTTTATTTGGTAAATTAATAAAAATAACTATTTGAGGAGTGCACGGTGGGTGTCAAAGTTGTCAAACGAGATCCTCCCACCCAGTGTAAGGCCATCGTAGTGATGAACTTTGAAATATTATAGAATAAAGTTCTTACTACAGGGAACATCGTTTGGTGTCAAATTTCTTTGAATGAGATCCGCTCCATTTAAAAATAAATAAAATACTTTTAGCATCCTCATAGATGACGCCCATTCAACGCTTATGTGAATAATAATTATCATACATGCGACATCACCATACAATCAGTGAACGTTTACATCATTGTACTATATTTCCTTCAATCATCCATCCCACCCATCTCAATCATTAAAACCATCTGCAAGTTCTCCTAGAAGCATTAATGCGTTAGATACATGTATTATTCATTTGATTTGTTGAATATTTAAATATTATTCATTTGTGTACAAATTTATTTTGTAGTTTTTAAGGCTTTTGTTGCGCTTTAACTGGGATAAAATAAAAGAGAGTCAATTTAGCAAGTTTGAGCATGCGTAGTTCTGCATCATCAAAATGTGCCATTAAATTTTCATAGCATCATATTTCATCAGCGTAGACGGAATCGGTAGTTGCATAGCTGTGATGAAACGTTTGCATGGCTGTAATAGAGCTAAACACAAACTACATGGAAGAACTTTAAATACGGTAGTTGAAGTTGACGTAGGATTCTGTCAATAATATGGAACGATACAGGTTAATTTTTCGTAATTACAAATAGAACGAAGATTTTAAATGGGAATCAAACTGGAACAGCTTCTCAAAACATTGATAAAATCAGGTATATTCACAGATAGGCAGAGGGTGAACCCTCCTCTCCAAATAGTTCTTGATATTATTATAGGAAAATTATTAACGCTGAACTAGAAAGTTCCTATAAACACGGGTCCGCAAATGAAGTCTTCCTTGTGAAAACCTCAAAAAACAACAAGAGAAACTTAGGTTATATTCGTTTTTACTGTTTTAAGAAAATAAAAGTGGACTTCTTCCAATCTGTGTAGTAAAAATGGGTTGGGAGAGTAAAAAATGGACGTTAATTTTCACTAAAATTGGACTCTGTTGAGAAAGCAAAAATAAGCAGGGTGAATTAAATAGACCGGGAAAGTAAAAAACTTTATTTTCCACGCTCTAAAGTAAAAATAGGCACTACTTTCCACTAAAATTAAACTTTGAATGGAGAGTAAAAAATATCCACTAATCCCCTCTGTTGGAGAAGTTCAATTGGATATTACTATCTACTCTGTTGGAAAAGTAAAAATCGACATTACTTTCCACTCTGTTGGGAGAGTAAAAATGGATATTATTTTCCAATGAAATGGAACCTGTTGAGAAATTAAAAATGTAACACTCCCGCGTGTAAATGGTTGTTGTCCATTTTAGACATATATTAGTTAGTTTTGTCGTGTACACATCATTTTGGTTCAGCGTCGGCAAGTTTTTACATCCATTATTTTGGAACTTAATCCATGGAGCGATTTTTAAAATCTTGAAATGTGAAGAGATGTACCCTTTTTCTTATAATTGCCAGCCGTGAAGTAATAAATTATCTTGATTAACATATGGTTTTTAAGGCAGCAGGAGATAGAGAGATTGACAAGAAATAAAGATATTTGAAAAAGAAAAAGAGCGGAAAATGAAGAAAAAAAGGGAGAGTGAGAGAGATTTTATCGTACACTTCGACTTTTAGATCTAACTGGAAATATACAAACTTACATCACATTCTTAGTCTTCGTTTATTACGTTGATTGTCAATTTACATTGAACATTAAAGAAAAATTAATTTTTTTTTTAAAGGATTTTAGTGCTGAAAGTGCTAAATTCAATATTTCGGAGAAAAAGTGGTGGGTATTGTGTTTGGAAAGAGTTGCTGGAGATAAAGGGAGAGAGAGTGATTGAAATTTTTTCATATTCCCATACTCCTTGGACAAAATAATACATACATTTCAGACGTTTTTATATACTTTTTAGAATTTCATACGTTTTTATCAGAACTTCACATACTATTAGAGAGTGGGAGTTGACGTTGGACATATGACATTCAAGATTGCCTGATCAGGGCAAGATAAAATTATCACTCCAACTGTGAGGTCGGTTCATTCAATTCAAAACTTAATTGAACACAAAAGAATAGATGTGAGCTAAGACGCATAGAAAATTTAACGCTGAATCCGAAAATTTGGTCAAAAGTTGTTTTAAAGTGGAAGAACAAGAGTTTTTATGGCAAAAAATGTTGTTAAAAAAAAAAAAAAAAAAACCTTTCAAGAAATCATAGTTCAGGAACGCATTAAAATAGTAAGGTTCGGTTCGTGACATATACTTTTTCACCTTAATTGTTTTGTCACAATCAATTCTCCATCTACATGCACACGAAGAAATGAGGTGGCCCGATACTGTAAACAATAAATTATTAACACGTGGGAATCATATGAATGGCCCAAGTCTGTTTCACGTTCCACATCTGAACTCGAAAAACACTCGTGATAGTGCTAATTTTTACACTACTTCTAAAACATATTTCCAATATGAACTAGTCGGTAATAACTACTCACGCTACACTGACAATTCTTGGCCGTATCATGTAAGGTGAAGCGATTTGCTTCATGATTGCTTCATATACGATAGCAGAATAGAAGTATTAATTAAATCAATATTTTAAAGAAGCACATTTAGAATAAATTAATTTATAAATTGTTGAGCAGATACTGAAGGAAATGGGAAAATATAATATCGTAGTTGTTTTATGGAAGTACTAGAAACGTACTTCCATAGACGTACTCGTACGCAGAAACTAGTTGAATGCTTGTGTTGAGAAAACATCTATGGACTGTAATAATACGGAAACTCTGACTGGAATTTGGTGAACTTCCGTTGTTTTCTTGATAATTGGTATCAACTGACGTAAATAATTTATATCTCAATAAAACTCTTCGGGTGTCCGCGGTCATCTTTCTTAATTATGAAATCGAGGGGTTCCGATAATCTACCACATCTTTTTCGTAAGATGATTTCCTTCCTGCTGGTAATTTGGTAGGCAACCAAGCTTCATCAGCATTATTTTTGGATGAGAAATTCCCCAGTGCCTTGAGGACAAGGAAAAGTCTTTCGCACAAAGGACCCACCTCCATTACGTGCTGACTCGTGCAAACTATTCTTGTTTTATAGTTGTCTTGGGGTCCCACCCGTCCATGGTCCGAGAAGGAGGTGCAGAGGTGCCACTAAAGATATATATGTTAAAAGGCATTCACAATTGTGAAAATTTATCTCATGTCGTGATAGCTTATGAGCACGTTAAGGATGCACTTTCCGAGATACTGAAAATGGAATTAGATACCACTTACCTCTAATTAAACGGAACTTGATGAATTAGGGGCTCGCTCAGGCGACTTCAAAACTGTAAACGTGATCATTGATCGACGACGAATTCGGACTACATCGAAAGATACGGGAACTTGCAAATGTTTATTAGGCCAGATTATTAGGGCAATGTTATGACTGAACGGGATAAGAAATTTGCGATAGTTCAGACATTTGTGAATGCATATTTGAACCTTGCTTTCTGGATTCTTCCTAGTCGGCAACGTGATTTTTGTCCACAAAGTGAAGGAGGTTTTCAAGATTTCATTTGCAATATCGGTGACAGTGAAGGCACCTTTTCCGAAATGCAGAAATCTTATTGATGCAGCTTCAGGACATTCATATAGGACGTGTTCTGCTGTTGACACCTCATCGCAACACAGCCAGCATTTTGTGGTAATTACCTGGCTTGTTTTGTTAAGGTAGTCCTTTAAGGGACAGTGTCCATTGAGGAGGCCCACAAGTTCGCGAAGGTCTTCACTCCACAGTGACAATGGAGCTACGCTCTTTTCCTTAGGGTGTTTAGGAATCGCTTGGCTTGTGTCTACTTTGACATACCGTGCCAGTGTTTTGTTAGTGTCTTGCCTTCCCATTTTTGAACGTGTTGGGTTTTACCCTTTTCCCTTGTCAGCAAGCCGATCAGTTTCACCTTCAGCTCGAAGATGCTTGAGCAACTTCAACTTGACAAGCTAAGAAGGATTGCTTTCCAAGTCTTATTTGAAGTCAATGAGAAGGCAAAAAAGAACTCTTCAAACAATTACACAAAGGTTTATTGTTCCTGTAGTAAATACGTGGATCTCTACACTACCATAACTTGGCTGTACATCCAAAGATAATGCTTCCTATGTACACTTAGAAATCCGACTGAAATTTAACAAGATAAAATCAAAATACAGCAACAAGAATGCTTCCGCTTGTTCAACTCAACTGAATTGAAACTGGGAAGATGTCGCTATAGATAGTGTAATCGTATAGAACCAACTGTGTGCTTAGGCTATCACCAGCCACACATTCTAGCTCACATATCCTATTGAAATTTAATGCTCTGAAGACCGTCTACCAGACCGATTTTTCAAATGATGGGAGAGCGAATGATCGTACAGCAACCCGGGAACTAATTTGTATTTGAATCAAACAAAAAACTAAATAAAACGAAACTTTTTGAGATTTCGATTTTTTGAATATCTTAATCTTTACACATAATCCCTTTGAGTTCTTTCATACGGTTTTTGGTCCAACAGTTTTGACGAAAAGTTTCGTACGGCGGGCGGACTACTTATTCTCACCCCTTGGGAATCCAAAGCTTTAATTCATTTTAAAATAACACAACAGTGCAATTCCATTGCTGGTGTTCAAGTAACCCCCATCTCAACATTAAAGAATTAATCCTCGTGATATTCGTGACACAAACTTTATAAAAACAGTAGAAGACAATATTACTCATTAATTCTTTGTCGAAACTTGAACGAACGCATCTCTGAAATTTGCTACATTGACTCTCTCGAACGCTTAGCAGCTTTTGGTGTTTCAAAATTTCTCTTGAACATTCTGATCTGAAACCTGTCTTGACATTGTTAGTTATTCTTCAGTATAAATTCCATTTCAGGAATAAGGAAATTAATCAATTTTTGTAAATTGAATAGGAGCACGATGCAGTTCTGGCGGATATCAAAATGATTTACTGATGTTGAACTTGTTTAGAGGGAGAAAACAGAAAAAATGGCTCGAAATGGAAACGTTTAAGGAGCAGTCCAAAATTATTCCTTGCTTGACAAAATAAAAATGTCCTCCCATTTTTTCATTCTTGACAATATGAATTCTTATAGTGGAGATTAAAAAAAAATTCTTTTACAAACAAATCACTCAAACAGAGGAAATAAATTATTCAAAGAATATAATTCACTTAAGAAAATTGATTTCACAATTAGATTTAAAATTTTGAAAAGTGGCTAAATTTAAAAAAAGTTGATTATTGCAAAATATGCTATGAGTTGGTTCCAAATAAACGCAAACACCATCATGCACAAACAAGGTAGGTATTTTGGCTCACAATTTTTAAACTGTGCATACAGTTAGGCAATTGAACAATTTCTTTCGATCACAAATATTTGATAGTGGATTCGTAAATGTATATCTGTATTAGTACTTACTAAACAGAATGTAATCATGTTTGACGTTAGGCCTATATGACTACGACGAACTGGCTTGCCAATGATTAACATCGCTCACTTGGATACTCATTCCCAAAAAGACGCTGAAAATTTTCATTTGTTGGGATCGGTAAACATTCCTTGAGGAATCAAAATAAGTAGGTGATCAATTTGATTTGGCTACTCGTTCCCAATCCTATTCATTTTCAAAAAAACATTTAAAAAGGCCTTTCATGAGGCAATGAACCACTTAGCTCAAACTGTGAATGTGATCTGAGAGAACTGGAATATCAAGAAGAATAGTAAATAAAGCGTTATAAACAGAAAAATGTAAACAGAACCAATGCAAGTTGGATGGATTGAAAACAGCGTTGAGCTAGTTGAGCGATGGGTTAAATATCATGTTTACAGTGTTTGATTATAGACGAGCAACCCAACATCAATCCAGAGCGCCCAAAACCTCTTCAACATTAACGTGAGAGAACATCCAAAACATTCCTTTGATTTTACCGAATTTGTAATTGGAAGGAATACAAATTTAAAAATAAAAATCAAAAACGAAAAGAAAAAAAGGATCTAAAAATTATGAAATACAATATTTCCAAAATTGTCTACCCAAAGTTTCTTTTGTAACCGATATAAAATCTAGATCGATCAAGGAATGACCCGCCTATATTCTCCTCCTCTCAAAATAAAATGTAAAATTCTTGAAATACTTGCCAAAAAGAGATAGAGTTCTATGAAAAATCGATTTCACCAAAATCTGCTGAGGATTTAACTTGGACAGGGACATTAATATGATACAACCTCTAATTTCCCGAAATTCAAAATTTCCGTAGTTTTTTCTCTCATAATTAGAAGAAAATTGAGATCAAACAAAATAAAAATCACGAAAATTGGATGGAAATGGTAGCCTGGTTAGCGTTTCTGTTTCGACTACCTCCGTTTTGTCGTGAAATTGTAAGTTGTTGAGGGGGACTACTAAACTAAAAGTAGGAGCGAAAATGAAAATCGCAACAACAGTTATGAGTTGTTTCCTTTGAAGCGCCGATAAAAATTTGCCTCAAACACAGTTATCAAGTTAGTGAGCCATTAGCTTTTGCTTGAATGGTCTGAAACGAATTTGTTTGGGTTATTAGTTCTCTCATACCTGGGTTCTCTCGTGGACAAACCCTTGGCTGTATGACCTTGCTTCGCTGGGACATACACAAAAACCCACGCTGTCGGTCTGGGAAGGTACTCTCTTGAAAACCAGATATCTAGTTTTGAGGAAACGGGGTTTGAAATGTAACGGGTTTTGGGTAGTGGTTTTGGGTGAAAGATTTCAAGGAAAAATTATATTTCTGGGGTCGAGCGAAAGTCCCTTGAATGTGTCAATGGGTTCGGAGTGAAGCTGAAACGAATGGCTTACGAGTATGTGCGAATAAAGCAAGTATACTACGAAATCCAGGGATAAATATGATCAGTTAAAGAAATGTTTTCCGATAGTCCACTTGTCAACCGGGTGCTGCAGTACTTGGGTGCTGTTTGAGCAGTCATGACCAACTCTGGGTAGCCCCTCATAGTCCCCTGTCCTCGATCATCCGTAATGATCTCACTACGGTGGGGTTGAGGATTAAGTGGCAGTTACAGGGTCTCATTTTCTGTAACGGAAAGCAATACTTTGGCGAAGCGTCTCTTGCCTGCCCTCCGAAACCAGTGGACTTCGTTTTGGCAGTGGTTGATTACCCAGGCTGGAAGGTTAAGCTTGAAAGCTGAGGGGTTGGCACTCTTCTGGTGGACTCGTTTTCCAAAATAGTGTCGGCATGAGAGTTATGTGGCTCCCCGATAACTCGGGCACCAACCTGCTCAGCTGGCAGGGTGAGTTGTACGCCCAACTGCACCTGTAGTGAATTGAACAGGTGCTTGTGTCTCTCAGGGTCCTCGGGAGTGTGAACTTGAATTCAAATAGAAGCATTTATGGTTGAACTAAAACCACGTGAAAGCATCGGTAGCTCACCTCGTTATGGTGTGATATTTTGAAAACTTGATATTGTCGACCAAGATTAAACTTTTCCACCACTGGTGACGAACGTCATGTGGAATAATGATGATACTGCGCCCGGCAAAACAGGAGATAGGGATGGACCGTTGACCAACAAACCTTGACCCCCGAAACGATCATGTTTTCGTTTCAGGGCTGCTCTCCTCTGGCTCAAAACCATTGAACACTTCGAACCCAAACTCATTGTTTACTCTGGCAGCAAAAATCACCTACTAACCCCCTCCCCTGCACCCCAAAACTATTTCGCTGGGTAAAACAACTTTAGGATCTGGTTTGATGCAGGTTCGCGGTCGATGCACGAGATAGCCCGCGACGCTCGGGGTAGCAGTGTCGGTGACTACGGAGGCGGTTCGCTCTACCTCGAGCTGGACGGAGGCGGCGGTCCGGGGGGAGTCGAGGGCTCCCCTCCCTCGGACAACGTCCTCTTCGACAATCAGTGCTACGCCACGACCCCCAGCTCGAGCAACGGCAACTCTGACCTGGATCAACCGGTTCACGTCAGAGGTGAACTTCCTAACTCTCTCACTCTCTCTTTAGATTGTTTTGTGTTTTGCTTCCATCTCCCTTTTTCTGTGTACTGCCCATAAACTACCACTGACTTGAATTAAAAGCTGGTTCCCTATCACTTGAATGACAGAATGACTTGAATGACCCTTGCTGACAATAAACATGGTTCATGATGGATGTTGAACGGATAGGTTTAAATAATGGGAGGTCAGCATGATGATACCGTTCGTTGAATTATTCGTATTCTTACCGTGAACATATACCGACATTCCTCTTAGGGCTGCAATTCACAGTGCGTTGACTAGCACAGCCGTTTAACGAAATTCAATAGATTCAAAGCACAGCACACTCTAAGAACGGGGGACCCCAAGTTCACACGACCATACATCAAAGATGTCTAAGAACTGTGTCACTCCCACCTATAAACACTGTTTCAATGAAGAAGCCGAAGTGATCGAAAATCTGTTTCATATCTTCGAATAGAAAGATACATTATTTTATGAGTGTTATGTCATGATAACAGTTCATTCCGTGAAAATGTGCAACGCAAACTTAGCAGGGCAGGCGGAATTCAATTAGTTGTCAGCAGAACTCCGGTCAGTAACATACACATAAAATCACCTCCACAATACCTTTTTGTCAATCTTAGCAGAAACCTTTCTGTCTTTTCCCGTCTTGGTCTTACCAGCATCTATATTAAAATGTTATTAAAAATACGATATCTACCTCAAAAGGCAATGACTAGTGAGAAAACTGGCTAGTTTGCTAATATCCATCGGCCTCACTGACTGTAGAGCAGTGGCAAGAAGCCACATCGTAAGAAAGATCAGAAATATTTTTGCAATAAGTTAACCGTCATTTGCCCACTCATTTCTTGTCGTGCTGAGTTATGAAACATTTGATGATTCCGACTCTTAGCTAGATTTGATCTTTCAACATGCACAAATCTTGCATTTGAGGGAACACTTGTTTGTTAGATATATATCTCATAAACAAGTATCTATCGGACACATTCTAATTCTACAGTTGGCAGAGCACCTGTCTCTCTTTCCGAATAAAATATCATAAAGTAGATATATACCTTATTCAATGACAACCCAAACATTCTTCATTGGGCATTCTTGAATTGCGGACAAAGACTTTGGTAGAACGATTCTCAGACAGTAAGCAATAAACCACCTCTACCAGCGCGTATGCCTGACAGAAATTTTACACTCTTCAACGGAACATGTGTTTAACAAACAGGCTAATCGTGACTCTCTTAGTAGAACAGATGTCTGTAATACTGGGAATCCATTTTCAATAATCGGAACCCATGCTTGGGAGACAGGATTACTTCTTATAAAGAGATACATGTGAACGAGTGTGGAGCATCCTCTGTTATTGCCCGCAATGTCAACTGAGGAACTTGTTATTCATTAGTCTCCTACATGCGTCAGTTTGTCACACGTTTTGCAGTGTCAAAGTGAAACATTCCCTACATATTTGAGAGACAAGTTTTAACTTTTCTACTGTGTTGACTTCCACTTCCTACTTTTACTAAAAAAATTTCCTCATAAGAAGAATGCGCTCCACATTTCTGACGTGATTTCTTTAGTACTCCACAATCTAAGTATAGGTGAAGTTCGATA
This sequence comes from Creontiades dilutus, assembly GCA_031894815.1. Lineage (NCBI taxonomy): Eukaryota > Metazoa > Arthropoda > Insecta > Hemiptera > Miridae > Creontiades > Creontiades dilutus. The sequence continues at coordinate 1,050,695 of JAVIWC010008310.1, forward strand.
ACTCGTCATGATGAACCATGGATTACAACATCCTCGGCGGTAATTATACGCCAATCTATGGATTGTATGAGTAATTCGTAATAGTCCGGCTTTAGGAATGACGTTACTGAATAGGTAATTGAACTACCAGGACCGAATCCAACAGGTTCCATGATAGACAGTATTCGACAAGCAGTTAGTTCCAAGCGTTTTCTTCCGTAAAAGACTGGATTCGCACGATTGGAATACCCATATCACTGATATCATCCCTTGACATAAGAAAAGCCTCCCAAAAAAGTAAACACTGTAGTAGGAGCAAGGAGTGAAAAGGTTTCTTTCAGGGAGTTTGTGACAGCAATTTGTCAGTCCCAACAGCTTTATTGAAATAAGGAAGTGAACCTCGATGAAACTTTTTTGTGTATATCTAGCGGAACGCAGTACAATACACGTGGGAAATTCGAAGCAACGGCTTGATGCCGATTGGGGGTGGCGGAATGTATAGCACTTACACACCTCAACAATAGTCCCATAAACCTTTTTATCTACTAAAAATACAACTAAAGAGTTTTATAAAACTGAGAATGGACATAGATGAACTTTATTCATGATGCTAACAGATTACCTCGTGATCAGGATTCGGACATGGTATCAAGTAGTGCGTTCTGTCTACCTAAACAGACCCTTCCAGCTTAGTAGGTTCACTGTTTTGATGTCGTTCACTCCTTTCTCCCTTATCGTGTACACCTATTACTTCCTTTTGTCTTAGTTTATTGTTTAAATGCATACAGAACTGCTGTGTAGTGATAATATCTACGATGTTTGAAATCGTACTCCTTCTCCTCCTTCTCTGGCTGCCTATAAAAACTGTACTAACCACGAAATTCTTCTATTTCCTCCATTTATAATTGCTAATTTCTTCTTCGTTCTCACTTCAACATCCACATTTCTTCGCATCTACTGCATTATCAAGTGTTGCTGTCCACCATATTCCTTATCATCAATGTTTAGTTTGTCGTCATTGTTAAGCTTTTGACCGTAGATTTGATTCCTTCGGAATGTCGGGTCATACCATTTCAATCATCGAACCATCGATACAAAAAAAATCGATTTACTATTCTATTAACTCCAGTTTCACGACGATGATATATACCTCCTGAAAATGATCCAGTTTAGAGGTAATTAAACTCGCAATATCAAAAATATTTCCTAGTATCAATGTTATGTGTGTTGTAAACTTACTGATTGGGGTGTTTTAGAGCGAAAAGTCGTCGTTTTCAGTGATCTCAAACGGATTTAATATCTGAATACATTTTCGTGGTATTCACAAATTGGCTCCTCAGACTGAAATTTCCTAAGTCAAAAAACAAAGTAGCTTGACTTTAGATCAAACTTACATGAATAACCAGTAAATCCATGTACATGATTGTGTATCATAACGGTGTTGTGTTATAGTGAAATGTAGAGTATCAGCCTGCTTTACCTACACTTTTACAAACCCCTGCATGAATACATGGATATGTTGTGTGTCCCACAAACCCCTACGAGTTTGATTGGAAAATCAAACCAAGTAATTGTACATATGGATATTGAGTAGTGTAAGCGACATTGTTTGATCACAATGCAATCATTATCATCATGGGACTATCATTCAACTATGCACTAATGTTATTTAGCATTCATCGTTTCTACTGCATACTGGACGAGTTCCTATTCCTTATATTTTCAAATCTGATGATACCAAGGACATAACTGTTGCACAACGACACATCGTGCAATCATATTTTCGTTGTTCATTTCCAGAAGAGCGACCACAACCGAAGTGCCCGTATCAGAGACGTAAGAGTTTCTCCAAATTTAGTAATTGTCTGTTTATATTTCAAAATTGAATTTATTTCATCTTTTTAGAATACAAAAATAGTAATAGTTAGTACTCAGAAGTACGAGTATACAGTAAAATTAATGATTACCAACTGCAGTAGACTAGACGTTGTTGACTTATTAGCAATAGTTTATGCTGAACGGTAGGTTCTTTGGGCGCCATTATGTTGGTAACACTAGAATAGCGTAGATCCGTATTATATATTTCATTTTAGAATTGGTAAGTATTGTAGAAGGTCCTCTCAGGACAGTCTACCGAAGACGTACATTGTAAAACACATCCGAGCTTACAAGAAGCTAATTGTTTGTTGGTCTCGTGAGTGCCTTTGTTTTGTTATGATCAAGTTTGGAAAATTACGAATTGCAAATTATAAAATGAGGTCAGGGACGTAACTAGGGGGCGCCAAATAGGCAAAAACGTGACAGTTTACCAAGTTCTTTTAGTCAAAGAGTTCATACATTGTGAAAGAATCAAATTAATTATATTTATATTTTGGTTCATTGATATATTAAGATGGTATGAGTCATGAGATATCGGGCCTATGGTGGGGGGGGGGGGGGGCTGCCAAATTAATTTCTTGCCCCGGGTTAAATACGGCCTGGTTACGTCCCTGAATGAGGTACCACTTGTCCTAGTGTATGATAAATGTATATACCCTTAATTGATTGTACATATAATTCATTTAAATGAACCTATAAGAGAAAGCAGATCTACTGAATTAAGATATCACTAAGCGGTGTCCAATACGCAGAATATAGGTGGTCCAGTATGTTCTGGAAAACATTATGCTATAGTATGTGTCGAAATGACAGGATAGGAAACTAGAAGAATTGCCGAGCGCAATCTCGGTGGACCAGAGCAATACCTTTAAACCCAGTGGAATAGTTTTGCAAACCTTGTTAGTAAGCTACAAACGAAGCAAAAAAAGTGAAATTTTGAGAGTTTAATTGGATTTTGGTTCACAGAGAGCTTCCATTGACACTTTCATTGAAAATGAACTAGATCTGAAGATTATGAGGGAGGAAGCAATAAGTCATTTACTGTTTACCTGTTGTGTTACGGGTCACATCCGAGGCTAACCAACGTTCTCTGTACGAAGTGGAGCTCGTTAGTTCGACTGGAAACAAGATAATCACTAATCAAGTACCTACTTGATCAAGGAATGATTTGCAATTCGGTGCCTAGAATCTTAAAGTTTGATGGGGAATTAGAATAGAAGGCCAAAAATACCAGACATCACCCTATTACTAATGACGCATTTAGTCACTAGCTAACTCAGGTATAGTTTTCGTTGAGACGTTGTTGGTGTGGGCAGCGATGGGAGAGTATCCTCTGCGGGATTTGGCTTCGCTGTGCTTATCAAATCACAATAGAATATCCTTCAAAGATTAAGATATGATAAATATCTAGAGGTAATGCAAAAAGCTAGGATTTTGAAAGTGCAACTGTCAGTGAATCACGCAGAGCATCACTTTTTACTGCGGTGGGCTGTAATACTTATAAACATTCATTTTCAACTCAAAAGACTGCAACAGACGATTAAATTTGAAATGTTGCTGGCACATCGCCTGCTCTTCCAAGTACAGAATAAGAAATGTACTTTATTCGGTAACTTTAGTAATCAGCACATCGAACGAGTAGCTGTAAAAATAATTAAGTTTTGCCAATACCAGTTTTCCATAGTATTCTAAAGGAGTGAGCTACAATCGATGAAAGGAACACCTTGTGGTTTCATTAATCTTGTAATTGGGCAGTTTTTGTGACTATCTCACTGTTACGATATCAACAATTTAACCACTGTCCTGTCGATCATTAGTTTTTGTCCATGTTTACCATATAACACTCCCGAAAAAATATATATATTAGCTTCATCAAGCACAATAGGATATTTTGGTAGATTAATGTACGGCTGAATTCGAATCTGCAAGCATTTTTCTATCACGTTCCAGTCCAGAAAACTTATTCTTTCTTCAGGAAAAAGGTTAAACCATGTGGTAACTTTTAAGTTGTAAAGTATGTTACGTTATGTAGATATGTTATAAAGTAACTATAAACTGTTTACAGAATTTAAAAATTCAACCTTATATATCCTTCTCAGTTCAATTTCAATAGGCAAATTACATACTCAAATATTTCAAATCTCGTCAGTCCGAATGTTTGAACAAATTTCTTGGATAGCACACCAAGAAAAACAACAAATGGGGTATTTTCGTTCAAAGGAGTGCATTCGTGCAGAACAATTTCCTGATTTGGTAACACCAAGACACTCTAGATGTGTCTAGATGAACATCAAGGCTAGATGTCTGATTCGAGCATGTCACTTGAGGAGGCACAAAGAAATTCAGTTTGCATGTCCTTTAAAGCACTCAGTCATGTCATTCTATGGACGTTCGCTATGAATGACACTCGAAGATTTATATTCCAAATTGTGCAAAGAGCTGATATGACTACGGTGCATCGCTGCATGAACTGAATATAATCAAAATCCAATCGATGATTGCATGGTTTCGCATTGGTGTTTTTGGAAAAACGGGTCTCCTTTGGCTTCACTTTAGTATTACAACTCAGTGTTAAGAACTTGTAAATAGGCCACGAAACTTAATTATTTTTCGAAATTAGGGTTTCATCCCATTTTCGTTACGAAACAGACGAGTATTATTGAGGCATACAAATCTATCTCTTCTATTGGCTGAATATAAAATGTGAAGGAGATTGATCAATTTTCATTAATTATCTATTTATCCTAGTCACCCGTAGTAATGAATTTGACCAATGAAACAAGCAGAACAGTTACCATTAATTTTCTGGAAGAATAACAGTTTTAAGGAAGATGACTTCGAATGCAAACAACCTCATAGCCTCGTCAACACTTCGAATAGTAAATTAAAATACCATTAAAAGAAATAACTATTGCTGAATGGGATAAGTAAAATGCACAAACAGTGATTTCAATTGAGCTCATGAATTCATTGGAAAAATTAAAGTAACATTTCAACTATCAAAAGAAGTCCAGAAAAACCGCTAAGTAGCTAATGCAGTATAAAAAAGTGATTCTGTTCAAAACCAATAGAAATATTATCCCAAGACAAACCAATGGCTTCCTAAAATAAAATATAACATCTGATTCAATTCAGAGGACTTGAATTCATTGAGATTCCAGTTCATGAGATTCAATTGAGTTAACTTATTGATTCATTAAATGGAGGGAATTTATGTCATCTCTCATTGTATCATAATACTGGAGTTTTCCTTCCTTTTTCATATTTACAGCCATGAACTGTTTTTGTTCACATTGATGTACATATCCCGTTTCTACTAAATAATAAAAAACCTGAAATAATATTGTGCTGTTAGTTTAAGGCGACCCAGTTGAAATTTTGATTACATTTATTTAAAACTACAATAAATCTAGTATCATACAATGGACATAAATTAATTGCTGTTTTATTACTGATTAGGGTAGCTTAGAAATTAGGTTCCTTCAAATGAGCCATTTGTCAGGAAGAAAGTTTGTCTACTTGATGATTATTTAAAAATTTTTCGTTTTGTTATGTTTTATACACATAGTCCTTTGCTGACGCTGCATTCACAACCTTCCGATTATTTGGCTGACTATTAAGTTTACTCTTGAATAAGTAACAATTCAAAGAGTTCTGATTGTGGTAGGACATGTGGTATCCGAATATTTGAAAGGGTCATTTTTCGGTTTGTAGCTTATATGGTTTCCATGAATTTCATGACATGCAGGCATGTTAGCTATTAGTTAGCAAACCTAGAATGTTAAGATATAAAACCATGTGGGTATTAAGAGGGCCGAGAATGTAGTGATGTTATTTTATTCTTATACCTCATTTTCAAGTTAAATCAGAACAAATGTTGCTTTATTACTAGATGCCTGTACAGAACAGTTTCATGAATGCTGAAGTCCTGGGCTTTCAGGTATAGGGTGTAGTTTAGACTTGTGTAGGCATATCATGTGAGTAGATTTGCAAGAACTGTCGCTCTTTAAAGAGTTCATCACTAGTTTCATCTTTTACGTTGTTATTGTGCAGGTTATGGAGGGCGAGAAGGCCTTCACACGACTGTCTCCACTCCCAGCTCACCTACTTCAAGACTTCTTCTCGAATATGAGATGCACCTGAGGAACACCTTAGCTAAAGGAATGGACGCCGAGAGCTATTCTTTGCACACCTTCGAGGCTTTACTCACTCAGAGTATGGAGAACTTAGGTCAGTCCACAATTGGAAGATGATCATGGTACTAGGTTGTTAATATGTTAATGATAAGGAAACTAGGTTTAAAATATGGTGTCCCCCTGGGAATTTGAATCAAGGCACCCCTGATCCAGAGTCTACTTGGGTGATTCTCAAACTACGGGCCAATTCTTGTAAATGGCACTCTGTGCAATTCAAAATCGTCTGACTTTCAAGTTTTTCCCCTATTTGCATACACTTATTGAGTACTACATTGACCAACAAAAAACCCTCGGAAGCCCTTCTTGTTAATTTCCTTGTTTTTTAGGGTTGAGAAACACTAATTGGTCATTGTCATGACCTGCAACAGTATCGAGATTTCCAATTTCGAGTTGGTTTTTCAAATATTCTACCTGCGATTTAAAATTACATGCAAATTCTCTCGTCTTTAGTTACATCTGAAGAGCAGCTGTCAATGGTTTTTCAACCCCTACTGCTTCAAGTTTTTAATCAGATCCTAACACTGTTTCCACTTTATTCAGGTAATTTTAGCCTAAGGATCATTGTCATGGCCCTATTGAACGGAAAAGAATGTTGTAAATACTTACTGATAAAGAGTAAAACGGGGATTTTCTAGGAGTTTCGGTGGTATACTTAATGACTAAAAATGTTATTTTATAAGGCGGGCTCATGTTTGAGTCGCCGAAACGGTAGGTGGTGTGTTTTCTGATTGAGTGAGAACATCTGACAACAGGTTGGTATCGCTGCATAAAATATCTCCCTTTCTCCCCTTCACTAGGAAATCTTGATATTCTAGTTAGTGACTCCTTCAAACTGACTGTTGTGTTAGTTTTCAACCCTTACTTGTTTCTAACTAGTATCCTGGAATTTGTGCTAAGATACTGTAACCCGAATCCTTGGTTCTTAAAGAATTTTGTTCCTGAAAACCAAACGTTTTCTTCTTCTCTTCCCCAAATTCTACTAGTTTGGGTGGGTAAAATTGAATGGAATATTACTATTGCAGGACGTAGTAGGCATAACTAGGACTGTAGGACAAACTGACGAAGTAATTGCAATTAATCGTATGATGAGCAGTCATACACACATTTAATGAAGACCATTTACGAAAACGTATGATCGAAACAGTTTGTTGATTATAGTGGAACTACCAGATATATTCAATCAACAAGTAGGTACTAACATCAGAGACAAATTATGAGCGAGAAACTGATGGGTTGAAACTCACCTAAGTTGGGAGATTTGGGAGAACTAGAAATCCAATGCCTATAGCAGTTAGAGTAGTATAAACACGTAAACTTTCTAGGCTCAACTAAAGGGTTGTAAACGACCTACCTGATGCGAGACTCCACCTGGGATTGTCACTGACAGACCAGTTGCCTACGATAATAGCTGTTTTGGTAGGATGTATGTCATATTATTAGAGAGGAGGGCACTGGACCCGATGTCTCTGGGCCCGGGCTTCGTAAGAGGGGCCTGATTTTTATTTATTTATATTTTTTTTTCAAAGGGGGAAGGAGACGAGGATTTAATTTTCCTCTCTCTCTCAAAATGGCTTAAAATTTATTACGGTACATAATTACAGTAGTTCGTAGACTTTTTTTTAAACGGGCCCAGAATTTCGCCCCCGGGCTCGGATTTTCTATCCACGGCCCTGGGTATAATAATTTTCCATGGAACCCGTAACTCCATAACCCATTAGGGAGTTATAGCGGTACAGTATCATTGCGAAGATTCAAATAACTACTGTGTGACTGCGATCGAAATGATCGTAAGAATAAACTTCTTCCGGAAACCCCGTTTGAGCGAAGTGAGAGCTCTCATCTCATCGGTTATTCGGTCAAAACTGATAGTTTAGTCGCGTAAATACTTCACTAGAAGAGTACTTTTCGATCTTATACAGCTCCGGGGTTAAGATGGTGATTTTGAATTCAAGAACTACTGCTTCATCACATCGGTAAGATTACTAAGAGGTTGGTTGAGGGTTCGGATAAGTATTAACATTAGCTGCACAAAATATCTCCCTTTCGCCCCATCACTAGCAAATCTTGATGTTCTATGTAGTCACTCCCTCAAACTGACTGTTGTGTTAGTTTTCAACCCTTACTTGTTTCTAACTGGAATGCTGGGATTTGTGCTAATGGATTGTATAACCCGAACCCTTGCTTCTTCAAGAATGGGCTTCCCGAAAATTAGACGTTTTTCCGTCTTTTTCCCAAACTCCACTAGTTCGGGTGGATGAAATTGAATATAATATTGCAAGACACACTAGGCATAACTAATATTCTAGGACAAACTGACGAACTAATTGCAATAAATCGTATGAAGGATGATACACACATTTAATGAAGAGTATTTACGAACACACTTATGAATGAAACAGTTTGTTGAGTATAGTGTATGTACAAGTTATATTCAATCAACAAGTTGGTACTAACATCAAAGACAAATTATGAGCAAGAAACTGATGGGTAGAAACTCAACTAAGTTTGTCCGGGGGACCTGGGAGAACTAGAAAGCCAATAAATATAGCAGATAGAGTAGTGTAAACACGTAAACTTCCTATGCTCAACTAAAGGGTTGTAAAACGACCTACCTGATGGAAGATTCTAACTGGGATTGTCACTGACAGACCAGCTGCTACTGATGTTACCTGTATTGGTATGATCAGGACCCAAGAGACAGAATCCGGACCCAGGGGCAAAATTCATCTATGACCCCTAAAAGAAAGAAAGCAAAACAAATCTCCGAACTACTGTAACCATATACCGTAATCAATTATTAGGCAATTTCGAGAGAGAGGAAAATTAAGAGAGGAATATCGATTGTGGAGATGAGAATGGTCGCATTTTGACTCTCCTCCCCCCCTTTTTTTACAAAAATAAAAAATGAAATAAATAAACAAATAATAATAATAATAATTTCTCAAAAAAATCCCCCCCTCCCCTTACAAAGGCCAGGAGAGAGAGAGAAACATAATTTATTAGACAATTCTCAGTAATCGCATGACATAAGAGAAATTTATATCCTTAAAATTTAATAATAATATTTTTTACACGATTTCTATTTTATCTATTCTATCTATTTTATACCATGGATGGCATGGTGTGTATTACCGTCTGCCGGAGTGGTCATAAAATCTAGATTTTAATTTACGTTTAATTCTTATTTACTATTTGTTAAAATATTACAGCAACACATTACAATATTAACAACTTGATAACAAGAACAATGGTGTTGACATCAATTTGATAACAGGAACAATGAAATTAACAGCAAGAGAAAAAAACGTTGATTGGTATTAATATCGTAGTTCCTATATCGTAATATAATTTAGATACAAATCGTATTTCAGTATAAGTTTTGACTTAGAGTTCCTATTTTTAGTTCTTTAGGATCATTGCTATTTATAATAACAATCATATTAGGTTATTTTTATAATTTATTTGGTTATATTAACATTATTAATTTATTCTACCCTTGTATTATCAATTCATTATTTAATCACTTACAGTATAATATGTATAATATGTTTGGATGGAAACCGTTACTCCATAATCCATCATGGAGTAATAGTGGTACAATATCATTGCGAAGGTTTTAATAACTACTGTGTGATTGCGAAAGAGATGTTTATTCGTATGCACTTCTTCCGGAATTCGCTTTCGAACGAAGTGAGACCTCTCATCCGTTATTCGGTAAAAACTAATAGTTTAATCGCGTAAATGCTTCACTTGAAGAGGACTTCTGTTCAATCTTGTGGGGCCCCGGAGCTCAGATGATGATTTTGAATTCAAGAACTACTGCTTCATATGGTAAGATCACTGTGGGGTCAGTTGAATGTTCGAATACGTATTAACATTAGCTGCATAAAATATCACCCTCATTCACAAAGTGTTTTGAGCCTGTGGGTTTACACAACACTCCGAGAAGTCTGCAATTTCTACATTATAGTCCTTATACCTCAAGATTGAGTGGTAGGTATAACTTTTGGGACCCGCATCTCTTCAACCATGGGTGCTATGGGGAAAATGGGTACGCAAATAGGGAATTCAGAGGGTTTTGGGACGAACGCCCTTACGGACCTCACACCCATAAGCGTTATGGTTGGAAAATTGGCGTGATTCATCCGAATAATCTCAGTTGTTAACTAAAGTTTACAAATTTTACAATTCTTGAAACATCTACTTATACTTACATACTCCATTGAAAATTATGTTTAATTATTATTAATATTATGCTTTCATTCGTGTATTCTATGGTAAACTATTATAGTCAACATAGCTTCATCCCCCCTCCCTGGTTTTTATCCTGGGTACGTCCTTGATTATATGCAAGTAACCCCTTCAAGCGCCACAAGTGAGACAATGTTAGGGTGAGGGATTGTCAAATCGTGGTTTTCCTCTTTTTTTCGACTTAAATGCTTCACTAGGAGAGGACTTCTCTTTAATCTTGTGGGGCTCCGGAGCTCCGATGGTGATTTTGAACTCAAGAACTAATGTTTTCATAACAGCGTTAGGATTACTATGAGGTATGATGGATATGGTTAGTAGGCCCTTTCCGATTTTAGAATCCGTCGCCTTGGGAGATGAATCAGACGTTTTCAAGAGTCTAGGTCATCCTCTGAGCGTGGCGGAGCATTAAATTCGCATTTAGCTCATTGGAAGGGGCAACTACACCATTCCATCACCTCACAGAGGTCAGTTGAATGTTTGAATAAGTATTATTAGCTGCATAAAATATCTCCCTTTCTCAACTTCACTATGAAATCTTTATATTCTAGTTAGTCACTCCTTCAAACTGACTGTTGTGTTTTTCAAACTTTACTCGTTTCTTATTAGAATTCTGGTGTCTGTGCTAAGAAACTATAACCCGAATCCTTGGCTTCTTTAAGAATTATCGTCCTGAAAACCATACGTTTTCTTCTTCTTTCCCCCAAATTCTACTAGTTTGGGTGGATAAAATTGAATGGAATATTACTATTGCAGGACGTAGTTGGCATAACTAGGATTCTAGGACAAACTGACGAAGTAATTGCAATAAATCGTATGATGAGCAGTCATACAAACATTTAACGAAGAGCATTTACGAACACGTATGAATGAAACAGTTTGTTGATTATAGTAGAACTACCAGATATATTGAATCAACAAGTAGGTAGGTACTAACATCAGAGACAAATTATGAGCGAGAAACTGATGAGAACAACTTAGTTCTCGATATTAAATAGCTCATAAAATTCTAATGAGCACTAATAAACTTTGTTGAAATTTGAAGTTTTTTTGTACCTTTTAATTTGTATTTCACTGTTCAAGCCTCCTCGTTTATTGTTTTGGGTTTATTATATTAAATATAATATCAAATTTTGATTTATTGATTGATTTCCGTTGGGCATAAAATAATTGAAATAGGTACTTTATAGGTAGGTATTTTATTTTATTTTTTTAGTCTTTGTCAAGGTCATCCGTTCACCGGACACAATGTCGGGGGGAGGAAGGGATAAAAAATAATGAGCCCTGGTTTTAAGTGGAAATCATAGTCGATCAGAATGGGGCTACCATAATTACATTGAAAACGACATCCCGCTCGACCATAAATAGGTATAGGTATATATCTAAGCTAAACCCACGGGAATTTTTTTTCGGGGAATATTGCCGATATGGGAACCCTCGGTGCCCATCAGTGTACTAAGCTTCGGAGCATAAGTAGAGCAGATGATTTTACGAACCGACCTCATAGGTGTATAATAATTATTATTCAAAGAAAAATAAACACAAAAAAGACCCATCTTAGTAGATGATCTAAGGTTTTACCCGGCACCCTGGCTAGTTTTCTAATTCAAGGTGACGGTGGTAGCCAGGTGATAGTATAGCAACCAAGATACAGATAAGATGCGAACCTCCAGCGCTCTCCGCGGAAATCTCTCTCTCTGAATAGTCTCTTTTTGAATTCTGAAAAAATATTATTAATTCTCATTCAAGGTAACCGTTACACTGACTGATGGCCCACAAAAGGACGTGGACGTTTAGGCCATAACATCACATTATGACTATTGTATTATGGTCAAATCATATAGGTATACCATCATACTAACAACATGAACTCTTTTTGAAGAAATCAGCTTCTATCGCCGTAGGGCGTTGAAAAATTAAAATTAAAACTTGAAAAATGGAAAATGTGATAAAGTAATATTATTTCTCAAAAAAAAAAAAAAAAAAAAAAATCAAGAGTTGGAGTCGTGCTGCTCGGGATCAGTAGGTAAACAGTGATGTGAAGGTTACTACTTAGAAAGTTAGCGCGGGAATGAACGTTTTTGCAGCATAAACTGTTTTGAAACCATCTGACTAGTGGAACGAATGAGTTCTGCAACACTTCCGAGTTTTTGTGGCCCTTTATCCATGGGAACGAGCAAGTTCTACTTCAACCTGATGGCATATTCGGAAAGAGCGGGAAAAATACTTCCAGGATCCACGGGTAACTCAATTTTTTTGAAAAATGGGAACGAGCGAGTTTTGCAGCTCACCTCATCTATTCTTCAAGCCTCCGTTAGAGCAGTGCTTGAGAGAGCAACCTTTTTCTTCGGACTCCACACTTGCGATTTAGCTCTTCTAGCGGTCATTTTTTCCAGCGATTCTTCCTAGCGATTTTTAAGCAAAGGCGTTTCCTTCATTTCATTTTCCGTTCATTTTCTATTCCAGTGGCGATTATTCTTTCTTTTCAACATTTTATCAGGTCAGATTTTTCCTTTAATACTTCAACATTTTAGCTCAGTCAGAAGCAGCTTTATTTCATTTTCTTCTTTCCTATTTTTAGAGAGGACAACGTGTTTAGTTTCCTATTTCATTTTTTTTACTCATTTTATTGCAGCATCTGATTTCCTTTCAAACGGTTTCATTATTTATTTTTTCCTTGTGCTCTACAAGATAATTGAATATTTTTTCCTGGGTACACCCAGGTGGTAGCAGAAATGACTCTGTTTTGAGATATTCCTCTTACAAGAGGAGGAGGTCAGAGTTCTGTTTAGTTTAGAGGTCTGGATACTCGAAATAAAAACATATACTAAATCGATCTTTCTAGTAATGTATAATATATGTAGATTGGAATCTGGAAAAACGATGGTTTCCGCGTTCTGGTGTTGAAATGTGTAAAACCAACAAGAAGTAGATATTACGCTAATTACTGGATTTGATCCTTCCAGCTTCTACTCCAAAATCGAGTGCAATAACTCAACGGCTATAAAGATTAGCTCATCTATAGAGAGAATAGTAGCTTCAAGTGTGGCGCGAACGCGCTAGCGGAGGTTTCAGGGAGGAGGCTCCCGGTTTCGGCTAGCCTTTTGTCAGGAATAGCAGTTTCTTGAAACAGCAAGGGGGAGCTATCCATATCCATCGAACAATCCATCAACATTTTTTTGTAGAAAATCCCAAATGTTGGTTACGAGAGTTACTCATAATTAAGTAATTACCCAACGTGAATTACACTACGATTCTGACACAGCGAAAATGTATTGATAATGAATACGTTTTCGCTGGGTCGGATTAATTATTGATACAGGGATTCATATCTTTCCTAGATAATCGAAAACTCGGGAAGTTTTTATAAAACAGAACACGCTACAAAACAATCTTTCTCCAAGAGTATTTGTTTAGTTGTAACATACATTTTGAAATCTGTTATACAATTTATGGCTATTGTTTATGCAGTTTATGACTATGTGAATCAATTTTGATTCTAGAATTCGCCGAGCAGTTGCCGACAGCCAACAGCCGATCGCCTTACCCAAATAGAAGAAGTAAGTTGTTGATATTAAAAGCCAAACGATTATTTAGTTTGTAAAGGCTGAAGGCTGAAAGCTTAGCTTTTAAACGCTTCCACGGGTTGGAATATCAAGCTTACTGCCAGCGAATTTTCGATTGGGATACCTCGTTTTTCTGAACTCATTTTCACTAGTTTTGCGGATTTGTTACTTCATTGTTCATAATGTTAAATTTTGCTAATTTTTTTAATTTTATATCTTTAAAAAAATATGGGAATAATCGATGAAGGTCATTTTTTAAGACCATGAAATAACAATGAGTTTGTTCATTTACTCACATTTACACACCAAGGTAAAGTGAAGTGGTAGGATTAATGGCTAAGTTGATATCTCTATCTATAACTGTAGGGTCATTCCATACCCAGACAGACTCGAAATGTACCGACCCCCTCCGATTTTGTTCATACTTGGTGCAGTTGCTTCCATTAGCAAATAAAGAAGGCCTGCCATGTCAGTTCCTCCAAAAATGAACGGTTTTTGGAAGCTATAGCAGTACGACATTTTGACGATTTTTCGATATTTTATGACCCAAACATGGTTTTTTAAACTATATTTTCGGTTTCAATCGATCAAATTAAGCATTCACAGTCTGATTTTCTTCATAATAAAGTAAAGAACGCAGCGGACCTTGCAGAAAGAAGGTGTGAGCGTCCGTTTTGTTTGTCTAACGTCCGCAAATCTTAAAAACGCGATTTCTCTCGAGTCGCTCAGTAGAATTAGGCGTTCGAGATCTTAAAATGTTTGTAATTACTTGTTTTACAATGTCCCCAATGGGTTTTGTGTGTAAATTTTATTTGACGGAGTTATAACGATTTTGAGGGCTGTTCACCGCATTATTTCACTTTATTTTGCCGTTTATCGATGTAAAGGTGAAATATCTCGAAAACCGTTCGAGATATCGAAAATTGTCATGTCAGAAAAGTTGTAGCTCTTGAAATTTCCATTCGGATGGACTCCTTCCACTTTTCCATAGCTCCAACCGTTTACGAGCTATGAGTAAAACAAAGTCTGCCCATTTACGGGTATGGGTAAGAAGGTAGCAGTGGCAAAGGGAGTTTCATAGTCAATACCGCTCTAATTCTACCAATGAGGTACAACACCAGTTTGACCCGTAAAACTTGCAATTTTCTCCCGAAGCGGCGTGACCGGCCTCTTTCTTAAGATGCTAATTTTTTTTTTTACCCCCACCCCGTGACCCCTTGCTGTTCCAATAAACCTTCGCGATTAGCAGAGTTCAAGAATGGGGTGAAGGCAAGTCGGCGGAAGGGATGACAGGTGCAGGATTGTTACTAGGGTGGAAAAAGTCGGTAATTCGGGGATAAAAGATTCTTTGACCGGCCATTTGCGGTCATTATTCCGCGAAATTTGAGTCGAATCAAGAAGC
The DNA here is from genome assembly GCA_031894815.1 of Creontiades dilutus. Taxonomy (NCBI): domain Eukaryota; kingdom Metazoa; phylum Arthropoda; class Insecta; order Hemiptera; family Miridae; genus Creontiades; species Creontiades dilutus. Next base: position 1,065,964 of record JAVIWC010008310.1, read on the forward strand.
GGATAGCATCACGGGAATCTGCTTTAAAATGCTGCAAATTCTTTCACTGGGGTTTATTATTCAATTGGCTTGCGTTCATAATTTGAATTTCTACTAAGCTTTGGATGCGCGTTTCACAGGATAGAGATTATTGAATTTCAGAACTCGCACAAATATGATCAACTGATCAATCCAAATAGGTATTTTGCTTGAGAACAGATTTACGTGCTCCATGCATATCTCCTGAAATTCAATAATCGCTCTATCCTGTGAAACGCGCACACTCCAAAACTTAGTAGAAATTCAAATTATGAACGCAAGCCAATTGAATAATAAACCCCAGTGAAAGAATTTGCAGCGTTTTTTTATTGAACCTCAATACCCCCCCCCCCCCCCCCACACAATAAAAACATCCATAATTTATCAAGTCCTTTAGCGCTCGTATTGCGTTAAAACTTCCCCAAACCCAAATTTAAACGGTGTAGCCAAAGGTAGACTGATGTGGAGGATGCACACAAATATCATCAACTGATCAATCCAAATAGGTGTTTTGGTTGAGAACCGATTTACGTGGTCTATGCATATCTCCTGAAATTCAATCTTCGCTCTATCACCTGTGAAACACTTAGTACAGATTCAAATCATGAACGCAAGCCAATTGAATAAAAACCCGAGTGAAAGAATACTTATTTACCCCAATGATAATATTGAATAATAATCCTCAGTAATAATATTTACCTATATATTATCAGAATGCTTCAACCCGTGTATCGGCTATAAACTACAAGTATAAACATTGGCTATCACTCCAGTAACCACATTCACCATGACTCGACGCTATTGGCATCACGAGGTTACAAACAAACAATAATAAACCAAAAAACGCTGCAAATTCTTTCACTGGGGTTTATTATTCAATCGGCTTCGCGTTGATGATTTGATATTCTAATAAGCTTTGGAGTCTGCGTGTTTCACAGGATAGGGCGATTATTGAATTTCAGGAGGCATGGAGCACAAATCTGATCTCGATCAATCAAAATAGGTATTTGGATTGAACAGATTGATCATATTTGTGTATATCTCCTGAAATTCAATAATCGCTCTATCCTGTGAAACACGCACACTCCAAAGCTTAGTAGAATTCAAGTCATGAACGCAAGCCGATTGAATAATAAACCCCAGTGAAAGAATTTGCAGCGTTTTTTTATTGAACCTTAATACCCCCCCCCCCCCCACAATAAAAACATCTATAATTTATCAAGTCCTTTGGCACTCGTATTGCGTTAAAACTTCCCCAAATCCAAATTTAAACGATGTAGCCAAAGGTAGACAGATGTAGAGGGGGCACACAAATATCATCAACTGATCAATCCAAATAGGTGTTTTGGATGAGAACCGATTTACGTGGTCTATGCATATCTCCTGAAATTCAATAATCGCTCTATCACCTGTAAAACACGCACACTCCGAAGCTTAGTAAGATTCAAATCATGAACGCAAGCCAATTGAATAATAAACCCCAGTGAAAGAATACTTATTTACCCCAGTAATAATATTGAATAATAAACCCCAGTAATAATATTGAATAATATTTACCTATATATTATCAGAATGCTTCAACCCGTGTATGTTCTTAAACACTACAAGTATTCACGGCGGCTATCACTCCAGTATCCACATTCACTACAACTCGACGCTGTCGGCCGGACATCACTAGGTTACAAACAAACAATAATAAATGAAAAAACGCAAATGTTGGCACCATAAATCGGGCCATACATCGGGAATGGTTTGACCTACGGACGTGACCAAGAATTGGGGCGTCGTCGGACCAAGATGGATTTTTCCTGAAAATTTCAGAATTTTTGCTCCAGCCGTTTCGGAGATATCGTGCGTACGGCGTACGGCGGACGGACGAACGGAAAAATTTTTATTGCAGATTCGAATTCTACTCCCTTTGAAACGTAAACCATGACATTTTCAGGGGGGTTAGAATTTTTTTTCCGGAGCGATTACAATGGTTTATTATTGAATAATTTATAGTTATTTTTATAATTTATTTGGTTATATTAACATTATTAATTTATTCTACCCTTTTATTATCAATTCATTATTTAATCACTAACAGTATCATCAGCACTATCTCAAATTTGACCCTTCTATTTTCGTTCCTATATCTATTTTCGTTTCCCAACTCAAGAATCATTATTGTAATTAAATTCAGCCACCAATAAACGACGGTAGGACCAGGCTTCTCTAATATAGCTACAAAGAGCAGCCCAGTTTTTGCCATTGAGGTACTCCAAACAAAGGCCAGTCCCTGGGACACCCGGTCCAGTGCCTCCCCCCTCTCTACGGGGCTGGGGATGATGTATAATAATGTTGGATGGAAACCGTTACTCCATAATCCATCATGGAGTAATAGTGGTACAATATCATTGCGAAGGTTTTAATAACTACTGTGTGATTGCGAAAGAAATGTTAATTCGTATGCGCTTCTTCCGGAATTCGCTTTCGAACGAAGTGAGACCTCTCATCCGTTATTCGGTCAAAACTAATAGTTTAATCGCGTAAATGCTTCACTAGAAGAGGACTTCTGTTCAATCTTGTGGGGCTCCGGAGCTCAGATGATGATTTTGAATTCAAGAACTACTGCTTCATATGGTAAGATCACTGTGGGGTCAGTTGAATGTTCGAATACGTATTAACATTAGCTGCATAAAATATCTCCCTCATTCACAAAGTGTTCACTCCAGTAACCACATTCACTATAACTCGACGCTATCGGCATCACGAGGTTACAAACAAACAATAATAAACCAAAAAACGCAAATGTTGGCACCATAAATCGGGCCGTACATCGGGAATGGTTTGACCTACGGACTTGGGGAAGGGCTCATTCGATTCCTAGTGGTATGTTCTTCAAATAGGAAAATATTTAGGCCGATTCGACTAGTTTTGAGGTTTTCAGGGATTTTACAAAACTTTTACAGCCCTTAAAGGGCACTTTAAATTGAGTGAGGGAGCTGGCTCAAGAATTGGGGCGTCGTCGGACCAAGATGGATTTTTCCTGAAAATTTCAGATATTTTGCTCCAGCCGTTTCGGAGATATCGTGCGTACGGCGGACGGACGGAAAAATTTTTATAGCAGATTCGGATTCTACACCCTTTGAAACGTAAACCTTGAAATTTTCAGGGGGGTTAGAATTTTTTTTCCAGGGCGATTACAATGGTTTATTATTGAATAATAAACCAAAAACAAGGAAAATGTGATTCACGCGATGCTATCCGTTTCTTGTTTCATGAATTTCGCGGAATAATGACCAGAATTTGTTTATTTCACGGAAAAATCATCATTTATGCCGACTTTCAACTCTCAGATTAGGATGATTTTTTACTTGATCACTGAAATGGTTTGAATATCCTATTTTTACATTGTTAACCAGACCTCGAAAATTCCCGTAACAATCTGAAACCAGGCGCCTAAAATAAAAAAAACGTACACAAAATAAACAAATTTTCGATCATCATTCCGCGAAAATTGAGTCAAATAAAAAAACGGATAGCATCACATGAGTCAGCGTTAAAAAACAATGAAAATCCTGTGCCACACTTTACAGTTCACCATCATCCACTATTTGACAGTTTTGGGGTTGCGCAACTTTGCGTGCGCTGAACCGGTTACGCTGAACAGTAAAAAAAATTGGTTGAGCGGTCAAATTTTCATGAAATCTTGGGTAGAATCCGAATCTGCAATTAAAAATTCGGGTCCTCATTTAAATTAAGAAAGTTAGTGTCAATCGTGGACACAACTGGGTGGGACATCGTGTATATTCAATGTGCCTGACAGCGACTTCGAGAACGCCAGGTTCTTTGAGAATGAGCTTGGACAGTGTTGAAGATGATTAACTAGGGCATACGAGGAGGATATTTGAATTGAACGTATTCATTCTCCTTTTTTCCACCCTATAAGGCGTGAATCGTGGTTTACTTCTGAGCTGTAGTTACACTATCACCCTAGTCAGCGAGGGGCCCTCAAAACGGTTGTGTGATAACAGTCAGTTGAAACCAAGGTGCCGTTTTTGAGTTGTGACCTTACTCTTCTAGTTGTAACATTGCTCTTCGCCCGGATTACATCTCTTTTGAATTGTCGCACAACTCTTAGCTGGTGCAGTACTGTTACGTTTTGAGGGTTGAGTGGTTCAAATTATACTCGAGAAATATCGCACTTAATGTCTTATTTATTTACATGATAGAGAATATAAAGGGTTAAACAATTTAGGGCCTGAGCTACCGGCTAATAACGAGTGATTCACGGCTAAGCAACGACTGAGGTCGAGGGAAGGCGCGTTGGGCTCTCGTAACAGGACCGTTGTTGACGTCTGCATAACGATCCCTCCCTATTATCCCCATCGTGACAGTTCTCTCCTTAACTAGAATTTCTTTTTGCCAGTTGATTGTTTTAGGAATCAGTTCATACAACTTTTTTTAGCATTTCGTTTTGGTTTATTATTTTAGTGTATTATTTTCAATAATATACCGTTGTAATCCACCAAGAAAAAAAATGTAACACCACCGTCAAAATTTGTTGTTTTACGTTTCAATATTCGTATCGAACAAAAAAAAAAACCTTCCGTCCACCATACGCCTAGAGCTTTTCTACAGGAGAGTAAATTAAACCTGTACCAAAGATCACAAATGTGCCGACGTTGAGCCTTCTTCATCGGCAGCTATTGAACAAATGTGTGAAATCACAGCTTTCTATATGAATATTAAGAAATCGAATTATCGAAAACTTGGGAAATAACACTAATGTTTTTATATTTTTCGATGAAAATGTCCTTTCAATGAGCCTATCCGGAATGATGAGCTCTATGATTACATTCACTCCCTAAGGGCTAGCAACAGACGCTATGAATTAAACATCTTAGGTTCAAACAAACAATAATAAACCATAGTAAAAGTGTAAAAATGCAAATGTTGGCACCATAAATCGGGCCATACATCGGGAATGGCAATAAAATTTTTTCCGTCCGTCCACGTACGGACGATATCTCCCAAACCTCAGGAAATTTCTGGGCTCATTCGATTCCTCATGGTATGTTCTTCAAATAGGTAAATATTTAGGCTCGATTCGACTTGTTTTGAGATTTTTATATTCAAGCCAATTGAATAATAAACCCCAGTGAAAGAATTTGCAGCGTTTTTTAATTTGTGATGAGTAATAAATAACGTTAATGAATCAAAACGGGTATAAAGTTCGATGATACACCAAACAATGAGTACAATGAATAAATGGAGCCAAGCTTCCTCGCATAAACAAACAGCAAGGGCAACTGGTGTATTTATTAGCCACTTTGCTACGTTCCCTGGGGATGTGTAGCGTTATACCATTTAAATTTTAAGATTTTCAGTAAGAAAAATATTGCTGGGCCCCGGGCCCCACCATCTCCTATGAAGTCGGCGCCCATGAGAACCCATACTTGCTGATATTAAGTTTCCAGCGAATTTTTTATTTAAACTACGCAATCCATGTTTTTTTTTTCTTCAAATTAGCCCTTATGGAGAGTAACGAAACTACTCAAAAACTTGCTAACATTTTTCTAAATAGTAATGAAACAAATCAAAACATTTTCAAATTTTTAGGAATTATATATAAACTTTTTCCTGCCGACTCATTGTTCTTTAAGAGAATGGCTGAACTCCCCAAGTATCACTATTCGTAAAAACGAAAATTCAAGATTAAAAAATTACGATTTGGCGAACTATGTTAGGAACACTAAACTTTGAACTCGTTTTCCCGGAATTGCATATTCTCGGTTTGTAACAGTACTATTCTCGAGGTGCGATATGTATCTATTAGCGTGCATTATGAACGAACTTATAGGTGTGGGAATGCAATTCGCTTTCGTTCTAACTGCAAAATCGAAAATTCGCTCCTTGCGCTCGCCAGGCTGTTGCATGTTTGCCGTTATTTTTACAGACACGACTGATTTCTTCCCAGGGAGCGAAGGGAGATCGGGGATGAACAAGAGCAGCACCCTCCCGCTTCCTCATCGCCTGAGTCTCGAGCGGCCCGCGTCCTCGGCCGCGATCACCCGGGACGGCTACTACTCCGACAGAGGGGACATCGCCAGGGAGCGAGGTTACCTCTCCGACCACAATTCTTCCAGGTGAGAAATGAAATGAAAATGAAAATGAAGTTTATTCCACAAAAGAAACAGAATACATATTGGGTGTTCTTGGTTACTCCCCCCCATTTTCAAACTCGTCGCTCCATGAAATTCCAACAAAAATTTGATGTTAAGGTGATTTTTGGTAAGTTCAGCTCGTCTACTTTTTGATGTGTGTGTTCATATTCTGAAGCAACAACTTTGTAAGGACCAAATTCGCCATGAAAAAAAGTGGGAGGGGAGGGGGGGGTATCGAAGTATTTGCCATGTCAAATTCTTCGGTACTCCCCCCCACGGTGAAAACAGTATTTTCGACTACCAATATCGCGTCTCAACCTCATAACTTTCGATCGAAGGATTTCATCGCTCTATATCTCATAGCTGCACGTCCTCACACCCCCGTTCATGTGAATTGTTGTTTAGAGATAGGCAAGCTTACTAGTTGATATTTACCGTTTACCTTCACGGGGCTTGAAAGCGTTTTGAACCTTGAACGGAAGGCAAGGGTTTGTAATATTTTCGGAGGTTTGTCCTATCGTGGAAGTTTCGAAGAACTCGCGGCTCTTGATTTCTTCGTCAGTTGCGTTCCTCTTTCAAAGCGTTCACGTTACCTACCGACCTGTCTTTAAAAATGTGGAATTTCAGAGCGCTATTGGAGATTCTCAGGGAGGAAGAAGAAGCGGTGAAATGGCTTCTCTGTTACATTTGTGGAAAGGATGGAAGTCGCAATTCTGTTGAGAACTTATCTCTAAAAAGGAATTCGCAGGAAGGGGTGTTTGGGGACGTACAGGTGTGAGTGATAGAACGAGGAAATATTTTGATCGAAAGTCAAGAGTTTGAGACGCGATATTGGTAGTCGAAAATACAGTTTTCACCGTGGGGGAGAGTACCGAAGAATTTGACATGGCAAATCCTTAGATACTCCCCCCCCCCCACTTTTTTCGCTTGAATAATTCACCATTACTATCTCATTCTGGTAAATTGAGGTTCACTAGACATGAAACTATTAAAAATAAAGTTTCCAAAAATCACCTCAACATCAAATTTTTGTTAGAACTTCATGAAGCGATGAGCGTTTGAAAATGGGAGGGAGTACAGAAGAACACCCTACATATTTTTGCGTTGGTAATCATACAATTTACGTGATGAGATCCACCCAAATGACTGGAATTTCCCCAGACCAAGGACATTGTTCCGTGCTGGGTGGGGGAGCACTCCCGATAAATATCACAGGATATAATACATATATACGCTACATGTTATAATATCATTATACGGTATATTAAAAATTTAAACGAGATTCAACTTCTGAACAGCGAAAACAAAATGATAAAAATTGACTAAATAGCCCTGAACAATATAAATACTTCTGAAAATATTTTCACAAATGGTATGTCCTTGAGAAATGAGCCAACTTGAAAAAATTTTTTTTTATACAAAGGTCTTCTGTAATTACTGTGATTGGTTATATTTTATGGTGCTTGTCTTAATAATATCGGCATCTTGCAGAAAATGTGGCCAGTTGTACATTTTAATCGTGTGTGGGGGGCAGGTTTGATATTTTGCGTTGTTTGAGGGGAGGAGGAGTAAGCACTTCTGGACAAAATTCCGTAATTGAGTATCTCAGGATGTTTGTGCATAAACATGAGAGCAGACATGTTATATAATTGGCCAGCAGATGAAACTTGAGTCATCGAGAATGAATCAGTTGTGGGAAACCTTTTACAGGGTGTCTAGCGGTCGGGAAAGTCGGGAATTAGTAATGAATTTAAAAACGGTCTTGAAAAGTCGGGAATTAGCAGAGAAATTCTTATAAAAGTCTGAAATTTGTTACCAAAACAATATAGGTTGGAATTTACTAAGATTCAGTAAGTGCCTTGCATTTTATTTCGTCAAGGTCAAATTACACGGGAAGTGAAGAATCCTTTTCGAAGGAAACGAAAGTAGGGTTGAGGTTATTATTAGACTTGTGATTTTTTAAAGTGATTCAAGACATTTTACTTCCATTCAGTAAGGTATGTCCACTTGGTATTGCTTCCGAGTCTACCAAGGTAGCGGAAGCGTTGTTTTCAGTTTCGGAATGTGAAAATTTTTGTTTCCAAAATCGAAAATTCCACTCGCATTTTGCGTTTTAGACCTTTCTGAACAATTTTGGTTCCGTGTCTGTGTGTCTGTCTGTCTGTCAGTAAATCCTTGTTACGGGCAAAACTACACGAAGTTATAGTCCGATTTTGATGAAATTTTCAGGGATTGTGCGGGTTGGGGTGTAGATGGTCCCCTATAGGTTTCATGACCCCCGGATAAATAGTAGCCTCTGCGCATCCGCAAACGTGAAATCACTTCAGTCATCTATCCATTCAGCGTCAATGTCAATTTTGCTTCCGAGTTACTAAAGTAGCGGAAGCATTGTTTTCACTTTCGGAATGTGAACATTTTTTGTCTCCAAAATCAAAAATTCCATTTGCATTTTGCGTTTTAGACCTTTCTGAACAACATTTTTTGGTTCCGTGTTTCTGTGTGTCTCTTGACACGAAGTTATTGTCCGATTTTGATGAAATTTTCAGGGATTGTTCGGTTTGATGTGTAGATGGTCCCCTATGAGTTTCATGACCCCCGGATAAATAGTAGCCTCTGCGCATGCGCAAACGTGAAATCCTTGTTACGCGCATAACTCCGGGAGATCTTGACCAATTTCGATGAAATTTGAATTGTTTGGGTTGATGTTTAGATTCTATGAGTTTCATGATCTCCGGTTTAATATTTTGCGCATGCGCAAACGTGAAATTTTCGAGAGTTCTTGACCAATTTTTGTTCAATGTTCTAAGATTGGGGTGTAGATGTCCCCTTTATTTTCAAGATCAATTAGTCTCTGCGCATGCGCAAACGTGAAACATTTGTTACGCGCCCTGACCAATTTCAATGAAATTTTAGGACGGGTTTCCCCTTATAGGTTTCATGACCCCCGGATCAATAGTAGCCTCTGAGCATGCGCAAACGTGAAATCTTTGTTACGCGCATAACTGCGGGAGTCATCGACCAATTTCGATGACGATTTTCAGGGTAAAGTTTCATGACCCCCGGATCAAATCACTTGCACAAACGTGAAAGTTCATCTAGTTCTTCCGATTTCGATGAAATTTTCAGCGTTGAAATGTACCTTTATTTTTCAATTTTTATTACCCTAATTAGGCCTAAATTATATATAATAATTTTCAAGTTTACAGTTATGTCATGGATAGTGTGAACATGGCCGTATATATAATAGTTTGTTCAATAGTTGAACATGCCTACCTTTATTTTCTCAAGTTATGCTCCTGTATAACAATAAATTTACCCTAGGTAATTCAATATTTACTTCGCCTAATTGAACGAGGTTCTTTAGTCAATAATAATTTTCAATGATCTATACAGTCATGTTATGGATACGAGGAAGCTATGTGCCACACCCACTTGGCAGACGTTTTTTTAATTCTAATGAAATTTTTTCATATTCTCGCATGTTCACCTGAAATAAAAGTTCATTTTATTTTAATATAAGATGAATATATTACCGCGTAAAAGTCTGGAAATTTGTGGAAAAAGTCTTGAAAAGTCTGGAAAAAGTCTTGAATTTATTTTTGAATAATTGCTAGACACCCTGCTTTTAGGTTTCCTACCTATAATTTTTAAGATGGCCTTTTGAGCTGTGATCAAGGGTCGCAACAGAGATAGGAAGGCTCCACCCCACGCAACAATGCCGAAGCTCAATATGCTCTGAGTCAATTTAATATATAAAATTTCCGTGTCACAATGTAAGTCACCGTTCTCCTCCGAAACGGCTTTACCGATTTTTACCAAATTTTGTGTGCGTATTCAGTTGGTCTGAGAATCGGCTAACATCTATTTTTCATATCCCTAAGTGATAAGGGTTGTTCACCCTTAACATTTTTTTAATTTTTGGACGAAATTTTTTGTACTCCTCCGAAACGGCTTTACCGATTTTTACCAAATTTTGAGTGCATATTCAGCTGGTCTGAGAATCGGCTAACATCTATTTTTCATATCCCTAAGTGATAAGGGTTGTTCACCCTCAACATTTTTTTAAATTTTTGGACGATTTTTCTATTCATTTTTTGTATAATGTGCCATCAAAAAATACACACAACCCTAAATTTTTACTCTTTTATCACCAACCCCCTTTTTTTTAAGCCATTTAAGTAACTTAATCATTATCATCCCTCTCGATAACTGATCAATTACAGTGTTTTTAACTGTACTTCGATTAAAATTTCCCTTAGCTTATGGCAAATCTAAAATTTTTTTAATGAAAACATTTATTTTTATTATTCAAGTTTAATTCTGATATGGGTTTACTGTTACCAATCTTAGATTCTTAAAATTGATGAAAAACGTTATCAAAGGCAAGTTCTAAGGTGAAAATATTCCATCACTTTCACATGTCTAGTTCCATGTTCGGTGACTCCATCAAGAAGTGATTTCTTTTTCCGGATGTTGCGCCTATATCCGTACGATAACCACTTCCTGGTTCTGGAATGTTCGAGATTCTTCCATCATGATCGACATAAATCTCATCTCTCGTGATCCGATCATTTTTCTATCGTCCTTCCTGCAATCTTGCCGTCTCGTCTCTTGCGCTCCTCGATCCCGCGGTTGCTTCTTAATTTGAGCTCGCGCGGTCATCTCTTCCGATTTTACGTTTTGGAAGCGTCATCCCGTTCAGAAGTGAATGCTGTCTCTGTTAAACGCTGCTGTTTAACATTTTCAACATCCGTCTTCGTATCTGCAGGTATGCATTTCTTGGGTGTAATTCGTTATCCGCTCCCATTTTGTTCTCTCTTTTGCAAGCACACCCGTCCACCTTTTTCAATTTTTGAGGAGCGTTCCGTAAACTAGATTTCATGTACTATATGAATAATGTACCGCACTATGTTTTCAAATATTCCAAGCAATGAAACTAGACATTGAAAAAAGTGGGAAAAAGTTCGATAACCGCCCCCACGACTGAATTGCATTGATTCGGCCAGGTACGTTTTCTCAGGAGAGATAACTGTTGAGGCAGAGAATAACTTTGATCGAAAGTTAAGAGGTTGAGATGCGATGCTCGTAAATAAAACAAAAACGATGTTGACTGTAGCGGTGAAATCACTTCCGACCGTAGGTCAACGTCCGAGGATTCCTTCCTTTCGTACTCCAGTTGCGTTCTCACTTAGTTGCTGGCTTGTACGCAAGGACGTAACCAGACCGTATTTCACCCGGGCCAAGAAGTAAATTTGCCCCCCCCCCTCCCCCCCCATAGGCCCGATATCTCACGACTCATACCATCTTCATATACCAATGAACCAAAATATAAATATAATTAATTTGATTTATTCACAATGTATAAACTCTTTGACTAAAAGGAGGAATGTTTGGTAAATAAGTAAATAAATATCATATAATTTTCATTAAATTGAACAAACTAATAGATAATAAATGAAGTTCTGTACAAAATGAGAGCTCTAAACAAACTATAAAATTAAAATCTTATGGATCAATGTGATGTGTGTGCGGAAGTGGACAATTTAGAGCATGTTATTTTAACATGCAAAAAGTTCGAAAGCGAGCGGAAAACATTTTTAGATGCCATCGGCGAACTGTTGCCTTGCACGTTTAATTTGACTACTACATTGGTCAGTCCGGACGTGTAAAAAAAAGTTCAAGTTTTTTAAATGAAATCAACTATAATATTTGAATTAAGTGCCTTACCAATTTATAATTATTAATTTGATGTTACATGTGACAAATTATTTTATGTAATTTTCATATATATCTTGAGAGAATCTAATGCCAATAAAAAAAGGGGTTCTCATTTAAAAAGAAGAAAGTTGCGCGTTTGCGCCAACATGAATTTGAATCCTTGGAAAAAATATGAAGATTAAATTTTTGTTTTTACTCGCATTTTGCAAATGTTTTTTTGATATCTATAAAATCAACAAAATATTTACTTTATTTAGTGCATGATAAATAAATCAAATTTTGGGCTCAAATTGGTTGATATTGAAAAAGCAAGTTGGTTAGTGGTTGCCCTGTTACAGTCCCTGATGTAAATATAATTTTTATTATCCATTGTACATATTTACTGGAGCTGTTTTCAAATGCAACAGATCACGGGTAATTTTCATTAAATTTAACAAACTAATAATTATAAATAAAGTTTTGTACAAAATGAAAGCCCTAAACAAACTATGAAATGAAAATTTTCGGGCTTTTTTTGCTGCAAATGTTTTAATGATATCATCAAAAGATAGTGCTGACGCTATTTTGGGCTCTGTTGATATGATGGCCAAGTTGGTTAGTGGGTGCCCTGTCAAGTCCCTAATGTAGTTTTTTATTATCCTCAGTTTACTGGAACTTCTTTCATTCGATGCAACAGACACGGGTATATAGCTTTTCCTAGTCAGATTCAGAAATTTCCAAACCAATTTCAGAATTTTCCATTTCAATTTCAGACTTTTCCATTTCAATTTCAGAATGTGATCAATATCCGGGTGGGAGCGAAATTGAAAATTCTGAAATTGAAATTGAAAATTCTGAAATTGAAATGGAAAATTCTGAAATTGATTTGGAAATTTCTGAAATTGGTTTGGAAATTTCTGAATCTGACTTGGAAAATCTATAGTAAGAAAAATTCTCAAAGCTGAGGTTATATTGGGATGGGCATCATGGAGGCCGTTTTAGCAAATATAAACCAAAAGGTCGAATGGAGTAGACTTTTTTATGTTAGGGCCTGAGTCCAATGCTTGGTACCGCCCATGCACTCGCCTCCTCAACTACCCTGCATACGGCCGCCCAAGGCTACTTCTCGCCTTGCGAAGTATACTTCGTCTATCGCCTTTGTCCTTTCTTGTAGGCCTATTGCATTCCTCATTTATATCATTTTTCTTTTTAATAAAAATTTTCAAATTTACTCCAAACTGTCATAATTTTTAAAAGACCTTGGTAAACTGTCACTTTTTTGCCTATTTGGCGCCCAGGGCTGCCCCCCCCCCCCCTCCCATATATTAGTGACATTTAGCGATGGTGTTTCACCACCTCTACAATACATTCATATTGTAGGTATCTCCTGCCTTCGTCAGAGTAGCCTGTGTTCCCCGAGCCAAAGCTGCATTTTTTGCTGTTTTCTTGAAAAGGCTTGAAGAACAGATTTAAAGGGTGATTGTAATCAAGAACAGTGCATCAGGTCATATGAATTCAGGTCCTACATTCCTTTTTGTGTTCCTGTAGTCATATTCAAATCATTTGAGGTTTTTGGTTTGCTGCACTCGTGTTTTTATTGGGTTCCCATCAAATGCCTCTGGGTCCCCTAAAAGTTTCATATGGTGCCATTTTCCAATCATAGAGCTTACCCTGTCAAGCTTGGAGCCCTAGAGAAGCTTGTGTTGTAGGCACTTCTTTTTTCAAAACACACAGTGGTAACCCCCTACCACCCATTTGAGATACTGTCCCTAAGATATTGGTGCATAGTATCATTGGGGTCAGTTTTTAAATGTCCTAGTTCAAGTTTGATTAACTTTTTTGGAGTGGAATTCTTGAAAAATGTTGTTAAGTACAATTTTGTATGAGCTAAGCACAAGTTGCGGCAGGTACTCGCAGCAAGGAAGGCAAGCAAAGGCAGGAATGTGTTCTGTCTAGTTTGCTGGTCTGGATGCTCGCTTCGCTCGCATCTCAAAAACAAAAAAATATCCGTAATCAATCCTTCTAGTAAAGTATAGATCAGTTAGACAAATATATCAGAATGTGTTAACACTTTTGTCTCTGCGTATTAAAAATAGTTTTATCTATATAACGGTAATGAAAGTCATTTTATAATATGGCGCAGTGGTAACGATATATTATCCTATATATCGACGAAAGTACACATCGTTACATGTTCGAATGAGCCTGATAAAAGAGGTAGGGGTCACCTATTCTGATTAACTACGTGGGGGCGCACACCGAAATTTCTCACCGGACTAGAGATTCCCAACTAAATTTTTCCAAGGACCCCTTCATCAAGGCACTACCTTGACGAGGACCCCCACTATTTCCTAAGCCTAAAATTACCTGAAAAGAGTCAAAATATGTGAAAAAAAAAAATCAAACGAATGCTATACGTACAACTCAGGATTTATTTGGGAAAATGCAGAGTACCTACAAGTACATTATTAGTTTTCATTTTCACTCCCCATTAATGAGATACATTCAATTTAACCTTAGAGTCCATTATTTCTGTAATGTTAGGTTCCAAACTTGAAACTTTCACTCTGAAATCCGACCGCATGTCGTGCCGATTTCTATATTTGTTTTTCATGATGAAAATGCTCGCTCACACCGATAGGTTGTTGCAAACGGAAGGATTTTTTTCATGGCCTTGTCTACAAGTTCTTTCTAATCCTTGCGTGCTGTTGCCCAGAAGTCTGCTATTTCGTTGCCATTTAAAATGTCTTTCATCGTACCACAGCTCGACAAATCCACCAGCTTATCCTGTTCTTCTTCTGTGAGGCCTTGGATTTGTTCAATTGCTTGACAGCTGAAGGTCCCATCTAGTTCCAGCGCCAGCACTGGAGTGTGCTAGCGTTAATATATTCATTTTGGTTTATTATTCAATAATAAACCATGTAATCGCTCTGGAAAAAAATTCTAACCCCCCCTGAAAATTTCATGGTTTACGTTTCAAAGGGTGTAGAATCCGAATCTGCAATAAAAATTTTTCCGGCCGTACGCCGTACGCACGATATCTCCGAAACGGCTGGAGCAAAAAATCTGAAATTTTCAGGAAAAATCCATCTTGGTCCGAGGACGCCCCAATTCTTGAGCCAGCTCCCTCACTCAATTTAAAGTGCCCTTTAAGGGCTGTAAAAGTTTTGTAAAATCCCTGAAAACCTCAAAACTAGTCGAATCGGCCTAAATATTTTCCTATTTGAAGAACATACCATTAGGAATCGAATGAGCCCTTCCCCACGTCCGTAGGTCAAACCATTCCCGATGTATGGCCCGATTTATGGTGCCAACATTTGCGTTTTTTCGTTTATTATTGTTTGTTTGTAACCTAGTGATGTCCGGCCGATAGCGTCGAGTTGTAGTGAATGTGGATACTGGAGTGATAGCCGATGTGAATACTTGTAGTGTAGTTAGTAGCCGATACACGGGTTGAAGCATTCTGATAATATATAGGTAAATATTATTCAATATTATTACTGGGGTAAATAAGTATTCTTTCACTGGGGTTTATTATTCAATTGGCTTGCGTTCATGATTTGAATCTTACTAAGCTTCGGAGTGTGCGTGTTTTACAGGTGATAGAGCGATTATTGAATTTCAGGAGATATGCATAGACCACGTAAATCGGTTCTCATCCAAAACACCTATTTGGATTGATCAGTTGATGATATTTGTGTGCCCCCTCTACATCTGTCTACCTTTGGCTACATCGTTTAAATTTGGATTTGGGAAGGTTTTAACACAATACGAGTGCCAAAGGACTTGATAAATTATAGATGTTTTTATTGTGGGGGGGGGGGGGGTATTGAGGTTCAATAAAAAAACGCTGCAAATTCTTTCACTGGGGTTTATTATTCAATCGGCTTGCGTTCATGATTTGAATTTCTACTAAGCTTTGGAGTCTGCGTGTTTCACAGGATAGGGCGATTATTGAATTTCAGGAGGCACACAAATATGATCAACTGATCAATCCAAATAGGTATTTTGGTCGAGAACAGATTCACGTGCTCCATGTATATCTCCTGAAATTCAAAAATCGCCCTATCCTGTGAAACACGCAGACTCCAAAGCTTAGTAGAAATTCAAATCATGAACGCAAGCCGATTGAATAATAAACCCCAGTGAAAGAATTTGCAGCGTTTTTTATATCTTGCGGACCCCTCAGCCATACCTCGAGGACCCCCGGGGTCCGCGGACCACCATTTGGGAACCGCTGCACTAGACAAATAGTTCGGTATCCGCCCACACTTTTTTCAACACCTAATTTCCCAATCTTAAACAATAAAAAATTATTATTCGTCACGACTGTCCTCAAGAAAATGACATCTAGTTTACGGAACACTTCTCAAAAATTGAAAAAGGAGGTCGGGTGTGCTTGCAAAAGAGAGGACAAAATGAGGGCGGATGACGAACTACACCCTATTTCTTTATGAGACATATCGACCACAAGTTTGCCCGTTTGAAATTTTCACCGAGTTATGTACCCCAAATTTTTACTTGTTTATCACCAACCCCTATGTTTTTATAGCCATTTTAGTAATTTAATCATTATCATCCCGCTTGATAACTGGTCAATTATAGTGTTTTCAACTGTACTTCGATTAAAATTTCCCTTAGGTTATGGCAAATCTAATATTTTTAATGAAAATAAACATTAATTTTTATTATTGAAGTTTAGGGTTACCAATATTATTATTATATGCTTAGTGTTACCAATCTTAGATTCTTGAAATTTGGCGCCGCCTTTACTGTTGAGTGAAATGCCACACTATACCGGTGTCACTTCACCGTGTAAACAGCACGGAGTAGGGATGCGACTGAAACCGGTCACACAATAAAACTTCTCTCACTTCCTACACAGTTTTCGGCAGCTACAGTAGTTATTTTTTATGTATCAAGTGTAGTAGTAACGTTTACAATTATCATGTTGCTATCTCACTGTAACTTTAATATTGATTCATAATAATAAAATTATTAATTTCAAGTGTATTTGGCACAATTAGTTCACTTAATCAAGTTTTAGTTAGACAAGTGATTTACATAACCTTGATAGTACTCAACACGGATCACGAGCTCCAACCAAAAACGGCTTTTGTGTTGTGAGTATACTTATTTAATAAAATGATTTGATACAATTATGAAACTAATTCAGTTTCCGATTACATTGGTATTTGCTATGACAATCAACAAAGCTCAAAGCCAAACTATGTCTATTTGTGCACACACTAGGTTTGAGTACACTATGTTTTTCACACGGGCAATTGTTCTCGAGTGGCTGAATCATCCAGTTTGTTTGTGCTCGCTAAAGGTGGGCTAACAAAAACGCTGCAAATTCTTTCACTGGGGTTTATTATTCAATTGGCTTGCGTTCATGATTTGAATTTCTACTAAGCTTTGGAGTGTGCGTGTTTCACAGGTGAAAGAATACTTATTTACCCCAGTAATAATATTGAATAATATTTACCTATATATTATCAGCGTTTCATGCATATCAGAATGCTTCAACCCGTGTATCGGCTATAAACTACAAATATCCACATTGGCCATCACTCCAGTATCCACATTCACTACAACTCGACGCTATCGGCATCACTAGGTTACAAACAAACCCATAACCCAACAGGATAGGGCGATTATTGAATTTCAGGAGATATACATGGAGCACGTGTATCTGTTCTCGACCAAAATACCTATTTGGATTGATCAGTTGATCATATTTGTGTGCCTCCTGAAATTCAATAATCGCCCTATCCTGTGAAACACGCAGACTCCAAAGCATAGTAGAAATTCAAATCATGAACGCAAGCCGATTGAATAACAAACCCCAGTGAAAGAATTTGCAGCGTGTTTTTTGAGCCTCAATACCCCCCCCCCCACAATAAAAACATCTATAATTTATCAAGTCCTTTGGCACTCGTATTGCGTTAAAACTTCCCTAAATCCAAATTTAAACGATGTAGCCAAAGGTAGACAGATGTAGAGGGGGCACACAAATATCATCAACTGATCAATCCAAATAGGTGTTTTGGATGAGATCCGATTTACATGGTCTATGCATATCTCCTGAAATTCAATAATCGCTCTATCACCCGTAAAACACGCACGCTCCGGAGCTTAGTAAGATTCAAATCATACCTCGAGGACCCCCGGGGTCCGCGGACCACCATTTGGGAACCGCTGCATCATGAACGCAGCCAATTGAATAATTAACCCCAGTGAAAGAATACTTATTTACCCCAGTTATAATATTGAATAATAAACCCCAGTAATAATATTGAATAATATTTACCTATATATTATCAGAATGCTTCAACCCGTGTATCGGCTTCTAACTACACTACAAGTATTCACAACGGCTATCACTCCAGTATCCACATTCACTACAACTCGACGCTACCGGCCGGACATCACAAGGTTACAAACAAACAATAATAAACGAAAAAAACGCAAATGTTGGCACCATAAATCGGGCCATGCATCGGGAATGGTTTGACCTACGGACGTGGGGAAGGGCTCATTCGATTCCTAATGGTATGTTCTTCAAATAGGAAAATATTTAGGCCGATTCGACTAGTTTTGAGGTTTTCAGGGATTTTACAAAACTTTTGAAGCCCTTAAAGGGCACTTTAAATTGAGTGAGGGAGCTGGCTCAAGAATTGGGGCGTCCTCGGACCAAGATGGATTTTTCCTGAAAATTTCAGATTTTTTGCTCCAGCCGTTTCGGAGATATCGTGCGTACGGCGGACGGACGGAAAAATTTTTATTGCAGATTCGGATTCTACACCCTTTGAAACGTAAACCATGAAATTTTCAGGGGGGCTAGAATTTTTTTTTCCAGAGCGATTACAATGGTTTCTTATTGAATAATAAACCCAAATATTGTTCACGCTTTGCATTAAAAGATTGATGTTGTTTCTTAGTCCCCTGTTTCACTCACACAATAAGACTTCCTTCAAGTGAAGGGGACAGGGAAAAAACCATCTATGTCACACTATTTCGAACACGAGAAAAACTCAGGTTGTAAGATTTGTGGCAAATGAATTTTTATTTTTTCCAAAATATTCATTCATTTGTAGGGATTGCGTGAAAGACTTAAAAACTTGTAATTAGAATAAGGCAGACAGCAGATGAAGGAAATTTCTTAGTAACTACTATGTATACACGGAAAAACCCATCGTTCTCATCTGAAACATACAAGAACCATCGATGTCCGAGCCACTCTTTCCAAGGCCATACTGAATAATATAATAGAACGGTTTCAGTGTTCATGTTTTGATGATGCTTACCAACCGAAATGGATAAAAATCATTCATGTGTGTGTGTGTGTGTGTGGGGGGGGGGGTAATAAAAACGTTGCTTAGTGTGTACGTCACACACAATAATAATAATTACTGATGTTATGGGCCTTTCGAGGATACAAGTTAAGGCTTTATTAATTTTATTATGTAGAATGATTAAACTGGTTATGTTGACTGAGACGAACTGATTAAAAACTATTTCAAGCAACTAAAAATCGTTCCACCAGAAAAACTTGGAATTTTCGACCACACTTATACAGGGTGTTCACAAAACAGGTCTCATTCCTTCAAGGAATCGATTCCTCAACTAATTTGCTACAAAAAAGTCCTCCTTGAGTTTTTTTTAAACCCTTGCTTTCAGAGTTATTCACGATTTAAGATTTTTTTCTGTTATCGACCTTAGTTCATTATAACGGACGTAGTTCCCTCATTTCCAGAGTAATCTCAAATTTGAAGATACCGTTGGAAAGACGTATCTTCCAAATAAAATTTATTCAGTTGAGTTTGACGGGGAATAAACCAACCTGAAAAATGAGCTTAACTTTTATAAAATTTTTAATTTTTCAAAGCCCATGATGTCCAAATAATTTGAGGTAATGAACTAAGGCCGTTAAGCCTAAAAACTGCTCCAGAATCACAGCTTTCCAACGGTATAATTAATTTTGATTTTACTCTGTAGAATAGAGGCGAGAGTTGCGTTTGAGGCTAGAAAAACATATTTTTGCACTGTAAAATCGATGTTACAGGGGGAAAAATAACTCGTCTGGAAAAAATGAATTTGAAATTGAATTTTATGTGTTTTTTCGAGTTGAATGGGATTACTCTCGATGACACTTCGAAATTTCCTTGCGGTCTGGGTAGCTCATAAAATGATAATGATCCGCAGCATTTCTAATCTTCATATTTTATTTAGAGAACCTAAAAATAATAATAGTACTAAGTGAATTTTGTCTCTTCAAATTTGAGATTACTTTGGAAATAAGGGTACTATGTCGCTTTTAATGAAGTAAGATCGATAACACGGAAAAAATCTTAAATCGTGAATAACGTTTTGAATGCAAGCGTTTAAAAAACTTCAAGAGCGATTTTTTGTATCAAACTAGTTGTAGAATCGATCTTTTGAAGGAATGAGACCTGTTTTGTGAACACCATGTATAAAATGTTCTAATCCATTCAAACAAATCATGCTCAAGTGCCTGCATAAACGAACAGTTTTCCAGGGAGTTAAGTGTTATTGATTTGATGGAAATTTGAATACTGCGTCCTTGAGGCCTCGTCTTACCCTTTTGGTTTTATTTTTTCAGTCGTAACGATTTATCGAGAGACCGAGGTTACCTGTCAGACCACAACTCGTCAAGGTAAGTGAATGTTTGCACTCACGAGCTTTTATCGGTCGACTAGTAGATCCAATACCTAACGTCCCGCTTTCTGTAGTCCACCACCCTTTTTCACCGATATACAGCCTGCATTTACACTGGTTCTTTGTGCCCTAGAGCAGACTAATAGTAAACTGCGATCACTTAATTGATCGAAATTTTCACCAAGGTAGTTTTACAATACCTGCGGCAAGTCTCTCGTGAAAATATTGCTACTCAATCCGTCAGGGTTAGCGATTTTCGTTCAAAAAATATTAAGCTTCTCTCTACGGCGACGTTTCGCTGTATTTGTGCAGCTTCTTTATTACTACTTTACTAACAAAGGACAAACATAACCCTATAATAACTATATGGCACAACTTGTTGGCGGAAAAATATAAAATATACATTTAAAATGATTTGAATACATGAAGTACAGTAAATATTATGTGGAATGGTGTTAGAGCTGACTAAATAATGTAGTGAAATATTTGTGAGTGGAAAAATTTTACAAATTAATTTAACAAATTAGTGGTGGTGAGTTTGTAAACTTTTATCATTCACAAATATCCTTCTACAGTATTTAGCCATATCTAAAACCACTATGTGCTTATAGTACGGATTGTAATTTATTTATTTTAAATCAGTTTAACACCTCATTACCACCTACGTTTATAATATAAATTTTACCATCTAAAAGTTGTGCAATAGTTATTATGGCCCTAAATAAACTAATGTGGCCCTGAATAAACTGTACAAATTTAGCGCAACGTTGGCATATGGAGAAGTTCAATGATTTTTCAGATGCAATCGGTAACTCTAACTTGAGTTACCCAAGTGGTCTAAGAAACCAAACATAATATTTCTGATATCAAACTTTTAGTTTATTAAACGTTTGTAAGTCAAAAATGTTTCTTGACCGCTCTCGATGGTTTCCAAAATACATCATGAATTTAAAAAAGAAGGTCAAAATGAGATATCGAATTTTCTAAGAAACTCTAAGTTAAAACACTACGAAAATTCGTTTATGTGGTCATAAATCGTTACTAACTTTTTGTTTCGTATGTTCTTATTAATTTTGGACATACATCCTCATGTTTCGAAATGTTCAACATAAATCTATAGTAATCATAATGATTAATTGAACTATGTTATAATGAAACTAAATGGATCACGAACCGGGTTTTTCATCTGTTTCTCCAAAGTGTGTAGTATAGGAGGGGGGGGGGGGGGGGCAAGGATACTAGAGAGTATCCATGGGAGGGGCCAAATGTTCAATTTTTGTTCAATTCTTTCTTTCAGGTCATCGTAATTTTTTCTTCTCGAACGATTCCATTGGGAGTCGTTGACCAATATTTAGTAAAAGAAACTCCAAAAGTACTTTTTCTGATGAAAAAAACAATAATACTAATATCTCGAGTGTAAAAAGGGGAGAATTGCTTGCCATTTCACGGCACTCTCTCCATTTCTTGTGCGAACTGATGTAGAAAAAATTAGATTTTGGCCTTGATTTTTTCTCCATTGCTGAGACTAGGCTCAACCAACAACTACCTAATCGAGGAAGTTACCCTGTTCTGTGTCGGTGTTCCGTCTACTACCATTTTTTGAACAAAGACCGGGATTCGGACTGAAAATATAAAAAAAAAAGAAATTATGAAAAATTAAGTTTCGCCTAGTCATGGCAGTCTCTTGTTGTCTTGGGAAGAGTAATGGCAGTATAAAACATTTGACAACATCTAAAAGACTGTTTCGGACCTTTTTGAAAAATTCGCTCTTGAAGTTGGTCCAAGAAGAATTAAAGGAATTTCGGGTTCGAGTTCTACTGTGCAATCTTAGAACATTTACTCTCGAGAAAAGATTGGACTTTGTGAATTACTTACTGACCAGTGCCGGAATAGGTCATAAGAAATTGGGGTGTTGGTTTCCGAGATGACAACTGAACTCGAACTGAACAAGTAGTTCTACACTCACGAAAGAGGTAAAAGATGGTGTTGATCCGAAAACAATATTTTAATTGTGAAAAAGTTTCACACCCTATTCAAGTGCTACTATATGTAGAGAAAGAAAGGTTAATGCCCTTAACTCATGAATATTAAACGATAGGATTTTCTACTTTTTCCACTTAAGTACTGAAAGAACACTCCTCCGGGATTAAAACAACTCGAATTCGTAATAAACCATTTTTATATAATTTACAGTAATGTTTGTGTTCGTGTAAATGTTTTGATCACGTTTTAAAAGCAAGAACGAGTCTATAAACTGCCAATACCGTGTCGTACTTAAGAAATGGAAGCTTTAAATGAAAGGTGAGAAATCGGGTGCTGTGTCGCACAATGACATGGTATTCCAAACGATTTCTTTTGGTGCAAACAATATCATTACGCATAACTTCATTCCAACATTCAAGGTAATTACGTCTAACGGAGTATCATATGCAATTTTATGTACTCAATGCATAATGAAAGACTGATCCATTTTCTATCACTGTTCTCTATTATTGAATGCAGCGAAGCGCATCGGGTCAGCTAGTTAGGGATGTTTAATCAGTCTCATTAATAATTATATAAGCGTGTTTTACGGTTCTCCAATGTTTAGTAGAGGTTTAAAGTGACAGAATACGGGTCGGCGAGGCGAGAAGCGGCGAGGTTTTCGTTTTATTTTGAAATAATGACCTGCGCTTAGTTGTTAAGGGGATCGGTGTTTGCCTATATGCAGTTATGAATTTTTTTCAAGAATATGGGATGGATCCAAATTACAAAATAGAAACCACTAAAGTGAAAGGTCTGGACTTATTTCAAAGCCTAAAAAATAGTAACAACTGAAGACTATAAGGGGGAAACGGCTTAACTTGATTTTTTCGGAAGTGGGGTTATGACGGTTTCTCATGCTTATTGATGGTCCGAACACGATGGTGGAGCTCATTAAACAAAAGAACGACGCAAAACTGGCGAAAATATCAATAGAAAAAAAGCGTAAAGGGAAAAAACGGCTTTAGCAGCGCGGCACCTGGGAAGAATGATCCAACGTTGGAACTCCAGCTACCAGACTGTCACCTTTCGTTAATATAATGCTCTGAAACCTCTTCTTCGGAGGGGTTAACGTTTCTGTGATTCATAGTAATTACCTACTTCACAGGGGCTCCCATTTTCTGTGGTCCACCCGCAGTTGTTTCTAGAGCTTCGTTGATCCCGTGATTCCTGAGTTCGTGAATACTGTGGATTTGGCTTTTTGATTTCTGAGGGAATGGATTTCTGTCAAAGGTAAAGAGAATGATAACTCTCAACATTCTAACAAAAAACGAAAGAAGAGAAAGAGATGAAGGGGTTTGAAAGGTGCAAACCACGGCCATTGGTCGTTACGAAAGTTGACAGCTACCTAGTTAAGCTTCTATGAAGATACTCTCAGTCAGAGGATTGGAAGTAGAAGACCCAGACTTGTGCATCACCGTGGGACGTACGAAGGGAACTGGGTGAGTTCTGTTGCAATTCCTAACAGGAGTCCACTACGCAAAAGAAAGAGGGATTCGGCCAACTAAAACATGTGTACAACCTTTTGGAAAACGAATTTGTTTCTCCTCTGCGTGCTTAGAACGGAGTTTTGCCAATGTATGAAGCAAAATATGACGATTTACAATATTTAAAGAGCTTTTATGTTGAAAAAGGAAGTAAATACTTCAGCAAGCTGACCCGCAGCACACAGAGTTGAGCTTTTTTCCCTTGGCACATGTGACCTTAAGGGGTTTATTGATTTTTTTTATAATTGAATTGAATTCCCATTTGAAATATTGAATTTCGCTTTGTTTCCCTACTAAATGTAGATAGTCATTAAGAAAATAAAACACCATTTTTCGAAATTACTCTCCTGCAAAGTTGATAAAATGGACTTGAATTGTTCTTCCCCTGCAGTCCTCAGCTTAAATTAAAAAAACATACATATACAAAAATTGAATACAATTCAATTAACAACTAATTCTAAACATCATTATTTGGAAAAGAAGAATACCACTTCTTTTTAATTACGCCTTCACTATCAAAATTAAAATTAAAATCAACTTTAATGTTACAGTAGTTCGCAGTTCTCCGAACCCTCATTAACGTGCTATTCCGACCATCACGTTTGAAGTTGGGAACGAATAAGTCCTCATCTCCTGTCGAATAAATCGGAATTTTAAAATATATTAGTTCAAGAAGTGTGTAGGCATTCAATGAGCTACTGATAAGCTTTGAGGTAAAAATGACATCAATGACATTTCCCGAAAAATGACAGGGTTCTCGAAAAATACATACTTCAAAACTTTATGCTAAATTCACTCAACTGCAATAATGCGTACGCTGTAAATTGGATTCCAAATAGAGACCCAAATTCGGTGGTGACTCCTTACCAACGACCTTCACATTTTTACACTATTGTTACGAGTTTTTCTCTCATAAACTTGTCTATTTAATCTGCTATAGTAGGGAAAGAATTACGGAAGTGTTTTTGAAAGATAACTTTTCACCAAGAAGCATATAACATACTGGGTAAGGGTAAAGAAAGTGAAGTGTATTTTTAGCTGATAACGAACCAAGGACCAGTAGCTTTAAAGAACGTAGGGAACGGTTTGGACAAGTGATTGCTTGGCCTGTGCTTATATAGGTCAAGGCCCTTCTCTTATGGTCAATTGTTACAGGATTTTCCCAATTAAGTAAGTTGAATGGAAGCTTTTCTGACTTTTGTTTCAATTTTATTAAGGAAAGCTGGGTTATTCTATAACATAATCGTGATAATGAATTCTTTACAACTAATATTTCGGAATTTTCGAGTACATGCGTTAAAAAAAACCAAGGTGCCACAGACTGACAGACACGAAAGTGTAGTGCTCGTTAAAAGTTAGTTCGCAATGACAGAACACACCCAAATCGCGCATCTTCGAACACCTCATTAGTGCTTGGCCATCAATTAAGTAATCACAACTGGTGTCCGAGAACTAGATGAAGAAATTATGCAACATTTGGAAACATTTAGGGAACAAATCGATACCATGAAAGTACCTCCAAAATAAGTCGAGATTCTCCTTCGAAATGGCTACATCATTGTACGATCGCACTTTTCGAATTGTGTTAAATCTAGATGATGTGCAGAAGGGGTATGTACATACGCAGAAATAGTAAACCGTTGAGTAATACTTTGTGGCCTTTTTCGTCTGTGTGATTCCCCAAAACTTGAGAGCACTCGACTGTTGTTACATCGAAAGCGTTCAAACTCACACCTCCCACGAGGGAAGTCCAGAGAAACCGCCTCCTTTATTGTTTTAGCTACCGTGTCCAAATCCATCTAACCACTCCACTGCGGGACATTTCCTTGAACGTGAAATTTCCCCGGAGTCGAATATCAGCCTGCTCTTCTAAATCGGGTTTGGGCAAAAGATGTGGTGAAACTGCGGGCTGCTTGCTCAGCAAAAGGTCGTTTGAGGAAATCACAGGCGATCGACGTTGTTGTCACGGTTCATTGTGACACGGCAAAGAAACTGCTACGTCAGACATTGTGATCTTTACAGTGTATCTGAAAAGGGATTAGTTACAACATTTTTTATATCATAGCCCTCCGCCAATTGTAAATTTCCAAAAACTCACTGCTACCCCAGCTCAATAGGATTCGAACTTAAGTCTGCGCCTGAGAGACCTCATCCAATCTCCTAGCGTAAATAATTCAATAGAAATGTATGTACTTGCCATTATAAATTTGAAAATTTTCAAATTATGTCGATTAAATTGCTTTTAAATTTGAGCTTTTTTCCCGAAAATATTTTGAAAACTCTCTAATAAACAAAATTTACAACTTCTCAAACCTCTTTGATACCCCAAAACCGAATTTGGCTGCTTTGTAAACCAATGCGTGAAGTTTTCACTCCTTATTCAAAAATTTCCCAACCGAAATGAAAACTTTCTCAATTGCATTAAAAGTTTCTACTACAAATTTCAGCATTTTTCAGGCAATAATAGAAATTTGTGGTAATTTCAGAAATTTTATAACCAGAATGACAACTTTTCAAAATCAGATTCAGAGCTCCCCGACCATTTTGAAAACATTCTACAAAAAATTTAGAAAAAATTAGGGAAAATCAAAAACCAAAAGTAAAGTTTTCTAAAGCAACGACTTGAGCACAACTTCCTCAACGCGTTGAGAACTTTATACAGTAAAGATAAAACTGGGTAACTAGTTGGGCAAGTTTCTTAATCAATGAGACAGCCTTCTTAACAAATGTGAGCACTTCCCAAACCAGTTCGAGATCGTTCCAAACCAATTGAGTACTTTCTAAACCATTTTAAGATCTTCCAAAACCGTGTTTTGAACTTTCCAAACAATGTTGGATATATGATTTGTTTTTAAACCGAATTGACATTTTTTTTTGTGAATTGTGTTCGAATTAAAATGAGAAGCAGAACCTTTCAAACCCAACTAGTTTGAGAACAGTTCACGACAGATAACATTCAAATTAATTTGACAACTTTCCAAACAAAATTCCGTATACGCCCATCCAAATAAAGCATTTTCCAGTTGATTTAAACCGTTTTCCCAAAGAATTGAACCTTTTTCATATAGAACTTAGCAGTTTACCAAAGAATTGAACCTTTTCCCTACAGAACTTAACAGTTTTCCGAAGAATTGAACGTTTTATTTTGTACATATTTAACAGTTTTCCAATAAAGAAGAAAAAAACCTTTTCCCGAAACAATTAAACCTGAAATTGAATTGAACCTTTTCTCAATACAATTGAACTTTTTTTCAAAATAATTAAACGTTTCCCCTTTACAATTAAACTAGTTCGACATTCATATAAAGCATTCACAATTTGGATTAAACCTTTTCACAATTGAATCAAACTTTCCGCAAAGTGAATAAGACGTTCAGGAAAATAAATTTTTCTCAAACTGAATTAAACTTTCCTCAAATTGAATGAAAACGACTGAAAATCTGTTATTTTAGTCGAACAAAATGTAAAATTTCAACAAAATGAATACAGGGTGGTTCCGATATTCTCTGCAGCACTTCCAGATTTTGTAGAAAATAAACCGGTGTGTAAGAAATTAGTCGATCCATTCAAGCGGTCAAACAAAAATTGTCTTGTTTTAATTAAGAATTCGATCTAGTTTTAAAAAATATCCATATAGCATTTCCCAGTTGTTACGTATACTACGTATAGTGTGATCATTCACAAATCGGACATGGAGTCGTGCCTGTTACTCATGCATTCCTTACCATTATGTTTAACCTCATTCGTGATATTGCTGGTAAATCGTTATACAGACTGTAAAACAACTCAAACATCTTCAAAGGATTCATTTCTGCCTCGAATGAAAGTAAAGTCAACCTGACAAACAAAAAATTATATCGATTTCTCATTGGGGATTTCCATCAATGTTGACATTTTAATCATAATTTTCCATTATCACTAGGGGCTTGGGACTGGTAACATGTGACCTGGCCTTTTACGTATTGTTGAAATTGTACATTTTGTGTTGACTAAAACAACAGATTTTTATATGGTTTAATTAAATTTGCGGAATGTTTAATTCAATTCCCGTAAATTTTAATTCAGTTCGCGGGAAGTTCATTTCAGTTCGGGACAAATCAATCAAAGTGCGAATGCTATACTTGCAATTCCTTATTTTTCCGCTAAAGGTTTAATTATTTCGAAAAAGTTTCAATTATTTTGGAAAAAAGTTTAATTGTATTGAGAAAAGTTTAACTCAATTGGGAAAAGGTTTAATGGTTTCGGAAAAAGGTTTAATCCAACTGGAAAATGCATTAATCGATTATTATATTACTTAGAGCTGTGATTTACGTAAACGGGTTAAGTATTGCGGTACAGAAATAATGAACTTCTGTGTAATAGTTCGTAGCGTTCTGTTGAGAGGGATCACACTCGGACCCTAGCTATTTTTTACAACGGATTACCTACCTCAGATCGGCCAAATGTTATTTAAAAATTGACGGTGGAACGGTCAAAACGCTGTCGCGCGGTTTTCATCTAGATGCAATGTTACATGACTCGCGGCGGTGAAACATAACCTTTTAAATATGTAACGGTATTTGTTTTATAAATCATATTAGAGGTTGTTAAGGGCGGTATTGACAGAAAATTCCACGAACAGGATCGTTGGGAGAGGAAAAAAACCCTTCGGTGACCGTTCATCAACAGTTCCAGAACGAATAATCCAACACGTTTGCGATATTTGCGCGGAGTTAAAATCGTGAATGGAATGTATAATCAACACATCCGTGAGAGAGCAACGCAGTTACTGTGGTCGCCATTGTTTATTTTAGTGGTCAGATCCCTCGCGGGCAATGGGTTGGAGGGCAATTAGAGGGCATTATTTATTCACAACTGACCGCAATGGTGGCATTCGCTCTTGCCTTGGAACATCCTATCTGCCATAAACTGGAATTAGTGACCGGGATCGATGAAATGACGTGAAATATTGCGTTTTTGTTATTGGTAAATATGAAGTTTATTATTTCTGCCTTCTGCAGAGAAATTGATCCACAAATACCTGATGACCGATGGTTATTTAATCATCCTGTTATGTCACTGATTATCTGGATAAGTTATATCTGGTTTCCCCACTTGAGTTTCCCTGGGAAATGGAACCGTCGCAAATATATTTTTCCAGTATTCGATTTAAGTAATAAGACAGGGTGACCCCGCCCCCCTCCCCTCTCCAAGCTCCATGCCGCATCCCCCCCCCCCCCATGTAAGTTGGTACACCCTCCTCTAAACAAAAATGTAAAAAATACTAGTAAGCCCCCCTTATTTCTTTATTTTATCTAAAACTAAAAGAAGATTTATGTAGACATTGAGAAAATTCAAACCCAGTCGGACAATATTCGAGAACTGTAATTGTTATTTATACATTTTCAGATAGAAAAAAAAGCCATATGCAAATGAATTACTAGATTCATTATTATTTACATTCTATCTAGTGATTTAATACATTTTTGAATGTCGTCACGTTAAACACAGTTTCAATCAACTTTACCTCCCCTAAAAATTTGTTTCGGAACTCCCCCAAGAATTTCAATGACGCAGTCTGCGTCATAGCCCCCCCCCCCCCCTGTGGGCACCCCTGAATAAGACGTGTTTGACCACAGATGTAATTATGATTCAAGTATACATTGAAGTGTTAGAGCAGAATGGACTTCCTCATTCGTCCAACGAACAAGCCTGAAAGCTGAAGTTATGAATGAGCCCGCTATGATCAAATGTAGCGGAACGCGTTTACTCATTATCATACAATCATCATCATAGATGCACAAGATCAAACGGAATTCACTGAGTATGCTAACCCGCGCGCCCTCATCGCCTTGCAACACATCAATATTATCAAGTCTGTCCGAGAACGAATGGTTTTCCAGAATGCGAGAAACCTTGAGTTGCGGTCCTCCCTCGAGCGATGATGTTGAAAATACTAATTTATCGTCGAGGCTTAATGGATTCAAGTCAGTTCCCATTGTTTATTTCATCTAGGAGCCTTTGTTGGCAACCACTATTGTTACCTTCGAGCTTCACCCTACGGTTTCTCCCGCTAACTCAGAAAGGAATTACATCTAAATTAATCTTGTGTTTACTGGGGAACAAAGAGTTTGGAATTTATACACTGTTGCCTTCGTTCAAGTGGCGTTTATGTGTGGTTTTTAGGAGCGAACATAACTTGAGAAAACAAGAAATAGCTATATAGAGAGCAACAATATTTGTAAATAAATAGATGTAGGAAATTGAAACTGCGTTTTGTAGTGGTAAATATTCCAAGGTTTATGTGGTCGAAAAACAAAGGAAAGTTTCCAAGTTGTTTTTGGATCACAGCTTCCCCCTCACTTCCCTTCCCTATCACTTGACACAGTAAAATTTAAATTTGATGCCCTATATTTTGCCTGCTTGGACAAATATGATAGCTATAATGTCGTACCTACTACCTACAAACCACCTGAATCTACGGGCCCTACCAACTAACCTCGTTTGAATTTACCAAACTTACAACTACCAGTTTTCATAGGGAAGATCGAGGAATTTCCATCCTTCATTTCTATGTTTTCCGCATTAGTTGGAGACAAACCTTATTATACTAATTTTGAAAAATTTAGTATATTAAAACCCCATTTATCGGGTGCTCCACTGAAGGCCATTGAATCCGTTCCTTTCGTTGGTCATTCGCATTTTTAGGTATTTAATTCACTCAAGGAGCGATATGGAAATTCCAGAGTAGTAGTAAATCATAATTTTGAAAACCTATTTGAGTTACGACTTCTTACTAGCTCAAATCAATTTAAGCTCCAGGAATTCTGTAGTACCGTACAGTTAAATGTATCTTGTTTAACAAAACTCAATTTGGAGAACTTGTTCTGTCACATGTCCGTTTTTGAAAACAAACTGAAAGATTGCCGCTTTGTTTCTCATGGTTTTTGGCCTTGTTATGAAAATATCTATTGAGATAATAAAAATGCTAGTACGAACTTGCAAAATCATCGAGAAAAAAAATCAGTTTTGGAAATTTAGGAGTTGTCCGGTTTTGATTCCAAACGCTTCATTTCATGGATTAAAAGATTTCTTAATCAAACGGTAATATTTTATACCAACAGTATGTTTTTTGGGTTTACACCCATGTATTCAGGGAGTTCAGAAATCTGCTGGGTTGCCTGATAATTAAACTTTGTACATTTGCGCAGAGTTGGCTTGTAATGAAATTCCGTATCGAGCTGTTTCTTTCAAACTTCGGCTCATTCCGAAACGCCCTGATAAGAATAGCTTCGTAAACTTGCTAGTCCGCAGCCGCGCCGTGGATTATTCCATCTGAATGAGCGAGTGCTCTCTCACTTCAAGTCCGCGGTGGTAGACGCTGTTAGGGCCCAAGGGACATAATGGCCTTTTCCCGCCACAGTGTTGTGTGAAGAAACTTCTTCAAAACCTCTCACCCCGTTTTGTTCCCTCGACTACTTTATTTCTTCTCCGCGGCTCCCGTATTCCCTTCAGCTCGAGGGAGAACCGCACCGTTCCCATTCCGCCAACCCGACCCGCGCAGGTTCTCGCGGTAGTAAAAACCTCATTTGAGCCCCCTTGCTAAACATTCTCGTAACACTCCCTGCACCACAACTACCACCCTCCAGTGGCTATTATGTAACTAAGGTAGAGGCAGTGTAATCTACAATTCAACTCTATACCATATACATTTCGGGAGTCCCATCTGCCGAGGGTCTGCTCCTAAAGCCTGTTCCATAATCACTTCCACGTTTATGTTCATCCCTCGTTATAATATCAATTCCATAATTGCTGGATTAAACTTGAACGCTCTCATTTACCTATAACTAATTTCCCCTCATTTGAAAGATACTGTTCGGATGTATCTGAAATAGTTTTGGATCATGAAGAGTTTTTCGGTGTTAGGGTCATTACCTCTTGAAAACCACACTTGACTCCTATTCAAGGCCCGCAGGTAACGGTGACCATACTCGCCGCTTTTGGTACCTCATTGTTTGATAATCCCGTGTGTATGTGAAAATATTTAAAGTCTTTAATGGACTCCAAATTCCCCAAGCTGCTTTGTGCTGTAGGTTTTTCCCAAGCCACCCTTTTTCTGGCAAACGGTCAGTCACCCGTAGTCTCCCCCCTAGCACGCTGGGGTTTCCCGGGGTAGATGTAACCCCGTCCCTGATTGGTTTCTACTATCCCCCTCTCTGCTCCCCACGATTCCCTTTGCTCCCCGATTTGTTAACTCGCCTCTCCTGGGACCTCCCTAATATTGGCTGGGATTCCTATATATTTATAACTTATCAAGTTTGACTGACTAATCAAATATAATCAATAATTATCAAAGTGACTTCACTTTCCTAACTAAGTAGTGGGAAAGCAGCATATTTTGTGATATTGTTGGCTACCCGCGAAACCTCAACTTTGGCAGAAGCGCCCTAAGGTTTTATTCAACAACACCTTTATTTATTTGATTGATTCACTATATCAACGAATACGAATTGAATTATATATTTCCATACTCGTTCATTGAGCATGTACGCATTTATTTGAAATACAGCCTCCATCAGTTAACTGCACAACCGTTTATATCTTCCTTGGGTTCACCTTAACAGATACCAAGCCTCAAATTAATCAAAAATATGATTTGGGGAACCATTTTGAATAGTTTGTTCCATGAACGTAGATCCTTTTAGTCATTATACACTTTTTCTGATGTCAAATTCAAATGTTGTCGAATGAAATCGGAGGTTTTTTGAGTCAAATTCGTGGTTTTCCCAATTGAGTGTGCTCGAAAATCAAACTTTTTCATTAAAATCCCTTTCGGAAGCGAAAAATACTAGTTTTTTCCAGAAGTTAAAATACTTCTCCGACGGATTACAATGATTCAAAATTGATTGTAATTAGCCAGAACGTGTAAACTCTAATTTCAGGCCAAATCCATAACAAAAATGCTTGAAAACGCTTAAATAATTACGTTTACAGGTATCTTCTTCCCAGTGGGTCATCGCCGGTAGACTCGGTTCGTTGGACTCGCCATGTTAAGCAGTTTCAATGGTCAAAAATTGAAACGTCCCCAAATAGTTTCGTTTTCAGACATAAAAATACCAATTTTTCAAAGACTTCTGCCAGTGCTTTTCGGGCGCATTTGAGGT
Organism: Creontiades dilutus; assembly: GCA_031894815.1. NCBI lineage: Eukaryota > Metazoa > Arthropoda > Insecta > Hemiptera > Miridae > Creontiades > Creontiades dilutus. The sequence continues at coordinate 1,099,165 of JAVIWC010008310.1, forward strand.
GGCAGACCGAAGTTTTTATAACAAGTGGACTTCATAGGAAATGCTATAAAGTTGTCAACCGTCCAGAAATAGGTGCGATTTTGAGTAATTTTTCCGATTTAAAATGCCACCCAATTTTGAATTCAGCTGCTTTGGAATGGCAGACCACCCATTTCATGTACAGGTGGGTGTGTTTTCTGAGATCTGATATCAACAAATTATCCGCCTTTTCTGACATCATTTCCGAGCTGGCTCCAAGACTGAAACTTTTAACTGCCCACAACTGGCTGAGGTGTTAACGAAGAACTCGCTCAAATACGAATAGAGGTGACTCTACGATGAAGTTTTTACAATCAAATAAGGCTTTATGAGGGGAATATTTGTGTTTTGGGGACTACAAACTTAAAATTAACAACTAATTTACTGACGATTCGGGATTTTTAAGATGATTTTTTTTCCAACAAATTGTTTGGCCAACCAATGTTTAAATCTTTCGTTGATGGAAGTAGACTATTTTTACGATCTTCTCAACAAGACCAGGTAGTTTTGTGTCTAAGAACAGTCAAATTGATGTGGTACTAAATGAGCGGAAGTTGCATTTTGGAGCCCCCGACTGCATAGTAACAGGAAATTAATCTCCGTTTCGCCTCTACAACTGTTCAAATATTAATGAATGTGAGCTGTGTTTGCTCTGAATAAAATTATTAAATTACTATTTGACCTGTGCGCTTTGCTGAACTCAATACAAATATATTTGTAATCAAAAGTCAAATCAATCTGTTATGGTGTGCAGATTGGCTTTTTTACCATCGAAGACACGGCTTTGATGTTTAACAGTCAGCTTTTGTACATTTCTCCACAAAAAGGGAGATTTCAAGCGAGCATTTATTTCATCGGCCGTAGTTGATATAGGAATAACCGGATAATAATAATTAGGTACTGATCTTCAACTATTGTAATTGCCACCTCATCGATCGTTGTTGCATTGAATAGTCTTGAATGTTCGCCTAACGGAGTTTTATACGTCGTTATTCGTCAGGATTTTGTGGTCATCCGATGCCATGCGATCGAGTGCCGTTTTGAGCAATATAACCCATTCGTTGTGCAGATCGAAAAATGCTTGTAAATCAGCAATAATTGCTGCTGTGGTATTTTCAACAACTGTGATTAGACGACGGATTAGTATTTTTTCAAACGCATAATTTACAGAATTGCATTGGCGATCCCATTAGACGTGATCGCCTTGAACGTTGGCATGAAGTTAAGCGTAATGATACTGGATGCTCAAATAGCACAAAATGCACAGGTCGGACGATTTCGTTTCGTACAAACTTCTTGAAACCCTTTCACGATGCATCCCAAACTCCCTCACACAATTGATGGCCAACAGTGGTCTAGTTTTTAAGTAGTGCGTCCTCAGATTGATTAGGCAGTCATTTATCTGTGTTTATAACAAGTGTGAGTTATATGTAAGTGGATAGTTAACGGTAAATTTATAGTTCTTCTGAAAAAGCTTCGGGGGTTGAGGTTCGGTCATGAATAGAAAACTTCTCCCCAGCGTTTCGAAGTTGATTTTCTCCAGTGTCAAGGTGGATCTATAAGCGTACAAAAAAAAAAAAGAAAAAAGGAATACCCTATTAGAGATGAAATTATGGGTGTTTCAATATAACACAGAATATCTTGCCTGTTTAGAAATAAATAGGGAGAGATAAAAGAATTAAACAAAAAAATTATGATGTTTGTAAAGAGCGAAAAAAAAAAACACTGCTTCCTTCGATATGAAGAATTTTTTGTCATGTATCAGAACTACTGGTTGAAGATAAACAGGAACAAATATTAACATGGTGAACAGTAAGCTTACACTTACGTAACAAAAATATATGGTAAACAATTCAGACCCAGGGGCGTGAGGCAATGGGAAGCCACAATAGAAATCGTCAGACCTAGTTCCTCCGATCCTCTCTGGAGGACGGCTGGCGACGTCCGCGACACCTCCGGGTAGTCGGACGAAAATCCAAGGTGAAATTCCTTGTTTACTTTAATTTTACTTTTATTTACAATTCAGACTTACCTACATGATGGGAAGGATTCCCAGTTCAATTTCTGTTTCGTGAGTGTACATTTAAACTGTTCACCAGGTTAATTTCTGTTCCCCTTTATCTTTAACGGGTATTTCTGATATAAAACCAAAAGTTCCTCATATCGAAGGAAGTGACATTTTCCTTACTTTAGAAACATCGTAATTCTGAAAGTTTTGATCAATTTATTTCTTAATAGTAAGAAATTCTTTCTTTATTCAAGACTTAACCTCAACAAACCCCCAAATGTTTCTTCTAAATAAATAAATAAAATATATTCACTATTCAGTTAATCGTAGTCGGAAATTGGATGGAGTATAGTAGCTATTCGAACTCTTCACCAAAATTGGTGGCTTGATGGTGTAATACATAATATGATGTACACATTTGACTCAACTATACCTACAACAATAAAATGTTACAAAAGGAATGAAATGGTGAGATGGCACTCTTACTCCAGACTTTTTTTTAAATTGGAGTGCATTTGATCTGCAAGTTTAATTAAACACGGGCTGTTACCGCAAAGAAAACACTGGGAAACAGGTTGAATTGATTAAATGTTTCATTTATGTTACTTCTGCTTTCGCAATGGAAAACAGGCAGCGGCGGTTAGGGGAGAATCCAATGCTCGCACGTAAATTGCTTCTACTTTAATTACGGTAAAACCCAATTTTAACTAATCCAACACCCCGCAAGTTGTTGGGGTAGGTGGCGGAAATGAGAGGTTGGGCGTGGAAGGGTCCTCGTCTCTCGAGCGGCTCATAAATTACCTCCGGGCCCTTTGGGACGAAGGTGACACGTTTCTGTAGCCGCGACGCTTGACTCGAAACGTCTGTCGCACAACTCAACTACTTCGTGACTCGGCGATGCTCGGTGGAAGCTATCACCCGAGCCACGAGTCTTGAAGAACATCATAGATCGAGGAACTCCCAACCAACGAGATATTAATAGCTATACTCATTAACAAATCTCTCCGTAAACCCACTCAGTTTTTCACGAATACTCAAACAAACAGAGGGGGATATTGATTATAAAAATTTGTTAACAGAAGTTTGATATCATTTACCTATTTCATTTCAAGATATTTTTTATATATATTTTTTTTAATAGAGCGTTTATTTGTTAGTATATCAACTAGTTACAACTGAGGTAATGTACAGGCAACTATCTAGATATTTACTTCACATAAATTCCGCAATATTATACGAGTGTTAGTCCATTGACAATACAGTTTTCAGCTTCACATCAGCATCCAAGGTCCAATGGCTTGGTCAGGCGTCGTTTAATCGTATGAGCAAGAAGCTCTTTTCGTAGTTCCTTGCGTATTTTTTAAATGACATCGGTGATTCTTTCGATTTGGAGGTCCTTGTGGAGGTCATCATTACGAATGTACCATGGAGCATTCACAATACTCCTTAGTACCTTATTTTGGAATGTTTCAGCCCAACAGCCAATATAGTTTTCTATACCTGATTGATAGCTCTTCCTTTTTTTCTTGACGTGTTCTTTCCACTTCAGCTTTGCATCTAAGGTCATTCCTAGGTACTTAGCTGAGTTGGAATATGGGACTGTGCACTGATTCAGATACAAAGGAGGGTTTGTAATTTTTTTATTCGTGAAGTTCACATGAGTAGCGGTGGATGGACTACGTAGAGAATTCGATATAAGTATTCCCGTACGTCCTTACTTACTTCTCTCGGATCGAACCTTCAGTTCATCCCAATCGTCTACGCTGAACGTACCAACGTCTGGTAGACTAGAATTTGCCACACTCAAGATAATTGTTTCATGCGTTTGCTGAGTCTGGTTGAGTTGTTTTCGTTTATAGTGTTCGTATACATGCCCCTGAAGCATGTCAGAATTTTCAGCTGTATTCATTGTTTACTTAATCTGTGGCAACCTTTAAGGTTTGACGTGTTTTCATGAGCTCGGCGATTTTCAATTGTAAAATAAAGAATTTGTATTAAGCTTTGCGTCAAAGAAGTAAATAAAGTGTTCCGAAATGTTAGGAAACCAAATTAAACCTCATTTACTCCTTCAATCGTGTATAATAATTCGGAATTTCCAGAACTACACAGTGTAACCTATACTTGGATGAGTGTGGAAGACCAGTGCGAATAGCTTGCCACTGTCATTTCCCCTTTATGTGAGAGCAGCTGCAATACCGTAAGGACGAGTTGGAATTAAATGCAGTACTGTGAAATTTACCAATTTTCGAAAACTCCATATGGCGTTACTTCCAAAAATGAAAAATCTGGATTTTATTGCCACCACGGATCTTGAGAAGAAATACGTTATAATGATTGAAGTTGATCAAAAACAGAACTTTTTTATTGTTAGATAGGCACAACCGGAAGAACATGGAAAATGTTTAGGACTCACCGTTTCCGTTGAGGGTTCCCCGGCCGGGGGGATGGATGTATTGGTAGATCGTCGAAATGTTGAAATCGGTCGGTCATAAATGGTCGCGAACAGTTCACGCCAAAATGTGTCTGATTCATAAAGGTCTTACTTAATCCATGTAAACATGTCATTTAATGAAACTATTATGAATGTAACATGAAATATTGATGCAATTAAGGTGATAATCAACAGTAAGTAGGAGTCAATTGCAGTAGCTGCTTAGTTTATACTTCACGGCTCTGACAGCTGGCTAATGCCGATACAAGAAATGAAGATTCAAATACCGAATCCATTTCTGGTAGAATATGGATCTGATATTTTGTGGATAAACAGTGCATTTTCCTTCTTCAAAAACAGTTTTGAAAGTTATAAAAAACCTACTATATACTCACTTGTACTGTATTTAGGAGAAAAATGCCCCTATAATTATCAAGATCAGTGGGTTTTCCTTCCTTATAGATGAGGAAAATCTCAGCTTCTGCCCATATCACAGGAGTTTCACCCGTATTGATTGTGTGACTGAGAATTTTCAGTAGAAATATTTTTCCTTCATTGAGAGGATTTTAAATGAATTTATTCAAGATTCCTTCTGGTCCATACGCTTTATTCGCTGTTAATCTGTCTATCACCCCTTCAAGCTCTTGATATGTCATTCTCTCCAATTCCGGTGTTGATTGTGGTGAAAAATCATACAATCGTGGAAACAAATTTGTTCTCGTAGGATCGTTACTGAAAGAAGTCAGCTTCCTAAGTCTTTTTGTCCAACTGGATTCTTATTTTAGCGTTTTTCCATTTTCCCGAAACTCTACGTTTTTTACGATACTTACTTGAGAGGGTTGAGTAGGTACCCAAAAAAAAAAAAAAAAAAAAAAATCCGAAAAAAAAAGTAGAATTGTTAACGAACATTTTAAAACCACCCCCATGTCTGTGCGACGATTACTCTGGTCAATATAAATTTATGAATTCGCCAAGATCGTAAGTTTTGTTGTTATGGTTTTGATAACCTTCCTCTATTCTTCTTCTTTTCCTTGAATCCTACAGAATGACAGACAATTGTTCGGTAAATAATATTGAGGAAGGAAAAAGTGTGTAAACGAGGGAGTAACTCATGGATCGAGAGAGAATTGTTTTTAAGGCGCGTCGGGCGCTGGAGTGAAAAACTTCAAACGCTCCTTCTTAACATTTACTTTTCCAACAATGTTTGACCCATTTTCTCTGGTTCTATATGACGGAATCTAACTTTTTTGTTGTGCTATGTTGGTGATAAGTTTATATTTCTATTGATTGAGTTGTTTTGGCCGATATTTTCTGTACGTAGTACTCCTAGTACATGGATACTTTTACGGTATCATTTCTTATCACTACCAAAAATCAGATCAAATCCAATCGTTTTGAAATTCAATTGTAAATCGCTAGCAAAAAGGAGAAAAAGGGACTAATAATTTAAAAAAAAAATGAATTTTTTTCCCATTAAAAAAGATCAACTTTATCGAACTTCTACGAGGTTTGTTGCTAAGCCAATTGACAAAGTTCGACACTTTTTGGAAACTAGAGTTCCTGGCGATTCTAATGGTTATAATAAAGTTATTTTATGACTTCATTGGCCGACTTAATTGTGGGTTATATAAAACCATATCGTTCTGAGAAGCGCGGAGCGTCTGAGGGTTCCCAACTCCCTTAAATCATGAAGCAATCACCACTGCCAAGTGAGTACTTGAAATAATTTATATTATTCGAATGTATTTCTTTTTGATTTATTGGTTGATTGCGAAGTTCGTTTGAAACTCCTCAATACCGTGAAACGGCAATCGCACGTGATAATTTAGTTTTGTTCGTGTTCGATCCTGTTATTACCGTGGGAACACACCCACTACTGAATGAACACGATGACGTTGGTAGTGCAAACAACCGTCGGACCGTGAACGGGTGTCAGAATCAAACTCAATAGTTCTCCGCGATTCACTCGGATAGGGAAGACAAATACTGATAGTTCGCTATATTGCTAGACCTGGAAATTCCCATCACGGGGCGATTTGGATGAATCTATCGGCGATCAATATGAAGCGTTATTGATAGCTCGAGGGCAACAGAATAGACAATCGAGCAAAGAACCAAATGAAAATGTTTTTACACCGCTGCACAAGCTGCCGTATTTGTAGAACTAGTGGAAGACTATCGACCTACATTTTTAAAAATAGTTTTATTTATTCATTTCGTTCGAAGCACTCATCGTAAGGTTTTGTGAGGTTTTAGGGAAAATCCTAATACCAAACAGTTTATTTTCGATTCAGCAGTGAGTGGCATTAGTGTGGCACAGGGCGGGGAGTAAATAAGAAGCTAAAGAAAATAAAACAATATTAGAATGCGTTACGGAACATCTTGATCCTGCTATCAGAATTGATCCACTAGGTACTTCAAAGTGGTTACTTCCATGATATGAAAGAAGATTTATCAGGATCAATTTCTGATACATCCATCAATTTAAAATTCCTACTGGAAGGACGTATAGGAAGATCGAACAACACGGACAAACTACTTTTCGGTAAAAAGTGATGGATCGGATAAGTTACCTTCTCCCAATATTTATGTATGTTGCTCCTAAGGTGGAACGAATCGAAGCTCATTTAAACCCCCTCATCATCATACATCATTATCTCATTTCTTGAAAAACTTTGTCTTTCTAAACATTTGATTTGAATACCAGTTCTACTGGCAGCAGGTTTCCCTCTTAAATGCTTCTTGGAAGAGTAAACTTCCCATTCCTTAAAGGTAAAATTCCTAATGAGGTATTTAAGCGATATATTTATATCTCTTCCGTTTAATCCCGTTTTACCCGTCAGTAGCTTAAAGGAATGAGGAGATTTGAATTGGGACCTTAAGACTTATGACGTCTAAAGCCCCAGTGGTGACTCAGTCTACGGATTTCTAAAATCCGTAGGCTACCCGATAAATAGTACGTATGTAGATTAACATAACGAATGTTCAAAGTTACTGGTTTGTTGTCCCGACAGTTGGAACTAACAGTCAAGTTTTGTTTCGTAGCTCGAATAGTCAAGAAAACTAAAACCCGTTAATTTGAACTAGTCATGTGCAGAAATACGTGGACTAAAGTTAACAAATCGGTAATTGTGACGACAGAAATCCATAGGTTTCACTCTAGTGTACACGTTATTTTAACCGCCTGTACTACTATTTGAAGTATGTTCAAGCACCAAATATTCAAAAGTTGATTACCCTTCAACACCCGTTACCTGTAGAGGATTAAGAGACGTTCAAACTGGATGAAAAATAATATTTCAAGCATCTAAATATCGTTCCACCGGAAAAACTTGAATTTTCGACCACACTTATACAGGGTTTTCACAAAACAGGTCTCATTAGTTCAAGGGATCGATTTGACAATTAATTTGTTACAAAAAATGCCCCGGAAGTTTTTTTTTCAAACGCTTGCATTCATTTATTCACGATACAATAGTTTTTTTTCGTGTTATCGACCTTACTTCATTAAAACAGACATAGTTCCCCCATTTCCAGAGTAATCTCAATTTTGAAGAGACCGTTCGGAATGACCGTAAAATGTCCTATCTTCCCAACACCAAATGCAATTTTTTCAGTTGAATTTCACGGGGAATAAATCAACTTGAAAAGTGTACTTAGTAAATTTTTAGAAATTTCCCATTTCAAAGCCCACAACGCCAAAATAATTCGAGATGATGACCTATTGCCGATAAGCCTAAAAACTGCGCCAGAATCACAGCTTTCCAACGATTTAATGAATTTCGATTTTACTCTGCTGATTAGAGGGGATAGTTACATGGAAAGAAATAAAACTCGTCATGAAAAAATGAATTTGACATTGCATTTTATGTATTTTTCCACGTTGAATACAATACATGGGGACACTCTCGACCACCTATTCCCTCTTGGTCTGGGTAACTCATGGAATGATAACACTTCGCAGCATTTTCAATATCCATCTTTCATTTAAAAATCTAAAAATAATAATAGTACGAGTACTTTCAGAGCTACCCATTTGGATATTGTGGGCTTTGAAAAACGGAAAGTTTTCGGAAAGTTACTAAGTTCACTTTTCAAGTTGCTTTATTCCCCGTGAAATTCAAATGAAAAAAATTAGTTATTAAGATAAGAAATTTTACGCTGTTTCAAACGGTCTCTTCAAATTTGAGATTGCGTTGGAAATGAGGGAACTGCGTTCGTTTTAATGAAGTAAGGTTGATAACACGAAAAAAATGTTATGTCGTAAGTAACACTGAATACAAGTGATTGAAAACTTCAAAAGGCATTTCTGTTGAAAATTAGTTGTGGAATCGATATTTTGAAGGAGTGAGACCTGTTTTGTAGGCACCTTGTGTAAGCCCATTATAAGATCTTTTGACTCCTCTTTTTTATTTCCTGACAAAACGAATCATTGTGTTTTTTAACACTTTCAACGCGGGTCCAGAAACCCGACACGACCCCCCTGACGGGAGTGCTCAACTTCGGAAATTTGATATTGGCTCTTTATTTTCGGGTCTTTAGGGTATATATTATGTACTGAAGGTGAGATAATGAGATAATACCAATTTTCAAGGCATGATGTCACATGACAAGATGAAAGTCCGTGTTATGCAAACCCGCAATGACTCTACGATTTTATTCTTCCTGACTATATTTGCTTGCGGTAAACGCTCTGAAACTCCTACTAAATCATGTTGTTCGGTTGTGAAGAGTTATTACCCACAATGAGGGCGCAGAAATGGGTAAATTGCACGAAATAAAGCCTATTATTGACGAGTCTTTCATAAAATAAAATTAACACATCAAGGTGAAAACGTCGCAGTCTAGGTATATTGTAGGTGGGGAACTAATGAAGAGAAATACCACCTCACGAGGTTTCTAGATGGAGCCAGGTCATTCGGGATTTTCAAAGTTTGGAACAGCTAGAAGAGCCAATGATGTCATATGACATCATCCGCGTTGAAAATGTTGATCCACTTGTATGATTGGATGGATAAATACGTTCCTAAAGGGATCATGTTTTGCATTGAATACGTAACCAAATTATAATTTTTCATTGAGAATGCAGATTACTTGAGATTTCAAGCAATTTAGGGATAAGTGCCTAAAGGTGTAAGTGAAACATTCTTACATGATACGATGAAACTTATAGAGGGTTTCCCGATTACATTTTATTCAGTAGGCCCACCCTTTCCCAAACCCCATAATTTTATGTTCTCTCACAGGGCAGGAGTTAATATTAGGTTCATTACTCCTTTGCAGTCGTTGCGCGTCTTGCCTCGGGGAATCAGCCAGGGCTCAGTGGTTCAGGCATTCGGATGGTTGGCGTTCCGGTAGTTCGACGCTGGGGAGCTGCGGCTCGTACATTCCCCCGGGGAGCGCCGCCTCCACTATGAGTGGCACCGGTAGCAGGCGCTCGCCTTGGGAGTCCCTTCCATCACTTCGCCACGAGGGTTCGCTCAATGATTCCGGATATAAGAGCAACAGGGCCGACTCCTTCGAGCAGAGGTCAGTAATCCAGCTACGCCGTAAGGCTCGTTCGCGTGGGCCCTTTTTCTGGCTATTTGCAAGACACTTACAAGTCACTCACAGGTCTTTTTCACTTCTCCCAGTGAGTATGCGCGAAGTCAATCCACCACAAATCCACTTGCAAGCCAATTGTAAGTCATCAATCCTAAAATACGAAACAACAATCTTACAATGGATGAGTAAGACTTGCTCTCCAACTTTTGGGCTCTACTATCTAAAATAGTGAACACGTATCCAAACTTTCTTCAAAATGGGCCTTAGGAATCCGCAAAATTAAATAAAATGTTTTTAAATTTCGGCTTTATGGGCGGATTTCTCTGCTAGTCTTTCCTACTCAACCTTTCGACGTTCGAGTGATATTTTATTTTTTGCGTACATTACGATTAAAATACTCACAATTCCATAATCGACATCTCATTCCAATAGTAACAATTTTAGTTGTGAAAGTCGCCATTTTTAGTTAAAACACGGAAAACAACCCCATTTTTCTATAACACAGTTGAAAAATATTTCTTATGGAAAACAACTATTTTTCTTTCTTTTTTTTTTTCAAATCGACTCTAGTATTGAAATAACACTATATAACAACATAATATATTATTATCATGAGCGTATTAACTAAACAACCCAATTAGATCTCAGCATCTGTAAAGCAGCGCAGCATTCACTTCATGGTTTAACTAAAACATATAATTTTACATCTACAAATTTATGACGTTCTACAAAAAGTTTTTTTTTTTAAATTTAAATCACCGCAAACACATAAATCCAGGTTTTGCGAAGCAGTTTCTCATAATTAATACTTCTAAAGAAATTTTCATCTGTGCTATTGAAAAATGACGTTTTTATCAGTGTTTTAAATTAGGAATTGCGATTTTTAACACAAAAAGTGTTTTCATTGAAGCGAGGCGTCGTTTGCGAGGGTTGTGAATATTTTATTCGTGATCTCCAAAAAAAAAAGTATTATTCTGACATCGAATAAGGTCAGTAGAAAAACAAGGAAAATTCGTCTAGAAAGCTCAAATGTAAATAGATTTTATTTAATTTGGAGGGTTCCTAAGGTCCATTTTAAAGAAAACTCGAACATATATTCAGTATTTTGGTTAGTAAAACCCACAAAAAAAGTTGTAACGTCGCCTTCTTAGATACAATACAAGGAGTGTAAATAAAGTAATGCGGATGATATTTTTCAAATTAAATTACAATTCGATAATATTTTCATCGAGGTTGATCCTTGAGAAGCCACGCAGCGCTGGAATAGGTTTTCCCAATCATTATAGCACTGCTGAAATTCGGATACTGGAATAGACTTCAGCTGGTCGGTTACAGCTGCTTGGATGTTTTCTGTTGTCCCAAAACGGTTGTTTTTCGAGTTTGGCGAATAAAAAGGCTAAAAGCCACAGGAATGCTTTTACTGACCAAAACTCGTTTACTGAGATTGCAGAGTGATATGACGCATTGTCAAATGCAAGGGAAACAAATCCCAGTTGTTTCCATGTGTGGTCACGCACGAAAGACTCTTTTTCGATATCTTTCAAGGTCCTCTCGGAAGAATTGTTGAATTACCACATTGAGGCACGATCTTTGTGAACTCTTCTCCGGATATCGACAACGAAATCAGTATACACGTTACTTTGGACTTGTTCATTCTAGCTTTTTCGGAACCTAGGAGAGGCTGGGGCACTCCATGCTCTGGAGTTTGTTTTGTGAGTTATATTCCAAAACCCAAGATTCACCAGTAATGACACGTTCCAGAAAACGGGGTTAATTTTCAATCTATTCATAAAATCGAGGACTCCTTCCCATTTTGGGAGAAAAAAATCACCTCAAAGAAACTCATTATGGGACACTGGAAAACATGTAAGAAGCTCTAACTGACCAGCTGAAGGCTATTCCAGTATTCGACCTCCAGCAGTGATAATCCTCCTCAGCGCTGTGTGGTTCCCACGGAAACTACTTTGAAGAAAAAATATCTATCCGTAATTTCATCCAAATGAAAAAATTGAAAAAGAATTAGGTACGTTACTACATATACACACCTCGTACAGCCAGATATCCTCCCAAATGACCGCTACAGACTCCTAAGTGACTTTTAAGTGGATTTCAAATAGCTTTTTGGGCGACGCGAACATCCCTTATGATCAGCAACCAAGGTCTTGCGAATCCCTTGCCCGGAACCCCTAACCTCACTTTACTTCCATTATCTAATCCCATGCAGACTGGGCATCAGCCGAATCGCTTTATTTTTTTATCGCCAGAAGTTAGAAATATCCCGATCCTTGAGCCACCTACCACAAACTTCCGATCTTTTATAGATAATCACCATTCAAAAGATAGCACCCACCAACAAACCACCACAACCCATACACAGTTGGTTCACCGTACTCATTCATGCTAACTTCGATTTCCGTTCAGAAGGCACATGCCATAGGAGCCAATCCTTTTCAGTAGGCAGCTCCAAACTGACTTTCGTCGACTAATAGTATTGTGTTTACTTCACAAACATGTCGATCAATTGTACTGATTTTGCTTAAATTTCATTGATTTGACTTAAACCTTTTCTGCATAAATACTGATAATCATGTGAGATTTCTAAGGTTGAACTAACACACATTTGGAGAAATAAGAAGTTTCGCCATTTTATGTACTATTATTTTTTTTTGGAAATTGAATTTCGTTAATACGAGTTTTGATTCAATTATAGTATTCTTTTGGTTGTACTGATAAATTGCTTGCTGTTACATAAACTGATCAGATCTTTCCACTTCAAACAACGCTAATAACGATAATAGCTGTCAAAATGGAAATTCGAATACCTGGCGATTCAAGTCAGTTCAGAAGGGATTGGCGCTTATGACAAACGCCGTTTCTAGTTGATTTTAATATTAAACAGACTACATTCTAAGTGAAATTGATTACGCACAACAGAAAATCAGCACACAGTAAAACAACATCACCGCTCAATCTACCAGGGAAGTCCAATTCGATAGTACCAGAGGAATCACAGGCTGGTGGTTTATTTCATATGTGTATGTTCATATTCTTCATGAAAACATATTCGCATACAATTACATACTTACATAATAATTTACGGTGGAAATTTCTACTGATTCATTTGCAATGCCCCTATGTTCGTCAATTTTTATTAAAAAATATATTTCAATGAAATTTATTTCATTTGATTGTTGCTCAAGAATATAATAAACATCTTGAAATGAACGGCTGTAGATATTTATCAAACGGTATTCTAGAGTTGAGAATTTGAAGATCTAAGGGAATCTAAAAAAAAAAAAAAAAATCTCTGTAATCTTTCTATCTATGAAAAAATGTAGACCAAGTCCATGTTATATTCAGCTGTAAAATACCGATTCACCAATTGAAAGCTGAATAGGAGTACAATTTAATCAAATTAAACAGTCAAGCTGACTGTTATCGATTTCAACTGACTTTGATATTTTAAACCATTTTTTTTAAACCATTTAAACCAAAATGGTGATGCAGGCACACATTTATTGTGCATGTATGCATACATTACACTTATATTTATCAAGAAGAACGACATTTCACGAAAATTGTATCTACTTGCAAATTAATACCGACTTCATAAAACAAAATTCATCAAAGATAACTGCATTTTAAAATTTTATCTGTATGCAAATGCAATAGCTCTCATCAGTATTCACAGTTAACAGCCACGACATTTGAAACTTACAAGTACACTGCATTAACAATGCATCCAGCTGTCTTATACTTTGATTTCGAAATTTCGAAATCCGTAGATGCCAAACTAACAGATTTTCAAACTGATTTATTTATCAAAACACTTCTGGCTCATTTCAAAAGTTCCCCGATACACCTCTCCTCAATAAAACTTAGCATTACAACCTTATTTAAATTTCCTGAAAAAATAAACAGACAATTATTATTCCGTTATAAAATTCGTTCATGTATTTCATCGCAATTTTGTTACCTCGATATAATTGATTTCTAACAGCGACTGTGACGGGCCTTACTGCGATGGCCAAAAACACGAAGTCAACTGCTCGAGTCGTTTGCCTATTCAACAGAAACTCTATCAATTGGCTGAAAGGTACATGTGACGATACCTTTTAATTTGGTGTGCCGTTCGATATCCAAAATTGATTTGTTGAAAGCACTTATTAACAATTTTAACCACCACGAACCTTGATTCCTTTAATTTCTGTGTACCAGATAATGTCTTCCCGTTCAAATTGGTGTTTTTAGACGGTAATATCCATACTTGTGAAGCATGATAAATAAAACCCCATTGTTACTGTTTAGTAGAACAACGTGTTTTGAATACAGTTTGTACCTTTTTAACACAATCCCTCAATTCCAATCTTTGCTATATCTGATTCTATTATGGTATTTTATATTCAAACCTTGAAGACACAAAATCCAGTATTTCGACCCCACAATTTCCTGCACCTACAATCAGAGTAGCTACATTACTTAAAGGAACATCAACTGAGTAGATTGTGACAATCCATTGAAGAACATACATCTTCCCATAAATACCAACTTTACAAAAGAAGGTATCTACTTCCTTTCAATACATCCCTGTACCTTTATCAACTCTGTTAGAAGCGCAACGAATGTCTACAAAAATAAAACCAATTGCTTCTCGCACTGGCCTGAGGTTGCATCAACAATATCCTCTTCCGCTCGCTGATGCTGGTTGGATCATTCTGGTTATTTCTGCATCCATTCCATTTGCAGTTATGAGTTCTTCGAATGACCTTGAAACTTTAGCTGTAGGAATCCGGATGGCAATAATGTGAGCATGAAATGGTGTCTTTTGTCTATTTAGTGAAACTAAACGTCGATAGAAAAATCCAACGATGAAGTCCACGGAGAATTTTTGCATGGGTTTTGTGATAAGCCTTCGTTATGAATGCTTAATACATGAAGAAAATATGGAATTATCTATTTATTATTAACGCTCTTACTGCATCGGCTTAATAAAATCTCAATAAATATCACAAAATCTGGAAACTTAATGTGTTATTCTACTTCCACATTCGATAAAATGTGGAATTAGAAATAAGTACATGCATTGAATATAAAAATTTTAGTTATTTCCAAATTCACCTCGCTCATATCAACTCATTCATTTACGTTTCTTTCTGGCCACGCTATTTTCTTCATCATTACAGCTCAAAACTTTCATCTTTCTCTGCATGGTATGTCTACTTAGAACTTTTCCCTTCGCCTGTTTCGTTTCTCCTCTCGTTGCACGATCATTCTTCACATTCATGATTGTCCTCACAAAATGATTTAATTACTTAATATCACTGCATCATAGATTATTGTCTTTGGTTCACTATTCTACGAATTTTCATATTTCGTGCAATTGTCGTTAAATGAACATTCAGAAACGTGCACATTTTTCTACAATATGTTACATCATGTACTGTGTTCTAAATGTTTCATACATGTGACCCACATGGTTATTCACATTTTCAGATCATTATTTAGCAAGCATCTGTTTTTTGTTTTTGTTCACCATATCGAAATGATCAATTCTACGTTATAATTCTTCATGTTGTTTCAAAGAATAGCTTCTTCCGTTTGTAACGTTCACCAGCACCCAAAGGTTGTGAAGAAATTTAAAAAAAGTCTCATGTATGATTAACAAAACAATCATTCGTCGAAATTCTGTCGGCCAAAATTCTATTTGGTGAAGGATGAATTCCTCACCGAAATCCAAACATTCTGACTCCTTCACATATGAAGGACGTTCCGCACCACAAATTTGACAAGAAACAATTCATTTTTTAAAAACATAAAAAAAGGATTTGCTCATGCGTAAAAGGTACTAGAGAGTCGGGAGCGATGACAGTGTTGAAATCTGATGGTTAAAATGTATTATTTTGACTGCTCTCCAAATTTGAGCTAGGTCGAAAAAAATTATGCTTGTTGGGTTTTACATGCAGGTTGATTGATTTGTATTGATTGACATGAAAATCGATATGTGATTGACACGAACCGGTTTATTGTTTATCAGTTGAGTGCCTCTGTCCAAAAATCATTCAAGTCTTGCGAATCAGGTGATCATTATGAATGGGTGTTTGTCGTGGACCCCGCAGATATCGGAAACTGCCCTCTTAGAAAATTATTTCATTTTATTTTGGAAATGGGAAATTTCTTTGATATTTCTGCAGTTGGGGCTTTTATTCTGGTCTGTTTCAGTACGACCATCTGGGGTTCAGCTTACAGAACGCTTACGAAACCCAGAAATTAATTATCTAGTTATTGCTAAGGAAAACGAAACGAAAGAAAAAGAGACTATTCAGAAAACTTTTATACTTAGTGTTCAAATTATTGCCACTCCAACATACAATTATTCTCATCTGTCGAAACTTTAACGCTGGTTGTATACGGTCAGTGTCTTGCAGCACCAGAAACGCCGCTTCATTTTGTTTGATTAGTAGATTTAGGAAAACTACGTTGGGACAGCGCTCACTGATGTTCAGGGGAATTGAATTCTTTAACGGACTTCCAACAAAATAGAGAGGTCGTTCCTCTTGAAATGTCTTTAAACGTATACTTACATCATATTTTGAAAATGAATACTCGAGAGCTTTAGGTGAAAGCATTATCTAATCAGTTTCATCTTTTTCATGTTCAGTTTTTAAAAACGCGCTCTACTTTTTTATTTTGTTTCTAGTTTAGTAGGTGCTACAACAACATAACAATTACAATAGTGTTGCCAAAATATCTTCTCTCCATAACACAAAATTACTTCATAAGAGAGAGGTCGAAAACGTATTTTATGGAGTTAAGAAGCTATTTTTGATCGTGTAAGGCACCTACCTAGTTTTGTTTCTTGTTACCGCAAACTTGCCAACCAAAAATTTTTCTTTTGTCGATCATCGATTATTGATGATTAATCATAATTTCATCACAATGAAAACATGGTAGTTTTTCCCTTGCCTCATTTTAATCGACGGGCCCCTTAAAACCCTCCCCTGACAGATGCCATAAACTATCCAATTTAAATTGTATTTTTGAAGTCTTTTTCTGCTTGATGAAAAACTTCTCGTAATTCAACAACGCTCAGGCTGCGTCGTTGCCGTTGCCGCTTCAACATATTATAGTAAAAGTAAAACGTTCCGTTGCTTGGATAATAGATAGATAACTCCGTTCATTTCCGGCCACCTGCAGAGCACGATGATTAAGGTCAACTTCAATCACGATCGACAGTATTGGCGTCTGTACGAATACCGCGGGTGACGCGGATTTAATGACGACACGTAAGCAGTTTCTCCCAGGAGTCGTAGTGTCCTAGATAGGAGCTCGTTAGTTCGCAACCCCTTTCCTCCTGTTCACCGTGTCTCAATAATCTTTTCAATCTAACTCAACGTCCCCGCAGCTTTTTGCTTGAATGGAATAAAATAACGACGTCAAATCCGAGCGCGCATGTTTATATTATAATCCACAAGCGTGGCCATAAAAGCGGGGAGAGAAGAAAACAGTTTCTCAACCAACTTTAGCTTCTCTCTCAAAACTTTCTGCACCCTTACAAGTATATTCACATTTAATTGTGCTTCAGTTGGCTTGGTTTCTAAGAGATCTCTCGCTGCCACGAGGCTGACAACCTCCTGATTTACGTCGTAAGAAGATACCACTCGAGTATAAGAGCCTCGTAAAAATCTGTATCAGATGAAGTTTTTTTGTAGACTAAATTTTTGACGTTTTTTCTGACAACTGCTCTACAAAGTAGATTCAAAACGGACGAAGTGCACAGGAGAAAAGCTAGATAAGGTGAAGGAAGGCAAGTGCATAGTGGAGCTACCAAATCCGTCAAATGCGGTTCAAGGAGCTGCCACCTGTGAGGAACATTTCGTCAGTAGCCTCATCGTTGAAAGGCCAGGTCCTCCGAGCGCTATAAGCGAAGAACCGGGTGACATTTTCTTGTCGCTTCCCCCACTCCATCCGCCAGTTCCCGGTATTTTCTACATCATCATTTCAAAAAGCGACGACGATAGTACCTGCCGACTGGTTGGATGTTCATAAATCATAGACAATCAAGCCACATCCTTCCAAGGTAGAAAAATGGATAAGTCCATGGTGAGGGACTGGACAACTTTTCCGACTCCGAGTTTCCTACCAAAAGTCCCATCAGGAAACTGAAAATCGAAGATGGCTACCCAAGGATATAGTATTTCATCGGGGTCCCTTCAAAGGAGCATTCCAGAGTTCTCTCATGAGTTCTGATCCTCGTCCACACGCACAGAACAACGGGAGCCAGTGACCAGGAAGAACCGACGGGCACTGGATCCTCAAGTAGTAGCATCAGCGTTTCGTCCAGGTGTATTTCACCCCCCCCCCCCCCCCCCCCCCCCCCCCCCCCCCCCCCCCCCCCCCCCCCCCCCCGTGCGTTTATAACACAAAACATCCGATTTTGAAATAGGAATATTCAGACCTGAATCATTCGAAGAATTTCTGTGAGCGGGAAGTCCTAAAGTATTACGAAAAACTCCAGCGAAAGATGTGATTGGAGTTCTTTAAGTATTATAAAGATTCACCTCGTTTTTCCCCTGTATTTTAGGAGTCTTGATACTTGATTGTACAAAAACTGTCAATAAACGTTTTTTCTTGGGGTTGAATAAATCGTTTACATTCTCTCTACTTCAGTTACGTTTTAAAAATACGTTTCGAATAATTACCTCGGTGTAAATAAGGTTTTTGGCCGAAAAATTAGCTTTTCTCGAAATGTAAAAAATCCGAGTTATCCGGTTTTTCCAATCCTTTCTTCAAGTAGTGGCAGGTAGTTCATGCTCGCCAAAGATAGTGGTATTCGGTTCTCTGATTTTTCGAAACTAACTCAATCTTTGATCTGACCGATTGGTCTGATTCAAAATGTAGAGATGCAATGTTGTCACAGATATACACATTTATGTACGAAACCAGTGAAAAGAAAACTCCCTACCCTTGAAAAAGCGGGTGGCGATGAATTTCTGGGAATGAACCCATTTTCATTGAAATATCTCGTACAAACACGAGGCCCTCAATCCCTCAAAGTCTCCTTTAACGTTCCGTCATACTTGAGAGGCGTTACGACCAAACTATTCATCGAAAGAACACACAGCGGAATAGTGAATTATTCAATACCAGGATATGAAAGTTGTTTCGTTCTAGTGGATGAAAGATCCGCTGTCGAAAAGTTTGTTAGCGCTCAAAACACTCTAATCATCCCGACGGGTCGCGTCAAGTCGGTTAGTATCCTCTCAAGTTAATTAAATTCCTCCTTTCATGAATACTTTGAGAGGCCCCTCGGTTCCCCCCTGGTCCTCGAAGTTCTACGGGGGTTGAAAGTTTATTCAAAAACTCCACTAACGAAGGTCATACATTTTCGGTCTCGCCCGATATTTCTATTTTAATGGGTTTTGTCGCGAGATCCCGACTTTCGAAGGCACCTATGGAAAAAGTTACGCGTCAGACGAGAATATATGGGGCCATCCTCGAAAAAACGTTCAATCAAACGTCCATTATGTTTGCTCATAGATGGATCAGTCTTGAACGTTATTAGGACGTCCCTCTGAAACAAGGATTCGCCAGGACAGGGACTCCTAGTAGAATTAATCCGGAGGGGGGGGCGAACATGAGAGAGAAAATGACGGAATAATAATCCATTATACTTTATACATTAGACATCTTTATACTTTATACATTAAACTAATCCTGAATACTAAACGAAATGTGTTTGTCAGTGTATGATTGGGGTATTGGGTTGGTTTGTCAGGAGTGGGGGAAGCACTTGAGCTAGCCCCCTCGATCCTCTCAGTCTCCATATTGAAGATGACTGAGCAGGTGGTAACTAACTAACTATAAAGCACTACAGGACTGAGACCTCCCCATCCCCACCACCTGAAAGTCTGTCAAGACCTCATCAAGCCAACGATTCTGAGGTCGACTTCTTTGTCTCCTAGTTTCCATCCGACCTCGCAGCATCATTTTTGGGCAGGCCCTGCTTGGCAAGCGGTCAACATGCCCCAGCCATTGGATGCACCCAGCCTTGATAATTCGGACAATTTCTTCATGCTTTAGCAATTCATCATTTTCTGCATTTTCTCCAGTTCTCTAACCTCGACCCTCCCTGACTGCACCACAGATTCTTCTTACAAATCTTTCTCTCAAATACCTGCAGTCTTTTCTCATCCTCAGCTCCCATAGTCCAAACCTCAGTTCCGTAACAGACCGCAGGCCGCACCAGAGATCTGTAAAACCTCATCTTTGTTGTCTTGGAGATCACACAGCACCTGAGGAGTTTTAAATTGGCATAAAATGCTTGGTTGCCCGCCATTATTCGAGAACATATCCCATCCTGTACTTTATTCCTATTCGTCACCAAGGTCCCCGGATAAGTGAAAGATTTGATTGATTTCATCAAAGTTATAGGTACCAAACGTCACTTTCCAGGGTACTCACTGGGATACTCACGGTACGGTTGGGATATACTGAAACATTTGGTTTTACTTTCGTCGATTCATAGCCCCATTGGCTTTCCCCAATACAGAAATAATAAACCTCTTCAGCTTTTTTGTTGATCCCGAACTGTATCATGTGAATCTGGTCCAACAATAATAGAAAGCCCCCTAACTTCGCATGTACTATTAGATAGCTTGTTCAAAATCGGTGGAAGGAATTCCATTCAACATATTTGTGTACTGCCACACAGCTATCGGAGAAGAGAAGACCCGCTACTAGACGAGTTATACAATAATCCAGTTGAAATTGCGTGTAGCGTGCGTGCTCAGGGTCGAGATGTGATCGGCCTGGGATGAAACGGGACGAAATGGCAGCAAATCGTCCATGGGATTATCGACAAATTTTCGATGAGCTCCGTCCCATTCGAACCATTCAACGCCTAAATCGTCCTCAGTTAGTCGGTTCTCGTGGAAAATGATGCTACTACAATTTTATAAAACAAATGCTCTTCGCACAGGGGTTTGGTTATGCTGTAACGGTGTCTCAGATTAGTTTTGACAAAAAAATTCGTTCCATCGCAAAAAATCAAGCATTTAATAAGATAGGGTGAGTCTGTTATAGGAACAATAAGTTGGAAACGTTTAACGTAAAATGTCACTGTATAGCCTTTTATACATCGTTGCATTTCCATTTAATTGCAGTACAATCCATGTTTAGATTGCCACATAGCAAACTAAAAAAACAATTTTCTATAAAACTTCAAAGAGAACAGGAAAAAGTGTGATCAAGGTCTTCAACATTGAGTGATTAAACGACAGAAATATAATAACAACAAATTATGATCATACATACTACATTTTACTCCTGCAACCAAATTATGGCTAATTGTTGGCTGCGCCGACCCACTTCTCTATATTCACGCAGCCTATAAAATTGACAGTGTCACCCACTCATTTTTTCATGACGAGTATTTTTCGTTCTAAATCGTTGAATTTACCATGTGAAGCTAAGTTTTTCTGGCCTCAAACGCAATTTTCTCCTCTAATCAGCGAAGTAAAATCAAAATTGATTGAAGCGTTGGATAGATGTAATTTTGATGCAGTTTTTAGGCTTACCGGCAATAGTTTATTATCTCGAATTATTTTGACATTATGGGCTTTGAAAAACGGGAAGTTTTCGAAAAGTTACTAAGTTACTAACTTTTGAGGTCGCTTACTATTCAAGGGTTAAAAAAAAAAAAAAAAAACTTTAAGGGACATTTTTGTTTGCAAATTAGTTGAAGAACCAATCTCTTGAAGGAATGAGACCCGTTTTGAATACACCCTGCATACAGCTGAATGTAGCTGTCGATATGATACAATTTATCCTGGTATTTTTTACGTGGCTGTGCCGGTTCACTAATACTGTTCGTGGCAATCATACTGTCTATCTGAATATCAAGGAGACCTTCCACAAACACAAATATGTTCGGGTGCTTGCTGCACGTAAATTGTATATTACATTTACAATGAAAGAATTCGCAGTCGTTGGTTGTCCTACAGGAGGTGGCGGCGGCGTTCCGCTGTGCCAACATAATTGGTGGGAACAATGATTGCGGAGTAGTATAAGTGGCCATTCGGACGTCGATTTTCAACCCAAGTTTCTTTAACTTTCAGTCAGTAGTTTCGAAAAAAAAGTTGGGGCGGCGGACGATTGGATTTTTTTCTTAATTTGAATTTCGGTTCGCACACATCTTGAAACGTAAAACATAAAATTCAAGGGGGGTAAAAACAATTTTTTTTAAAATCCTGGTCGATTACTATAGTTGATTGTTGAAAATAATAAACCAAAAACACTGATAATTTCAATACATGGTTCTATTATTTTCATTCGGAGATTCGGGGGTCACTTTAAGGATCCAGAGTTACGATTATTTGCTGTTTGTGGATTTCTACGGATCTGAAATGTATCCCATTCGACGCGCAAATGTGTAGTAGTTAAATTCTCCGCCGAAAATCCAGGGGGTCATTGACTAAAGTTTTTGTTTACTCTCTCAAATAACGGAGGTACAATGTTTTTCTATTTTAACACAAAATTTTGTGAGTTTGACCTGATTTTCTTTGAATGAATTGACCTCTTCTTCGTAAACGTGCGACAGCCGACGTGCTCAGCGTGAACACTGACTGGCGATTCAACAAAACGAAACAAGAAGTAGAGCCCGACAATTTGACTACTTAACGTTCTGAGTGGGAATCCGCCGCCTTTCAAGAATCCTTCACGATTGTCCTTCTCAACGAAAACCATTAGGTGCGCTCGACAGCGCGGGAAATCTTACGAGTTTTCCTCTGAAGGAACTCGAAAGAAAATTGGGCCTGTGTAAGAAGTGACGCTCGGCGACCGTTTTAAGTGCCTTAACATTTCCCTTTCTACTCGTCTCAAGTGGTGAATGAGAGGAGAAGAAAGTTGGTCGCTAAACATTTCTAGGTAAAAGACCATCGATCCGACGCCTTCTTCCCCGCTCCAGTTTTCTCATGACGGAGCTTTTCTGGACCCTCTGAAGATTTGGCTTCAGTTATCTTTTTTAAGAGCTGTTTTTGCGTTTGCTTTTTTCCAACCACTGCTTAAAACATCAATAAACAACGATTTCTATCGAAGACGGAAAATATAACCTCAACGTTGAGAAATATAATCTTCCCCATACCTACTTGAATACGGGACAACTTTTCACGTTTATTTCCATCAAAATGTGTCATGAACTTCGGGCCACAACTACAAACATTTTAGTTATGATGCTTGGTGGATTAAAATTTTAGTTGTTTCCCATTTTCATCATTGTACCTGTAAATTGTGGATAAAAGATCCAAATCATGTTCTTATCTATGTTCCTAATCAACAATACGTGACTTATATTTAATTGAATATCACAGATAATGTCTGGGAGTTACCCTATCTAGATGGACAGATCTGTAATTGAGCATCTAATCCATCCCTTTCCGAGAGCCGCCTCATCGTGGATTCCTCGAAGAAAATCCTCGCGGCTCTCCGCCCGTCATAGTAACAGGACACTCGCCTTACGTCGTGTGTGAACCTTGAAACCTCCCCTAACGGTTACATCGATCACCCTGCCATATCCCGACGCCGAAGGACCCTCTTCCATCACGCGGGATCAAATTTTATTGGTTGGGTACCTGCCCGCCCTCGGGGGGTAGGTCGATCTCTCCCGTAACCTATTGTGCTCCATGGACGGGGGTAATGGAACAGTTATGACACCGCTCGAGAATGTTTCAGGGTGAGTAAAAAAAGAAACAGCTCATAACACGTTTTATAAAGGTAGTTCCCCCATCATACTCAACACCACCTGCTATTCCTCAAATGGGCTATTTCGTTCATCTCTGCGACCGTCCCCTTGAAGTAAGAATGTTTCATTGAGTCGTTCAATAGGTTTTTTGCTAGTACACCTACGTGCAGGAGGTCAAATTATCGTTTCGACTGAAGGAAAAAATATAATTTCCATCTTTTTACTCAAATAAACGAGTATAGAAGAAAATCCCTTCAACAAAAAATCTGAAATAGATAAAATCTACTGCTATCCAGAATCCAGCTTTGTGCAGAATCCAATTATGTGCATTCATAACTCACATTATCAGTGAGCAAATTCGGTTTTCGGCGTTTCGTTTTGAATTCCAATATCGAAATGAATGAAATTAGAGTTGGACATAAATTTAATACGGTAACTTTGGAAAATATGCTGTGCGACTGGGCCTTTTTCATTGTTTCTTAACTAATAATGACGTTTATTCACATTTCAAGATATATAAAATCCGAAAATCATCAAAAAACATCCTTTTTTTCTGAAACTATTAGATTAAACCCAATGAAACTCCTGTGAAAAATCATTTTCGAGGTACAGTTGGAATTGAATTCTCGGTGACCCGTTCCGTCAATCCTAAAGGGTGCAAACAAGGGCCGAAATATTGAAAAATTATTATACCGATAATTTGGGGAGATAACACAAATGTTTGTTATTGACAGACATCCCTTCCTTGAATAGAAAAAGTCATCTGCGTCCGCTTAGAGTTCATCATTTTGCTTTATTCAAGGCTAGAGTTTTGACAAAATATCGTAATTATAACGTCAACATGAATGTGAATATGTCATAATAATAATAAAAATTGCCTAGTAAATGGGGAAGTTCAAATCGTCTGATATTATTGTAGAGCTGATTTCAAGGCTATTTTCGAAGTAGGGTTGTCATAACTTTCGCTTTTGGCGGAAAAGTGAAGCGGAGTTGGATGTTTTATTATAGATCGTTCAATTTCTGTCTATTTTGGAACTCAATTTCAATTTTTGGAGAAACACTGATCAGCTGAAGGGCAGAGGCCCTTGTAGCTCGTTTTTTCCTAATCTACATTCGGAGCTCTTTTTAACGAATCAATTACAATCCGAGGCGCTGAGTTTAGATACATTACCTCAGACTAGCTCAAACAAACACTTACTTACGAATGTTATCTTGCACAGAAATAATGAGCCATTGTGCAATAATGTGCAGCGATTCTATTGTAACTCTTTAAGAAACCGCTAAAATGTCCTATCATGTTCCCTCTACGATGCCGCTATTTAAAGATTGAGTGAAGAGAAAACTTGTGTGTTTTTCTGTCTGAACAAATGGAAATTCAAGAAAACTGACTGAAATAACTATATATAAAAAAAGAAAATAATTTGTTTTCTGAAGCAGGTACCATCACTAACTATCTGTATAATTCCATCGAAGGTTTTTGAATAAAATATTCAAATCATGTTCATATTTATGTTAGAAGTCTACACTAAGGATTCCTGGTGATCTCTTGTTTCTAGTTTTATTGGCGTGGTCGGTGGTCCTACCATAATCACTTGTCTTGCTTATCAAACTGCGTTATAAACCAAATCAGGTGGAAGGAAGCTCAACGCAAAAAAACAACGAAGCCACAGGCGTACTTTCATTTTCTTTGAAATGTGCCTTCGCAAAACTTTATTCTGCTTAAGACGGTATCAAGCTTGTAACATATGAAACGTACACCTGTAGAGATGACAGTCAGGAAAAGTGTCTGCGATGGCTTGATGGGCAGCTTTCTCGAAGTCCACCCGCATTAATTCGGATTGCACACCTTCCTTTACTAATTACAAACTCCAGAATTTAACCAGTTTTATGGGACGCTAACCAAAATATTTCATTGGCCCTTACGCTTTGATCCCAAACCAGTGGCCTCCGATAGGGATGCAAAAAAAGTATCGATTCTATAAAGAATCAATTTAAAAAAAAAAAAATCGATATCAAGTATCGTAGAATCGATTCAAGAATTTTGAGAATCGGCCCGATTCTTTTCATTTTGAAGGAAATGTTTCACAATTCCAACAACAATGGAAAAGGAGCGAGAAGTAAAAATACCTCAATAATCAAGAACACTCATCACTGCTTATTACAATCTAGTGATCAACAGTTGTTACTTATCTAAATCAACTATCATCTCCCCATACACATTACTTAAGTCTGGCATGACTGTCAAGACTTTGAAATTTGAAGAAGAAGACCTTGTACATCATCCATGGTTGGTCAAAAAAATGTGAAAGAAGTAGTTTCCATGTTGCGTCCGAAAAATGTGAAAGATGTTTGTTTCCCATGCCCATAAGGAATGAACAAGTTTGCTCTGTGCACCTTCAGTGAGTACCATCTCTTGTGGGGGTACCAGGTAATGAACAAGCTGACAGAAATGCGGATTGCATTAAGCAAAGGAGACATTGGAAGTAGAACATGTTACGCGGATTGCAGCCCTGAGATCCTGCTGCAAACAAGGAACGAGTGGGTATTGTACGAAACTAGTGCTGGACTGGACAAGAACAATTATGAGAACAATCCTTCAACCAAACCAGTGACTACGTGGACTCTCCCATGGTCTACAAATAAGAAAAAAGAAGAAGAGGAAGTTGTTTCGCGTGTTTATTTTCTCGTTGCAAACAAGTTTTTTCTTCAAGCCTCAGAGTAAAATAATAATAGTGCTTAATAATAATAGTGCTTCAAGCATTGTTCGCTTCAGCTTCAGTATTCTTTGATGTGAAATGTCTATGGTGTTGGATCATTTTGAGAGGATCTATTCTAATCTCATTTTTTCTTAATGAAATTTAAAAATTTCAAAAAAGTATCAATTCTTGATAAAATTTATAAGATATTTTTCGATTGTTCCCAAAAAGATCGATACAATTTAAATCGATTCTTTTTTAAGAAACTTGCTTCCCTAGCCTCCGATGATCTCAAACTCGGGGCCTCGCCAGCCCCCCTTCCATCGCCTTGATCCCAAACCCTCCATTCTCCTCTCTCATTGTTTCATTCTTTGGACCTGGATAGAATCAAACGCTGTGTTCCCCTTCCATTCGGGGCACGGACGGAGCGTGTTGGACAGCAAACCGTTAACCCCCCCTCACCAAACTCTCGACTATACCATCCCCTTACCCATCTAGAGGCTGCGTTTGGAGAGTGGATTTTAAACTCTTCCGGTCTTCGATGAGGATTCATAGGAAAAAGTTGGAAAACAGTATGATAACATTATACCTACTTATAATATTATTATTGTCAGGTATCTTTTTCGTTTCGGCCAGGGTGTGGAGATGCCCTTGTACTCCTATCAGTAGCCTGTGATCCTGTCAGTGATTCTGACGTAATTATGTCTATCGCTTCACTCTCTGCTGTGCTCATTCATGTTGCCCGTACACTATGAGAACTAAAGGGAAGGAGACCAACTGCTCTCACTTGGTTGGACAATCCAATCAAAGTCATTGAGCACAAAGCAAGATCCCGGTTCTTCTTTCAAGTGTAATGTATTCAAATTTGGGTGATTCATCTTCATCACAATTTCCCCTGTATCGTGAAGTGCCGTCAGCCATTACTTAGCATGGAGAGTCGAAACGGCGCGGCGGTGCTAAACTTGCGAACTGTTCAACTAATACTGATGGTATTGGAGTAGAAAAACACTTAGGGGGAGCTCAGTAAACTTTGTCATCTCAAAAGAGCCAGCATAATGCAGTTGCGCCCCAGTTTCCGAAAACTTCTAAGAAAGAAGTCAACGAAGCGAAGCGACTATGAGATGTGAGAACTGACGGTTGGGATAAAAACCAACCGTGCAGCGTGAATTTACCGTCACATTTTATGAAACACGGGTGTTAAATACACAGAGATACCTTTATCCGTTACCCCAATATCCACACTGTTCAATTCTTTACTTCAAAACTTATGTCGTTATTCAGGGATGGAACAATGAATTAATTCCTACCATTATTCTTATTTTTTTGGCAGAATGTAGTAGCATGACTACTATTTTTCATATGAGGAAAACGAAGCAATTTAAGATATTCAAATTCTCTACTTCCATTAATTAGCAACTAGTTTTTTCATAAATATTGCACGTTACGTTGCGCTCGAATGACCAGACATGCGTCTCATGTACCTGTTTATATTTACGTACACAAGTACGTTCTCTCGGATAATGACATTGAAATCTAGATACATTTTACTGTTCACCCTAAAAGTACAAGAATAATAATATACTATGAGTTTGATGTTCAGTCGATTTCCAATGGGAAAAATTTGCTTAAACATTTGTTAAATCGTACTATTTAAATTCGTATCAAACGATGAATGTGAAATTCCCATCGAAGATTGCGGTCTAGACATTTAGAAAGGTTAAAACAGAATTAAACTCAATTCAATTTTAGTTTTTCTGAATTGATCCCTTTCAAATGGTAATACCTGCATTGCAAGTTTCGCTCCTTCAGCCGAATGAATATAATTGCGTACAAATATTGTTGACGTGGCCATTATACGATTATTGTAGAAATAACCTTTGTTATAAGAGGTTTACATTGGCACACGCCAATGATGACATCAGTTTTTGAATGGGTTCCTCAAAGAAGGGCATATGTTAAAAATTACAAATTTTTCCCCAGTGAGAAGTTTTAGTATCAGAAACCACCGGTAGATTGCATTAAAATACTGTCAAAGAGAAGAGATTCATGCCGGAAACGAGACCGAAAAGGGCGTATGTTATCAGAAACCAGGCTGGCGCGCAGTACCCTTATCATTTTTATAGTTTTTTTTTTTTTTTTTTTATCCAACGCCGATAGGTGGCA
Organism: Creontiades dilutus; assembly: GCA_031894815.1. Taxonomy (NCBI): domain Eukaryota; kingdom Metazoa; phylum Arthropoda; class Insecta; order Hemiptera; family Miridae; genus Creontiades; species Creontiades dilutus. The sequence continues at coordinate 1,127,763 of JAVIWC010008310.1, forward strand.
ACATTGCCATTTCCCGTCGAGCAGCCCAGTAGAGTTTGCTTCTTTTCTTCCATGGAGTGGAATCGTCTTGAGCAGTTGTGGTCGCAGGTGGGGTTATTCTATGGCACACGTCGAGATGGCCAGCGTCCATATCATTCTGGCCACAAAGTGGGCAGGTTGGGGAGGGCTTTACACCGATTCGATGTAGATGGGCTTGTAGGAAATCGTGGCCCGTAGTGAGCCTAAAGTTGGCCACGAACTCCTTCCGTCCAAGTGTCGTTGGTATCGGCTCTGATGTCAGAGATTCCCACCTCTTTCCACGGCTCTGGGTTACAATTCGCTCAGCTGTTGCGGCCTTAATCCTACTCTTTGCCCGTGTGACAGCCTGGCTGAAGGTGACTGGTTCCGATGGCGGTGGCAAGCGGCATGCTTCTTTCGCCAGCAAGTCTGCCCTCTCGTTTCCAGCTATGCCGCAGTGGCTCGCGATCCACTGAAGCACAACAGTCCAGCCACCCGCCATCAAAGTGTCCAGCGATCTTTTCGTCCTCAAAACCTCCGAGTCAGTTGGGCACTCCGCGGAGACAGTTTTTATAGTGAGACGCGGTTGACCCTTTTCAGTTCGGAAATACGCGTAACTTTTTGTGATTTCCATGAACATTTTTACTTATTTGTGATGAGTTTTTCCAAGTTGAGTGTAAGTCAAACTAATAACTTGTGTAGTGGGAAAAAGCGGTCACTAAACGTGGATGGGTGGGTGGATGAGAAACAATTAAAGATTAAGAAATACCGGTCAAGAATTCGTGCAAAAAACCTGGGCGTCACTTTATTCAGCTGGCACTGGTTCACAACCTGTTTACAAGATTTCACGAATTTGATTATGATGATCAGTCACTCTTCCTGCTTCAGTTCATAAACTTGAGAGAACCTAATGAACGAAGGCCAAACAGAATGGGCAGTACGCCAAAGAGACTTCCATCTTTTGACTACAATATCGACGGAAAACCGGTATGTTTGAAAACTTCGCTCTATGTATTTTGCATTAGCGAATTCGGGTTCTTCAAAGCAAATTGAAACGAGGCCTTTGGATAAGTACGGAAACACATAAAACGGCCTCGTGTACTCAACTCAAACAACAGAGAGTTGGTCGAATCACACATTGATCTCCCCACAACCAAATGCCACTATTGCCAGAAATCATTAACAAAAATGTGTTCGAGTATGGATCTGTCCATAAGAAAAATGGTACGTAAAGAGTAAAATAAAACCCAATTTTGATTATTCAACTGTTTTTGCCTGACGTGAGGAAATGATGGGGAAAAGATAAATATTTATTTCGGAGCTTTAGGATTTTCTATACTTAGAGCCTAACGTGAGAGTTTTAACAAAATGAGAGCTCTGGAATTCATCGTATTACAAGGATCTGCGGCCACACGACAGACATAGAAGTAGGCAGACAGACACGATACCTAAGTAATTCAGATGGTCTCAAACAAGTATGGGCAACTGATTTTCGTTTCTTTCCACCTGACATAATTTCTTTTACTTATCGTTTGATAAACTTAATAATAGAATGTAATCAGTAAGCACTCGAGAAGCACACAAAGTGACAAAACAAATTGATGGCTCTAACAGTTCGCTCAAATAAAACTGATCTAAAGTTCGGGCCAATTGTACCCAAAGGTCGCAAATAAACTTACTCGTACTTTCGTGCTTTGGGTCAGGTATAAGATTTGTCGAAGTTTTTACTGACGTAAGCAAACGCGTTACCAAATCTATGGAGAAGGGTCCCACACCAGCCCGAGCTCATCACTTAGAAAATCACATGTTTGAGGATAAAAATTTAAAAAAAAGGGAGTAAATATCAATTTTTGAATCCCAATTTTGTGATCATCTTGATTTGACAATATGACAGTCAAGAAATGTTGTGGTGGGGGAGGGCTGTCATGGGTCAACATAATAAACCTGAATTAAATGTATAACTTGTAATTATGACCGTAAAAAGCCATTACCGGCTCACATTAATGTATTATGTTTAATAAACTTGTTCTAAATTATGGGAACACTTTCGAGTCTCGGGAAAGTCCCTCTTTCATTTTTAAGGCCGGTGTATATTTTCCTTTAGAGAAGAGACGCTTTCGCCTTTTTCCCGGGAAGCTGTATAAATAATTCATACGACGCACTCTTCAGGCGATGCTGGCGGAATGAAAATACTGTCTGCAGAATCCAAACATCAGAAACTCCAAAAGATCCGCTCAAAACGGCGTCTTCTACGTCTCGGGGGAAATTGAATGTGTCTCAAATTGAAATTCAAATATCCATTTATTGGCACCAATAATGAAATTACAGACATAGGTTTTACAAAAATTAAGGTGACATAATAGTTTTACAATTTGGAACGTAAGTTTAAAATGAACAGAAGTAAATAATTGCCCACCGAAGAATAAGTTCTGAAACTTGCGCTTTTCGGGAAAATTCAAATAACAATGAAAAGAGATTTTTTAAAAAATGAACGAAGCGCCAATTTGTATGAGTAAAAACTAAAATTATTGTAAATCAAACCAAAAATATTTAGTGTATGTATAAAAAAATGGAAATGAATAAATAATAGTTCCACACGACTCATTTGGGTACCATATTGTTCTTGTCCAATTATTTTTTGAATGATAATAAATTGCGAAAAAAAAATATATCGATGCTTATTCATAAAAGAATCGTAAAGCTTAAACATATGCATTTCCTTCGAAAAAACTCAGTCTTGACAGTCGGTGAAGTTATCAGTGGGAAACCACAGTTGAGACTGCAAGCCGGAAAGGAAACATGTTCACTCCTAATCCCGGAACGAAAAACATGTATACAAGATCAAAATAAAAAGAGTTGAGATATATTTTTAAAATGAAATTGAACGTAAAGAAAGGATATGTTTAGTCAAAATTATTTTCAAAATCCGGTTCTGGACTGCTTGTACCTTTTTAATCAGCGATTTATTTGCTCTTCCCCAAAGAATGATGCCATGTTTGATAATGGAGAATACTAAGCCAAAATGAACGGTTCTAATATGTTTCTGGGATAAAAGCTACGAGTTTCTTTCAAACCATGGAATAATTTACGCATTCTAGTAATTGAACGATCGATGTGCTTTGAAAAGTTCATATGGTTATCAATAGTAACCCTCGAGTATTTACAATGGTCGTCAAATGGGAGAGAAGGGCAACTACGATTTGCAGTCTCGTATCGATTTCCTTAGTGCTGTCGGATTTGGTCAAACTTCACAAAAATAACTGAATTCCGAAGTGATGAATGTAGGAGAGATTGCGATGGGTAGTACTTAGTTTTGGATTAGTGTGAGATTTCGGGAAGCTCTAAATATTGACTTTTTAAAAAGACCAGGACAGATACCAGCCTTTATTTCTGTGTGTACTCACAAAATACAGTTACATTGGTGTAGAGATGTAATACGTATACAAAACAAACTACTACTACAATACGAAGACGAACTAAATTAATTGATGGAACTCGCAAATTATGAAATGGTAAGCAATTAGCAATTAGTTTTTATATTTCCAAATAAAAATGATTTCAGTTTTTTCAGCATATTGCCACCAGTTGTGCGCTCCGATGAGGAGTAGCTATTATTGATGGAATAATGGTTTTGAAAGGAACTGCTGATAATGGTGAATTTTAGTGACAGCTACGTAATTTCAGATTCTTAAGTCCGGCTTAAAAGGGGGGTTCGATTATGTGAAACTTTCTTAATTAAGTCTCACCACCTCACTCTTCTGTGCGGTCACAACGCAGGACCATTGTTTGTAGTAATTGTTCGAAATATTGGACACTAATCGAAACTACAACACAGCACCCCTCTATAACGGTGCCCCGCCCTCTCTGTAACGCTGTAATTATTCGAAATAGTGGAAACTGTTTGAAACTACATCACATCACCCTTCTCCTCTGGGAAGAACTCCGTTTCCCACTGTTTCGAAATAATTATTTGAAACTACGTCACATAAATCCTCTCCCAGCCCACTGTAGGATTTATTTGAAATATTGGACACTATTTGAAACTACGTCTCAGCACCGTGCTCTTCTGGGCGTACTCACTGAAGACCGTTGTTATTTGGTAAGATCCCCGAAAATTCTAAATAAAAATATAACACAAAAACGAGTAAATGCTAGGAACCCCCCCCCCCTCCCCCCACGTACGCAGATTTCCAATAAAAACACCAAAATTATAAATTACTATTACGAGAAATGTTAATTGTGTGACAATAAAAGATAAACAATTTTTCCCCCGATCTTTACTACTACGTTTTGTTTTAGTAGGAGCGATGGTGTTCTTATCTATCTGAAATGGACAGTTTTTACATCCGAACTTTACCTGAGTGGTTTCTCAATGAGTCGAATCAACTTATTCCTAAGAACGCTTTCATTCTGGAAGTTTCATCTCGACTTCTTTTCGAAACTGTTTCAACTTGGATCGGACATCGACTTCAACCGGAACAGCCAACTCAAGCTTTCCTTCATTCTATAACTTTTTTTTTATTTTTATTTATTTATTTTTTTGCCGAGTTGTTTCGGTTGACCTCGTTGAACTGTGTAAATCAAGATTCCAAGTTGAATTTCAAATGAAAATTATTTGTTACCTCTTTTAGTCTAGAAAGTTATTCGTCTTTGTTCTTCATCTTTATTCAACTTTAAGCCTGAATGAGGATTCAAAAATAACAGAGAAGCTAAAGTCAAAACGCATTCCAACTTCGATTTAATTTGATGTGGAACATGAAATTGAACATTGAATGAAAAATGTTCATCTAATGAAAGGCTCCGACTAAGAAATGTTCCTTTTAACAAATGTTGGAGAATTCGACACCATTCTCGAGATTTCGAGAACAATTCTACAGTTTAATTACTCATACAATTACCTACGATAAAAGTTTGAGTTGGAAAAATATTTGTCTATCTGCAGCTGGTTATCTCTTCAACTCAAAATCATAGGTTTTTAAAAATAGTTTTTTGAGTAATTAAACTCTAGAATTGTTATTCTCAAACTCTTGGTAAAACAACAGTGATCTTCCTTTCTCGGAGCCCTTCAAATGTGTGGTAGGTATCGACTACTGTGTTTGGGGGGACTACTTAGGTTTCGACGCATGAGCATGCGCGATGATGTATTCCCGGAATTTAGATGATAATTTTTACACGAAAATTAATGCCCTTCTGTTAGCATGTACCACTGCACAGTAAATTTAATATTTTTGCATACGGTGTTTTGATGTGTTCTTCGAAAATCGGAATGGTTTATTATTCCCTTATTTTTATGAGGCGTGTTACACGAACATAGGTGCTTCCATAGTCCCGAAGTGGCACTAATATCGATTAAATTTCCCCTTTATACCTCTTGTCTGGTTGAGTACTTCCTCGAAGGACGCTGCTTCAATCTAAAGTGTGGTATCACCTGTTGCAGGGGAGTTTTTGATCGGCAAGACTCCCTCAGATCGGACTACATGAGCGACCGGGAAGGCTCGAGGTACGGAATCGTTCAACAGGCCTCCATCGAAAGCACCGACTCCCGCCTCTGCTATCTCACGTCTTCCGAGGTAAGTCCAGTTTATTATTAACCAAATCAGCAGAGTAACATCTTAAATTTGTAATTATCGTGTTTGTGAATTGAAAACCTGTGAATAATCTCTTCGTGCATTGAGGGGAAACGTCCCAATGCTGTCACTAATACAACTACAAAGACTGTAGCTACACCTCAAGAAACAGCAAATGTGCTTTAGTAGACTGTATTTTATGATTTGACGGTTGCATATTATCAGAATACTGACTATTTGAGTGCTAGACAGCGTTTTCACTCTGAAAACAACTGATTCAGAGTATCTACATCTGTAGTTCACTACCTTATTAAGAGGGGGGTTCAGCTATGGTTCTTCCATGATCAGTATCTCTGAATTTTATTGATTATACGAGATGATGTGATTAAGACGACTAAGAACTTAATCAAGAAAACATGAAAAAAATGAGACTTATTGATTAAGAAACGGTGTATTTAATGACAAAATTAACTTCATTGAATATCAAATTGAATGGAGAATAGGTAAATATTGAAAGTTGAATCGTAACCGGATTGGGAACTTGAAATTGATTAAATACCAATCGGAGGTTACTGATGGGCTGTTAATTTTCATTGACTAATGGAGAATATGGGATGATTTAACCAGGCAGATGGCTTGAAATAAGTACAATGTTAATTGAAGATAGATATATAGATAATTACGAGGTCAAAAGTAGAAAAAGACATGGAATTCGCTAACCTAGTTCATTTTCTTCCCACATCATTCCCAACGCGACTGTCCACGTTAAAGTTTGAACTCAAAAAATTAAAGTTCTCCGAAATTGATTGTTTTTAAGTATGTTGTACCGGTTACAATGTGCCCCCTAGGTAAGGGAAAATTTTCTACCGCCGCACTATAGGCAGTCCACGCTGCCGGAGTTTTTGAAAGAGAAAAACCTCCTTTTTTCCTTCAGTAAAACTGAAATGTAACCTCGTAAACTGATTATGAATACTTGAAAATGAGTTTTCTCGCGATCGGCCGTCTGCAACATTTCTTCATGCCATATCCCGAAGCTCACGCACCTGTCAAACATCCAGTTAAGAGGGCACTTTGGGACGAAAAGTCGTAAGTGTCAGCAAAACTCGTTTTTCCGAATTTTCGCCGGTTTTTTCATTGTTGCATTGTCTTGGACATGGTAGCTAAAATGATAAAGGCGACTTTCTTTCTCTGGGCTTCTCTCGTGGGAGGTGTGAGTTTGAACGCTATCAATGTAACAACAGCCGGGTGCTCTCGAGTTTTGGGGCGTCACACACTCACAAACGAAGAACGCGGGTCATCAAAATATAACTTACCTACAGAATCTATAGACTTTAGTATCAATATGATCAGGAAAAGAAATTATATGTATGTATCAAATGGAATAGACGTCATTACTATATTTATAAAACCGTAAAAGTAGTAGACACTGATACAATTCCGTAGTACATCAAGAGCAATAATATTCATGCGGTGTTATAGAATCGGTTGATTCGTTTTAAATTCTGTCTGAGAAATTCGCTCATGGATAATTTCATAAGAACGATTCCATCCACATGGAAATTTTCAATTTGTCGTCTACAGTACATCGAACAGAAATCCAAGTTGCATTCAAATGTTGGAGGAAGCAGCAAGACCAGCAAACAAAAGGGGTGATGGTTGAATCAACGATGATTACTCCCACAAGCCAGCTCTTCCTGCTCCCTACTGAATATTCAGCAGGAAAGCCCAAGAGCCCAGCTGACCTGTTGAGCACTTGTGGCCACCTCAAACACATTCATTACACTTTACCGTCGGAGCTCATACCTGTGGGTTTCCTCTTCAAAACCTCGAACGGATCGCTTTTTCCCTTTCCGGTGGGCAAATCTCGCGATATTAAATTAAAATGGCCGCCTGCCAGCGTTCGCTCGGAGGCCATTCATCTTGTTGATATTTCATAAGAGGTTTCCTGCCAATTCCGGCCGGCTTGGGGGAAAGATATAAATTTATCTTCTTTCTTGAATTCATAGTGCCTTTAGATCAAAATCGATGTGAATAACTTTCAGCAAGTCATAAGTTACTCAAGACGCAAGGAATAAACAGAGGAAAAAGGGTGATTGCTCCTTTCATTGTAAAATTTCGGTGTAACTCGATTTTTCATCCAAAATCACTAGAAAATTACTCCACACACATAATACACATAAGTATGCATAACATATGTAAATACAACACAACACTAATATCACAAGTTCTAGATTCTTATTAGGGCGACTGGATGGATGGATATTAAACGATCCGAAAGTGCTCATTCGAGTTATTGAATTGATTTCTATCAACAACACACACCATTAGCGTTATTTCAATTGTTTCAAGTATTCTGATTTTTCGATATTGTAGCTCATAGATTTAACCTTTTGGTGTTAGTCGAAAGAGATGCCAAATATTCTGACCAGATTTTCAAGTATAAATTATTTGGCTTGGTAGTTTCGGAGAAAAGCGGACGGACGATTTTCATACAAATTTTGAGGGGGTTACACGTTCTTGTTGGTCAATCACAATGGTTCGTTATGGAAAATGAAAAGCCGAAATGAATTTCCTGAAAACAAAGAAACTGAACGGGTACTGTGGGGTGTCTAGGAACCCCAAAACTGTCAGTACTATGAGACTAACGTAATTCCCTTCCCTGCTCTAACTACAACACTTCAATATAGGGCAATTGTATTACACTTTAACGAGTTGAATACACGTGGTACCAAGGGGTTGTGATTTGAAATCATTGGATTTCATGGAAAATTCATATTGCAGCCCTTATTTCGATAACTCGTCAATTTAACCTCATCTTTTTCCGCATGAAGAATTGCCTTTCACAGAATAATTTGTTCAAGAATTAGAAAATCATAGTTCAAACTGTATAAAGCTTCAAAATTCTAGTTTGGGGCTCTGCCGTCCCACCCTAATCTATCCCATTAATACAAGACAAAATTCTTTTCTGTAAGCGATAGCCTGGAGGCCTCTTTGATTTACTTCCCAAAAACTTTTCAAATTGCTCCTTGTTCAGATTCAACCTTTTCCCAAGCAATCATATCGGGCCCCTCTCACCCACCTATATCTGCGTCTCGTCCTATTTATTATAGTTTCCCATGTATTCTTTGAGTTTTACCGTATAAACTCCTGACAGCTAGTGAGTATTCTTGCTCAAACTATATTTAAAAAAAAAAAAATTCTCTTGTCTTATTCCATGGGGTCCTAAAAAAAGGCAGAATTATGTAGAATTTCAATCCAAGAACACTGTACTTTTTTTTTATCTTTTTAATTTTTTTCCTTCAATGCTTATGTAGCTGATGCTTGTTTAGTTTTATATCATCACAGAGTCAATCTCTTGGTGCTGGGGCAATTCCATACCACAACCATTTACACTATGGTATACATTTGTTTGTAGATTTCACAGTCAAAAATGCCCGTACTTGTACATTCTCACCTAAGATGAAATTTTTCTTTCATTCATTCATACATTCATCTTGAACTTAGCTGGTTCTCCTTCCAGCGACACACGGCAACGAAGTGGGTCATTCTCAACATCTTTGCGAGTGAAGGCCCCACTAGCTGTCCGGAGGGTATCGGGAGTAGATTAGGGGCGGATATATCTTATATATATCGGACATTGGTAAGAGGAAGGTTCGCCACGAGAGTAAGTTCTCAGGCCTGGGGCCATCGCCGATATCGAACTTCTTTCAATCGCATCTCAAGATGGACACCCCGCCACCTCTACCCGATCTTGTGCAAACAGTTCTATTACTTCCATCTCTCGAGAGACCATCCGTGGAGAGAAGAAGTAAGTCGTAAAGAGAGAGATATAAAAGAGGTTCTAACATAGGTGAGAAGAATTTTCTTTTTTTTTTTTCCGAGTCTAGCAGCCTACCGGAAACGCTTTTATCACTTTCGGAAGTAAAAGCAAACGTTCCCAATCATTGAACGAAAGTTTACAATTCCTGTATTAGACAGCACTTAGACCCGTGGGATATGGTTATTACAGATGGTGTACGATACATTGCTTGAACTCACCCGTACGCGACTCCTTAAAATTGTAGTGAGAGACCCTGCAGGCATTGTCGACCTACTTGCGCCATTGCTCCCTGACAGAGCGCTCGTTAAATACTGACAGGTCGACTATTGGTGCCTGATAGGATGACCTTAGCATCTTACCTGGCCAACCACTATGCATTGGCTGGTTGACAATTGCTACCTGATGTTATGACCATGGCATTTTGGCTGGCTGACAATTGCTGCCTTGCGAGCTAACCATCGCGTCTTGACTGTCCGATCATTGTGGCCAGCCTGGCTGCTCCATTGCAGCCTGAATGGGCAGCAAAACTAAGACCTGATGTTGGGACGAAATATCTATGCGTTTCTAGTTATTAAGTACATTTTTAGACAAATTTTTCCTATTTCAGCGGACATAATGAATAAAATGGATGTTTTATAGGACGCCCAGCTATGCTGCCCGAAAGTACAGTCTGGAGAGGGTATAAAGATATTTTCCCGTTACGTTTCTTATATGCTTAACGAGTTGGATTACTGCTACTCCGAAAAATCCGGAAGCGTGTCAATACATTTTGAACGTATTAAAGACCCAAATTGAATGTTGTAGCTCTCACTAGAGCTCCGTGACCTTCATCCTTTTTCACGTGTCGTTTTCTTAAACCAACTACCTCCGCGATTTCCCCCTTTTTCGTACTTCCCGCTTAGGCAATATATATTTTTCTTTTCAATAACTATCTCTGTTAAGACTTTTTCTTTGAATCACCCACCAGACTCAGGGCCATTGTTGCTTCTAGTTCTTGCTCATCCACTTAGCTTCTCTGTACTTACATTTAGTGTTTTATGTTGTTATTATCAACACTCGTGGGCACTAAGCGGTGCTTCATACCTAAAGGAGGGATTTGGAAGGAAAAAATATTCCTTTTCACAATGTTTTAGTATGTCCTTCTGTTACGTCCATTTCGATCGACGGTAACCCTATATCAGATCCTCCCCAAAACAAATAAAAAACCACCAATTGCGTGGTTTGCGATCTCAATAAGTTATAATCCTTCAACGTATCCAGTCCAGTTAGCGCCCTAGGGTCTTCACAGTTGCATCATTCAGTCCTGGTACGTTCCCCTCGTTTATTGTTTGGTTCCCATTTTAGAGTGTAGTTTAGTGATGTTGTTTCCTTATTCCTCAAGGATTTTAAATAATTTTCGTGTAACAGTTCGTTATTTCCATATTCCTATAAAACCACTACTTTGAATTACGTACCGATTTTCTAATGTTGAACTGCCTAACTTTTTTTGGTTATTTTTGTCATCTGAAATCTTTATTGTTTCCTTCGTATTAATTGAGAAGAGATACCAAGTTTCAAAAATTATTAAAAAACGATGGACAATGGACATGCGGTACGGGGTACTAGTACTTTTTTCAAGGTGAAAAACCGTTTATTGGCGAGGTGTCTGCCATCCGCCCTTTTTCGGGGTCTCACCTAAATGGCTTGTATAGCTATTAAAAAACACCCCCTAGCCTCTGAAGACTGCCCTGGAACGAACTTATAGGTACAGTATTACTTCGGGGTAGCCCAGTTCCTACACCATCCATCGTGGCCTTGATGCTTTTTCCTCTTTCCGATAATAGGGTCTTATCCCCGCACTTTCCTTAGTGTCCCTTTCCACCATCACGAGGTCGTTTTATGGTTCGTACGACACTACTTACTGCTACATACAGTACTCCATATAATTTTACGTTACACTGTACTATTTTGTCAACAAAACGGTTGAAATTAGTATACATATGAATTGTTCAGTCTGTACTGCAGTATGGCATATTGGTATGGGTGGAGCTTTCCCGAGCAGATGACTCAATGTTTCCAGAATGCAACTTCTGTGTACATCAGAGTTCTAACTCTAGGAAAAGGCTAAAAAGGTGTGCCTACTATAACCTACTCACAAGAGGGTTATTTGGTGGTTTTAGCAATAATATGGCAAGGGTCTTAGTTAAAGTCTTCAAGAAAACCCACTGATCCACTAACTGCTCACTGACTAAGTGAAGTCCCGGATCGGTGTCCGGGTTTTTATACCTGGTCGTATCCCTTCTTCCTCCTTGCCCTTCCCGAGGGTTAGTAATAGGGATGTCAATATCGGCAAAGAATATTGATATGTTTTAAAAAGATATCGTTTTAGTAATTCGATATATCGAAGAAAAATATTTCAATATATCGGTCATCGATATTTTTTTCTAACTAATCCGAATTACGTATAAGTCCAGTGAATAATAATGCATTATTGAATTTCATTCTACTACAGGTAAAGAATTCAACCACTCAAAAATTAGATGAAATCTTTCATTCATGATAATAATTATGTTCAGGATCTAGGGAAGTAAATTATCATATGTAGGGTTGTAAAATCAATGTAAGTGAAGTAAGAAGGAAAATGAAAAACATTCAACCAAACCAATATTAGTTGGGGATAGAGGTGAGGAAAACCTTCTGATTGAGTGCTCTCCAGTAAGCCTCGAACTGGCTATAACCCAAGTCTCCAAGATGTCCCTATCTTTTTTACATACGATTTGCCTACCTCATCTGATATAATTCCCCTATTCTTCTATCTAAATTATAAAATTAGTTTTGAGCAATAAGATGTAGGGTATGGTTGAAATGATTACTTACGGCTGAAAAATATCGGATCCGATAGTGTACATTTAATTTCGATATATCGGAATAGAAAATATCGCCCAAAATATCGATATATCGACGGAAGAATATCAATATATCGATATTTTCTTGACATCCCTATTAGGTAGTACCCAGTCTCGCCGTGCTTCCTGTTAGACCAGTCCATCACATTCCCGATAGGGCGTGCAGCCCATCTTCCCCAGGTTTTTGAGATCAATCTGACTTGCCATTTCCCGATCGTTTTCTGTCTCTCCTCTTTTCTTACTGCACTTGGCAATTCCTCTTCTTCTTCTTGTAGTATACTCACTACTGTGGCTATTGACAAAGCGCTCACTAGTGGGTTAATATTGATTTCTTTAAAATTTGCCGTAAAAATTATGTTTTCTTCTGACATGTGACATGTTTTTTGACGTGAAATTTTGATTTACCGTGCACTCATCTACATTGGAACTTTGTGTAATTAGACGCAGCCCCTCAGTTGAAATAAATTAATGAGTAATTGTGTTTGCCGATGTGTTGTCTGTTATATGTCGACTTGATCGTGCCTATCTTCTTTTGAACGATGTTTGTGGCAGTCAGGCAAAGTGATTTGGGCGGTAAAACCGTAATCTTCACATTCTTCGCCGAGACGCCTCAATTCTTCAATCATTGAAAGGTCGCCACGGCTGATAAATGATCATTTTGCGGCGGGCTCATTCGAGACCATGAAGTGTAAAAGCTTGCGATAGATTTTGTCACGGGATCGCTAAGGGAGAACAGATTAATGGTTTCCCTCAACCCCTCCGACTTCTGCCTTGACCGCTGGAGGCCCTCTTCCTCTCTTCACATCACTTCACGGTCTCAGACCCCGTCGAGTGCGAGCTCCCAATATCTTCACTTTCCCGTCTAATACCTATCGATTCCTGGGCCTCTCGAGGTTTCCGCTCGTGGCTTCTCTAAATTGAAACCTTCTTAACTTACTTTGTCAGTTAACCATCACTTGATTCTGACGTTAGAATCTATGCAAGCTCTCAATTGGGGAGAGAACTCCTTGTGAACCTAGCTGTCGTTTACAGCAACTGTGAAATGGCGTTTGGTATCGAATTTGGGAGTTTGGAGATGATGCAATGCTATGAATTTCTTATTTGCCTGTACGAAAGATATACTTATTGTGCGTTTGAGTAAGGGCTTAACAATAAAACCATCTTATTCCCAACAGTGATAATTTATTGGGAATGAATACATTAATTTAAAATTTTTAATATGTGGTACAGTCCTTAAAGGAGCTTCTTTCCCCGAATTGTTAATACTTCTAATGGGTATATGCTTAAGTGTCTAAAATATTGAAATAAAAGGAAAGTTCTGACCGGGATTCGAACCGATGTCCTACACGGGTTGTTGTTGATAAGTAACTGCGACCTTGACGAAGAGCTGGGCAGAGGTGATGTCTCGTGATGTTGATGACAAAACCAACTGGATCTTTCTGATGAAAAACAATAAAAACTGAGTAAAATAGAACGTGGTCTATATTTCCACGAAAATAATGAGTACACAGTTAAATCGATTTCGACGGTTAGGTCATCATCAACAACATGAACAAACATGAACTCAAGGGAGTGCAACTTTCATCTGAAAGAGAGTTCCAAAGTCAGTGTTCCAAACTGTTCAACATTTGTTTCTACAAATGTGTTGACAATTGATGTTCGTGTGAACGGAACACAAAAGTTCCAAAAATGGAACAACAGTTTCTTGCTGATCGGAGAAATGAATGGAAAATGGCTATTTGATCCATTGATATTGCTACTTTTGTTAGTCTTCAGCGTCGAATCATGCTCAAAAAAATTGCATTTAGCCAGGCAACAAGAGAGTCCTGTATGAAGATAATTGTCCCTGATCGCGTTTCAGCTCAGATGAATCAATGGGTATTGGCTTACAGGAATCATATTCATCGGATGATTTTGCTCCACCGCGTCCAATTAAATTGACCACAGAGCAAACCACCCAAATGACCACATAGTTACCGAATCTTGCAGTTGCTTGTGATCGCGCTAGAGTCTCAGGCAGAGCTGTTTCATTGACTGCCACTTCTATCATGAAGGATGTTGGCATAAAAACGAAAATGACGATTGATCGGAACAAGCAGTGACGAGCTCGTCTTTGTACCTCGTACTTCTCATGTTACATAAGGGATTGGCAAAATATTTACTGCGATTAGGACTTGTATCGATATTTTTCGTAATAGGGTATATTTCAAACGAGTTATGGAATCTGAACGAAATTTTTGTCAGGGTTCCTGGCTTTACCCAGTCTTAATCAGTTGAAAATGCAATAAAATTTCGCAATAAGATCAAATTATTCGAAAAGTTTATTTTGTTTTCTACAAAAATCAATCCACCCTATCACCTGATTGCGGAGATGATATGATCACGTATAAAGTCAAAGCCGTACACTTGTTATATCTTCGTCTGAAGTTAAATGTCTGTTTAAATAGATGTCAAGGTAGAATTTACGTGATGTCTTTTGTCAGAGGATAAACCCCGCCGTTTATTAGAACTTGGCCAAAAAAACCGGGTGGCCCTATCGGAAAATATATCCGATCCTACGTTTTGCATAATTGCTCGGAACGAGGTCTTGGTATAAAAACGATCTAATCCGTCATCGGTCTCGCTTGTTTAACCTTTAGAGGGGGGAAGCTGAACAGGGTATTCAGGTATAAAATCCGCTCCTGCTTCAACGGGAAAAGTTTTCAAAAAAAAAAGGGGAAAAACGGGAATAATAAAAAATGTTCGGTCGGGAACCCGACGGCGAGGGCCGTAACGGGAAAAGTGACTGAACGCGGAATGAAGGGGTAAAATTGAACGGTTTTTCTTGTCTTCCTTTTTCGGACTTGCGGATTAGCGAAGCGGGGTTGGGGGGGCTCTTCAGTTCTTGTCTCTTAATCTCTAATACAAACGAAACGGTGGGAGGAGGGAAGAGAAAGTATGGGGAAAGGGGTTTAACGGACGCGAGTTTTGAACCGACTGTTTTCGACCTATTTTTCGAGATTCTGTCGGTCGAGGACCGATGGGGAATCTTGCATCAGGGTTGAGCTACTGATGGAATACCGGTATACAAATATCAATGATTGCATCAAAACCAATATCGAACGATCAATACTTACGATATATCGATCCGTAAACCTCGATATTTATCGTTGTATTGGTTAAAAATCGATTTTCTTGTTGATACTTTCCTCAACTACCTCAACCTCAACTACTGGTTTCCAAGAATTATGTAACTCCATGTCCAGAAGTGGGAGGACAAGACACGAACATTGTCCTGGCGCTTGCTTCTGAGCAAAGATAGGCCAAGCCACGGATATTAGAAGAGATTTCCTCTAATATCCGTGGGCCATGCGGTCCCAAACCATCTCAAGTTGACGGGCAAATGCTCTATTGTCATTAGGGCGCCAACACCTTTGAGCTTTGTGTGTGACCAATAGATTTGTACTGGGACTCGTGGGCACATGATGGACACCCAGTAACAAGCTCCTTGAGTTTTCCTCCGATTTTGGTGAATACGTCACCCTGATGATCGAAGTATGGAGCTAATGGCCCCCCTACAAACGCAGAGGAGTTCAGATGTACAAAGTCTGATGTGGACCAGATGAGATGAAGGCATCTGAATGGAATGCAGTACCTTTTATTAAGAAACAACTACTTTTCAACTTGATTCTGTTGCGAGAAAGGGCACATACATTCTTAATAAATGGCCGGGCTAATTCAAACCCGAAGAAAGGGCATCCAAGTGGTCCTGCGGTCGATCGACCAATAACCATTGGGTCTGAAATACTTCGACAGATATATAAAATGTTGCCAGCCACATTAGAGAGTGTTGTCGTTCTTGTGGATCAACACAAAGGTTTGAGAAGGGATATTAGACAAAACCTCTATGCCATTCTTCGTAATGCAAGGCAAGAAAGGAGAGAGTTCCACGTTCTATCTGTTGACTAGCAAGGACCTTTGACAATATTAATCATTAAGCAATCCTCATGATAATGATGGAAGGAATGCCACTCCCCATCTGGTCCACATGCTGCTCTCTCTAACATTGTTCGTCTGAGCTCCTGTGAGCTTGTACTAGTTCCGTACTTCGATCATCAGGATGAAACATTCATTACTCAGTGTCCATCACAGGTCCACAAATCCTAGTACAATTCCATAGGACACACACAGAAACAAGTCCGTGGGCTCACAGGCTGACGGACACAAAACAAAAGTTGTTCGTGTGGGTCACGTCAGTAGTACGTATTCAAGAGAAAGTCTTGATCAATATCAATTCGCTGTAACCGATACAGGCTAACTACTCCCAGAGAAAAGTGTTAATAGGTAATAACCTATTCTCTTAATAGTTGATCGACAGTTCGTAATAGTCTATATCAACAATAAATTCCCATAATACTCCGCTTTTTCTACTGTAGTTCAAATGAAACAGAAATTACAGTTTGCATTGATAAACGCTTGTGGATGTCAAAAAACTCATATAAGAATGAGACGAATAATTTTCAAAAAGTTCTTCGAAATTTCTTAGTAGCCGTAGTGGGATGGAGACAATTGGACAATCCACAAGTAGATAACATATAGCAAGTTGGCCTCCAAAAGTTCGGCCGTTTGGAAACGGGTTGAATCTGTCATGAAGTGGAAGTGGGATATACTTGAATGTCCAATTCTGGGACGAGTTAGAAAAACTTCCCTTCTGGAATATATAACGTATCTGTCGACGAGTTTCCGAGTTCGGCTGGATGATGCAGGGAATAACAATCTTCTTTATTCCCAATAGGATTCGATGTTCCAGTTTCTGCCAATCAGTCTGCCAACAGGTTCAAGTTGTTGATGTTATTATTGTTCTATATAAGAGTTATGTATGTCAATATATTAGATATATTACTGGTTTACCAGGTGTTGAATTTGATGAACCAAATTGGCTGTTCATTTGTTATTTTCTTCAATATTTACAGTCAGTAAAGTTCCGAAACAATAACTGTTCAATCATTCATCAATTATTGATGAAGCGGTGAATATGGAAAAAGTGAACAAAGTCACCTTCTAACTCATTTACAGCAAGAATCGCAGCTTTTTTCAACTAGATCCGGCAAAAACTGTCTTATGACGATACCAAAACACAGCTATCTTCAAGGATGGGCAGTACAACCGATTCATATAACAGAGTTACATCTTTGGCGTTAGGAAAATCACCTACAAACCTGAATGATCGAGTTACCGTGGAAGTATTTATGTCGGTTTGCTCTGAAAATTTTAGTTGAATTATCTAATCGTTCCAATATTGGTGTGAGAATGAAAATTCCTTTCTATTTGTGAGGAATTTGGATATCACAAGATATTGGTAACGATATGGTACAATACTACGGGTTATTTGGGAATCAAACCTACTACATCCTCACCGTCATATTCCCACGGTAGAATTCATCCTGGAACTGTGTTACACGTTACTTCAGGTCGACTCCTATAAGACTTCTTCTCGGTTCAAAGGCTTCCTCCCCTATCTCGCCGGTTCACAGATATTTTTCTGTTGAGTTTCTTCGACTACCGAGGTCGTTCAAGCATTTCGGTTACCATCATCTCCGTTGTCACTTTCTGATCATTCTGCAGCCTTCTTCTTTCAGTCGCTCTCTCCGCGAACACAAGAAAAATGTGGAACGCATCATCTTCTGGTTCTTGCCAGTTTGGACAAGTTGGGAAGTATCTATTTCCCATTCTGTGTAGGAAGTCCATACCCGGAGAGAAACTGTAGGGAAAAATGTCACCTCTCCTTGTTTCCTCTCTCACCATATTTCAATATGAGGAATAAAGCGTTCTTTCCATCTTCTTCTTTGCTGTCCGATACAAATTTTCTGACAGCTTACTAGTAAGATCTCTCTTCTTTGGTCGCTTGAGTTCTTCCCTCTTCCTTCCGTCTATCAAAGATAACGTCTCCATTCTGCAGGGAAAACCCTACTTTTAATGGAACTTGTTTCGAAACTGTTCCCTATGAAATTCTGGAGCACCGATAAAAAATTTCTGAAAAATGTTTTAGACATCAACAAACTTTCGAAAAACATGTTCTCCTTGTTCATCAAAACAGCCACCTGTTACTTATTCTGAATTCAACTATTCTGTAAAGCCTTTCTGGTAATCTCTCAACTTAACCACAGCTTCCAGTCGTCTAATTAAACTTTAATTGAACTTTGAAAGCTTCCAGAGATTGCTAAGTAATCACCTAAAGCTTAGTTCTTACCATGATTACCAAGTGGATTTTGTGAGGATTCAGTCCATCTTTGCAAACACCATTGGAATCACTTCCACTCGTGAATTGCACTCACATCTACGGTTTGCAAAACAATAAGCCAGCTTCGATTCTGGTTTACTGTTTATGTGCTGAATAACTCTATTATGCCGACGCTGCTGTATCAACATAAACTGTGACTTACGGAATAATATCTAAATACAACCACACATGTGTAACCACTTACGGAGATGGAATAAAATTTAATTAAACATCTGCACTTTACTAATCCCTCGGTACGTATCAAGAACTGGTATCCAAGTATAGTGGTAGATAAAATCTAGGTCTACCAACAAAGACTTAGAAAACCACCAACTAAAAATCAATAAGATAAAATGAAATGCTCACCTATATGCTCCACAAGTCTGCCACATTATTAAAAACAATTATAAACTTTTATTTTTCAAGAGAATGATTGGAGAATGATGTTGATTGAATCGACGTTGTTTAAAAGGGATTTATTACTGTTCACACAAATGCTGTTGTTTTATTTTCCTGCCAAAGGTCCTTAATGATGCCAAACGTGGTACAATTCATCGGGGTGATTCATTAAAAACTACCTGGTTTTTCCGAATATACCAGCGTTATGGGTCATTAAAATTATTTCAATTTTTGAATTCCATTGTCTCAACAAGGGCAATTTGAAGTTTCAAATCGTCTAAATACGTATATGACCATTCACATATTAACAAACGTAGGGCAACTTTCTTAGGTGGAGAATTTTTAGGCCTATCATAACTTATGTATAACGAAAAGACCTACAAGATAATTCCAATTGGAGATTACAGGTAGAAAATCAACTCTAATTATAAAACCCTGTCAGTGAATAAGGAGCAATCTTTCTACCAATGTCACCTTTATCAAATGTCACCTCTATTTGGACAAGATGATTGTTTTCAACCTGAAAACAAAATTCATGATTAAATTGGTTATGAAAACGAAATGTAAGCAAAAACTGTTATTGTGGCTTTACTGTAAGAGTTAGGCTTATACTATCCCTGATTTCATTACGAGCAATCTTGTCATTACAGTAGGTACATAATTAGTAATTATGTACTACTGTAAAGACAAGATTGCTCGTATCTAATGCTAATTATTAATTACATATCGTCAATAGTTCTTACAGTGGAAGAAAAATAATGATTTTTACAGGCTTGATTTTAATAGCTTGGGTTACATTGTTCCACTTTATATAGGTGCAGAAGGCAACATTTTAATTCATTTTTTCAATAATGAACCTTTTTGATTGAACAAATAACTAAAATTAACCCCCCCCCCTCCCCCTCCCGTTCAAAATCGGTTGTTTTCGATGAGTAGAATCCGGAAATGGAATGAAAGAAATCCGGAGCTTTTCTCCGAAACTACTGCACAGAAGCTAATAAAAGTTCTGTCTGAATTCTTTGATCGATCTCAGTCTAAAGGGTGAAATCGAAAGGCTGAAGTTTCAGAAATCTGAATGTAGAAAACTTTCGAAATAACGCTATTGTTTTTACGTTCGTTATTGATACTCGTGCCTTCAAGGAATCGAATAAGCCCCCATAGGACCGTTTCAGATTCATCCGTTCAGAACTTAGATCGAAAAAAGAACAGAACGCGCGTTTGAATGTAAACGTGTTTGGACGTAGTAAAAATCGAATAGCATCGATAGCGAAGATCGCATCAGCTGATATAATTGCATCATTTTCTCTCATGAGTTCCTTTGAAATCACGTTTTTCAAGCCTTATGCAATATAATTGTGGACAAGTGAAGCGTAGATACTTTGTTTTACTCGTTAAGTTTCAGTGGTTTTGAGCACGGATTTCTACGTATTCCCACTTCCCATACAAAGTATATTCCAGATATAATTTCTTTATTTATATTTATTTAATTGTGGACAAGGTATGGATCGTTGGTTATTTCTCATACAAAGTATATTCCTCCGTGGTAGGTATTTGGATGTTGTTACTCACTCTCAGCCTGTCGACATCCGACGATAAACCCCCGGGATATACAGGGTGTATCAGATAAGGTGTGCAGTACTCCAACCAATTTCCAACAACAAAAAGTGCCTCCTAGCAATATTTTTTACCTCGCTTAGTTTTTGAGTTATCCCACTTCCAATATTTGTTTAGTTTTGTTAGTTTTTCGACCTAGTCTCAGCAAAACGGCTATAACTTACATACAGTATAATGTAAAGTAAAAGTTGAGGAATGTAACTGTAATTGCCATTTGCGGTCCTAATCAACACAGAAAGTTGATGTTGGAATGGTGGCTTCCGTGGGGATTCCGTACTTCTGATGAGGGCACTCACTATCAGGTGACTCCAGAAAGCTGACATTTGCGTGGTAGCTTCCGTGGGCCGTCTGAAGTCGGACGAGGGCGCCAAGTTTGCCAAGTGCCCTAGTCAACCTAACGTGCATCTAGAGGACCCGAGTTTAGATGATGTACCACTGACTGCATCTAATCTACTTATATCATACATTCATCAGTATTTTGAGTAAAAGGGTTATTCTAGTGCAGAAATAACAATCTTCTTTGTAATAACTTGCCGCTTTTTTATCCTGTCTATATTAGCTCTGCTAAAATTAATCATAATTGGTGCGTAACTGGGAACATTTCGACAAGTGCCGTGGGACGGCAGAAAAAGGAATTGCCGGTTAACGAAAACTTCAAACGGATGTTTGAGATATTTCATTATCCTAGTTAATTACTTCTTTTATTATCCTATTATTTAGCCTAATTTTACATAATCCGTTCCTTGAAAGTTTATGACATTGAAAAATTGATTATGAGCAACGTGGGCGGCTTGCTCGTTCCTTTTCAAATTAAAGGAAACTCAATTAAGATGAAATAATACGTTTAAAGAAAAACCCATCATTAACTTGAGTTTTTTTAGCCAGTATAAAAGATTTATGTCAGATCCAGTTTTCGTCTTAAACGCTTTCACCCCAGTCCGTAATTGTTTCTGAAATGACTTTTGGAACAACGTATGTCTCTACAATTTAGTAACAGAACAATACCACTTTTCGCCAAAAATGATACCAACAATGAATTTCTCAAAAATCAAGTTACATGACTCAAGTCAGGCGGAGATATTGAGCTCAGCTTTGGCTATTTATATATCGTATCATTTTAGTCTTATCACATAAAAAAATGGCAGAACTGACCTTCAATACAGGTCTAGACATTTGAAGGCGTTCGTGTCTGTGGGAACATAACCGCAACGTTTTTTCCCGTAAATCTTCTTAACAACCTCATTTTCTACACCTTCCAAGATATGTTGAAATATTCCAAAGTCCTTTACCTACATTCATGTTAAGCTGGGCACGCACATTCGGTATTCGGCGAGCACCTAGCCGAGCCTAGAAGTTTCCCTAGACCTGTGTGGTCTTCAGCTGTAGGTGCTCGGCGAATTGCGAACATTCGGATGTTCCGCTTGTTGTTGGTAAAATGCCCTCTTCAAAGGAGACGAATATTCGCCTTTAGGCGAGCACCGCCACAAGTGCTCGGTGTTCGTTGAACACCGAACAACTCCGTTACGCACATGGCGAACATTCAGCTTTAGGAAAATACCGCATATGTCGCTTCTTCCAAGCTTCACTTCAATTGAGGAAAACGAACATTTTGATTGTGTTTAAACTGTATCTGGAAAGTGTCTGGATGTACAGTCCAGCTCAAGTAGTCCGATGATCCACATAAGAAAACTGTCTAATCCAAAAATAATGAAACTTTTTCTAATAATTTGCAGAGTTTTTTTTTCTACAATCGAAGAAGTTCTACTGAAAACCTCGCCTTCAACCTGAGGTGGTATTTTTCTCTCACGATTACCTTAGGACTCTAAAATAGTCTTTCCAATAGAAATAGAGTTGTTCTAGGTCTATAAAGTTTCTTCTCTCTCAACTTCTGCCTTCACCGCCCGGTCACAAAGTTCACCATTGTTCCTCTCCACTCGATCGTACTAACCTGAGTTTCTGCTTCTCTCTGGAACACTAATGGACTGCTTCGTTAAACTACATCGGTAGTTGATATAAACCCCCGTGATGGACTTGACTCCGGCTCAAATTTCATGCGTTCATAACGTTCTTTGTTTTTATGATACTCGAGATGTTTTGTAAAACATCAAATATGATTTTTTTAACTTGGAAAAAAACTGTCTTACCTCCTTTCTCCGGTCAATTTCAGGGGTGGGATCGAAACATGTCCCCGAACTCCGAAACATGTATGCATTTTCGAATTCCTTCCTCCAGAAAAAATCCCCTGAAGGCAGACATTCGTAGCTGTCTCACCAATCAGTTTTTGTTGTACAAGAAGGTCCTGAATAATGTGTAGACATACGGAGTACAGTTGTGGGGATAAACTGATAATAGCAACAACAAGATTCTACAAAAGTTCCAGAACAAGTATTGGTAAATTCGGAACGAGAATCTTTATAACGAAAAAGAAAAAAAAACTCAGGGTTCAACTCAGGGTTGAAGAAAACGGAGTCTATTCACACAAGATTAAAAGAGTTTCGACAGTTAGGTCATCATTAGTAACAGAAAAATACCTGAATGTACGTTCGAGAAAACGGTGGTCCTATAGTGATGGGTGAAAGGGAGCTTCAATCCCACTGGCCAAGAGGTGTGGGGGAACATCCAATCACGTGATTTCTGTGAAAGTGCCAGGAGATACAATTCTATTGGTCGGTGACGTGAAAAGAGGGGGCAACATTCACGAAAAATAGATAAAATTAATACATCAAACTTAAGAAATATGAAAAATTGGAAAATTAATAGGAAAAGCTGTTTTAGAAATGAACATGTTAATTAGAGCAACGCATCCAGGAAAATCCCCGTTCAAACATTTACCAGCTCTATCGGTTTATTTATTTCAAATTTTGTTAGGACATTCCAAACAGCTCTTTTTTGACAAAAGTGAACGAATTTCCGCGGAGAGTTTATTTTTTAAATCAAAACTGAAATTTTGACTTTAGTACGGTTCATAACGATTTGAAGACTGACGTAGTTGCCAGAAAGAGAAAATTCTCCGTTTAACACTCTAAGCGGCTAAGGGACCATGTAGACACAGAGGCCGTCCATCTCCTTGATGCCAACAACCTTTTTCTAAGACAAAAGACTAACAAGCCGCTCAGCTTTATTCGACGAATAAAGTAACTTATTGCGAATAGAGTGGAAACTGACAGTTATTAGAACAAATGAAACTCCTGTTTTGTAAAAGAGGGCTGCTTATTAAATTCAGATAATAGAAATAAGTGAATAATAAGTTATTGAAACTGACTTGATTGTATAATAATTTAATTTAAAAAAAAAACAAAAAAAAAAAAAAAAAAATCCTAAGATTGTGTTGATCAATGAAAGATTATCAAAACTTTGACATCAATTTCACTCTTTGTTCCAAGTTCGAAATCATTTTATATTCCATTTTCATTCGGTCACTTATCTTTGGTGTAGGCGGTGATTCCTGAATGGATGGTCTAGTTCCGTGGAATAACAATTTCATGAAATTATGAATAAAAGTAATTCCTAATAACAAATGGGGAACTCCCAACTCATTAGACTAATAACGTGTGTATTCTTGATAGCGCTTGTTATGGCGGTAGATATCGCACTGAAATGGAACGTGTAAGTCAAGAAAAAGTGTAAGGAGAGCTAGATATGGAATACCCAAAAATATGGTTTTTGGAGATGCTATGAGCTCTAAACTCTAAATTAACTCAAGTTGTATTAGCAGGTTCTAAATCCTGTGTGGATCTCTGGCGTACAGTTGTGGGGCTGAACTGCTAATAGCAACAAAAACATTGTTCTACCATTCTAAAACAAAGTAATGAGGAACATCGTCAATGCACCTTAGTATATTCGGTACGACTACCCTCAAAACGGTTTGGTGATTGTGAGCTTTGCTGCCCGGATAAGTTTTTCGTTACGCTCATTATAAAATTACATTATTTAATTCGGTTAATTGATTCAATCGAATACTTCTGATATTTACTATAATTCATACTATATACCGGTTCTTACTTATTTTTGAATGGAAACGATTTCTTGGGGTCCTGTCAATGGCGATTTTCGCCAAGCGTTTTCTCTTGTTTGTCAAAAGACAGGTTTCTCACCGTATTTCTAATCGGGCGGGTTTTCAAACCCGGTGGAAAAACCCCGTGGGGGGAAAAAATGACCTCGCTCTTGGAAAAGATAAAAGCTCGAGGAATCGAGAGAGAAGTCGGAGATAGAGAAATGAAAAGAGTGGTGAAATAGTGGGAAGAAAATTGGACGGTGGGCGGCTCAAAGGGGTCTGGAGCTATTAATAAATTTCGCGGGCCTGCACTGACAGGGGCCCTGAGGTGGGAAAACGGCCCAATTACAAAGGACCGAGCTGTTTCTAGTTCTTGAGAATCTCGGTTGAAGGTTGGTCTTCTAAAATGAACCGATGTGACGGTTCACAAAGCTGGGGTCGAGGGACGAAACTCATTTGGTTTTGCTATCTCGAAATGATGAATGAAAATTTAATGGGTTAGAAAGCGAATACAGGGCATAAACGCTTTTTCCACTTAAGTAAATATGATAGAAATGACCTGGGCAAGCGATATCTGAGATGAAAGGAGTGGCGGATAATAGCATCAAGGTTAAGACTGCGACCGTGTCATGGCGCGGGGTGAAGTGTGAAATAGTGTTGGAATTATCTATGATAATTGACACTTATTTCTACACCAAAAACCTAATTTACTATTTCAATAATTTAAACTTGAAACTAGAAACTAATGGTAAATTGGGTATTTTCTATGAATTACAATCGGATTGGAGTTGATATAGATTTATTAAATCTGATATAGGTCCGACATGAAATCAAGAGAGAATAATTCTCTGGGTTATTAAAGAATAAATTATTTGGGTTATGTTAAGGGAACCGCAAATATGGAAAAGGACTTACCAGTTATGAGAGGGCTAGGGATCAACTGATCTCACAACGTGCCTCTTGGGGGAGCGCCCGCGGAGGCGGAGCCGATGAAGTATCGGTCCCGCGTTCGCTTAGCAGTTCCAGGAACTGCTACAAGTGCCAAGGAGCTTTTCTAGAATGTGACTCGTCCTCCCGGGCTCTAACATCAACTGGTAACATTCTTGTTAGGGCACTTCTCTTCAATCCCCATCGGGGTTACGTAAAAGGAGCGCATCAGATTTTGAGCAGAGATAAAGAATCGTTAATTCGAGTCTGAGTTCTTAGGTTCTGGTTCGAGATCTATTCCAGTGGGGTGCCATTGTCAAGTAATTTTGGATACAGAATCTATTGAGATGGATCACATACCACTTCGATCTCATCATAAGCAGGGGTGCCCACAGGGTGGGGGGCTATGACACAGACTGCGTCATTGAAACTCTTGGGGAAGAGTTCCACAACATTTTTTTGGGGAGGTGAAGTTGAAAATTGTTGACTTCAAACTGTTTGTTTTTTTGTATTCTATGATATTATTAATATTTGTTTTTATACCATTTTGAATGTTAACGTTGAGAATACGATGGTTTCTCAAGAAATGTACACGTAAGGGCAACGCGGAAGTGTCACACGTACCAGGGCGCCAGGAGCTAAGACCGCGAATTAGAAATTTCATGACGAAATCTGGGACGACGACATGTATACCGTTGTCACCCAACCAAACCGTTTCTAGGGAAATGAAAGTTGTTCAGATGTACAATGTACAAGGGAATAGCAGCAAATACGGCAAACACTCAAATAATTCAAGGAAGGTTGTAATATATTTTTTTATCCACTTACATTGGTAATAAACCTACCTATCAGTAGGTATAAATATGTACTGTATTTCAAAAGTATAAGTAGTTGTGTCAAAAGTAGGTTGAATACCTACCTAAGTGGGTAGGTATTCAATAATAAAAGTAGCAAGTATTTATTGAAGTAGTAAGTAGGTCTAAAATAATACATAATAACATTTTTGGTTATTAATAATAGGTAATGTTGCGTGTTACTTAAAAACATTACACTAACTTCACATTGGTAGGTCCTTTTTTCTTAATACTTAATACTTTCTTAATACAGAACTCTTAATGAAGTATGCCGGGTGGATTTTATACCAATTCTAGCGATTGTATACCAATTTTTTATCACCTCGGATCGTGCCAGTTCAGCTGCAGCGCGGGATAGCTGAATGGGCCTGCCCTGACGTGATCTGACCTTGACGTGACTCTGACCTGACTGTGGTCTGACGTTCCCGCTACCACGAGTGTGAATCCGCCTTTAAGCTATTTTTCTAGGGAATTATTACTATTAGAAAAGTAGTTCCTATATTTTTGATGATTAAGACATGGTACTCTGTTTTCAAGTTTATTTCAAAGGGTCTTTTGTGAAGTTGCGCCAAAAAGTAGGTGTTTTCGAAGTTTTTGGGCTCCTAAAAACTTGGGCTTCGAAAACACGAAGTTTTCGGGCGCCGCGGCCACACCCTAGTATCCCTCCGCCGGCCGCCTCGTATAGGAGAGCGGGCGGTCTCGACCAGTTCTCTCCTGTCTGTGTTCGGGCGCGCGTCTCCGGCAGTCTACTCCGTGTCGTGTTCGCGAAAAAAGCCTTCCATCTTTATCTTCCATCTATTCGGAACGTGAATCTTCATGGATTGGTGAGTACCAAGTATTTTCCTACAAAATCTCTAATCAAAAATCATATACCTACGCTGAGATTAGGTAGGTGCCGCATGTTTAGGAAGTCCCATGCAATGATTGATCAATAGAAGGATAGGTAATAGATTATAATTGGTCTAGTAGAGGTTGTAGTACCAGCTAAGCCCAAGAGGAATGAATAACATGATACAAATCCGTTTCAGACTTTTCTCAGACCGAATTCGTGGAAAAAAAATAAAGGTTTTTCTTTACTCTGATAGTACTCCTATTTTCTCTCGAACCATCTTCGTTCTTAAAGTTTTATTATGCACGAAATAATTCGATAGTGTGATTGTAGCTTAGACTACCTATGAGTTTAACGATTATCCGTAGTTGAACACACACTCATAACACTTCGGAACAGGCAGCATATCGAAAATAGTTCCCTGATTATACGAATATATTCCAACTTGTCTATTCCCACAATGTGCAAACTCGTTCTTAAATATGTATTATGCACGTATAAGTTCACTAGCGTGATCGTTACCTACAATACCCATGGGCTTAACGATTATCCTTAGTTGAACAAACACAACACTTCGAAACAGCCAATATATCGAAAATAGTTCGCTGATTATACCTATATATTTTAACTAGAGTATTTTTGCTTCCGAGTCTACTAAAGTAGCGGAAGCATTGTTTCCACTTTCGGAATGTGACATTTTTTTGTCTCCAAAATCAAAAATTCCACTCGCATTTTGCGTTTTTGACCTTTCTGAACAATTTTGGTTCCGTGTCTGTCTGTCTGTCAGCAAATCCTTGTTACGGGCAAAACTACACGAAGTTATAGTCCGATTTTGATGAAATTTTCAGGGATCGTGCGGGTTAGGGTGTAAATGGTCCCCTATAGGTTTCATGACCCCCGGATTGATAGTAGCCTCTGCGCATGCGCAAACGTGAAATCCTTGTTACGCGCATAACTCGGAGAGTTCTGACCAATTTCGATGAAATTTTCAGGGATTGTTCGGTTTGATGTGTAGATGGTCCCCTATGAGTTTCATGACCCCCGGATCAATAGTAGCCTCTGCGCATGCGCAAACGTGAAATCCTTGCCACAAGCATAACTCCGGGAGTTCTTGACCGATTTCGATGAAATTTTCAGGGATTGTTCGGACTTATTAGGTATATTTTATAGTTTGTTCAATAGTTGAACATGCCTACCTTTATTTTCTCAGGTTATGCTCCAGCATAACAATAAATTTACCCTAATTCAATATTTACTTCGCCTAATTGAACGCAGTTCTTTTGTCAATAATAATTTTCAATGATCTATACAGTCATGTTATGGATACGAGGAAGCTATTGCCACACCCACTTGGCAGAGGTTTTTGTTTTGGGGAGGGCATACCAACTTACACCCCGGAGGGGGGGGGGGGTTGTTTTAAGCTTGAGGATTTTAATAAAAAAGACGATGGAAAAGTCAAAATTCATTGGGATTTCGTTTTTTTTTTGCCTATCACGCTTTACACGCGTAGATACATAGTCTACTGTTTTGCCATTTCTTCTTTCTACTTTTGGATGAGAATTCGGCTAGTATAGGTTCCAGATCTGTTGAAAGCCACCCGTAGTAGATAATCGAACCTTAAAGTACCCCCCCCCCCCCCAAATTTCACCATGATTCGAGCGATTACCCAATTTTCAAAAAATAATAAGCTCATGTGTTACAAATCTCCTATTGAGTTTCATTATTATATTTATATTAATGATTATATCTCAAACCTGCCATATCCGCCCGCCGGTCCCTGTATGAGCCACTAAATTTCTTAGAATTGAAGTTAAACAAAACCATTCTTCCGTTCACTGACTCCTAACTTTAGCTTACCACGTCTCATACGCGTTAATGGTATTGGCCACAAACTGCCCAAACACCTGGATTTTCGAGGTATTGACTGACATATTGTAGTGGGCTGTCATGTCTTATTAATTTTGGATACCAAACCGGCTAGGATATGTTTCACATCTGTAGAAAGTCACCCATAGTAGATAATCGAAATTTATGATCTTAAAAGTGACATCCACACCTCACAATCAGTTGAAATCATGCATGTGTTAGTACTGGGTTATACCTGTTCAGATAAGCGATGGTTCGCATCTGTAGGTATTAGCGGGGTGTTTGTGCGAGAGGGTGACCTCGATGCTACAATGGCCAGGAAGACCCTGGAAGGATGAAGGGAAAGCTCCGTAAGGCCAGCGGCGTACTGGGAGCAGAGGTGGTCTAGAGGGTTGATGCTATGTGCCAAAAACTTGTCGAAAACGTGGCTTTTATAGGTTTTTACTGTCATAGGCAAGTAGGGTGTAATTTCCTATTGATTTTGAGATGTAAATCAACTTGGATAGGTTTCTTAAATTTAGAACAAGCAAATACCTGTAATTTCTGAACCTAAAGTTCACCCCCTTAATCGCACCATGATTCGAACAGTTATGCATTAAAATAAATAATAACCTCGTGTGTTAGGGTTCTAGTTGGTTCTAATTTTTAGCCTACCATCCCTCATGGTACGGGCCATAAACTGCCCACAAACGTGGTTTTGCGAGGTATTGAGTGACATGCGAGTATTGTAGTGGGCTTTTATTTCTCACTAATTTTGAATACCAAACCGGCTAGGACAAGTTCCAAATCCTAATTTATGATCCTGAAAGTGGCACCCACACCTCTCAATGGCTCCCAGTTGAAATCATGTATGTGTTAGTTGTGGCTGCGTCTTTAAAAATAAATGGAAAAGGAGCTGTTCAGATAAGCGATGGTTGGCATCTATAGGTATTAGCGGGGTGTTTGTGCGAGAGGGTGACCTCGATGCTACAATGGCCAGGAAGACCCTGGAAGGATGAAGGGAAAGCTCCGTAAGGCCAGCGGCGTGCTGGGAGCAGAGGTGGTCTAGAGGGTTGATGCTATGTGCCAAAAACTTGTCGAAAACGTGGCTTTTCAAGGTTTTTACTGTCATAGGCAAGTAGTTTGTAATTTCCTACTGATTTTGAGATGTAAATGGACTTGGATAGGTTTCTTAAATTTAGAACAAGCAAATACCTGTAATTTCTGAACCTAAAGTTCACCCCCCTAATCGCATCATCATTCGAGCATTTATCCATTAAAAAAATAATAACCTCGTGTGTTAGGGTTCTAGTTGGTTCTAATTTTTAGCCTACCATCCCTCATGGTACGGGCCATAAACTGCCCACAAACGTGGTTTTTCGAGGTATTGAGTGACATGCGAGTATTGTAGTGGGCTTTTTTTTCTCACTAATTTTGAATACCGAACCGGCTAGGATAAGTTTCAAATCCTAATTTATGATCCTGAAAGTGGCACCCACACCTCTCAATGGCTCCCAGTTGAAATCATGTATGTGTTAGTTGTGGCTGCGTCTTTAAAAATAAATGGAAAAGGAGCTGTTCAGATAAGCGATGGTTGGCATCTATAGGTATTAGCGGGGTGTTTGTGCGAGAGGGTGACCTCGATGCTACAATGGCCAGGAAGACCCTGGAAGGATGAAGGGAAAGCTCCGTAAGGCCAGCGGCGTGCTGGGAGCAGAGGTGGTCTTGAGGGTTGATGCTTCGTGCCAAAAACTTGTCGAAAACGTGGCTTTCCTGGGTTTTTACTATAATAGGCAGGTAGGGTGTAATTTCCTATTGATGTTGGAACTTGAATCGCGTCGGATAGGTTTCTTAAATTCACACTAGAAGTCAACCTCTCCCTAATCGCACCATGATTCGAGCAGTCAAGCATTCTAACAATAATAACCTCGTGCATTCCTCAAGGTACTGGCCAAAAACGTGGTTTTCGAGTTATTGACTGACATGCGAGTATTGTAGTGGGCTTTTATTTCTTAATAATTTTGAATAACAAATCCTAATTTTCCCTGGATACCCAGGATTTTACCAGGGTATGTTTCAAATCCTAATTTATGATCCTGAAAGTGGCACCCACACCTCTCAATGGCTCCCAGTTGAAATCATGTATGTGTTAGTACTGGTCTTTAAAAATAAATGGAAAAGGAGCTGTTCAGATAAGCGATGGTTGGCATCTATAGGTATTAGCGGGGTGTTTGTGCGAGAGGGTGACCTCGATGCTACAATGGCCAGGAAGACCCTGGAAGGATGAAGGGAAAGCTCCGTAAGGCCAGCGGCGTGCTGGGGGCAGAGGTGGTCTAGCGGGGGCGGCGTCGAGGGGGGAAGTCGAGAGACTAGGCCAGGGTTGAAGCTTAGGGGAAAGTGAGAGGGGGGCGAGATCCGCTGGAGGTCGGGATTGCCGTCCTCGGGAAGGAGGACAGCGAGGTACGGAGGAGGGTACAGGGGATGCTGAGGGTGAATCGATGTTTGGACCAACGCGCAGGATCCGGAGACGAGAGAAATCTCCCCTCACTTTCCCCCTCTCCCGACCCCCCCTGACTGATACTTACTACACAAAGCCCCCCTCCGTCGCGGACAGTACTGAGGCCACGGGTGATCCCCCCAAAATACTGTGCGTTTAACCATTCACAACGACGAAATCTCGGAAATCAAACTCAACATATTCCCCCCAAACTAACCCACATCATCACCTTTCCCTCGAAAATCATCGATCGATTTAAAACCCGATTTTCGAACATTCCGCGTTTTTTGTTGTTGTTTTGATTTTTTTAAACGAGCCATCAACGCGTCGCCAATGCGATACCTGTCAGTTCCCGCGGGTCACCAGCGGCGCCCGACCCATCAGACGCGGCACCACACGGCGCCGAGGCACCACAGTCCCAACCTCCGCCCCCCTCACGAATTCAGGGGGGCGAGACACAATAATTACGTACGTGGCCTGATCATAGTCACTGCACGTGTCACATCATCAGTCTGAACAACCATCATGTTACAATCAGTACAATCATCAGTTACAGTCATCAGTATCTTAATTTCTTCTCCTCTACCTTCCACTATGAGTATTTCCACGTAATCAAACTGTCTCCTAATATTTTCCGCTATTTAATTTCCGCTTGTTAGACTGAATGATCTAGTTCGCTGCTTGCTCTTTTGGATTCTACTTGGTCAACATCCTATCGTACCGTAGTAAATTTAATTATATCTCAATTACATCCTATAACTACATCAACTTACATTATTAAATCATTTTTAACACAAATTTTGTATATAAATCATGAATTAGCTACATTCTTGATTACTATTTTCAACATTAAACCTTCGTAATTCACATAGAAAAACAAATGTAACCCCCCACCCTTCTACTCATCCAAATAGCTTTGAATTGTACAGAATCAAAAATCGTATAAAAAACAAAAATCCGTCGGCTCAAAAATCGCATACAACTATCAATTGATACTGAGTTGTTATCATCAGTTTCTATCAAGCTTCAAGATTGACATTCGAAGAGCTGACATGGTTTTCAAAAAATACACCAAACAATTCCGGTATAACAGTGATTCTTCAATGATTGTTATTGATAGATGAAATTGATTCGATTTCAATGAATCGAATGATCCCACTCGGACCGATTCACGTTCATCCGTTCGCTCTCCCCAAGGACTCCGACAGATTGAAATAAAGTGAATGTGAATGAGTCATTTTCTGAACAAATCGCCCAGTAGGTTTTTTGTGACGATCGAATCGAATGGAATTTAACTTGCAACTGTCCCTTCTAAAATAGATTTTCCATTACTAGTGCTATATGTTTGGGGACAATTGAAGCATATTTCGGTCTTTCATTTTATCTCGTTATGTCTAAATTGTTCTGTTCGTGGATTTCCACGTGGTGTCAGCTCCATTGTGGGTGTTTTGACTTACTTAAGCTTTAGTACTTAGAGACTAGTGAAAGTATGTATTTTTGACGAAGTCCTTTACCTATAAGTAATTTACGAGGGCACGTTGATCAGCTGATGAACACTTGTTGCTGATTTCTTACCAAATTCATCAATCCTGTTGGAATTTACGTTCGCCGCTCAAGCGCCTTTTTTGGGTCTCACTTGGTCAACATCCTTTCGTACCGTAGTAAAGTTAATCATTTTCAATTTACATCCGTCAAGTACGTCGGCTTACATTATTAAATCATTTCTAATAAACATTTTTGTATATAAATCATTAATCTCTAAGGTACACTGTTGATTACTATTTTCAACGTTGAATCTTCGTAATCCACCAAGAGAAACAGATCTAAACCCCCCTCTCCATCCTTCCACAGGTCCAAAACTCTTCGAATTGTATAGAATCCAAAATCGTACAAAAACAAAGTTGGGTGGAAAATTAAATACAACTATCAACTGATACCGAATTCTTTTAATCACTTTCTGTCAATCTTTATGCTTTCATTCACACTTCCTAAGGACTTCGACAGATAAAAAGAACTTTATCATGATTGTGAATCTGTCGTTTTCTGAGCATACCAAAATCGCGAAGTAGTTAATTTGTGACGATAAAATCGAATGGAATTAAAATTTCAAGTGTTCCTTCTAAAATAGGTTTTTCATAACTTGTGCGATATATTCGAGGAAAAATGGAGCATATTTTGGTCTTTAATTGTATCTCGTTACCTATATTTAAATGGTTCTGTTCGAAAATAATCCACATCGCACAGTGGGACGAAACGGGGTTTTACTTGGCAAATTTGATATTTTTCGACGACTGTGACAAGTATTAAAACCTGATAATTACACTTCGGTGAGCCTATCAACAAGTTCCTGACCTTGAAAGTCATGCGTTCCGCCAGTTGTTTGAATATTTCACTTGGAAACCAAGCTTATAACCGCTTTTGAAAAAACTGGTTTTCAAATGTAATTAATATGATTCCTCACTTTATAAGGGTTCTGAATGTAGTCTGGCATGAGTTAGAAGTGAGGTTGAGCCAGGGAAAAGATCGCCAGAGGGTATAGTAGCTAGTGCAGATATTTTTCCTCAAAATACCGCGTTTCTCAACTACGTTTAGACCAATCCAATTTCCCCTGACGTCTATTGTTAAAAGGGACCCATGATTTGCTTCTTCTTGTATTTGGCGAGATAAAATCCGATAAATTGGTGTGCCGATAAATTCCGCAATATTCAGTTCCACGAGTACAGATCATGTTTGAACAAGCTCATCCCGTGCCAGAGTTCACCCAAACTAGTGATAAAGGCGATAAAGGAGATAAATGTTGTGGGCGATGGATATTTTTGCAGTTATCAGTTTCATTTTGCTCTCGGTGTAGTTTGTCAGGGACGAATGAAAATGTTTCCAACTAATCGCGAGATGTTCAATTTTCTCCAGTGTCCGACAGACCCACAGAATATCGTAACTCTGAAACGTAGGATTTTGGAACACGTCCCCACCCCCATCTCACGACAGGATGTTGAGCTTCTTGAGGGGAAACTAGCTACGTTTCTCTCTCATCTTGAATCAAATCTAGGTATCGTGCACGTATAAAAAAGACCATTTTCTTAGAAAGATGGAGAAGTGGCTAGATGAACCATTTATCTTCCGAACGGATTTTCTCAGCCTTGTTAAGGTTTTGGAAACCTTTCCCAATTCGCTATTTCGTTCTTATTTCACTGAAATAGCCGTAACTCCCCTTAATTACTAAATAAATTAATTTTAAATTATACCGTTGATGAAAAGAGGGTTGAATTTTCTTCATTTTCATTCCATAAATTTTCTCGTACGTCACGTCGTTCATGGTTTTTTCTCGCCTGAACTTATTGTCAACCTTCTGCTTTTTGAACAATTTCCATCGTTGATTTATCACCATACCATCTACTGGAAAATGTATGATCTCTACGGTAGAAACAACTACGTTTCATAAGCTTTTTATCGGTATATTAAATTTTTAGTTTAGAGATATTTTTTGACAAAAAAATTGGCGTTTAAAAATGAAAAAACGTGATTTTTTAAACGAAATAATCCTTTTTGGCGAGTGATAATGCCTCTGGTGTTGAATGAAATTGAGGGAGGGAGGGCGATTCATCAACGGTAACATTTTTAAAAAAGCTATAGGTTGACAAAAATTCTAGTTTAGGCTAGAAAAAAAAACACATACGACGCGACATAGGAGAAAATTCATCAGATATAAGTTAACATTAATGTATTTTGTAAATCAAGGGACCCATAGCCATTTTGGCGAAGTAATGTCGAAATTATGAAGAAAAAAAAATTTTGATGTAGAATAGGCCAAAAAGGAGGGGGTTAAGAAATGTTGTTTTGAGGTAAAAGTTGTTTCAAATTAGTTGTTGAATTGGTCCCTGAAGTTCTGTCGTTCCTAATACCGAACACCCCGTATATAGTTGTTATTACTACATATACTCAACTGTATACAGTTAAGTTGTGATTCGGAAAACGTGTTTCATTTCAATATAATGATAGTAGGCTTAATGTCAATAGTAGACCCCTACACGTCTGTTTCACCTTGTTGAGCAAGTTTTCGTTAGAAAATAAAGTGTTGATATTTTGGACTTCCGCTAGATCGTGAAATGATTCTTTAAAATCACCGTATCTCGAAACGTAAACCTTGATAAAATTTGATATTTCGGAGGGATTAACTACATCTGTTTTCTTAATCGATTACAATGGTCCGCCATTTGAAATAATGAACTAATAAATATTCCAGTTATTCGAAGGATCGCGCGGTTGTTGTTATTGTGAATCCGAACTCGGTTCGCGAGCGGCTCACCCGTTTATCCGGCGCCAGAGTAAACAAACCTTGAAATCGCCGCTTGGCGGGGAAGGGGAATTGACGAAAATGGCCGACTCCGCCAGTAGGTCAGACGAGGTGGTCGATGGTGGTGGGGGTAAGTCGCAGATGTTATGTAAATAGGAACGGCAAGGGGAGACTTTAGGTTAAAATATCGCTAACTCATTTCACATAGAAAGGGAGTCGGAAGGAGTGGGGGACGGGGAAGGGGCCCACAACGAACCCTAATCTGCATTGCAAATCGTCCCTATGTGCTCTATCCTTCATAAGGACTTTAATTTTCGAATTCCCAGATACCCCCTTTTTGAAGTCGTTACAAGAGAAACTGCTTCTACCCGCGGGATACCCTTTTAAATTTTCTACTTTTAATTAAAAAACCTTCGAGTCGAGAAATTGCAGTCTCAAAGACAATGTGCTTACACTTGAAACCTCGGGTAAGCCATATTAAATTTCCTGAATCTTTGAACTCAATATTTGAGTTCATTAAACGCAAAGAATAAAGACGCCAACGCTTATTTACCTCGCAAACTCTTGAATAACCGTGGCCAATCACCGATATGAGGTTTAAACTGGATGTACGATGAACACAAATCCCTTTGTCTATTCGTCAGTTCACAGCAGAGAGTAAATGATCAAATAGGTTGATCAACAAGTGGTGAATCGAGCTTGGACATTCGAGAACGTTAGTGAATTTGGCTTCTAAACTCTGTTTGGTACTGGTGACAGTTCACACTTCAAAAAACAATAACTGAATACGTACATCTACCGTTCCAGACCGTTCTAAGGCCGATGACTTGACAAAAACTATTGGAGCTCTTAAGCAATTCTTAAACAATTTCCAAACAAAAAATTCTTAAAAGATTTTCAACGTTTGTTGTAATTATCGCACGAGTATTGTATTGTAAGTACTCCCAGAAACCTGCGTGGCACGAGTGCTCCCAGATACCATTCAGTATGACTCAAAAACTCGTCGATTAGCTCAAGTCCTATTTGTGAAGTTATCAAGCAAAAAGCAGGGCCCACTAGTTATCAATTTTTTGAGCTCGGGTTTCTCGGGTCTTTGGACTGTACGAACACTTTTTTGCCTTTATAAAAATGAATTCGTGTACATTTGATGACGATTTGGCCTGGTTTGTTTAGTTTGAAAATTGTTTGACTTGAAATACGTTATTTAAGACCTCCGTAAATACATTCTTAAAATTAGTATCTGACTTTTCTACGATCGTGAGGTGCAGCTACAATATTCGTGATAAGCCAAGTGGGTGTACGGATACATTTTTTACTGAATGTATCACACTGATGTTTGAAAATATAGATCGAGAATAATGTCCTTAAGGTTTGAACAGGCCAACCATAAATCACTTCGTGATACACTGAGCGGCTCTATCACACTGATAAGGAAAATATACGCCTGGGGAGCAAATGTGACTGTGCTCTGGTTTATTTATTTAATAAAACGAGTAAGCCCAACTCAATAAGAAGAACAAAGTATATGAATAGAAAGAACAAAATAATAAAGTGAACTGTAACATAGGTGATAATCGAAAGGAAAGTGATTGAAACTATAAACAGGCTCGGGGAGCAAATATTCATTTATGTAGTTGAACTAGCATACTATAAATTATTTCTAGTTTATATGGCGAATTCATACCGAAATGAGTGAGTGATAAGTTGGTAATGACAATTCAAAAATCCTGAATAGCAATCAAAGCTTCATTGTACATAGTGTCGCTGAATTTTATCACTAGATCGTTGCACCGTGTACGATGTTGATGCAATATATCATCAGTCATTGAATCTTTGTGATTATCCCAAAATATCTGTGCTCGACCTGGGAAACATGTACCCAGTGACACCGGTATAGTGTGGCATTTCGCTCACCAGTAAAGGCGCTGTAAATTTTAAGAATCTAAGATTGGTAACACTAAGCATATATCAGGATTAAACTTTATTAATAAATATACATGTTCATTTTCATTTAACAAAATTTAGATTTTCCATAAGCTAATGGAAATTTTAGTTGAGGTACAGTTAGAACTACTTGCAGGCTAAGTTTGAAGATGGGCACAATTGCCTCACTCTAAGGGAGATTTTGGGCATTTCAAATGGGGGAAAATTATCCTAAAAACCCCAAGCAGATGACCATCCTTTTTATGAAAGTTTTTCACGTGATTTTTTATTCAAATTTCTTATTGGCCGATCTAAGAGTATCGGGTTGAAGGGAGAGTCGAGAAAGCATTTTTTTCTGTTCTTGGTCTATTAAAAAGGCATAAATAATGAAAATGAGGCTCCATAATAAAGGGGATGCTGACATGTGTTCAAAGGGGGAAGGAGTCTCCAAGTTATGCAAAACCCGCACGACAGGACTGTCTTGAAGGTGAGGTATAATCTCCAGCGCCGTGAAATGCAGTCCGACACTAACAGGTCCACGTGGATTCCCAACCATTCATTGCATACTGCAAACCATTCTCAGAACGGGGGAGTGAATTTCAAAAATATTCATTTTGTGTGGATTAGAAAAAATGAGATTCTTTGTTTCTACCCATCTTGAGGCGTAATCCGACAACTCTTGAGAGGAGTTAATTGTTCTTCTCGGTCGATTATAAAGGTTCGATGCTAAAAAACTGAACCGAAATTCAGAAACTGAAAAGACGTTGGAACTGCTTATGTTATTAACATAATCACGGTGAAGTAGTGAACCCTCGTAGCTCCAAAACCCGTACTTTTCAGGAGAGCCAAAAAACTGGATTCTTCCCCATCACTGCCATGTTGTACGTGGAACCTCTTCTTCACTTTTTTACCCCTTAAAATGTATTCCCGGCAGCTGGGGCTCTAAAATCGCTAGAAGGCAACTAGACAGGTAGGTTAAAAAAACTCATTTTGTCCAAAAGTGGAGGTACGAGAATTTACCACTTCACCGTCGTTATTTCTTAGCGCTGATTCCAGTACCCAATGGAACGTTTAGATATTGGAGCACCGAAGGAAGTAATTTGTGATTGTTGCTCAATGGGGGTTTTGTTGGAGCTTCCACTCTCCTATACCGATTGCTATTAATTGCCAACTTGGTGATACAGTACTGGAATTGGATACGCAATACGGAACTTGGGCGTGAGCCCATTACGATTCCGGCTTCGCCTTGCGATGAACTTTTAATTAAGTCCGGAGCATTGCTCCACCGTCGAACCTTCCAATTAGTCAAGTTTCTTCGTCAAACAGTCATACGAACTGACAAACCGCGGTTATGCCCACATACGAGCCGGCTATCTGTATGGCAGTACGGACAATAGTCCGCCCGTGATGAAGAGACGTCCGTTCTCTTTGGGGAAGGAATATCATTTCACAGGACATTCCCCTATTCATCGGCTCCAAGACCTGACCACGCGGGGGGGTTGTTATTGCTAATCACCCGGTCTTTCCATTAATGAGATTCATTTGCCCTTTATAACTCATCCGAATGGATGAATCAATACTTGTCATACTGAATATACGTAATAATATTGATGTCGTGAAATGATGATATGAAGCTGCACTCTACATCTCCAAAATGTAAAACAATCGTAAGAATCATACTACAGATTCTTGCAGTTCCTAATGAAATTATTTGTATCGCATCTTCGGTAAGAAGTTATAAAAACTATTCGCTTAAAATGATCTTTTAACGTTTCATCTTTATTCAAAAAAGATTCAATATTACAATATAGGAAAAGAAATAGTTACGCATTTATTACTTATAAATTAGAGATTCTGATTCGACAACAATCAATGATTCGGAAACTGTATCAGCCTTTGTACAAGATTGTGAACATGAGTCAGACTGAGAACATGGTTCACAAGGTATACCAGCACTTCATTGTATCAAAGAAAGTACTTCGGCATCAAAAAATGAAGATTTTTATCACTTGTGCCACCTTGCACTTGATTCAAACGTTAAAATTCCCAGTCTTTTTGAAATTCGTCCTTTTACGTCATCATTCATATGGCCATCACGTAGCTCACTGATTATAGCGTTCAACAGCCCTTCCTATCGGTTTTTTTTTTGTCGAACCGTAACCACAGTTTAACGGAAAAAATAACACAAAAAATCTCAATATTTCCCGTAAACTGCTAATATTTGTCGGCACAAAAAGAAAACTGCCGTCTCACAGACTCACTCAACAACAAAATCGCACCCTGGAGAAGTTGGAAAAGAGACTTGATGAATTGAAAAAACTGTTGATACTTGCGCTACTAATGTATACCAAAACGGATACATAAAAATTGTTTTCTTTTCATTAAATGTATTGAGTCTTATCTGAGAAGACCAAATCCATCCCGATTGCTCTTGTGGGCGACGCAAGATTGGAAGAGAGACTAATAGTCCTTTAGTATATCGACAGCGCGCTGTGATAAGTAACTCTAGCATTGACAAACAAGCTGAGTGTCAAGTGTCTTCAGGTTGGCGGTGCCGATTCGTTCGTTTCGTTTTCATTGTTTTTTGGTCCAAGGTTCTCATACTACAAGCTAGGCTGAAGGGTGAGTTCAAGTCTTGACATGAGTTTTGTCCCGCTAAATCGGGTGTTCGGACCACAGTGCTCTACTTTAAAATCAAATCGTTTCACCGAAGTAATTGTTCAGCCGCGGGCTGAAAGAAGAACTGACTGAACAACATCTATGATTGTTTCTATAACGCTCTGTGTATGCCTCGCTCCGCGATCGCTGTTCCGTGCCTCTATCTCCACTCCATGATGATTCTCTTTCATCAACATTTTCTAAAGACCTAATAGAACATCGATCGACTGAAATTAAATAATTTTAAATTATAAAATAATAATTATGCACTTTGAAGGAATAGGCGCGTACTAACTCATTTATGTTGATTGTTGATGGTGGAATTGGTACTAATGTAAACGTCCGTGCCTTTTTGCTGGTTGGATAGTTTTCCGTTCTTCTTCGCCATTACTCTTCTACTTGTTGCGGTGTCCGTTTTATATCAAAACCCGTGTTCGCAAATATCCCCGTACATCCGCTCATAAACGCGATCTAAAGTTGTTAATTGGAAGGCTCTAATAAATAGCCTACCAAGTGCGTTCTTTTAGTTCAGTTGGACAAATAGCCGGTCCGTTCTCATGTACAGTGCTAAACAGTAATCAACGATTATACTTTTATTAGTATACATCTATTTCCATCATCATCGTTCCATTTGGAAGTAGATTTATACGAGGTGAAGAACGCACTTGTCCGTGAAATGTTGCTGATAGCTAGGTGACAGTGTGACATAACAAAAAACCGTTTCCATATTATCTTTATTCCCTTCTTTGTTATATTTCTACTTGTTTTGTTTACTACTCGTACTTCTCTTAGTGTACTCCTTGTTTTCTGTTTTCGTTAAAAGTGTTGTTTATGTTCATAGTTCGTAAGTTAATACTATTGTTGTTGTATATCGCCTAGTCTTGGATAGGGAAATGGACGATTCTCGCAACCGAAAACGTGAACCGAAATTCGAATATTCCGAAAAGGAAATACTACTGCTTAACAGCAATGAAAGTGAACGTTTTACAAATCTTTTCACCATTAAAATGCTGCATCAGTACGAATTCACGTAAATTTGAATGTATCATGCAGCATTCTAATGGTGAAAGGACTTTTAAAATCCGTCCAATTGTTTTTAAGTTGAACAGACAAAACAGAAATCAAATTTTTTCTCTATAAAATATTTGTATAGTTGAAGCCGTTTTCATTTGATTTGGTCTGGCAATTATGCTGAAAATAAATCACAATTCTATAATTAAAACTGGATAACTGAATAAAGTCTATGAAATGATTTTTAGGAAGGGGCAAATAGTCTTATAGATATAGTCAAATAGTTTTTCAGTTAAATCGTAACAAACGAAAAATTAAAATGTGTTCTGTTTACAATATTCGTATAATTGAGGCCGTTTTCATCTGATAATATTAAATAGATGGATAGCCATAATACTGAAGATAAATCACAAGTCTATCATTAAAACTCTTTTTTCTAGTGTTTACTTGGTAAGTTTACGATTTTAGTGGGTCTCTGCTATCTGAAACGGCATCGTAGATATCGCCACCCTAAAGAAAAGCTCTCGTTAACTGAATAACGTCTATAAAATGGTTTTTATGAAGGAGCAGCCTGGGAACTTTTTCTAGATGTTGACCAGCACGCTTGTAAATGTCCCGTTAAAACTCAACTCGCGTCTCCCAGTTGGCTGCAATGTTTTGTAACCCCCCTTTATTGCAATACTTTGGTTCAAGGTCTAATGGACCGTGAAAAAAAAGGGAAAGTTTTTCCGAAAAAGGAACTTCTTCCAATAGGGACTGACAGACGCGCGTAGCAGTTTTTCCATCGCTGCCCAGAAGTTTCTAATTGGACTCGACACGAGTTGGGTCCGACTTTCCTATCGGTTCTGCTAATGTGTTTCCCGAAGGAAGTTTACCCTCCAGCTTTGTTCCGCGCTGTCTCTTCAAGTATCTGTGAATTTCTTCACCATCGATGGCGTTTGTGGCTTTTAGATGATTACATGACGCAACGATTATTAGAAAAAGTATGTGATCGAGAATTTCCGTAATTTTTTAGGATGAAGCAGAAAAAGGATATCTTATTGGCAAAAATAACCTCCCAAAAAATAAAAATAAAACAGAAATCTATAAGTGCATGTTGTATGATAATTTTATTCATAAAATGATGTGCGCACCACTCATGAAAGAGTAGGAGAAACTTTGAACGAAATTAATTTATTATTATTTGTTTGCCCTCCGAGAGAATAAGTCAAAGACTTGTGGCCTGCGGTGGAATCAATCGCTCAAAAGAAAAAGTATATAACTATATTGGTTTATTCGTGCACGTAAGAAATAATGAAAAAAATGTTTATTAAATAATGGAAATATAATAATTAGTTAACAGAAAATCAATGGAGATAGAGAGAGAGAGAGAGAGAGAGAGAGAGAGAGAGAGAGAGAGAGAGAGAGAGAGAGAGAGAGAGAGAGAGAGAGAGAGAGAGAGAGAGAGAGAGAGAGAGAGAGAGAGAGAGAGAGAGAGAGAGAGAGAGAGAGAGAGAGAGAGAGAGAGAGAGAGAGAAGAGAGAGAGAGAGAGAGAGAGAGAGAGAGAAAAATAACAGCAAATAATTCCTTAAAATGAAAAATAGGAAAGTAGCTAACATGAGTGTAGAGAATTATAAAACAGTTAAATTGGTATTAATAGGGTTTTAAAATTATTTATTCTCCTTATATTTGTGAAATTAACATTATATTTCCAGAGCAAATGCAGAGCCTTAACATGAGAGTTCCGCTTATAAAATTCTGCATTCACTGTAGGAAGAGAGATGTTTGAGTTCACTGCACTTCTTGTATATGAAAGATTAGCTACATTTTTTCTACTTTCTACAGAGCATCAAACAAGATTCAGTGATGAAAATATTATCTACATTGCATACTTGCTCCATAGAGAATCTATATGGTTTATTCAATAAAACCTCAATCAAACCAGTATGTACAGTATTATGGCTTCAGGTAAGACGATGCCCTCCTGTACCAAAACTTATTCAAGAGGGGCAAGTTACAAGTTACCGCAGCGATCCTTCCTAATTTATGGAGCGGTATATCCTGTTGAAGAAAGGCCGCGGTGACCTCTTTAGCAAACGTCTTGTCCCGGGGGCGAATATTTTGATCTGATGCTGCATTTAGCAAACATCTTTGTCTTCCATCTACAGCTTAGGGGCGAATTTGCCTAGTAAGCCACAGAGCTGTTATGCTGATCTAATCGGCACTTCTTCTTGATATCATGCTGCAAAAATAAAAAAAAATTAGAAAAATAGTCAAGCCATGAGAACATCCCGGGAACTGCTATTGCGCTTAAGAAGTTGCCCTACGAACTCAGCAATTTGGAGGCTTTATACTGTGAAAACACTTCACTCCAACGGTGTGACCAAAAAATTGGATGTCGTATAATTTACAGGAGAGCATTCCCTTTCAGTGTTCTCCCCTAAATGTTGACGAAAAAAATCGAGAATATTGTTTTT
Source organism: Creontiades dilutus (assembly GCA_031894815.1). Classification (NCBI taxonomy): domain Eukaryota; kingdom Metazoa; phylum Arthropoda; class Insecta; order Hemiptera; family Miridae; genus Creontiades; species Creontiades dilutus. The sequence goes on from JAVIWC010008310.1 coordinate 1,171,593, forward strand.
TTTTACACCACCAATTCTTTTTTGTTGAGTTTTATTACACCGTTCGAATTCTGTGCAAATTTGGTACGTTCATAAATTGACATCATTGCTGTGCAGAAGGGGTGTAAATGAGATAGAACGTTTTAAAAACTCACCATTTTTGTTCACAACTGGCAGAATGTCTTCCCATCCTATATGGAAAAATCACTTTCTCCATCGATAAAAAAGATCCACTTCTTGAAAAGACCGACGCTTGAGCTAGGAAGTTTGGGCATGTTGTATGAAAAAAAAAAAAAAAAAAAAAAAAAAAAAAAAAATCAACAAAGAAGACAAATTTACGAACACTTCACTATGAAATCTCAGATTGGAATGAATAACGAAGAGTGCGAAAGGGACGTATATGGTTAACTACCTTTTTTTATTATCATTAATTGCTTATACAGCCATTAACATTAAAGTTTTCTCATATATATACACAACATCCTTTATGAACTAACAACTAACAATATTCTTTATGAACTAACGACTAACATCCCCCTCGTTCTGAAAGACGTGGATCAGTAGGTACAGGATTGGCTGGACTTATTTGCGGTCCTCAGGTCATTAACTGAATATAGGGCCCTACTGAGGCCATCTTCAATCTAATCCCTATAATGTCAATGACTTATCTGCTCGAGGAATCACGTCATGGCATGTCATTGAGCCTCTGACTTGCACTTACTTTAGTATGAGCAAAATTCATTTATTTGAGGTTTTAACGGACTTCCAATCATTTTTTTAAACGGAGTTTGGCAAACGAAGGAAAAACATGGCATTTTTTCAAAAATTGGCAAAATATGACATACATTTTCATATCCGCCATGCCAATATGGCATTTGAAGGGCTCTGGTTATCATCATTCATGTTTGATTGATAAAATAATCCACTATTTACTCTCGAGAAAACCACCTACTGTACCGTACTGTAGATCTCGGACAAGAGATTACGTCTGGCGCCTTGGACCCATGTGTTGCTCCCTTTCAGAGGAGGTGCCTTGCCTAACTGTTGCATCCTATCGTATTTTGCCCTTAACGGACAATGTGGTCGGAATTAAGGTCGGACCGCCCCACCGCACCGAGGCCCTTCCTTCAGGGTCAGGAGTTTATCTCTGGAACCGGGTCGAGCGGTGAAGCGAACGATCAAAGTGGAAAATTGATTCGCGGGAGTGGAAAATTAGTTACGTCTGTCTCTAAAACCACGGGCCCGAAGGAGTCCCAACTTCTCCATTATTTTAATGAACGTCAACTATATCGCGATCTCGTGTATTTGTGGACTAGCCGCAACGATGCGCAATAAAGAAATACTCCAGGTTTATCCTTAATATTATCTGATTTAATGAATGTAAGCATTCGACTTTGCTGTTGATATGTGCCTCATCGGCCAAACCCAACACCCACGCCCACACCCACACATTTATTTAGTAGAATAAAGAAAATAGGAATCACAGTTCTACTAAAATTACGAGTATTTTCTAACTTCAGTTAATTTTTGTGTTTTGGAATGCAGATAACACTCGTTCTCATTGTTGAAACGTAAGAGCACCCACAGGTCGATTTCGGGGTTTGAAAGTAATTTTTTTTTCTTCATCTCAAAACTAAATTTGTAGATGGTCATTTGTCAACAAGAATTTTTGAAATCCATTAGAAGTGTACAAGAAATTAATTTGAATCTGACAACTCAAGCTCTAAGCTCTATAATGGTCATTCCACCTTCGGGAGACAACCCTCTTGGGAATAATATGATAGCTCGCTGGGTTTGTAATCAAATAAATTATATTAAAATTTTGGTACAGACATTATCATTATTTTATATTTATTTGCTCACTAATAAAGTCCACTACCATATGATGGGTTGTCTCCTTCTGCATTCTGAAAATCCTTTTCAGAGCTTTTTCTTGTTGTTGACATTCTTTCCCGAGCATCCTGTTATGTCATTGTAGACGATATTTCGCTATTTCGGATTCTCACTTTGTCCAATTGGGCCATTTCAAGCACACAAAATTCTTCTTCCCCAATACGTTTTATAAATAGGTAGAAAACACGGTAGATGAAAAGGTTTTACTTTACTACTGTTCTCGACAATGTTATTCAACGTGTATTCGATGCCATTAGCGTGAAAACCGACTTTAAACTATCCATAGTAACCCATAAATATCGACACTCCATAAGGGATTATGGTCGTAAGATCTAAATAGATAGGGAATCGTGTTGTTCCCGCTTCTCTTTCAAAATTCTTCTTTTTTACCTTTCGGTACACTTTTTTCCCCAACTGCCAATTTTGGCAAAAAAACAAAAACAAAACAAATCTGTACACTCATTACTTCATAATGAATTGAATTGATGGAAAGGTTTTAAAAATATTTTGGAGAAATTGCTTGAAAACAAAATGTGTTGCCGCAAATATGCTGTTTGTTGAAAACTGCTGTGGAAAATTCAGTCAAACCGTTTTCCCCAAATTTTTCGATGAATTCCGTGTATTCAGAGGAGATGCGTATTGCCTGGAAATTTGGAATGAATTGTTCCAGTAATTTTGAAGAAAATTGTACCGATAGTGGTAAAAATGTGGTTTTTTAACTCAAACTTTACGCTCTAACAACATTTATTTATATGAACGGGCAAACCAAATTACAAGAAAATAGAAATATGAAATAATAGTCACTGGTAATAACAAAAATATAAATATTGTAAGGATTTGAAACTAGACGTGTGACTGTAACTGCAAATGACAATCAAAATGTTGGTTAAGACATAATTAAAGACTTCAAAAATCTAATGGAACTGTTGAAAAAGTCCAAATCAAGATGTAGATGGACAAGGAAGTTGGCTAAACGAGGAATGCGGCACAACGGGTGATCAAGAAGGGAATTTTTGGGGGAAACTCAAGTATAACAGAGGAGAGAAGAGGCACAAGGAGGCCTATCTCGGAGAGTACTGGCGAGACTATTGCGCCATTCAACAGCTTGTGCAAAAACACCAGGTCTGCCTCAAATCGTTGGCTCTTGAATCGCAGAAGGTAACACACGCCCATCGGAGCAGCACAATTAACTTCATCCGGAGGGATCCCAAGCTTAGAAGCAAATACCAAAAAAATGTATGCTGGACCCATTCCAGAGTAATCTTGTGGACTGCGTACAAACATTTGACACAGTCATCGTATAAAAAATGTAATTTCGACAAATTTTTCATGTCTAAATAAGCGTTAGACACCAAAAAAATGTCGAGGCACCTCACACCTCTCAGCACTTCAGAGCCCTTTTTTTCTTTAAAGGGAGGGGTGATATCATATCCATTAGGGGCAGGCTTATTATTATTTTCATATTTTTTGTTCCCTGCTAAATTCGACCCCGAAGGTGGTCTGGTTCAATAAGCTTCCACCTCTCATCGGCACCAGTTTCACTGACCTGAGCTCCGAGCTTCCTTGGATTAGTCAATCACTAATGCCGTGTGTCTTCACAGTCCATACAATGTTTTCAAGTCACCGCTTACAATCACCACATTACCCCAATCACAATACGACAAAGCTACATCACCGATTACATCCTTACCTATTACATAAAAAATCGTTGGCCTAACTGTAGAATAATGTACACTGACGGCTCGGTCCATCAAAATGGGGCGGGTTGAGCATTCGTCGTTCCCTCTCACACTGTCACCCAGCACTTCCGTCTATGGAATCATGCTTCCATCTACACTGCAGAGACGTATGGAATTATGAAGGCACTTGAGTTGATTAAGAACGAACAATCGAGGCTCCGGTCAAACAATGTAGGTAGTTATTATGAAGGTTTCAAGAAGTATAATTTGCAAACCCATCCATCGCGTCTAAATTCCCTCCACCCTCCAGATACCGTATCAGCTAAAGATAGTGACTGGTATTCGAGTGATCTTATGTTTGGTTCGAGGCCATCGCAGAGCCGCTGGTAATGAGGCGGCGGATCGAGAGGCCAATCATGCAGCTTTGCTTCCCCAACCACAACCGATACCAGAGTTCTCAGCCACCGATTTAAAACGACATCTAGCACAAGGTATCTCCATTAGGTGGCGAGATTAATTCATGAGATACCATTCTGAAAACAGATATAAGTCATTGTTCCCAACAACTAATATGAAGCCATGGCTTGGGAATACCAAAGATTGGGTACACAGAACATTTTATAGGGTTTTCACGAGACTGAGGAGTGGCCACAGCTGTTCGAATGCCCAACTACGTAGAATAAATGTGGTCCAATCGCCACATTGTAGATTTTGAGGAACCGAAACGGAAACCAATCAGCATATAATCCTGGAATGTGACCACCACTCATCTGCCAGGAACGAGTTCCTACGAGAAATTTCAAAAAGAGTTGAAAACCCTTTCAATCTCGACACTATCTTGGTAATATCAATCACTAAAGTGTATTATGCTATTATTTGACTTTCTAAAAACTATTAGTAATTAATAAGATTTGTGACACAAGCATGTAATTTTTTTATTTTGTGCTCTGTGTGCTTTCTAAGTGAATATTATTGTCTATACTCGTAACGGCTGTACTCTTAAAGAAGCCAATAAACGGGAAAAAAAGGTGCTCTGCCCCCTCCGCCCACTCGACTAGGGTTGGAACAGCGAAAGGCGAACCAGTAGTTTCGAGCGTGCCCTGCGAGGAAAGCTAATATCCGCCCCTGTTTTTCCAATCGTGAGTTTCCCAAAGTTAATTTTTTCAAAGTGATTTTCTTTCCCCCACCGCTAAGTGGACTTTTATTCCTGCTACCGAGGTGAGGCGTATTTTTTTCAATTCCCCCTTTACGGATTCATACCTACAACTTTGTTTTTCCATCGACTATCTCGAGGATTTGGAGTGCACATTTTTATCCTATCGGGGAACAGAACTCTGTGCAGGTCTCATGTATTAAGAAAATCATTCATCAAATCTAGAGGTCCGAATTCAATTTTTTAAAAAGGTCGTTTTTGATAAAGTAGTTATAACCTTTTTTAAACTATTGAATATTTTAGCCATGGACTAACTAGCCGAAAAGTGTCACGCGTCGAGTTGAACGAATGTGGATATGGTATCCAGGTGAAAACGGTGACGCGAGACCAATAAACATAAGAATATTTACATCCATGTGTAGTAGTTGCGACAAACCCGTTTGAAGTGAGTCATTTTATTTATGTGACGTGCTAAAACTAAACCGAATAAAAAAGCGCTGCTTTATTTGAGGTAGGTACCTTTTATTTGAATAAATTTTATTTGAAGTTTAATAAATATTAAATTAAATAAATTAAATTCATAAATTTCATAAACCGTTATTGTCCATTACCTCTAATGATTGTGCATCACAAAAATAAAAAAATAAACCGTTTTTACATTCTTAACATACCTTTATTTTTATTCCTTATTCTCGGAGAAATACACTTGCTTAAATCCTTTTTCCTCCTATCGTAGATTCAGTTACTTTGAAAAACAAGTTTTCCTTCAAATTTAAGCCATTCATCGAATTTTCGTCCATTTTTGCATATCGGACTGACAAGAAACAGGTAAAATCATCGCTGATCACCATTAGTCGTTTGCCATATTTGGTAGTAACTCTCTTGAGTGTATCCATTCTATACCATTTATTCTGCTCTACTTCATCTACCTTCAGCAGAGGTGTTTCTGGACAATCTTCCAGAGCATTAATTGCATCCAAAGAATTCATTATTTTCTCTCACACAGCAACCTTTTCATATATAATGTGAAATGTTGCGCTCATCAACGTTAATTCACGTTCCACGAGCGCCAATGAACGATCCTTAAACGTTAATGAACGTTTATCTAACGATAATCAACAATACTAAAACGTTCAATCGAGGCTAAAGCGTATTCTACGTTCCTATACTAGTGGCAGTAGTCTCTAAATAAAAGCAAAAGGGGGTCCAGGGGGCTTGCCCCCCGGCGAGGCGCGGAGCGCCAAGTTTTAAACTATTGAATATTTTGGAAGAAACTACTTATATCTTTTCTTAATTTTATTTTTCCCACATACTTTTGAATCAGGGAATTTCATTGGCTATTTGTTTTATTTAACCCAGGTTGTTTTTTGGAGGATGTGTCCTTGTTTATGAACTCATTTAAACGGGTGTAAATGCAGTTTGGTTTTTTCAAAGAGAAACTCCACAGTTTTCCCACGTCTCGGATTCTACACAGCTTGATACATAAAAACACAAATGTTGAGGGTTGCTCGACACTTCTTTTTCTTCGTTGATTATAAAGGTTCGTTTTTTGAAAATAATTAACTAAAATAGTCCACTGCAAAGTCATTCTTTCCCTAAGATCATCAAATGTTGAATTTCAAAAGTTATATCTGCGTAAAATGCACAAAAACTGTGTAGGAGCTATTTGTACAAGGTGTTCCGGAGGAAGTTATTGCAATCCAGGCAAACAGGAGGTCGATGCTGATTCGCTTGTTCCTTGAGTTCTTAAGACCTGTCCAAGACATTGAATTTTCGCTTGCGATGGGAAGGGGAAGAGCCTGGTAGTTTCCTGATATTGAAATTCCGTTCCTCCCAATCGTTGAGCCGCGCAGTCCCCGCTCTCATTTCGTATGGGAACCGCAGACCCAAGAGAAACGAGGCCGTCTCGAACCGCGTTCGGTTTCCCTTTCGCATTAGCGTTTTCCGTATCGCGAGCTACGTCCCGGGGCCCTTAATGAACCGGCTGTTCGATATTCAGGGGGCAGCTCGGCGTTTATCGAGTTCGCGCCTCCCCGAGCCGTAATTGATAATATTTGGCCCCTCCGGTTTCGAGGCTGAGCCAGATTGTTATTGCGGGCCACGATGAGGTTATAGAGAGAATTTCGTTAGGGGGATCGAAGCGATAATACGGGATGAACAAGGCATGGTCTTGAGTAATACGATATACAACTTATTCCGAAGCTTGAGCAATATCCTTACGCCTACCAATAATCTATCGAAGTCAGCTGTCCTGAACACAATAGAATGAGTATCGTTAAACGATAATCCATATCAGAATTGAAACTAATAAAAATCATAGGTACCTAGTCTAGCAATCGGATTAACCAAAAATCGATTTGGTGTGCCACGGAACAATCCCCCCCCCCTCACCTCTTAAAATTTTAATTCCTGGGGTGAACAAAATTTTTCTAAAAATCGATGTTTTTACACAAGGACCTCAAATATGTCCATGTTGCCAATTGCGTTGGTTTGACTCAATAAAATCCAAATTCCACCTAAATTATGGTCGTTTTCGAGAAAAATTGTAATTTCCAAGACTGTTTTTCAGGAAATTAGTTCAAACAAATATTTCACGAGCAGGTGTGATCCATTGAATGATTTTGAATAAATTTCAATAGAATGTTTATGATTTTGATGTTGATTTTTCTCGTATTAGTCTTTTAAAATGTCGATTTTCCACGAAAATCAGCCTTAAGATTCGTGTAAAATAAATTTGTAATATGATAGGTACTAAGGTACTATCTACCTAAACACGTCCGCTGTAAAAAGAAAAAACAAATAAACAATAAAAAAAGAAACTAAGAAATTCTTCTAAAAGAGGACTAAGAGAAACTTTTTCACGAAAAACGACCATAATTTACCGTGAAAATCGGATTTTATCGAGTCAAACCATAACATCGACATCAGTGAGAGATTCAGAGTCGAAAAACAATGAAATATCAGGTGACACAGTTGGGGTTCCCCCAAATCAGATTTTTGCGCTATTTTAGGGTTGCGCATCTTTACACACGCTGAGGGAGTTATGCGCGTCCAAAAAAAAATCGATTGTGGGGTCAAATTTCCATGACATTTTGTGTAGAAGCTAAATCCGCAAAAATAGCGATTTCTATTGCAAAATAAAAAGTTGGCGTCGATTGCGCAGGTGCGCAATGGGCAACGTGGAAATATTTGAGGTCCTTAGAATAAAACATTTACTTCAGAAATCAACATTTTAAGATGGTGGGGGGGGGGGGGGATTCTTTTGTGGCACACCCTGTACTTTTCAGGATTCTATTCCAACTAGACAGCATACACGTAATTTTTATACATTGGTTCATTTTTCAAATTAGGATTCGTTAATTACGAAAAAATACAGATAAGTAAATTTTGTCCTACTGGTTTTCAGATAATGAAAATCGTTTCAATTCCGAAAAGGAAACCGACAAATTTTTTAGGGTTGGCGAGGGAGCAAGGAGGGGAGTGACTTTCATTGTCTCTGTAATTTAAAAAGAAAAAAAGAAAAAAGTTCTTTTTCTATTAGAAATAATGAACCAGTATTGTTCCAGCCGTCATAGTATAACGAGTTACCAAAGAAAGTTAATTATGATTTTGAATAATAAAAATACTTCTTTACGGAAAACTGCTGAAGAAAACAGATTGGGAAGTTATTTTCGCTCTCTAGCGTTTTCAGTTGAATTTCGATACTGCCTGTGTACATGGAGTCTATTTTACTTTCCCATTAGAGTGGAAAGTAATATCCATTTCACAAATCGAAGGGTTATGGAAGCCGAGTTCTGTTTGGGAACGGTGAAAAGAAAGTTGCATAAGCCCGAATTTTCGGCAAATGTCAATTGCGTAAGCGAGAACACAAGGAGTTGAGAGATGGGGCGTCTGAGAGACGGGATGTGCTAGAGAGGCCACGAGAGTGGCTTGAGATGCCAATAATCGATATCTAGCGATAGTTCATAATTATGACATCGGGCCACCTGCCTTATACCAACATTTACCTAACTATATTTACCGCTCAACTGAGAGATCTTGGGAAATGGAGGCACCAACCGTTTATCATTAATTTTGATCCATTAGCCCAAATAAATGATCTATTGATCACTCGAAGTAGTAATTTAGGATATTCTTGAATCAACTGAACTAAACAGATCAATGATCCAAGTATAAACACTATACCTCCATATACCTCCTCTAGTATTCAGTTCGACGAAAAGCCAGCCAATGTACTGGAAAATTCTTGCCTTTTTGCGCTTTTGAACCTTATTTTTAACCCATGCTTCAAGGCACTTAGAGCTTTTGTGTACCGCCCTTCAATGGATTAACCCTTATGCCATCGGACCACACAAACCCCTCAGGTGAGGATGTAGAAGGATTACGGAAGTACATGGAGTCCATTAGTGCCCAATCCCCGATAATACATTCCTTAATACTTCTAGTAATTGTACTTTTCCAAAAAAAAAAGGAAAGTAATTACTTATTTTGGATCTTACGGGAAAACAATAAATCGCTAGTTACATTGTGTCAATTACTGTCCTAAACGATTTATGAAGTCCAAGGTCGAATGTAATGTCTGCTTTACATGCATCACATATGAAACGGATGTTAATCATGTGCATTTGCATAATTATCCAGTCTTATTAATAATAAATTAAGTATGCTCGACATTTATTCAACGCGACAGGAACCTACCTCCACCTCGAGTTTTTACTGTTGAATCGTAGTTGAATTTCAGTCGAAGTTAATTGTAGTTGTGATTCCGGAACAAATCACCGTTATTTTTATCGTGATATTTATCTTCATTTCCTTAATAGTGGTGAAAAAGTTGAATTTGACTTGGAAATGCTATATAATCACCGCTTCATAGCAAACTTTCGTGACTCGATACCGTTCCTAGTTACCGTTCCCGAAAAACGTAACACTTTTTGCCATTTAGATCAAGGCTAAAGCATCTTCCTTGCTAAAATTTCTGTTGTATTGAAACGATAGAAAATTGGCCAAAATGTTCCTGAGGCGAAATGATCTGCCCACGAATCGATTCGGAACAAGAGGATGAGGCCAATAAACACGGCTATAATCAAATTGAAAAAAGTCATCAGACAAACGTGTTTTCCTAATTCGCCCAATTGTGCTCAATTTCACTCTGTCATAGTTACAGTGACAGTCCAGATGCCATAATGGCTCGCGCGGAAAACCGTTCATCAACAAACCCTGGACAGTGATAGAGAAAGTCTTTAGTGAAAGAGAAAGCTGTCCAGGAAAACGGGTAAAGTGAAAGTGAAAGCCTCAACTTCCACGAGAGGGTGCGAGTGCGAGTAATTGAAGAAAGTACCCGAGAGATGAAGCACATTGCTAACGCATCGGGAGCAACAAGTTGTGACTGGGTGTAGTGCGGCTGGGCTGGGACGGACTATCTGAAAGGAAGGAGTGGGAGGGGAGACCTTTGCCGATCCAATACGACTATCCCATTGATTCCGAGAGCGTGGGATGATTGAGATTAATGGAATGTTAATCAATTCCTACCGCGACGGAGCGCCAGGCTGGTTGTGCAGCTGAGACAACCATGTCGCGTTTGGGAATACAATGAACAGTACAATCACCAGTTAATACGGCTCCTGATTGAGGAAATCTGACGTGAGTCATGGCTTCATGCAGGAAATCCCTTCATTCTCAGCAATTATGTGTTTGTACAAATCACATTTAAGAATATCTATTGAAAATCATTAATCTAAACAATATTTTGCAACACATAACAACTTAAGAGATAATTACAATTTTCATTGGTTTATTACCAACATATCCTATACTATTTCCCTCTCAATGGCCGTTGGAAATTTTGTTGCTTTCCATTTCAAAAATGTGTCTGATTCTATTGTACTTCTCGATAAATGTGCTTTGTGCCTATGAACCTCTGACGTGCGAACTACCGGATTTACTGAGACCATTGTTGATATTGCTTCGAAGTTTACTAAGGGAAAGACCAGTTTACAATATTCGTTTGTAAGCTTCTACTTAAGTAATTGTGAATTTTGAGTTTTCCACCCGAGTTTAACCAGTTCTGACCAAGTACCTCTCATTTAGAAAAATGGGAGGACAAATCACGAATACGTGACATTCACGAGTGCCTACTTGGGTCCCCCTTCCCAAATGAAGCTATAAACATTTTTTCACGTTTGTCTTCCCTTTGACAACTATTTGAAGTGATAATTATAAAGTGAGTGCCTACGCCCTCACCTGGGAAAATCTGACCTACTAATAGACCTAATTTACCTAAGTGAAACATTGTTGATGTAGCGGCGAAGTTTATTGAGGGGACGAAATATAAGATATGCTAATATTCGACCGTAAATTAATTCGCACATTTCCACATTCAGTGCCTCAAGTAGTGTGCGACTAAATTTTCTATAATTTCACTAGACACTACCTCCTGTGTTGAAAAAGGAAGGAGACTGAATTTAAATACTTGACATTTAACAACTACCTAAGAGGGAGTGCTTTGGAAAGGGTCCTGATTTGAAACGTTTGACATGTACAAGTGGATTCGTAAGCTTCTAAATAAGTTTTTGTGGATTCTGGGTTTACACATTCAATTAAGTAATTAGTTCCTAGGCTGTTAAGATGCAAACATTTTAGTAGATAATACCTCTCATGTAGAAAAATGGGAGGACAGATTTCAAATATGTGACATAACAGGGTACTTATGGAACAAAAATTTGTGTTAATGCTTATTTCGATGGTGAACCTCCGCCAGACGGTTTTGAATACCATGGCGTATGTGCATTTTGTCATGCTCATTGTTAATTATTAGTATTAATGAATGCATTCTGAATCTTTGAATCTTGACAGGGTACTTAGGTCCCCCATCTTTCTGCAAATATATTTTCACGTTTGTCTTCTTTTTGACAACTTTTTAAAAGCGATAATTTTAAAGTAAGTACCTATGTCTCTATGCTCTGGGAACCTCTTACAAACGAATTGACTGAATATACTCAGGTATATCATTGTTGATGTTGCATCAAAGTTTATTGCTGGAACGAAAGATACGAGAAGCTATAATTCGTTAGTAAGCTTTTAAGAACTATTCGTGGATTTTCAAGTCTAGACACTATATGTCAGTAGTTCTATCGAACTTAATTCGCTAAGATTTGTTTAGTCTTCTACGTCTTTTTAGGTACATACATATGTACTTACATACATACGTCCAAATATGAAATACAATCGTTCTGTATTTCATAGATACTTTCCGTTTTTATACCTCTCTGTAGTCTCTGTGTCACACCTAGCAAAGCTATTACCCTCTCTTTGTGTGCCAGACCGCCGGTATCACTGTACTACGGATATCCATCACGGCCCTATTGATATGTAAAGGGGACACCCCGGGTTTGTCTATCATTAGATTTCCGAAGGGGTATATGGGATGCAGAGTACCTACTCCACAAGGTCGAACGTCAGGTAGAGCAGTAAACCAGCGGAGTGAAGCCGCAAGCTCCGTCTTGAATATTGAAACTTGTTTCCGCGAAGAGGGAGGTTCTCCCAGAACACGTTCCGTCCATTTAATATAGATTTAGCCTTCAACGCCTGAACCCCAGATTTTCGTCCTCACCTCGTCACGTTATGGCGCTGAAGTGGCCCCACCAAACTGTCACCGAACTCAACTTTGAGTGGTGAAGCTGCAGGAAGTTAGGTATAGATACATCTTACTATTACCTTGACACTTCAGATTGGATGGTGAATTGTTGATCAAAGACAAACCACGAACCTAGGCTAGATAGTCCTCTATTTCCCTACTCCTTCCTTCATACAATGCCATCCACACTATCTCTCTTTATCAATCTGCAATTCAGCGATGATTTAAAGTGGAATTCACCACAATGAACCTTGGGCTCCCAGATACAAGAATTCTATGAAAGCAACTACGTATTACAGTAGTGTTCTGCGAATTCAACCCGAAGTTACACATAATCGGAATGTAACTTTTAGACACGTACGATAAGTAACTACCAACCAACGGAATGCTTGTGAGAATAATAGAACCTTTCGAGAATAATGCTTTATGCAGCGAGAGCACAACGAGAATTGAGGACAATAGAAGTGTGATGGCGAAGCTGGCACCGTTCCGTGGAACCAGGTCCAGAGGTGGAACGGCTAAACTCAAATACTACATTACCATTTGAGCTGCAAAACTTATCCTATTTTACATGTTCTCTATAAAACAATGCTTGATTCTTCTAAAAATTCTTATACTCATCTGAAACTTGTATCTCCCATTGGTGATGGAATGGTATAACGTGTTCCATGTCCTCTAATATGCTGCAGTGCGTACACAGTTGATCTTCTGCACGATCGTAAAGGTAAGTCCTCCTTATGTTCCCATGTCCTGTCCGCAATCTGATTGAGGTGGATGCACGTTGTATTGAAAATTTCCTTTTATCTCCGATATTTCCTCATACCTATTTTGCCAATCTACGCTGTTCTTCTTCTTTATACAGTTGGCAACATCTGGTCTAGGTCTGCTCTTTTTGCTGCGAGATCTGCCAGCTCGTTTCCATGTACTCCACAGTGGCTCGGTATCCATTGGATAATTATACGATCCTGTGTGAAAAAATAAGTAAAAAACCAATATGTTTGAGACTTTCAAATTCTAGACTCCTTCTTTGATCTGATGATTGTAAGGAGAAACTTGTGAAGTGATGGAACAATATTCATCACAAACTTAGAAACTTAACAATAATAAACTTGGTAAACTTGAAAAATTAATGGAATTAACTATATCCGAACAAAATCTGACTGAAGATTTTGCCATTTTGACTAGAAAACTCACCGTTCTGAATTAACCCAAAGTAAACTCTTTGAGATTGAACTGGTCCCTTGGAGGAACCCACATTAATTTTTTAGTGGTTCGTTGGGATTTAGATCAGGTTTCGTAATAGAACGAGAGATGTGGATATAATATACGTTCTGCAATATGTCAAGACTTCTGCATGAAAGAAGGATTTCTCCGCCCTTGAGGTAGCGACTTGTTGAAAGAACCGGCAGATCTTGAGTGAAAGCCGTAAAGAGGCAGATGTGACAGCTTTCTACGTGTTTGTCGAAGCTCCGGTCTGTGGGACGCGGGGAAATACGGTGACACCTGCATCTGGAGGTGAATATTTCATACCAACTTCGCATTTCCATGGAGGGAAACTCGTTCAACTACTGACAGCGGAAGGCAGTCGAAAACCTTCCGATCGCAACTGTTCTTAATAGATTTCGGAGCTGGTAGTTGTTAGATTACTCGTAGAAAAACATATGGAATCCAATTGGTCCCTGCATCTTTACAAAAGCGAGTGTGAAGCGAACAAAACCTGAGGATGAAGATGAAAAAATACGAATTTAAAACTACACGTCGACAAACAAACCAAAATTACTATTAAGGACAAAAACGGATAATGTAAGAGGACACTAAGATTAAGGTCATTAAGATGGGAACATTACTGACTACTTTATTTAGTCGAAGAACACGCCATCAATCACAAAATCAGTAGGTACTGCCAACAATTAAACATATAATAATCAAAAAATACTTGACAGTTCCCTCACTAGAAAATAATTAAAGAAAATTCGTTGGTGGACATTCTTCATCCATGGTGGCATAATGGAACACAAACCGTAGCTAAGCACCAGAAGTGCTTTAACAAGGCAGATGATCAGTTTACAACAACAACTTTTTTTTAGAGAAAAAAACATTTATTGAACAGATATGGGGTGGAATGTTGGGTTAGTTGCGATTTGTGAAAAGTATAAATTGATACGCCAAAAGCTCGAAGTGGTATGTCAGAAGTAGAAATTGAGTCGCCGAAAGTTTAAATTGAGATGCCAAAAATATTAAAATTGATTTGTGCCAAAGTTTCAAATTAATTTGCCGAAATTATCAATTTGATAATGATCCAAAAATTCAAATTGATTTTGCCAAACTAATCTGATTTTCTTTTTTTTCCTAACTATATATAGGTATGTACGTATGTAAGTACGTTGTGTGTGAACACTTTTTAGTGTTCACGGTTCTAGAAGTCGAAATTTATTACATGGTGGTTACTAACGAGCAGGTTATTAAACAATTTACAATGTTCTTCTCAACTTTAAAGTTTCAAATGATTAAAATTGCTTAAATTTAGTTTTTTATTGTAATTGAAATGCTTGCTGTAGGTACATGAATTGTTAATTATATTGTGCTGAAACGAGAATGAATCACTATTGAAAATTAAGAAGTGAAATCCCAGTGAAACAATGCAGTTTACTTTCTGTTGAATTGATTGTTCGTGCAGGTTGGTTTCTTTTTTTAAATAAATTAAGTACATCTTCTTAACGGTTACTTCTCTACTAACTCAATCTCACTAATATGCTAATCTGTTTCTGGGTTAAATATCCCTATCTTCATCGCCAACTGAAATATACTGAAGATAATTTCAAATAAGGATAAAAACGGACGAAGTACAACAGGGCACAAGTAGCCATTACGATGAGTACATAACTGACTTTTTTTAGTCGCTGATCACGGCATCAATTACACAATCAGTGCTCACAACAATTAAATATGTAATAATTAAACAATATGACAACATACAACACTGGTTTATAGAGAAAAATTACGTCCAAGTTACCGCCTTCTTTTTAAACATTCAAATGGTCTTTAAAATGGTGCTGAACCTAAAAATGATAGTCATTGTTTTGTTCGGTTTGAATAACGCATTTTTTTGGCAGTTATTTTTTTTTTTATTTTTTTATTTTTTTTTTTTTTTACTTTTGTGTGAAACTGCACCGTTTTTCAATTCACGACGTACTGATTATGAAGGACGATATACTGAGCAATGAAAATTATGGTTTCGATGTATGTGTGGTTATCCGAGAAAGGTCAATTTTTGGGTATCTTACGAACCACAGGCCTCAAACGAGCGTCAACTGAACTTTTTGTACCTCTTATTCCACCAGGCTCCTGCTTTTTCTCTAAGACGTTATTTACCTACAGAAACCTATAGTTTTATGGTGAATGTTTTAGTACAAAGCTAGTAAATGTCCGTAAATGGGTATATCAGAATACAATTTGGAATATTGCAATGTACCAAGCATATACTATGAAAGAACCAATGGTGGAAAACTGTTCATAACGTGATTTTCTGATTTATTCTCAACCATTTACGCTGTATCGTAGCCTTGTGAAACAATCACTGGCTGCTCTGTAGTTTTTCGAACTTTGCATTTCGCGAACGTGGACTAATAGAAAAGGCGCTGTCCCTCCAGAAAACCCGAAGGCAGGGACAATTTTTTGCGTTCATTTCATGTTCCCTGTACTGGCTGTCGCGAAAGAACGTCGCTTCCTTTAAAGATTTCCATTTCACTTCCTCTTAAAGTAACTTTTTTCTATGTGGACTGAAAATGCATGTTTACCTACCTCCAATGTTGGCATCAGACTTGATCGCTGAGATTACCAGTGATTATTTAGGAACTAAAATTGCCTATTTTACTTTTTAAAACTATTTTTAAAAAACAAATGCACTCCTTGACCCAGTATTTTGTTAAAAATCCTTGTGGTGTTAACCACGTAGAGGGATAGTCAGCGACGTGGCTTTATTGAATTTTGAAATTCGAATTCCGGTTTTAAAAATGGGGTTTGGTCTCTAAGAAATACTGAATTCTTTCTGGTTTCATTCCTAAGGTTTTATCTTAGAAATGGGTAAAATAAAAAAAAATGCAACCCTTGCATTTTTCTGAACTAAAGGGGTGGAAAATTGCCATTCTGTGAGAATCGCCCGTATATCAACTATGGAGGCCTTTTGAGGTCTTACCACAACGTTATGGCTGCAATCCTGGATATTTTAACACCTTACCCAAAATTATTTGGTGTGTTACGTAAAGCATATTGTATATTGATCGTAATCTATAGAAAGCAGCCCGGAGGTAAACAGAATAACACATGTACCATTCAAAAAACATAGCCAAACCCTTTTTCATACATCGGAATAAAATACTTTTGTCGCTGGAAAATATTTGACAATGACCACCGACGGGGGATGAACATCGCCGGTCGTCTTTTGGGTTCGAATGGAAGCCCATAAAGTTTTATGCGGTTTGCCAGGCCGGTGGGTTAGCACAGGAGGTTAGGACAGGGTGTTTTGAATTATGGTACAGTTTTGTGGGGAGTTGAATTATTAATGCGGGGGAGCCCCGACCCAGGCGACTTCCCTCCGCCTTGACTCCCTAACGAACTGGACGCTTGAGGTTCCTTGGCCCAAGTCAAACACTCGGCCTACGCAGATTGGTTTCAAACCCGTTTGCTTTCGTCCCTTAGGGAAACAAGAGGCGGCACGGGGACAGTAAAGCAAATCAATTTACTGGTTACTGTCTTTACTTTTTCATTTATTTGTCGCAATAAAGAGTTTTTGCAGTACGCACTTTGGGCCATTCAGTTTAGTCGTTGTACGAAGAGAGTTTTGCTGATGATAGCAAACCTAAAGCTAACCATTGAGCTCTACTCTAAGAATAGGAAATCATCGTACTATTGGATCCTCAAGTCTCATTGAAGTTACATAAATTATCAATCTTCAGCGTTCAGTGTGCTTTAATAATCCTATTACCACGTACATCTTTATATCTATCGGTTTGTTTTATGCCGTCAATTCATAAATTTTACTGTTATAATACAGGACGTATTAAATTATCACCAATTCGTTCCGTGTCGTGATTTAGGTTTATTATTCAATAATGGAACATTGTAATCGCTCATGAAAAATTTCATGGTTCACGTTTCAAAGGGTGTAGAATCCAAATGTGCAATAAAATTTTTTCCGTCCGTCCGCCGTACGCCGTACGCACGATTTCTCCCAAACGGCTGTAGCAAAAAATCTGAAATTTTCAGGAAAAATCCATGTTGGTCCGACAACCCCCCAATTCTTTAGCCAGCACTCTCACTTAATTTAAAGTGCCCTTTAAGGGTTGTTAAAGTTTTGTAAAATCTCTAAAAACCTCAAAAAAAAGTCAAGGCGGCCTAAATTTGGACTTTTTTTTGAAGAACTTTCCATGAGGAATCGAATGAGCCCCTCCCTAGGTCCGTAGCTCATTCCCGATGTATGGCCCGATTTATGGTGCCAACATTTGCGTTATTTTGGTTTATTATTGTTTTTGTTTTGATATGCAGTGACCTAGTGATGTAGTGAATGTAGATACTGGAGTGAACTCCTAAAAGGGTTTATAGCCGATACACGGGTTGAAGCATTCTGATATGCGTGCTCCGTCTTACGAAATTTAAAATAGAATATTTTTCCATTGTAATCGCTCTTGAAAAAAATGCTGCAAATTCTTTCACTGGGGTTTATTATTCAATGATTCATGATTTGAATTTCTACTAAGCTTTGGAGTGTGCGTGTTTCACAGGTGATAGAGCGATTATTGAATTTCAGGAGGCGCACAAATATGATCAACTGATCAATCCAAATTGGTATTTTGGTTGAGAACCGATTTAAGTGCTATAAGCATATCTCCTGAAATTCAATAATCGCTCTATCGAATGTGAAACACGCACACTCCAAAGCTTAGTTGATATTCAAACCGTGAATCATTGAATAATAAACCAGTGAAAGAATTTGCAGCGTTTCAGAAGAAAGTTACCAATTCATTCAATTAAAATCTACTTAACCTGATCCAATACCATGGAGTGTTATAAACAGGTAATTCAGGTTCAGTGTGCTTTAATAATCACGTTACCACATACACCTATCGATTCATTTTATTTCATTTTTTAAATTTTGCATGTTTTTTCTTTACGGAGGCCGTATACACTATCAGCAATGCGATCCGTGTCGTGATTTTTAGAAGAAAGTTACCAATTGAAATATACAGTACCTGATCCAATACCATGAAGGTATAAACCGGTGGGTAAATTCACTAGTCGCACTAACGTGACTATAGTTTCAGTCACTAGTGTTTTCAACGTTTTCATGTCCATTCATTCATTCCGATAGATGATTTTTGCAAATATCAGCCGTTTCGGTTGGTTTCGGGTCGCATGAAATGAAGGAGAGAAACTGCAGGCTGCTGGGTCAGCATATGCTCGCTAGAACAAGATCAGCAGTTGAGGGGGGTCATTGTCATTATGCTCCTTTTGGAGTGAGTGAGGAAGCGAAAGATGCTACTTCGTAAACATAACATTTCCCCGGGTTCAAATACCACCCGTTTCGGCTGGTTTGGGGTCAGACGAAATCAAGAAGTGAAATCGTATGCCGCTGGATCAGGTCATGCTAGAGGGAATAAGTCAGCAGTAAAGCGAGTTCATTGTCACGATTGTGTTGTTTTGACTGAAATGAGGAAGTGAAAGTTACTACAGGAAATGTGATGTTTACAAACTTTTGGATCGAGAGAGGTTTAATTAATCATTGTTTAGAGTCTTAATGACTGCGCAAATTGTTACCGCCCGAAAATATTGATACCTCTGGATGAGTTCGAACTCGTGTTCCTTACTACTTGAGAGAAAATTTCCCTTTATTTGCAATACGTGACGTAACTGTATGTTTTTTGAACTGACTTCCATACTTTCCTTCTCTTCTTATCTTATCCATCCTCACGTTCCTGGAATAACTGCATGTCTGTTGGGGTAGATTAATCCTATTGAATGTGAGGTGTGTTCATTTTCTATAGGTAGGTATCAGGAAAGATATCACTTTGAAATTTGTGGTAATATATAAATCATAGCACAAGAATGTATGTAGGTACGTGAGCAAACCAAAGCATGTGTGAGAGGTCACACATTTTAGTCTAATAATTAACTTTGTGTAATTATTTAGTGCATTTATATCAATAGTCCATCGTAATTGATGGATTTCGTTCGCGTTTTCAGTCAAACTACCAAATTTCTAGTCACGATTTACGTTTCAGACCATATGAACAACCTACGTTTCGTATCTTCGTCTGTCTATCTGTCCGTGAGTGCCTATATCTCAGTAGGTCTTCGTAAGAAACCGAATTTCTCGAATTCTCATCCCAGTAGATGCGACTTTTACTAAATTTACCCATGTTATAATAACACAATAATCAACATTTAATTCAATGCTCAATCGTGAGAACCAGCTAACGTTATTTCATCACACCCGAGTTATCTGATCCACTCCAGATTTGAACGGTATTACGGGAAAGAGAGTCAACCGATTCTCAATTTCAAGACACGCATGCAGTACATTGCAAACATCGAGCTATAGTTCGCCGAATCTGTGAAAATATGGCCGGGCGTTAGTGTACCTACCAAATACCAAACATTTGCTAAGCGAGTGTTTTGATTCAATTTTTTCGAGCATCAAAGGAAACAAATATTAAATATTTTAGACTAACATTAATCATTTCTCCCGTCCACTTATGTACGAAGAGTATTTGACAAATCTGGGAAGCATGGCAGGTTTGTACGTTGGCTCTTCTCCTTTTTGTGTTTTTCTTTCGCAAATAGTGGTTGAATTTCCCCCAGCAAGACAGTGAACACGTTCTCGGAAATTCGGCAGAAGTTTTCCAACTTCCCAGAACCTTTATCCTTCGCTAAACCATCCAACATTTCCGAGCCGCTGTCCATGATCAGTCTATGCTCAATATTCGACAAACCCTGAAAGTGCACTAAGCAAATGCCAAATGATATTGGACTAATATTCGTTACTTGCCCAATATCACACATGCACATGCGTAATGTTAATATTAACATTCATTATGCGCCATTTTATCGTGATATATTCGCCCAATCTCACTTAAAACCAGACCCCGGACACGATTTATCTTATTTAATAATAGTCTCGCTATGTTTCTCACCCATGGCAAAATATTATACAAATATTTGAAGCCCTTAAATGATCTATTCAGGGTGTCCCATCTATATGGGCCCATTAAGGAATTACAGCCATACGGTGCGAGCTATCAAAAAATTGAACCGGACCTTTTCTATAGTATTCTCACTCTGCTTGAAGGTGGTGGAACCCGTTTTTCATTTTTTGATGTTTTAGTGCCTCAAATCTTCGATTGAAAATTGGGGTTACTTCTTGAGCTCCCTTTTTTATTTTAGGTCTCGATCCTACGTTAAATTTGGAAGAGAGAATGCATCGTTGAAAATTTTTTTAGTGACTTCGTTTCAGAGTTAAAACTTATTTCAGATTTATTTAACTTTTTGCGAACAACAAAAATCGATGAATTCTTTCAGAAAAAACGCTTTTTTCCAATTATCTTCAATGTTTTTTAGGTTTTGACCAAATTTTTGAAATCAGCATCGAATTTCCTATAGATAATTCCACAAGACGGCGCGGAGTTCCAAATGTTCTTCAAAATAGGTATAGGTATGATTTTTCAAATTAAAAATAGGTTAAATTAAAAATTGAAAATTTTCTCTAAGTTAAAAACGCTGCAAATTCTTTCACTGCGGTTCATTATTCAATTAGCTTGCGTTCATGATTTGAATTTCTACTAAGCTTTGGAGTGTATGTGTTTCACAGGATAGAGTGATTATTGAATTTCAGGAGATATGCACGGAGCACGTAGATCTGTTCTCAACCAAAATACCTATATGGATTGATCAGTTGATCATATTTGTGTGCCTCCTGAAATTCAATAATCTCCCTATCCTGTGAGACACTTCTTCTTAAACAAATCCAAATTTAAACGATATAGCCAAAGGTAGACAGATGTAGAGGGGGCACACAAATATCATCAACTGATCAATCCAAATAGGTGTTTTGGTTGAGAACAGATTTACGTGCTCTATGCATATCTCCTGAAATTCAATAATCTCTCTGTCACCTGTGAAACACGCACACTCCGAAGCTTAGTACAGATTCAAATCATGAACGCAAGCCTATTGAATAATAAACCCCAGTGAAAGAACACCTAATTACCCCAGTAATAATATTGAATAATAAACCCCAGTAATAATATCATATTATAGTAATAATATCAGCGTTTCATGCATATCAGAATACTTCAACCGGTGGATCGGCTATAAACTACAAGTATCCACATCGGCTACCTTCCAGTATCTACATTCACTACAACTCAACGCTATCGGCATCACTAGGTTACAAACAAACAATAATAAACCAAAAAACGCATATGTTGGCACCATAAATCGGGCCATACATCGGGAATGGTTTGACCTACGGACCTGGGGAGGATCATTCGATTCCTGGAGGTACGCTCTTCAAATAGGTAAATATTTAGGCCGATTCGACTTGTTTTTTTTTAGGGATTTTACAAAACTTTGACAGCCCTTAAAGGGCACTTTAAATTGAGTGAGAGAGCTGGCTCAAGAATTGGGGCGTTGTCGGACCAAGATGGATTTTCCCTGAAAATTTCCGATTTTTGCTCCAGCCGTTTGGGAGAAATCGTGCGTATGGCGTACGGCGGACGGACGGAAAAATTTTTAAAATTGCAGATTCGGATTCTACACCCTTTGAAACGTAGACCATGAAATTTTCAGGGGGTTAGAATTTTTTTTCCAAGCGATTACAATGGTTTATTATTGAATAATAAACCAAAATAGGTATGATTGCATTGAATAATGATCACTTATTTTCGAAAGCTGTTGAATGAGTAAAATAATTGTTTTCACAACCAAAAGTTTATGAAAACTTCATTTTTTCAAATCGTTAGGGCTTCAACTGTAATGTCAGTCCTCTGATGATGATTGTTGATGATGGAAACTGGCTTCTGTTAATATAGGGAATTTGATGCCGGTTTCAAAAATGTAGTCAAAAATCTAAAAAATATTGAAGATCATTGGAGAAAAGCGTTTTTTTTTTCTAAAAGAATTCGTCGATTTTTGTTGTCGTTTTTTGGAAAAAGTGAAAAAACTCTGAAACGAAGTCTCTAAAACAAATTTTCAACGATGTATTTTCTCTTCCAAATTTAAAGTAGAATCGAAAACTAAAATAAAAAAGGGCGGTCAAGGAGTAACCTCAAGTTTCAATTGAAGATTTGAGGCACTAAAACATCAAAAAATGAAAAACGGGTTCCGCCACCTTCTAAGCAGAGTGAAAATACTATAGAAAAGCTTCGGCTCGCACGGTATGGCTGTAATTCCTTAATGGGCCCATAGATGGGACACCCTGTATATTAATGTAACCGGTCCGAGGAAGCTGTGCGCTACAACATGGCATACTTTTTTCAACCTATAACCATGTTTTTCTCCCATCTTCTCTCGCTCATATACCCCGCTGATTATCAAGGGCGTCGTGGATCAAAGCGTTCTATTAATACGTTTCGTTGATTATGCAGGAAAGCTCTTCTGTCGCCCTCTGAGGGATTCGTTTAGCAACGGCACTCCCTCAACTCTGATGATAATGAAAATGATATTGCACAAAGCCTAACTCCGTCGCACTTCCAGCACATTAACGCTTTTGAACTTGTCGGTTCTCATCGGAACCCACCTACACGCTAAATTAGGTGCGTGATTATTAATATGGCCAAGGAAGTTGTTTTCCAGCAAATTCTGTGAGGCAATGCAACTTAGTGAAGGTTTTGGTTGATTGCTGTCGTTAGAGAAATTTCATAATTGACTAAGACCACTCTTCCTATCTTTATCTATAATTTCGACATTCCAGATTCATTAAAGGTTATTAATCAAACACCAACAAGTACACATACAATATTATTACATACATACAATATTCTACTAAAAGCGAGTACGTCAAATACTGCTAGACATGAAGGTTTACCAAAAACAAAACTTAACTCCCTACTGAGTACGTCAGATTTGTCTAGACGAAAAAGCAAATTTTCAAAAAACTAGGCATTAGGGAAAAAACTTTAATTTCTTTTGCTAGCCTTGGACACTGGTAACAATAACCAATACACTGGGGTATCCAAACTCTGACTGTAGGGGGTGCCAGCTTATTAGGGCTTATTGCCAGCGTAGAGCGGTATAAGGTTGGTAAACCGATGTACTATACATAGAAAAACCATCTAGGTAGACAATTGGGTCTATGTTTCCCAGAAGCTGTAATAACTCCAAAAGTACTGTCTGGGGTACAATGTTAACTAAATGAGGGTTAACTGTATGCATTACATTATATTAAAGTGTTTTGGGACGGGTGCGAAACAGGAATCCGTGTGGAAAGAATTGTTAACTATTTACAGTTCAACAATTTTTAGTGTGATAGAGCTTCCTTTTTTAACCGTGTTGAGGATATGAATAACGGTGAAATGGAGTTATGGGATTGAAGTCAGAATGTTTAATGTAGACGGGAATGTGAATTATTAACGAAAGGTCTGTTAAGACGAACGTAACTTCAGGTAGCACACGGTGAACTGGGGCTCAAGTGGGCGTGAGCTTGTCTTCATTAACGACCCAAGTGGTTGGAAGTTCTCCCCTCGTTCTTCCTATATTTGCGTTACTCCAACTTCCACTAGCTGCTGTTACTCTAAGCCCCTTCACCTCCTCGAGACGTAATACGTACCTGGTAGGAGGCCTACACAGGTCCAAGTCTATCGTGCCGGTAAGTCTCTTTGGATCCCCCACACCTCCCACCAACTTGCCTCGGATGGGAATCCCGAAAAAAGTTGTTCGGAAGTGACCCCGTTTCCCCCGAAATTGCCTCACCCTTCCTTCCTCGCTGTCTCTTAGCATTTCTCGTTTAACTATCTGAAGTCCCGTAGGGTAATCCTCATCCTCTTGGTAATCCTGACCCTGCCTTTCCCAAACAATTGAGAACAAGCTTGATCTGAATGGACACACAAAGCCTCCCTTCCTCCCAGTAAAGTTAGTTCCTTCCTTAGATCTCTGTTGACTGATTGACTCCATTACATCACGGCAAACAACGGCAGCGGACGATATTTGTCAAGAAGGGTAGACAGAAGGGAAGTCCATGCTTCAGTCACTTTTATACAAAGGTGAGAAGGAAACGTTTTTGACTTATTGTAACCCTGAATAGTTATCCTGAAATCTACAAAATTAAATTAATATCCTGTTATTTATTAATTTTGACATCCTATCATTGAGAAGTGAACCCGGTTGAAGTCGTTTGGCTTTCATACGACAAGTCGGTCAAATTCTTTACGCACTTCAACCGAGGCGTTGCGGAACAATCCACCTTTGGCATCAATTAACTTTTTCAGTGAACTATACTCATATGATCCATTCATCAGTGCTCAGTTTCATGTTATTTCTGACTTCACAATAGAGATATTTTCAAAGAGACTTGTTGAGTGAATTCCAAACATTAAAGATTTTCCGAAATCCTTGTCAAAGGACTGAGGGACCGTTAAGAACATCCAATGTGGGAAAATCCGTTGCTTTCAGAATGGATGGATTGTGGCAGCTCACCTTATAACAGTTAAAATGCACCAAAAAAAAAAAAACCGTAGAACAGAAAATTTGACAGCTCTCAACACAAATCCAAATAGCGAACAAGCGGCATCCTTGAAGGAATGTTACATATTGCCATAATAATACGAATTCTGCAACATCACACACAGCTCAACACCACCGTGGTCCACATCTGCAGGTCAACTAACCGTCATCAATGTACGAAATTACCTAAGTGCGAACTACAGAAGCTTAGATAACAGTACTGTCAATAAAACGGAGAAGACTTCAGAAAAAACCATAATCTTTCTCCAAATAACTTTCTCCAAAGTTACTATCTTCTACGACAACGGTTAGTGTACATTGGTACCTATTACATTTCTTTGATATTTTCTGTATCAGGCTTTGGCATTTGACGTTCCTTCAATTTCGGAACTATTTCATGTATTGGTACTCGGAAGAAAAACCATTTCCGATAAATGTCTGATAAAACTGATAAGATTCTAAACAATAAGGGTTACGAAGTGGGTTCTAACAATAATGTTAACCTTAAAGCTTAAATTGAGCTTGTTAACGAATAAGTAAATGTTCGGAATAAAACGACACGAAACAAAGCGAATGTGGCCTTGAATATTGTCGTCAAATGGTAGGAAAGTTTGTGAAAGAATAAACGAGCACGAAGAGAATTTCAGGAACAATAAGTTTGAATATGTATTACCAAATCGTCTTGAGAATTGCTACATAGATGTCATTATAATTCAACTTGTAGACAGTGTGTTGAATGTATTCATTTTTGTCATAAGAAGGCATTTTGAATGTAAATTAAAATTTTGAAATAATCAAAACTGATACTTAGATCATGTAAATAGCTAAATGAGGATATGTCTAAACACATTCCACCGCTGATGAGTCCATTTCTGTAATGATTGAAACTATCGTTTGAAAATATTCCACCTAGTTATTACACCTTCCCTCCCCGTCAGACACTCTGATATTGGTTGCAATATCATATTGCTTGCGTTTGATTGGTTGTACCACCCTTCACCTTCCCTTTTCTTGACAAATGGAATTCAAGCTTCCTTTCACCTGTTATTGTATAAGGCCTTTCTTGTTCAGTTGTTGTTTGTTACTGATGGTGAATTAACTGACAAAACTGATTGAACACTATAGCTCATGTATTTAGTGGAAAGACAATATTGACTTCAATTTTTTCTTTAAATGAATTTAACACAATTTTCTAGGGAAAACTAAGTTTGTAATGGTACAGGTTTTTGTAGATCGATATTTTCTTCGTTTGTAAATGATTATTCATTTTATGGCAAACGTAAAGTCAGGTCCTCACCAAAAAACTAGTTGTTGGAATTAGCCTGTTCATTCCATTGTAGGTAATCTCCTTTGGAATAGGGTTTTGAGATTGAACGAATTGAGCTAACAAAGATTTAATAGTTAAAAACTGCATTGTTATAATTTGACGCCTCATATCGACTTTTCATGAATACGCTTTCAAACTCAAACAACGGTTTTAGTCTACTGGCTGTTTAGAACAAGTTGTCATCATAAACTTTCTGAGACATCACAGTCGGGAGTGGCGTAACGAGATGGAGGACTGCACTAACTTTACACGGATTAGATTGACTTGTCATGACTTGACTTCCCATCTTGTTATATCATTCACTCATGGCTGCACCGCTCGTATCACGTCACCATAATAATATTCCAGAGAGTACATTTGATATAACAGGTCTTGGTGTTTTTGGGTGCCGTTCAAGAACAAAGAAAGCACCCAATAGAAACACTTTTTCATCCCTTTTTCCATGAATATGTACATACAATGGTCAATTGTAAGTTTTTACACTTCGATTCCGTCCCCCTATTAACTAAAAGATAAACAATTTTTAAATCAACAATAAACGTCTTCTTGTTTCTGCGAGTCGCTCAAGAACAAAGCGAGAAAGTTTTCTCGCTTCCATTCTGTCCATCTATCAATTAAAAGGCGATCAATTTTTTCATTGGAAAATCTAAATATTGTGTTTTGTTGTCGGACGGAAGGTAATGGACAATCCATTCTAGCACTGCTCACATAGCTTTTATTGTGTTTTTGTGTTCCATTCTGTTCTATCTATCAATTAAAAGGCGATTTGTGGTGTTGGACGCCAGTTTTTTCATTGGAAAATCAAATATTGAGTTTTCTGTCAGGACGGAAGGTGGAGAGGATAATGGACAATCCATTCTAGCTCTGCTCGCCTAGCTTTTATTGCTGATTTTGTTTTTATGTATTTTCGATCAAAATTTTGTTCTAGTTTCGAAACATATTTTGGAAGTTTTAAATTTGATGTTGAAAGGGTGAATGGAGGGGATGGTAGGTAGTGATAGACAGTTATAATTCTCCATGTTTTCATCTTATTTGTTCGATCCCAACTGTCTAAGAAACACCCATGATTTGTGATGCACACATGTGTGTTTCATGCGTGTAAGCTCCCTCTGATTTCTCCTCTTCCCTAAGCTTTCTTCTTCTGTGTCCAATACATGTTTTGTCTAATGTCTCTCACCTAAGGAAATATTATACTGAAAAAACGGTTACTCTCTGGATCGCCAACAATGTGATACTGTAGATGAAACTCGGCGCTGCGCGCCTCGGCGGGGGCTTCGCCCTCTGCACCCCCGGATGATTTCCGCTTTAAGCCTGACGGCTATAATGTGATGTACCTTGAAAAGGTTTTTGCTCTCTCTCTCACTGTATTATATAAGATACCTTTTTGTATCATTCCAGAGACCCCAAAACGATTTGGGGAATCCGAGAATATTCAGGATGGTTGCCCAAACCAAGGGGTCCGCTGAAGATTTTATAAGATTACGTAGTAAGGTGACTCACCAATTGAAGGGTGCCAGTGGCAAAACGACTTAAGTGCCTGAGCAACAAATTTTCAGGAGAGAATAAAATGTATGAATAGCCGTAGTACTACTTAGCGGATTCCACTGTATCTAATCAGCTGTCGCACTTGATCGTTATTGATGTATAATTCGACAATGCGAGCCCAGTCACTTCATCTTAACTCGATCATATTGAAGGATGTGACTGACATAGTTCAAAGTGTGCTAAGCTTTGGAATCCTCGCTTGGGGTTCTGCCCGTCCTACCCTGCTCTACCACATCACCATAATTCAGAAGTCCATTCTAAAAACGATTGCCCGTAAGCCTCGTCGGTTCTCTTCCCAAGAACTTTTCAAATTATTGCCGGTCTTCACCATCAACCAGTTATATTTAAAAGCAGCACTTTGCTTCTTCCATAAACACCCTGACTGTTTCAACTATCCCTGCTCATCGACATACGCCACTCGCCCATCTACTCAAGCCATCATTCCAGTTCCCCCCTCTCGCTTATGGTCTACGTCTCGCCACATTCATTACGCCTTTCCCTACATTCTTAGAGTCCTGCCTAACGACCTAAACACACCTGAAGATCATTCTCGTTCAGCTTAAAAGAAAAAAATTTTCTCTTGGTTAGTCGCTCTAGGCCCAGACAGCAGCAGTAATATTATGTGCAGTATCTATACATAGAAGTCTACCTTTAATTTTTTTTTTTTTTTTTTTTTTAATCATTGCAATGTATTTTAATGCATAGGAGCATCAAGCTTACCCATTCTATAGGAATAAAATAGGCTACTCCCCCACACCGCGCAGAGCTCGTCTCTTGGTGTTGGGGTAATTCCATATAACCATATAAGCTATTGTTTTCTATAAGCTTCCTATATTTATTTTTGCTCATATTATTTTTGTCTTTGATGGAATAAACTCTCATTCATTCATTCATTCATCCATTCACATATTTGTGTCTTATACGTGAAAGCTGTGGTTTGGTTTCTTGGTTTAATTCCCTGAAACAAATGTGACCAATGCATGTTGTCCCATGGATCTCGGCTGTCGAAGTGACTAAATGCATAACTTACAGGACTTCGTCGGCCATGTTTGAGTTGAGAAAAATTCACTCTTCCAGAGCTTGATAAATATTTTTTCTTCAATTCCGAATCGGAAAGCCGATAGAGCTGCGGAAGCCGATCACCAACATCCGCCATAAGTGGAAATCCCTTCGTTATTTTCGACGCGGCGAAGGCAAACAGGTGAAATAAAGCCGGAGGCGGCGAAAAAAACATTGAGCGCGGTCCGGGACAGGAGATGTGACTCAAAGCCAAAACATCCGTCGGAGTATTATGAGGCAAATCCTGTCGAAGTGACATCCCCCATTGAGGCCACCAATGTCGCTCTGCCTGGCTCCCTCATAGCTGATATAAACCACCTTGAAAAACTAAAAGCCATATAACTCTCACATATGGGATAATATCACATAAGGATATATTATATCCTTTCCTTCTCAGTTAATTCTCATTTATATCATTGGATTTATTATTCCGCATGGAAAGTATCAATGCATCAATGGTACCTACCTTTGTTTTGGCTAATAGCAGGCTGTCCAAGTTTCAGAGTACGATGACTGTTTTTCATTCTTGCTCATGTTTCATTTTTTTCAAGTTTCATATTTGGTTCATTATTTTAACTAATTCAAAAGTTCTGGGTTTACCTCCGTACCTGCCATTTCCATCCGAGACTGTAAATAAACGTGGAACATGTTTAAATATTGATAATGAGGCTTTAGACCTATGAAAATGTACATTATGAACATTCGTTTTACGTAAGGAGCATATGAAGTAGAGCACTGTGTAGAGGAAGTAAAAACAACTGAAATGAAGATATAATAATGAATACTGCCGGAGCACTAATGGACTCGATTTAGGTAGTGACCTCTCGTTTTCATTTTAGACGAGATAAACGTTGACAGTTCCATTCCATCACCTCCATACATGGCAGTGTCTGGTTACGAACGGCTCAACGTCTAATATTGGCTGTAAAGCCACCCCGTTTCCTCCCACAGCCCCATTAGACAAAATTGTCAGTAACTTGTAATCAATTATCCCAAAAATTTGAATATTTACCACTGCCCAGCTTATGGGAGACCCCCGTTCCCTCATTTCACTACTGCAAGATTCTTGGAACCGATACTCTAGAGCAGGGGTCTCGAAACTACGGCCCGCGGGCCGGATGCTGCCCGCGGATGCCAATGGAATAAATAAGGCTAGCCTAGAACAGAAAGAAAAGTCAGCCATGTGATCCAGCGAAAGCTATAATGAAAAACTAATGATCGTGCAATAAAAAATAATATTTAATCACCAAAAACTAAATGTGAATTCACCATGGTACTTTCGAAATGAACGTCTCCATCATGAACTTCAGGTCGAAACAGTTAGCGAGGCTATAAAGCGACAAGCTGTGAGTCATCTCCAACGGATAAGATATCACATCAACGAGGAAGCTGTCCATCTCCTTGACACAAGTGTCGTCACCAGAAGACTAAAGCGTACTAAACCACTTGATCTTGCCTATTTGTGAAGCAGTTGAGTGGAAGAAGCATCAGTCAGAAAGGACAAAACTCAGTGATGTATCTTAGTTTTGTATACTTATCCCTATTTTCAATATAATATTGTTAATAAGTTATTACTTGGTACAATAAAATCTCAACAAAAAAAATGTGACCCAATCATCACACTATATAAAAACCCGCAATAACCCGAAATAACAATAACAGTGTGACAGTGTGAGTGTCTGCTCTTCAAAAAATTATTCATTTTGGAGTGTGTATTCAATATTTGGCGTATAATTGGAACGGACGGGGCCTACTACACGGTGCGCTAGCTGGTAAGATAAAAAATAGGGGCTTAATACTCTATTTTGCCTTTGAAATTATATTTTTCTTTCGTCGTCAGCAATGGCGACGGAGTTCGATGAGGATTTTAACACACACATACGGATTATTGGTGATGCTATTTCTAGTTCTAGTAATGTACTCACCAGGAAAACTAAAGATGATGTTAAAGTGGCAGTAACCGAGATCACTCGCGTTTTTAATGCAATGAAACGAAAACTCATTAGCGTCGAGCCGGTGACAGCGGTGAAGTCGTCCCCGGGAACTGCGACTTTTCGGGATGTTGTTGTGGGATTCACGGGCGGTAGACCCCCTTCAGCGGCTCCGGAACCCGCGTTTCGAGTGGTGGTTAAGCCGAAACACCCCATGAAATCCGATGAAACCCGAAAA